>CAKLBY020000119.1:0-600000 GCA_921007115.2 Peronospora matthiolae | reverse complement strand
AGAACTTGTCGGACGTGGTACTTGTGAACCTCAACGTCCGACTTTCCATCCATAGCTCGACTATGGATGAATACGTCATCGAAATAACTCGGCGCGAATTCTCGTACTGGCCTCAACAGATGTGATACACACCTGTTGAACGTGGCAGGGGCATTACTGAGCCCTTGTGGCATTACTAGCCATTCCCAGAGCATGCCGCTAGGCGTGCTAACTGCGGTATAGGGTATATCCCGTTCCCGCATTAGGATTTGATAGAAGCCATCCATCAAATCCATGGACGAAAAGATGGCACTCTTTGACATACCATCAATGATTACGTCCTTCCTCGGTATCGGCGTCTGAGCCGGTACCGTTGCAGCGTTCAATTTGTTGAACGCGTGCACTATCCGCCACCCTCCTGTTGCTTTTCGCACACAGAAGGTCGGAGAGCTATGTGGGGAAATTGATTCCCTCACATGGCCCGCAGCTAAGCGATCGGCAAAGAACTTGTCGATCGCAAGTACTTGTTCACGAGGCAGTGGCCACTGCTTCATGACACAGTACTTCGAGCCTGGTTTAAGCTCGACCTCGTGTCGAATACCTTTATCCTTCGGTAATTCGCACGGAACAGTTTCAGGGAATACATCCTTGAATTCAACCAAATCTTCGTAGAGAGGATTTGTCTTGAGCGATTCCCACGATTGGGAGTCATATCGCTCAATTCGTGTCTTTTCATCTAGGACACTCTCGTCCGTAGATGAACTACTGAGAACTCTCTCGTTCTCAGTAAACACTGTTGCTGACCTTATGTCGGTTACATACTCGTCGTCAGCGACGAGTACGCAGATCTGCTTGACTTTGCCACTACGCAGATCACGCAAGAACCTTTTATGTTCGAGCGTTGGCAACTGAGTGATCTCCGAAGTCAACTTCGGAGGCGCAATCAGATCAAGTGTATAAGCGCCTACACTTGACCCTTTATTGACTATGACATTCAATTTCTCTGTCATTTCCTGGGGACTTATTCCCTCAGGCTTCGAAGGACTTACTCCTTCGGCTTCCCGGGGACTTATTCCCGCGGGTTTCGGGGAACTTATAACCGCCGTATTTGTAATCTTGGGACTTATTCCCTTTACTTCCTCTAGCCGGGGTTGCGCGAACACAGCGAGATCCTCTACGAAAGACTCTCCAGTCGATCTATGATTATCGTTTCGCTTAACCTGAGCGATCGATTGTTTCTCTTCTAGATGTTCCCCGCTAGGGATACATCTTTGTCCCAGTCCACCCGACTTATTCGAGTGGTGGACCTTCGGCGCAGCCTGTGTTTCCTCACAGCTGCTGGAACTTTGCTCCGAAGTGTAACCGTTTGGTACACTAAGGTTTTGTGCAGTCGTACTAACGACCGTACCACAAGTGAGGCCATCGCACTCACTCGTAGTACATCCACACGCTTGTGGACGCTCCAAAACGTTCATCAGATGGCCATCTGATGAACAAGCGGCAGGCATCGTTACTGTTCGATGTTGCCAGTTTACCCGTGGTTCGTACCTTCTGAGCCACGGTATTCCAAGGATGACATCAAATTTGTCATCCAAATCCAATACGATAAAGTCATCGTCATATTGGGTATCTTCTAGCGTATAGTGGATCTTCACTATACGCTTCATGACGTTTACGGATGCGTCTGTCGCAAGACGTACCGTCATCCTCGTAGGAGGTGTGTCACATTCACTGAATTTAAAGTGACCATCTTCTAGCGATTGGCGTCGCACAAAATTGTTGGACGCCCCACAATCGACTAGAGCTCGAAGGGACAACTTATTCGTCACTTCGAGTTTCAAGGTAATGAGTGAGACCTCATTACCTAGAGCAGCAACGCACAACGTTTGTGTGTTGGGAGCAACCTTCATCAAGAGGCCTACAAATTCTCTTGACGTTGCTGGACCAGTACGGTGCTCCGCACCTACTGATCCTGTCCGTTTTTTGACAATCCATCCCGTTGTTGCGTCTTTGCGCCAACAGCGGACCCGCGTCCCTGCCCCTTTCTCATGGGTGAACGGTCATTACGCCCAGTGTCGCGAGACACTGGACGAGGGGCACTACACTCGTAAGCGTAGTGTCCTGTCTTTTGACATCTGTTGCATCTCTGCAACTTCTTGTAGTCTGTAGAGCGAGCCTTCTAGATCTCTACACAACAGAGTTTCATCGGCTCTGGACCTCCGCTGTCATATCGTCTCGGTTGACGATATGATGTCGAGCTGGCGCGAGCCTGTCTCAAACTGAAGTCTTCCTGCTCCGCAATGGAAATGGCTTGTTCTAGTGAATCTAGTTCAAGTCGGAACAGGTGAGTCTTGACGGGACCATCCGCAAGACCCTGCATGAACACCAAAACCAACGTGTGTTCATCAACCGGGTTGGAACTTATACAACTCGTGAGATGTCGTATAAGTTGCGCGTAAGCGTGCACATCACGCTTACCCTGCTTGAACTTCAAGAGTTCGGTTCGAGCTCTGAACTCAGCTCTAGGCGGTTCAAACGTTTGTCTGAGCCGCGACTTGAAGACTTCCAACGACCCAAACGCATATGGGTCGTGCAACTTGAGCCCCAGTGCCCAAGTCTTGGCACGTCCTGCCAGATTTGACTGGGCAAATGCAACTTGCATATCCCCGTCGTCGATGCGACGCGCCCTTATGGCGTCATCCAATTCGACGAACCATCTCAAGAGGGAGTCCTCTTCGACTCCCCTATACTTGGAGATGTCAATCTTCAAGGTTTCGGGTCGACGCGAGTGCATCGACCCACCAGCAGCAGCCTGCTGCTGTCTCAACAGTTCAAACTGTTGAGCACCCTGTTCTCTCAACAACTCTGCTTGTTGAGAACCTTGTTGGTGAAGCAAGGCTACTTTCTCGCGTTCAGCGTCAAGTTCATTTTGAATGAACTTGGCGATAGTAGCATGTTGGGCATCTCTATTGAGAGCCTCTAGCATGACGCTAACAGCATGGATGCCCATGGTCGAACCCCTTCGTTCAACCGCATCCCATTCGACATCGCTCAAATGGGAGTAGCCGTCACGCGTAGCGTGAAAGCTTTGGTCATCTTCATCATCCAACATATTCATGTTAGATGTGAACGTGGTCCTTGGACGGACTACGAAGTGCTACTAGGTGTAACGGGGCACCCTGAAGCTTGTACTGGTGACAGTACAAGCTACTTATTCTGATAACAGAATAAGGCGGTGCCTCGAAACTTCACGTACACTCGTACGTGCAGAGGAAGACGGTAAGAAGAAGCGAGTACTTGGTTAAAGTAAAAAGTAGAACTGTATTTAGCATAGTTAATGTCTGCAATAAATCACTATTCATCCTCATCTAACTATGTCTGAATACAAATGTGCATATCAACTGTCTGCTCACCACTCATTGCGTGCGTCTGTCGTGGCGCGTCTTCGTTGGTTGATATAATGGCCTATATCAACCAATTAGGAACTACTCGTAAGTGCTACAGAATATTTGTCCTTATGACAATATTCTGAAATATAACTCTTATAGTTATATTCTATTAACAATTTCTTAAAAATTGTTATGTAACTGTTCACCCCGTAACAATTACGTCACTTCCCAATCAACATTCGGCTGCAACAGCGGACACAGACGAGACCGTACAGGGAGCCGTGAAACTGGACCCCCTTCTTTGGACAGGCATTCCACCATATTGAGGACAAGGTAAAAAAGGGAGGGTTTCTCCTCGCTGCGTGCGCTACGTGTAACGGGGTGAATCGTTACATAACAATTTATAAGAAATTGTTAATAGAATATAACTATAAGAGTTATATTCTCAGAATATTGTCATAAGGACAATATTCTGTAGCACTTCCAAGTAGTTCCTAATTGGTTGATATAGGCCATTATATCAACCAACGAAGACGCGCCACGACAGACGCACGCAATGAGTGGTGAGCAGATAACTGATTTACACATTTGTATTTAGACATAGTTAGATGAAGATAAATAGTGATTTATTGCAGACATTAACTATTATAAATACAGTTCTACTTTTTACTCTAACCGAGTACTCGCTTCTTCTTACCGTCTTCCTCTGCACGTACGAGTGTACGTGAAGTTACGAGGCACCGCCTTATTCTGTTATCAGAATAAGTAGCTTGTACTGTCACCAGTACAAGCTTCAGGGTGCCCCGTTACACCTGGTAGCACTTTGTAGTCCGTCCAAGGATCGCGTTCACATCCAACATGAATATGTTGGATGATGAAGATGACCAAAGCTTTCACGCTACGCGTGACGGCTACTCCCATTTGAGCGATGTCGAATGGGATGCGGTTGAACGAATGGGTTCGACCATGGGCATCCATGCTGTTAGCGTCATGCTAGAGGCTCTCAATAGAGATGCCCAACATGCTACTATCGCCAAGTTCATTCAAAATGAACTTGACGCAGAACGCGAGAAAGTAGCCTTGCTTCACCAACAAGGTTCTCAACAAGCAGAGTTGTTGAGAGAACAAGGTGCTCAACAGTTTGAACTGTTGAGACAGCAGCAAGCTGCTGCTGGCGGGTCGATGCACTCGCGTCGACCCGAGACTTTGAAGATTGACATCTCAAAGTATAGGGGGTCGAAGAAGACTCCCTCTTGAGATGGTTCGTCGAATTGGATGACGCCATAAGGGCGCGTCGCATCGACGACGGGGATATGCAAGTTGCATTTGCCCAGTCAAATCTGGCAGGACGTGCCAAGACTTGGGCACTGGGGCTCAAGCTGCACGACCCATATGCGTTTGGGTCGTTGGAAGTCTTCAAGTCGCGGCTCAGACAAACGTTTGAACCGCCTAGAGCTGAGTTCAGAGCTCGAACCGAACTCTTGAAGCTCAAGCAGGGTAAGCGTGATGTGCACGCTTGCGCTCAACATATACGACATCTCACGAGTTGTATAAGTTCCAATCCGGTGGATGAACACACGTTGGTTTCGGTGTTCATGCAGGGTCTTGCGGATGGTCCCGTCAAGACTCACCTGTTCCGGCTTGAACTAGATTCACTAGAACAAGCCATTTCAATTGCGGAGCAGGAAGACTTCAGTCTGAGACAGGCTCGCGCCAGCTCGACATCATATCGTCAACCGAGACGATATGACAACGGAGGTCCAGAGCCGATGGAACTCTGTTATGTAGAGAGCGAGAAGGCTCGCTCTACAGGCTACAAGAAGTTGCAGAGATGCAACAGATGTCAAAAGACAGGACACTACGCTTACGAGTGTAGTGCCCCTCGTCCAGTGTCTCGCAACACTGGGCGTAGTGACCGTCCACCCATGAGAAAGGGGCAGGGACGAGGGTCCGCAGTTGGTGCAAAGACGCAACAACGGGATGGACCGTCAAAAAACGGACAGGATCAGTAGGTGCGGAGCACCCTACTGATCCAGCAACGTCAAGAGAATTTGTAGGCCTCTTGATGAAGGTTGCTCCCAACACACAGACGTTGTGCGTTGCTGCTCTAGGTAATGAGATCTCACTCATTACCTTGAAACTCGAAGTGACGAATAAGTTGTCCCTTCGAGCTCTAGTCGATTGTGGGGCGTCTAACAATTTTGTGCGACGCCAATCGCTAGAAGATGGTCACTTTAAATTCAGTGAATGTGACACACCTCCTACGAGGATGACGGTACGTCTTGCGACAGGCGCATCCGTAACCGTCATGAAGCGTATAGTGAAGATTCACTATACGCTAGAAGATACCCAATACGACGATGACTTTATCGTATTGGATTTGGATGACAAATTTGATGTCATCCTTGGAATACCGTGGCTCAGAAGGTACGAACCACGGGTAAACTGGCAACATCGGACAGTAACGATGCCTGCCGCTTGTTCATCAGATGGCCATCTGATGAACGTTTTGGAGCGTCCACAAGCGTGTGGATGTACTACGAGTGAGTGCGATGGCCTCACTTGTGGTACGGTCGTTAGTACGACTGCACAAAACCTTAGTGTACCAAACGGTTACACTTCGGAGCAAAGTTCCGGCGGCTGTGAGGAAACACAGGCTGCGCCGAAGGTCCACCACTCGAATAAGTCGGGTGGACTGGGACAAAGATGTATCCCTAGAGGGGAACATCTAGAAGAGAAACAATCGATCGCTCAGGTTAAGCGAAACGATAATCCTAGATCGACTGGAGAGTCTTTCGTAGAGGATCTCGCTGTGGTTGCGCAACCCCAGCTAGAGGAAGTAAAGGGAATAAGTCCCAAGATTACAAATACGGCGGAAATAAGTTCCCCGAAACCCGCGGGAATAAGTCCCCGGGAAGACGAAGGAATAAGTCCTTCGAAGCCTGAGGGAATAAGTCCCCAGGAAATGACAGAGACATTGAATGTCATAGTCAATAACGGATCATGTGTAGGCGCTTATACACTTGATCTGATTGCGCCTCCGAAGTTAACTTCGGAGATCACTCAGTTGCCAACGCTCGAACATAAAAGGTTCTTGCGTGATCTGCGTAGTGGCAAAGTCAAGCAGATCTGCATACTCGTCGCTGACGACGAGTGTGTAACCGACATAAGGTCAGCAACAGTGTTTACTGAGAACGAGAGAGTTCTCAGTAGTTCATCTATGGACGAGAGTGTCCTAGATGAAAAGACACGAATTGAGCGATATGAGTCCCAATCATGGGAATCGCTCAAGGAAAACCCTCTCTATGAGGATTTGGTTGAATTCAAGGATGTATTCCCTGAAACTGTTCCGTGCGAATTACCGAAGGATAAAGGTATTCGACACGAAGTCGAGCTTAAACCAGGCTCGAAGTACTGTGTCATCGAAGCAGTGGCCACTGCCTCGTGAACAAGTACTTGCGATCGACAAGTTCTTTGCCGATCGTTTAGCAGCGGGCCATGTGAGGGAATCAACTTCCCCACATAGCTCTCCGACCTTCTGTGTGCGAAAAGCAACAGGAGGGTGGCGGATAGTGCACGCGTTCAACAAATTGAACGCTGCAACGGTACCGGCTCAGACGCCGATACCGAGGAAGGACGTAATCATTGATGGTATGTCAAAGAGTACCATCTTTTCGTCCATGGATTTGATGGATGGCTTCTATCAAATCCTAATGCGGAACGGGATATACCCTATACCGCAGTTAGCACGCCTAGCGGCATGCTCTGGGAATGGCTAGTAATGCCACAAGGGCTCAGTAATGCCCCTGCCACGTTCAACAGATGTGTATCACATCTGTTGAGACCAGTACGAGAGTTCGCGCCGAGTTATTTCGATGACGTATTCATCCATAGTCGAGCTATGGATGGAAAGTCGGACGTTGAGGTTCACAGGTACCACGTCCGACAAGTTCTTACAATCATGCGAAAGCATCAATTGTATGCTAACCTCACAATGTGTATATTTGCAGCAAGCGAAATACCACTTCTTGGGTGCATCGTTGGTAAGAACGGTGTACGTCCTGATCCCGAAAAGATCAAGGCGATCACCGACTGGCCTGTGCCAGTCGATGTCAAAGGTCTTCGAAAATTCCTTGGGCTAGCGGCGTATTTGCATAAGTATTCACGCAATTACGCCGAGATGACTGTGCACCTCTCTCGTTTGTTGAAAAAGAACGAGAGGTGGTTATGGAACGCTGAATGTCAGCGCTCGTTTGATAATATCAAGCAGAGCTTGATACAATCCCCAGTCCTAGCAATAGCCGATCAGGACAGGCCATTTCATGTGGTCTGTGATGCCAGCGATTTCGCAATCGGCTGTGCATTAATGCAGTACGACCTTGAAGGCGTTGAACGCGTCGTCTGCTATCAGTCGCGTCAGCTGCAACCAGCTGAGCGGAACTATCCAGTGCATGACAAGGAACTCCTTGCCATGAAGTATGCACTAGCGAAGTTCAGAGTCTATCTATTAGGAGATAGACCCTTCGTTGTTTACACTGACCATGCGTCCTTACGCACGGCAGTGAACAGCCCGCACCTTTCACAACGAATGGCGCGGTGGTTGTCATTCTTTGCGGAATACAACTTTACGGTCGAGTACAAACCAGGACGACTTAATGTCGTCGCTGATGCACTCTCACGTCGTCCCGACCTTGAAACAGTCGCGAAACCCAACAGCGAGACAGTCACTGTTGCGGTTATGACGTCCTCAGTCCCATCTACAATGTTGTATGATGATGTGAGGCGGGCATACGCCCAAGATGGTGAGATAGTGAAGTTGTTGTCACATCTCTCCCAACCATCCCGAGAATCGTTGAAACGATTGTCGCCTGCGTATCGATCTGCATCAGATCGATACACTACTCGCAACGGTTTACTGTATTATACAGCCGTTTCTGGTGACACACCACGTGTTGTCATTCCAGATGATACTGATCTGCGTTTGCGGATCATGTTCGAGTATCACGATGCTCCTATAGGAGGACATCGTGGCCGAGAGAAAACATATCTCACGGTAAGTCGAGACTTTTACTGGCCCCGCCAGTATCAGTTTGTGCGAAAGTATGTTCGCGCATGCGAAGTCTGCCAACGAGTGAAGTCAAGTCCTTCACTGCGTGCCCCTTTACAGCCTCTACCGGTTCCGGCTGAGTGCTGGGAATCCATCTCAATGGATTTCGTCTTCGGGTTACCCAAAGACGCACGCGGGAATACGGGTATTCTCGTATTTGTTGACAGATTCAGCAAAATGGTACACCTTGTGGCTGTACCAGAGACAATCACGGCAAGTGGCTGTGCTTGTGTCTTTATTGACACCATCTTCCGACTTCATGGGTTGCCCCGTGAACTCGTATCAGACAGAGATCCACGATTCACTGCTGATTTCTGGCGTTCCGTGTTCAAATCACTCGGAACGCGCTTGAAGATGTCAACATCTGATCATCCAGAGTCAGATGGTCAGACGGAACGTGCCAATCGTGTCCTTGAAGAGATACTTCGAGGATACGTACACTCCTTTAAGAGTTGGAGTGAGTTTTTGCCGATGGTAGAGTTTGCCATCAACAACTCGGTGCATGCGTCCACGAGACATACACCGTTTTACGTGAATGGCTTGCGCCATCCGCGTGTACCCACCTTACTAGAGTGTAACTCTGGTTTAAGGGGGGGAGGGACTCGCGCGAGCAAAAACCGAATTGGTTCACGCTCATCACGCTCTGACGAGGAAGTCATTGCGTTTGATGCCGATATCGATAACATCGATATCGAAGAAGATGATGCCAGTGAGAGTGCGGAAGCCCTCACTGAAGACAATGATGCCAGTGAGAGTGCGGAAGCCCTCACTGAAGAAAAGGTTGTTGTTGCTGCAGTGCGCTCACAGCACACTGAAGCTAACGAGTCATCAGATGAGTTCATACTGGCTCGTGAAACGGTAGTCCGTTTTGTGCAAGACTCCATCGCCGAAGCGGTGGATAAGCAAAAGCAAAACGCTGACAAGAATGGAAGGGCAAACACTCTTTTATTTAATAAAGGTGACTTAGTCCTACTGTCTACGGTTAATCTACCAAAACATGTAGTGACTAACTTGGGTAGCAGTAAACTACTACCCAAGTACATTGGCCCATTTCGTGTATTGCACCGCCTAGGCAATGCATACACGATCGAGTTACCACGTAAGATGCGAACGCATCCCACGTTTTACGTTGGTCGGCTTAAGCCGTACCATCAGTACGCTGCTTCTTCCGATGAAGAACGCCCTTGCGCTCAAGCATCTCGCAGAGAGCCTTGTGCTCCCGATGGTGGGCATCAACAAGGGTCTGAAGAGCAGTTATCTCAGCCCGAGACCGATCAACAATCCCACGAGCTACCCTTAGCTCGTCACGAAGAGATGTCAGAGATCTCTCGTTCTCAAGCTGAGCAAAGGCAAACTCAGCTCGATGCTTCGAGGCAGTGTCCACCATCTGGAGACGCCTATTCCGCTCATGCTCGAGATCGTCGCGTAACCCTTGCGTTACGCGATCAAAGAAGCTCTCGGGAACACACCGATCCACATGATCGTGTGGAGAGCGTCTTTCCTCCTCCTCCACCTCCATAGAGGACTCTCGCGGTGGCCAGCGCTATCTAGTTGAGCAGCTGTTGAACCACCGCGACGTGAACGGACGTCGGACGAGTTACCTCGTCCGGTGGCGCGGCTATCCCCCGTCCTGGGATTCTTGGGAGCCCCGCTCCCAATTGATGGTTGACGTACTGGGTCTGGTCGAGCAGTACGACGCGGCACATCCTGTGCCGCAGAAGGACCGCCGGAGAAAGTCTTCCCGGCACGGTCGTAAAGGGATTTCAGGTTGTCAATCCCTTCGTACATCTCAGTAGAGACACGTACGCGCCACCACGGGCTGGTAAGGAGGTAAGCCTCCTTAGGTGCTCGTGCAGAGTTGTTCACACAACATGGGCACGAGTCTCCCCAAGAGAGGCAGGGTAATCCTTTCTCCCTTGACAGACGATGCAGCTTATAGCGTGCACCTGTCGGGGTTCGCTTTTCAAACTTATCACGAGCTTTGATAAGTTTGTCGTTCCAAGCGTCACGACCTACATCCTCGAGATTATGGATGTAGGCGTTCCACGCCTGAAGTAGTGAGGGACCATCACGTTGGTGATTCCCACTGTACCATCGATGTCTGAAGAAAGCATCGATGAAGAACTCATGTTCAGCGCGATAGTCTTTCGCGCTGGGGTCAAGGTGATGGATCCTTGACGAATCGAACAATCGTGTTCGATAACGATCACTCGTCGTCGCCGACAAGTGATCCATGACAGATTTTGGAGGCATCCATGCCTTCTTTTCTGGAGCGAGACGCAACACATTGCGGTCCCGCTCTTCCTGCGACGTGCCGACAGAAGTACTGGCACCTCGCTGTGAAGTGGTGTCCATTGGAGAAACGACACCACTATTAGCGCCCGAGTCTCGCGACCTCGAGCGCCTTCGCTTCGGCGATGGTTCATCTGACTCATCAGATGAACCAAAGATGCTGCGACGCAAAGCATCGTCCATGCCACGCTTGGCAGGCGGCTTGGATTCAATTGCCGTCGATACGGATCCGTCATCCGTATCAGGAGAGTACGAGACACCGAGCTCGTACTCTGTGAAGACACGAGTGTCTTCATGACCAGCGCCTGCATCACCAGGTGATACAGGCTGAGTCGATTCAGCAACCGATGGGATATCAGTTGCTGTAGTTTCTGCTTCGGCGTCCGCACAGAGACGTGCAGACGCGCTCTCGGCGGCCTTGCTCGCGCATCGCATGGGCTTGTTTACCATGCGATGAGATGTTGGAAAGTGGACGCGGACCAACAAGTGCAAACCCCGTCCCAAATGATTTGGGACGAGTATCCATTTAGTCAATCAGTCACTAAAGTGACTGATGGTTAAGGGGGGTGATGTAACGGGGTGAATCGTTACATAACAATTTATAAGAAATTGTTAATAGAATATAACTATAAGAGTTATATTCTCAGAATATTGTCATAAGGACAATATTCTGTAGCACTTCCAAGTAGTTCCTAATTGGTTGATATAGGCCATTATATCAACCAACGAAGACGCGCCACGACAGACGCACGCAATGAGTGGTGAGCAGATAACTGATTTACACATTTGTATTTAGACATAGTTAGATGAAGATAAATAGTGATTTATTGCAGACATTAACTATTATAAATACAGTTCTACTTTTTACTCTAACCGAGTACTCGCTTCTTCTTACCGTCTTCCTCTGCACGTACGAGTGTACGTGAAGTTACGAGGCACCGCCTTATTCTGTTATCAGAATAAGTAGCTTGTACTGTCACCAGTACAAGCTTCAGGGTGCCCCGTTACACTACGGGAGGCAGCGCAACATGTTGTAACGGGGTGAATCGTTACATAACAATTTATAAGAAATTGTTAATCGAATATAACTATAAGAGATATATTTCAGAATATTGTCATAAGGACAATATTCTGCAGCACCTACGAGTAGTTCCTAATTGGTTGATATAGGCCATTATATCAACCAACGAAGACGAGCCACGACAGACGCACGCAATGAGTGGTGAGCAGATAGTTGATTTACACATTTGTATTTAGACATAGTTAGATGAAGATAAATAGTGATTTATTGCAGACATTAACTATGCTAAATACAGTTCTACTTTTTACTTTAACCAAGTACTCGCTTCTTCTTACCGTCTTCCTCTGCATGTACGAGTGTACGTGAAGTTACGAGGCACCGTCTTATTCTGTCATCAGAATAAGTAGCTTGTACTGTCACCAGTACAAGCTTCAGGGTGCCCCGTTACACCTAGTAGCACTTCGTAGTCCGTCCAAGGACCACGTTCACATCTAACATGAATATGTTGGATGATGAAGATGACCAAAGCTTTCACGCTACGCGTGACGGCTACTCCCATTTGAGCGATGTCGAATGGGATGCGGTTGAACGAAGGGGTTCGACCATGGGCATCCATGCTGTTAGCGTCATGCTAGAGGCTCTCAATAGAGATGCCCAACATGCTACTATCGCCAAGTTCATTCAAAATGAACTTGACGCTGAACGCGAGAAAGTAGCCTTGCTTCACCAACAAGGTTCTCAACAAGCAGAGTTGTTGAGAGAACAGGGTGCTCAACAGTTTGAACTGTTGAGACAGCAGCAGGCTGCTGCTGGTGGGTCGATGCACTCGCGTCGACCCGAAACCTTGAAGATTGACATCTCCAAGTATAGGGGAGTCGAAGAGGACTCCCTCTTGAGATGGTTCGTCGAATTGGATGACGCCATAAGGGCGCGTCGCATCGACGACGGGGATATGCAAGTTGCATTTGCCCAGTCAAATCTGGCAGGACGTGCCAAGACTTGGGCACTGGGGATCAAGTTGCACGACCCATATGCGTTTGGGTCGTTGGAAGTCTTCAAGTCGCGGCTCAGAAAAACGTTTGAACCGCCTAGAGCTGAGTTCAGAGCTCGAACCGAACTCTTGAAGCTCAAGCAGGGTAAGCGTCATGTGCACGCTTACGCGCAACATATACGACATCTCACGAGTTGTATAAGTTCCAACCCGGTTGATGAACACACGTTGGTTTCGGTGTTCATGCAGGGTCTTGCGGATGGTCCCGTCAAGACTCACCTGTTCCGGCTTGAACTAGATTCACTAGAACAAGCCATTTCCATTGCGGAGCAGGAAGACTTCAGTCTGAGACAGGCTCGCGCCAGCTCGACATCATATCGTCAACCGAGACGATGTGACAACGGAGGTCCAGAGCCGATGAAACTCTGTTATGTAGAGATCTAGAAGGCTCGCTCTACAGACTACAAGAAGTTGCAGAGATGCAACAGATGTCAAAAGACAGGACACTACGCTTACGAGTGTAGTGCCCCTCGTCCAGTGTCTCGCGACACTGGGCGTAATGACCGTTCACCCATGAGAAAGGGGCAGGGACGCGGGTCCGCTGTTGGCGCAAAGACGCAACAACGGGATGGATTGTCAAAAAACGGACAGGATCAGTAGGTGCGGAGCACCGTACTGGTCCAGCAACGTCAAGAGAATTTGTAGGCCTCTTGATGAAGGTTGCTCCCAACACACAAACGTTGTGCGTTGCTGCTCTAGGTAATGAGGTCTCACTCATTACCTTGAAACTCGAAGTGACGAATAAGTTGTCCCTTCGAGCTCTAGTCGATTGTGGGGCGTCCAACAATTTTGTGCGACGCCAATCGCTAGAAGATGGTCACTTTAAGTTTCAGTGAATGTGACACACCTCCTACGAGGATGACGGTACGTCTTGCGACAGGCGCATCCGTAACCGTCATGAAGCGTATAGTGAAGATTCACTATACGCTAGAAGATACCCAATATGACGATGACTTTATCGTATTGGATTTGGATGACAAATTTGATGTCATCCTTGGAATACCGTGGCTCAGAAGGTACGAACCACGGGTAAACTGGCAACATCGAACAGTAACGATGCCTGCCGCTTGTTCATCAGATGGCCATCTGATGAACGTTTTGGAGCGTCCACAAGCGTGTGGATGTACTACGAGTGAGTGCGATGGCCTCACTTGTGGTACGGTCGTTAGTACGACTGCACAAAACCTTAGTGTACCAAACGGTTACACTTCGGAGCAAAGTTCCGGCGGCTGTGAGGAAGCACAGGCTGCGCCGAAGGTCCACCACTCGAATAAGTCGGGTGGACTGGGACAAAGATGTATCCCTAGCGGGGAACATCTAGAAGAGAAACAATCGATCGCTCAGGTTAAGCGAAACGATAATCATAGATCGACTGGAGAGTCTTTCGTAGAGGATCTCGCTGTGTTCGCGCAACCCCAGCTAGAGGAAGTAAAGGGAATAAGTCCCAAGATTACAAATACGGCGGTTATAAGTTCCCCGAAACCCGCGGGAATAAGTCCCCGGGAAGCCGAAGGAGTAAGTCCTTCGAAGCCTGAGGGAATAAGTCCCCAGGAAATGACAGAGACATTGAATGTCATAGTCAATAAAGGGTCAAGTGTAGGCGCTTATACACTTGATCTGATTGCGCCTCCGAAGTTGACTTCGGAGATCACTCAGTTGCCAACGCTCGAACATAAAAGGTTCTTGCGTGATCTGTGTAGTGGCAAATTCAAGCAGATCTGCGTACTCGTCGCTGACGACGAGTGTGTAACCGACATAAGGTCAGCAACAGTGTTTACTGAGAACGAGAGAGTTCTCAGTAGTTCATCTACGGACGAGAGTGTCCTAGATGAAAAGACACGAATTGAGCGATATGACTCCCAATCGTGGGAATCGCTCAAGACAAATCCTCTCTACGAAGATTTGGTTGAATTCAAGGATGTATTCCCTGAAACTGTTCCGTGCGAATTACCGAAGGATAAAGGTATTCGACACGAAGTCGAGCTTAAACCAGGCTCGAAGTACTGTGTCATGAAGCAGTGGCCACTGCCTCGTGAACAAGTACTTGCGATCGACAAGTTCTTTGCCGATCGTTTAGCTGCGGGCCATGTGAGGGAATCAACTTCCCCACATAGCTCTCCGACCTTCTGTGTGCGAAAAGCAACAGGAGGGTGGCGGATAGTGCACGCGTTTAACAAATTGAACGCTGCAACGGTACCGGCTCAGACGCCGATACCGAGGAAGGACGTAATCATTGATGGTATGTCAAAGAGTACCATCTTTTCGTCCATGGATTTGATGGATGGCTTCTATCAAATCCTAATGCGGGAACGGGATATACCCTATACCGCAGTTAGCACGCCTAGCGGCATGCTCTGGGAATGGCTAGTAATGCCACAAGGGCTTAGTAATGCCCCTGCCACGTTTAACAGATGTGTATCACATCTGTTGAGACCAGTACGAGAATTCGCGCCGAGTTATTTCGATGACGTATTCATTCATAGCCGAGATATGGATGGAAAGTCGGACGTTGAGGTTCACAGGTACCACGTCCGACAAGCTCTTACAATCATGCGAAAGCATCAATTGTATGCAAACCTCACAATGTGTATATTTGCAGCAAGCAAAATACCACTTCTTGGGTGCATCGTTGGTAAGAACGGTGTACGTCCTGATCCCGAAAAGATCAAGGCGATCACCGACTGGCCTGTGCCGGTTGATGTCAAAGGTCTGCGAAAATTCCTTGGGCTAGCGGCGTATTTGCATAAGTATTCACGCAATTACGCCGAGATGACGGTACACCTCTCTCGTTTGTTAAAAAGAACGAGAGGTGGTTATGGAACGCTGAATGTCAGCGCTCGTTTGATAATATCAAGCAGAGCTTGATACAATCCCCAGTCCTAGCAATAGCCGATCAGGACAGGCCATTTCATGTGGTCTGTAATACCAGCGATTTCGCAATCGGCTGTGCATAAATGCAGTACGATCTTGAAGGCGTTGAACGCGTCGTCTACTATCAGTCGCGTCAGCTGCAACCAGCTGAGCGGAACTATCCATTGCATGACAAGGAACTTCTTGCCATGAAGTATGCACTCGCGAAGTTCAGAGTCTATCTATTAGGAGATAGACCTTCATTGTTTACACTGACCATGCGTCATTACGCACGGCAGTGAACAGCCCGCACCTTTCACAACGAATGGCGCGGTGGTTGTCATTATTTGCAGAATACAACTTTACGGTCGAGTACAAACCAGGACGACTTAATGTCGTCGCTGATGCACTCTCACGTCGGCCCGACTTTGAAACAGTCGCGAAACCCAACAGTGAGACAGTCACTGTTGCGGTTATGACGTCCTCAGTACCATCTTCAACGTTGCATGATGATGTGAGGCGGCCATACGCCCAAGATAGTGAGATTGTGAAGTTGTTGACACATCTCTCACAGCCTTCTCGAGAATCATTGAAACGATTGTCGCCTGCGTATCGATCTGCATCAGATCGATACACTACTCGCAACGGTTTACTGTATTATACAGCCGTTTCTGGTGACACACCACGTGTTGTCATTCCAGATGATACTGATCTGCGTTTGCGGATCATGTTCGAGTATCACGATGCTCCTATAGGAGGACATCGTGGCCGAGAGAAAACATATCTCACGGTAAGTCGAGACTTTTACTGGCCCCGCCAGTATCAGTTTGTGCGAAAGTATGTTCGCGCATGTGAAGTCCGCCAACGAGTGAAGTCAAGTCCTTCACTGCGTGCACCTTTACAGCCTCTACCGGTTCCGGCTGAGTGCTGGGAATCCATCTCAATGGATTTCGTCTTCGGGTTACCCAAAGACGCACGCGGGAATACGGGTATTCTCGTGTTTGTTGACAGATTCAGCAAAATAGTACACCTCGTGGCTGTACCCGAGTCAATCACGGCAAGTGGCTGTGCTTGTGTCTTTATTGACACCATCTTCCGACTTCATGGGTTGCCCCGTGAACTCGTATCAGACAGAGATCTACGCGTCACTGCTGATTTCTGGCGTTCCGTGTTCAAATCACTCGGAACGCGCTTGAAGATGTCGACATCTGATCATCCAGAGTCCGATGGTCAGACGGAACGTGCCAATCGTGTCCTTGAAGAGATAATTCGAGGATACGTACACTCCTTTAAGAGTTGGAGTGAGTTTTTGCCAATGGTAGAGTTTGCCATCAACAACTCGGTACATGCGTCCACGACACATACACCGTTTTACGTGAATGGCTTACGCCGTCCGCGTGTACCCACCTTACTAGAGTGTAACTCTGGTTTAAGGGGGGGAGGGACTCGCGCGAGCAAAAACCGATTTGGTTCACGCTCATCACGCTCTGACGAAGAGGTCATTGCGTTTGATGCTGATATCGATAACATCGATATCGAAGACAATGATCCCAGTGAGAGTGCGGAAGCCCTCACTGAAGAAAAGGTTGTTGTCGCTGCAGTGCGCTCACAGCACACTGAAGCTAACGAGTCATCAGATGAGTTCATACTGGCTCGTGAAACGGTAGTCCGTTTTGTGCAAGAATCCATCGCCGAAGCGGTGGATAAGCAAAAGCAAAACGCTGACAAGAATGGAAGGGCAAACACTCTTTTATTTAATAAAGGTGACTTAGTCCTACTGTCTACGGTTAATCTACCAAAGCATGTAGTGAATAACTTGGGTAGCAGTAAACTACTACCCAAGTACATCAGCCCATTTCGTGTATTGCATCGCCTAGGCAACGCATACACGATCGAACTGCCACGTAAGATGCGAACGCATCCCACGTTTTACGTTGGTCGGCTTAAGCCGTACCATCAGTACGCTGCTTCTTCCGATGAAGAACGCCCTTGCGCTCAAGCATCTCGGAGAGAGCCTTGTGCTCCCGATGGTGGGCATCAACAAGGGTCTGAAGAGCAGCTACCTCATCCCGAGACCGATCAACAATCCCACGAGCTACCCTTAGCTCGTCACGAAGAGATGTCAGAGCTCTCTCGTTCTCAAGCTGAGCAAATTCAAACTCAGCTCGATGCTTCGAGGCAGTGTCCGCCATTTGGAGACGCCTATTCCGCTCATGTTCGAGATCGTCGCGTAACCCTTGCGTTACGCGATCAAAGAAGCTCTCGGGAACACACCGATCCACATGATCGTGTGGAGAGCGTCTTTCCTCCTCCTCCACCTCCATTAGAGGACTCTAGCGGTGGCCAGCGCTATCTAGTTGAGCAGCTGTTGAACCACCGCGACGTGAACGGACGTCGGACGAGTTATCTCGTCCGGTGGCGCGGCTATCCCCCGTCCTGGGATTCCTGGGAGCCCCGCTCCCAACTGATGATCGACGTACTGGGTCTGGTTGAGCAGTACGACGCGGCACATCCTGTGCCGCAGAAGGACCGCCGGAGAAAGTCTCCCCGGCACGGTCGTAAAGGGATTTCAGATTGTCAATCCCTTCGTACATCTCAATAGAGATACGTACGCACCACCAAGGGCTAGTAAGGAGGTAAGCCTCCTTAGGTGCTCGTGCAGAGTTGTTCACACAACATGGGCACGAGTCTCCCCAAGAGAGGCAGGGTAATCCTTTCTCCCTTGACAGACGATGCAGCTTGTAGCGTGCAACTGTCAGGGTTATTTTCTCAAACTTATCACGAGCTTTGATAAGTTTGTCGTTCCAAGCGTCACGACCTACATCCTCAAGGTTATAGATGCAGGCGTTCCACGCTTGAGTCAGTGAGGGACCATCACGCTTGTGATTCCCACTGTACCATCGATGTTTAACGAAAGCATCGATGAAGAATTCATGTTCAGCGCGATAGTTTTTCGCACTGGGGTCAAGGTGATGGATCCTTGACGAATCGAACAACCGTGTTCGATAACGATCACTTGTCGTCACCGACAAGTGATCCATGACTGATTTTGGAGGCATCCATGCCTTCTTCTCAGGAGCGAGACGCAACACATTGCGGTCCCGCTCTTCCTGCGATGTGCCGGCAGAAGTACTGGCACCTCGTTGCGAAGTGGTGTCCATAGGAGAACCGACACCACTGTTAGCGCCCGAGTCTCGCGACCTCGAGCGCCTACGCTTCGGCGATGGTTCATTTGATTCATCAGATGAACCAAAGATGCTACGACGCAAAGCATCATCCATGCCACGCTTGGCAGGCGGCTTGGATTCGATCGCCGTCGATACGGAACTGTGGTGAAGTCGATCTCACAAAATTGCTTGTATGAGTGTCGATCCTTCACTTGCCCAGACTTGCCGACTCACGGAGGGGGTACTCCGATCCGTGCCTTGTTGTATGACCTTGTGCTCACCTTGTGTACCCGTCGGTTGGGCTGGCTTGAGCTCTTCGTAACGGCCTTGGGAGATGTCGATCTCGCTGAGAGGTTGGGTTGAGGGTTCGCTTCCGGTGCGGAAATCTTCACACCACGAACGGGGGTTCTGCGATCCCGATCTTGGATCGCACCGATCTTGATTTGTCTTCGAGATCGGGGTCTTTGCTGTGCGGAAATCTTCACTCAGCAAATAAAAGTCCTGCGTCGATCTTGCCTTGGGATCGGTCCGATCTGGTCTTGGGATCGGCCGATCTTGCCGGAAGTGCGCAATTTGGGTAGATCGGTGTCTTGTTTCTCCAAAATGAAACGTGCCGATCTGTCCAGGGGATCGCTTCGATCCTGCTCGGTCTTGTCTTGAACGCCTTGTCCAGATCTTCTGACCACTTGAGCCGTCTCGCGATCCTGTGTCCAAAATCCTTTTCCTTTTCCGTTGTGTGCTGCTACCCTAGCAGTTGAGTTGAGTGTGAGTACTTGATCGATCCGGGCCAGATATCCCGGGATCGCTCTTCTCGATCTTGGCCAACAATCCAAGATCGGTCTTCTGTGTCCCTGTAACACGCGTGCCTTAACCCGCCGGGGAAGCCAAATCAATCTTGCCTGGAGAAGAGGGGAGGATTACGTGCATCGTGAGCAGAAGAAGTAGAGTTCAAGTCTGTTTATTAACCAACCAAATTACTATCCAAACTACCCTTAAGCCTATTCTTAACTATAGGTCACTCTTCAAACCGATATCGCCTTGAATCTGGTTCTCCCCCTTGCCACGTGTCGAAATTTCGTGCCCTGTACTCCAATGATAGCGCCAATATCCCCGATATCGTACCTAGAGCACCAAATGGACCAAAATCTCCTATATGGTACCAAATACCCATTCTTGGCACCCAAGTACCCAATATATGACCCAAAATGCCGAATGTGTCCAAATTCACTTTGCGACGTCAATTCGGACAGCTTCCACTGGCTCTTTCGGCATGAAACTTCTTGACATCACTTAGTGACCTCTATCAAGTATATTCCACATGATCCAGTATCTTCATCAACCATATATTCATGATCAGTGTGGAACATGACCGATCTGTCATCCAATATCGAGATGTTGGAGGTCGATCCGGTCTAAATCGGCAATTAACACTTTTTCATCTCCTCATACGTGCTTCAATATCATCCTCCAGTGTTATCCAATCGACAACTTCATTCATACGTCTCGACATCGGTTTCCTTGACTCCCCTGAGTATGCAAAACTTCCAGATCGGTGTATAGTTAACCAAAATCAGTACTCCCAATTTAGGATCGGTAAAGAGTATCACCGATCCGTATGGTGTTGCACCTTCTTTGCCGATTCACCGACCCGTACCACCTGGTCCCAGATGCACTTTGGGGAGTCACCTTGTCCCAGATGTGTCAATTCTCCAACAAACCGTTGCCACAACATGTCGATCTGCGATCTGATCTTAGCCTGCTTCAATGTACGTATACTTCTTCTTGACCGGCATTCCAATGAGCTGTATGACTTCATCCCGATGTCTGGTTCCAGATCGCCCCATAACATTCTGCAAGATGTTACACCTTCGTCGCAGAGTCATATCCCATCACCCGGTCCCAGATCCTTGTCCCAGATTGTTCCATGTAAATCGTTCCAGATCGCTCCGTCCCAGGTCGATCCATACCCATTAGTCGAACGACGGTTGGATCGGTTCGCTGATCCCGTTAAGATCATCTTCCACCTCCGTATTGGATCGCCGAGTCTCATGGCCTCCTTTTCCACCAGTAAGCGGCGCTTTAAAGGTGTGGCCACCGATCCTCGTACAAAATTTGAGTAGTGACTTTGCCACAACCGCCCCCTGTACTGAAGTCTTTTGTACAGCAATTGACCTCAGTACAGTCACTCATCAACTTCGTTCCAAGCACTCCAGTCCGTCTCATGGCCTCTCCGACGCATCCACCCACCTCGCCGATCTCTTCAGAAGGATCCACCATGTTTCTGTCTCCGGATCGCGACCTGTCGCCCGGATTGCCCGATCTCGGAGGACACACCTCAGCGGTCCCCGATCGGCCTGGGTCTCCGCGCCATCTAGGCCCAACCGGATCGCCCACAATTCCCACGGGATCGCTAGATCGACAGCCGACCAGACCCTCGTCTCCATCCCGAGACTCGCCATCTAGATCGCCGGATCGCGGGTGGTATGCTCCTATCGTCCCAGATCAACATGAGTCTCTCAGTAATCCCAGATCGGTCGGATCGCTCTCGACCGACGCGGAATTATCAGATCGTTCCTCCGAGCCATTCCCGCTTCCCACTCCTCCGGCGGCCTTAGATGCGTCCAGATCCGACATCTCGGCCGCTAATGAATCTCGTGAAAGGTCTGCTGCAGCTGTGGGCGTCACCGACTTCGTTCCCAGAGTTTCTGCCGACGACGTTCGTCTCACGATGGCCACGATCTCGTATTTGTGGGATCGAGAGGCTACCTTCTGCAGCCAAGCCGACACCATTCATGCGCTTCAGCAGTCCTACCGAGATGCCGTCGCCCGGGGGGATCGCTTACAAGACGAGCTTGATTCGCTGTACAGATCAGCCGTCCCTTTTATCTCCTTCGTCCAGCGTCGATATGAATGGATGCAGGGCCGCTACGTCGACGCAGTGCATTCTTTGAGTGATTGCAATCGAGCTCTGCGGGCATATCGAGATCAATCGGAGGAGATTCGTCGGCTACGCACTTTGATACGTGCCAACGACGAGGCTCAGGGGAACTTGGACCACAGGTGGATGCTTTGAGGGCTCAACTTCATTTGCTCCAAGCCGAACTCAATTCTCTCCGACAGCAGCGTGATCAGCTGACCACGGACAGGTCCTTCCTTCACATAGATATTTTGCACTTAAATGAGCAATTGGCTCAGTCTCAGGAGGAGATCGCAGATGGACTGTCTTCGATCAGCGATCTCATACAACAAGTGGATGGTTTGACTTCCCTAGAGGGTCAGTTGGCACTTTCGCAGGCGGAGAACGCCAACCTACGTCGTCAGCTTGCGGAACACCTTGAGATATACGACCAGTTGCAGGTGCTGGAGCATGATCGGGATCGGGCTATAGCTGAACACCGTGCTCTCCTCGACACACTGAACAGTGCTATACTCGGATCCCGGTCGTCTGCGTTGACCGCTCGATCGACGCCTAAGAGTGCTACTCCGGTCGGATCGCCCCCTGCTCCCACTACCCCGGGATCGAGATCGCTTGCCCGTAGGTCCAGATCGAGATCGTCCGGCCCGCCTGCCAAGCGTTGGCGTATTCAATCAAGGTCACGATCCAGTGATTCTTTCACCGCCCGTGTGGCCTACCGGCTATTGTCGTTGAACCCTTCAATGCCTTTAAACAAACTTCCCAGATTGTCCCCACCCGAGCCTCCACCCAATTCTTCTTGTTCTCCGCTTTCGTCCGCGGCTTCTGGGACTGGATCGGGAAGTGAGGAGCTGACCGAGTCGGATTCTAGCTCGATGAATTTGACTCGTGCTGCATTATCCCAATCGAGATCGGCCGCTCGTCGCCAACCTAGATCGGATGCCCGATCTTCGACCCCGAACCCCTCTCCGGCCGCTCGGGTTGTTCCCGCTTCTCCCGCAGCTACTGCGTTGGCTCAAGCACTGTTGCGTTCGCCTTCTCCAGACGTTCCGAAGCCTCGTTATCTTTCGTACCCATCCACTCCGGTCGCGGCTGTCCTCGTAGTCAGAATTCAAGATAATGGCGGCGTAGAAGACGTGGAGGTATCGCCGACAGGGGAGACACACAGCGAGACTGGCCAAGTTAGTCCGCCTCCGGAGTCCACTGCGCTTTCGGATCGCCATTCGTCCGATAGCGAAAACAGCATCACCCTTCCGGCGCGCCAAGTGGCTAACAGAGTTTTCTCTTCCGTTGACTTCGACAATCTTCCGCCACTCCAGCAACCACGGGATCGGTGGGTTCTTAACTATCTGGCGCCCTCCCGACGGGTAGCTTCCGAGATCGCTTCATGGTCCGTTTCGCGGATCGCGATGGTTTGCGTGAGGACCATGACCATTGAGCTGTTGTTTCACCACTACTCCAAGCCCAGGAATTTTCTGTTTCCCTTCTACAATCATGGACGAGCTCCGCCTACGGGGACTTGGGCTTCTGGGCTGATCTCGCGGCAACACATCGAGGCTCTTTACGCTACAGCCCCTTGGGATAATATCATAGTCCCAGTGAACCCGATATCGTTCACCATGATTGGGTGGTATTGTGATATGAGTCATCGGTACCTGGAGCTTGAGTCCACTCATCGACAAGCTCTGTGGGAATCCACTCATGCTTTCCCGATTCCTCCGGCTCATGGGCGATCTGAACGGTTCATGCAGACACTCTGGCGCCAACGAAAACAACGCCGTTCTCGCTTTGGAGCGCGTTGGAAGAACTTCTTGAAGATGATACTCAGCGGCATTATCGCTGGCCACTGCGATCTCGACATCTTGCTAGATCCCTTCTTCCTCCACTATCCGCGCCCACATGAAGACCGAGTTTGGTATCCAGGGTTAGGGCACTCTAACGACCCAGCTGACTTGCTAGGGGCGTTGGACATGGCAGAACAAGAGGATCCTTGGCGCAACCAGTTCCGTAACGCCTATTGGGATCATCCCGGATCGCAGATCCCTCGTCTGCAGGACAAGTTCAAACCTGCTCCATCGTCTTAGTCCAAGATCGATATACAAGCCCGATCGTCTTTCATAATCGTGTAAGTCATTCAATCATCTTCTTTTTGGTACTTCAATTCTTTGCAGCTTCCACGATCTCGATTCTCATCGCTCCACATCATTCAGGAAGGTTTCACTTGACTATCTCCATACTCACATACAAAAACCTCATCCACCAGCATGTGCTACCGTCTAGCACATCTTTCAACCCCTACATACGCATATGCTACCTCCCGCATACTTGTTCGAACTGTTAAGGTTCGTCCGACTTGCCTTCATGAGACTGCATTACGTCGAAACGGTTTCGACTCACTCGGTTCCGCTCAAACTCTTTCAAGATCGCCCCACAACTTAGATCGGCCTCGTCCACCCAACTTAGATCGGGATATCCCTTCCACTTCACCAGAAACTGCCGGTGTACTCGCCCATAACGGGTTTTTCTACCAGATCGCACGTCCAATATTGCCTCTACTTCGTATTCCCCTTCTTCAAGATCGCCATCCCAACTGTCTTCTGG
Organism: Peronospora matthiolae; assembly: GCA_921007115.2. Taxonomy (NCBI): domain Eukaryota; phylum Oomycota; class Peronosporomycetes; order Peronosporales; family Peronosporaceae; genus Peronospora; species Peronospora matthiolae. The sequence continues at coordinate 575,629 of CAKLBY020000119.1, read as the reverse complement.
CAGCAGAGCTTCATCGAAATCCAAGCGATCTGATTCCTCTATCGTTAGCTGGTCCTTCGGGCGTTCAGGGAACGTCTTTACCTTTTTTAGCTTCGATATATGTACAATCGGAAATAACCGATATGGGGTTCCAGCGATCTCCAATTTTACAGCATGATCTCCACATACGTCCGCAACTCGGAATGGCCCATGCCACATGTGCGCTAGCTTCTTCGCATATCCCTCTTTAACTCCGTCCAGGTATAGCCAAACTTGCGCTCCTACTTCGATCTCGTGTGGTTCCAGATCTTCGTTGTGTCGATCCGCTCGCTCCTGGATCGCGGCTTGTAAACGATCGTTCACTGCAGATCGGGCTCGCTGGTATTGTCTTTGGATTTTGTATCTCCAACTCTTTGGATCGCGATCTCGTGTCCCCGTATTCCCCACTGGTAGCGTAGCCTCCAAAGTCGATCGCGGGTCCCACCCATGAATCAGATAAAATGGAGTATCCCCCCGGATCCGATCTTGTGCAGTGTTAATGGCAAATGTGAGCCGCTCAGCATACTCATCCCAGTCTCGCTGGTCAACTTCAGCCACGTACATCTTGAGCGAATGTGTCAGGGTTTGCACCATTCGTTCGGCTGTTCCATTTGCTTGTGGCCTGTAAGCCATAGTAGCACGCTGTTTTTGTCCTACGATCCGACTGAAGGCTCGAAAGAAGTCGGACATAAATCCCGGTTCTCGATCGTGCCTGATAGCCTCGCTAGCTCCGAAGCGTCGAAACACACATTCTTCGTAATTCTCCGCTATTGTTTGTGCCGTCCGAGAGGAGCTAGCCTTTGCAATCACATATCCCGAGAAAAGGTCGACCCAAATGAGCAGTTCGGTGTTCCCCTTGATGGACTTGGGCAACGACGGTATATGATCCATGGCGATGATCTGGAATGGATAGGTTGCGTGTAGATTGCCCGGGGATTTCCCATGAATCATCGGGTTTCCTTTCCCGGTCTCACAGTCGGTACATTCGCCCACATATCGTTGAACGCTCCGATACAGTCCTCTCCAATGAAATCGCGATCTGATCCTCTGATAGGTTCGGCCAATACCCTGATGGCCTCCTTCCAGACTCGTGTGATAGTGATGCAAAAAATCCTGCTGCAACGTCTCAGGGATCACCAACCGCATCAAACCATCGCGATCTTCTGACTCTCTTTTCGCCATGGGGCAAAAAAATAGCAGATTGTTCTCATCGGTCTCGTATTCCGGCGTCAGTTTGGCGCACATCTTCAATTCTACCGCATCCAAGTTTGATACATCGCCACTTAGATATGTCTTGAGATTGACAATCCAACGCTCTTCATCTTGAGCTTGGACAATTCGTTGAATCCTGATCCTCTGTACTATCTCCTCCTGTATCACTTCAGGTTCATGACGTATCCTCCTGGCTGATCTCGTGATCGCAGTTACCCGAGCTAGCTGACCATCTTGCTTGGGCTTCAACAATTCATCGAGACGGTTCAGAGTCATCAGATCTTGCCGATTCTCTTCAGCTACAACCGTTCTTCCCTTTTCGCTCTGCAATGCTGTGCTTGCTAGTCGATCTGCGCTCTGATTCCACTCTCGCTTCATATGCAGAAACTCGTGAATAGGCCATGACCGCAGCTCCTCCAACGCTTTGTGTCTCAGAAGCTGAAGGCCCGGTGCCTTGCAGTCGATCTCACCGCGCATCTGTCGAATCACCAGACTGGAATCTCCACACAGTATTACTCGCCCCCTATCCAGACCGGCGAGTAACTCAAAGCACAGTAGCAAGCCATTATACTCAGCTTCATTTACAGTCAGATCGTGAACATATCTCTATTCGGCCGCCACGATCGTCCATTCGGGTAACTTCCATATCACGGCACTGAGCGACCCTCCTTTCTTTTTTATCCTAGCCGATCCATCGAAACTGGCCACCAGCAACTCCTCATCTGTTTCCACCGTTGGAGGAGGCATCGATATTTTGAGTCGACAGTCTTTTCGTGGGGAGATCGCAATCAGCATCTCTTCCACTTCTCCTCTCGGAGTGATACTCGCTGCTAACATGCCCAGGATCTCTTCCTCTCCTCTTTCACATTTCTTCACCTCCATAGTCCAATTTGACAACAAAGCAGCCCACCGTCCTAATCTCCCGTTGAGCCCTCGAGACTGCATCAACCAGGCTAACGTAGAATGTCGGGTCAGTACAGTGATCTCCCGCGAGGCAAGCGTAGTATAGCATACATCCAGCACACGAAGTAGCGCCAGCACTTCTTTTTCAACCGTTCCGTAGTTAAGCTCATTAGGCTTTAAAGTGCGGCTAGTAAACGTCACCGGATGGTACACGCCATCGTACTCCTGTATCAGGGCCTCTGAGACAGCCCACTTGCTAGCGTAGACCACGATTACGGGGGACCGATCTGGGTCGAAATTCTTGAGCATGGGAGCTGTAGCTATCTTAGCTTTTAGCATAGTGAAAGCAACCTTGGCTTCCGTACATCGACCCTCGTTGGAGCATTCGTCTCCTGCTGCAAGCTGAGATCGGCCGATCTCGAAGAAATCCGATTCTCTTAACTCATACAACACCGCGGCATACACCGCGAAATCCTCAATGAAGCGACGGTAGTAGTTCAAGCTCCCGAGAAAGGATTGCATAGCTCGTAGCGTGCTAGGAAACGGGATGTTAACCAACGACTCTAGGTTCTTGGGCTGAGCCTCCAGACCATCCATCGACACTCGATGTCCCAAATAATCGACCTTACGGCACCCCCGAAAGCTATTCGTGAGGCTGATAGACATATTCCACCTATCACATGCCGTTAGCAACCGTTCTACTTTTTTGTACAAAGATCCCCATGACGTGGCTGGTATGAGAATATCGTCAATGTAACATCGGCGTCTCAGTATAGACGGTCGTCGATCTGTCTCAGGTTCTCCATCTTTGAACACGTCGATCGGGCCATCAGAGGCTGATCTTTGACCGATCTTGAGATATCCATACAACGCATTGTCCGCCAGACGTTGGTAGATCTGGGGCGCGTTTTTAAGCCCAAAAGGCATTCGCAGCCACTCGAACAAGCCACACGGTGTGACAAACGCTGAGATCAGTTTTGCTCGTTCAGTCATTTTGACGACCCAAAATCCACTAGCCATATCTAGCGAACAGTACCATAGAGCTTTATCCAGATCTTCCAACAGATCGCTGATCAACGGCATGGGATAAACCATCAGACGCGTCAGCTGGTTCACTCTTCGATAATCAATGCAAAGGCGAATATCCACTCCGTTCTTCTTGATGATCACCACTATCGGAGACGCCCAAGGTGACGTGGATGGCTGAACGATTTTGGCTGCTAATAGTCCTTTGATGAGATCTGACAGCTTCTCCCGATATTTGGGTGCGACCGGACGCACTCTTTGCGCTATCGGTGCTGCCCCACCGACATCAATATCACAGATCGCGCCTCGTGCTGCTGGTGGTAGAGCATTACCTTTACCCATGAGGAGGTGACGGCTCTTCCAGATCAGCGATCTGAGCCGTTGTTGATCTGTGGTGAGAGGCACATCGGGATCACCGATCTGAATGTCCTCAATCGTAACTTCTTCCGTAGTCGCCGACATCTCTGGTAGCACGGCCATATGCTGCTCGATATCTTCCGCAAACAAATCTCCGCTCTCGTGGTGATAAACTGGTATTTCTGCAATCTCGACGTCTTCAGTATTTAGCATTATTTCTTCTTTAGGCTCCTTCGTCTCTTCCGGCTGGCCCAATTTCAACAGTCGGTCAGTCGGCTCAGCCTTCGGTAGAGACGATCTGTCACGTAGCCCTTCTTGACCGGTGTCGCGGTCTCCCTTCGTTGCATGTTGGGTACCGATCTCATGACCGTTCTCCATCCGCGATAGTTCGGCTCCCCTGACCGTTACTTCCCTCGCAACTACAGCATCTGCCTTTTGCGAATCGTCATCGTTAGCTTGCGGCGTTACCGTGGAGATCGCCGGAGACAGGTTCTGTAACGCATCAGACGGACGTTTCAAGATGCGTTTGGGAGCGGCATACGTAGGACGGTCTACCAATGGTCCGATCTGTTCTTTCGGGAGTTCGTTCACTCGATCCGTCGTAGCCTCATATGCCAGAGTTTGCCATTCCTTGTACTTCCCTGACCCGACTGTCACCAAACCTTGAGTTCGCGGTACCATATCGCCTTCGACCCACATGCCTAATATAGTGTGGGTGGGCAGTTTGATCTCACGGTCGCCAATGTTGGTCATCTGCAGGTATTTCGTCTTACCCCACCCCGAGATCACAGTGGGGACCCAATCTAGTCCTCTAGCGACCCACAACTTCATCTTAGCCCCTCCGATCCCGATCTTCACTTCCCTTGACTCTCCGACCGGGATCACCACGTGTTGGTCCTTCGCCGTTATATGTTGTATCTTCGATCCGTACGCGGGGCGACGTCCTGAGAGATGAATGCGGATTTCTTCTGGTAGACATATCGCGCCATCCGCTAGATCGAGCCGCACTCCAGCAGGCACCATAAAATCCATACCCAGAATCGCTTCTTGCCCTGCCAGATCGCCTACCCATACATTGAAATAGTATACCAGCGATCCCGTGAGGGTCACCTTGATCTTGGTACGTCCTACCGTCATGTACAGAGTTTCTCCAATCCCGATACATTTTTGTCGTTGACTTTCGTCAATATTGCAACCGACCTCACGAGCAAAGGTGGTGTCAATGATCGACACTTCAGCACCAGAATCAATTAACAGAGTAGCTTTTACGTTGTTGATCTTGCCAACGGCTTTCGCTTGTTTGAACCACTTCCCGGGTGAATAATGTTTCCAGTATCCGCGAGATTCACCATAAGCGAGCTCGATCTCCATAGCTGGTTCAGATCGTGAGTACTCATCGATCAGATGGGACACGGAAGCGACACGTTTTAACTTCGAACGATATATTTTTGTTTCCACGTCAATATCCTGCTTACTCTCGCGATCTGTCTTCTTTTTTTCCACGTATGCAATAATGCAGAGCCCAAACGCTCGGCTCGTACCAGATTCAAACCTGGCGAGCGTCCTAGTTTAACATCTTCTCGGCCTTCTCTGGTAGCATCCCCGCATGTTAATTCGGGACGTACCACTGACGGATCATGTTATAGAACTCCTCCATGGGACACTTCCCCGGGTCGTGCATCTCACCGCAAGCACGACACACGAAAAAACAATTTTCAGAGGGGTGTCCTTTACGCCCACACTTCTGGCAAGTGAGCCGCTTCCAGCAACCGAGATCTCCATGCTTGGTCGATCCGCAATGAGTACACGGCTTCAATGGCATATTGCGATCTTGATAGTCTTGACGAGTGTTCGGGTCGACCGATCTCGCGTTTGCTGCAACGTCATTGGGGGATGAACGGCGATCCGCAGTAGCAGCCACATGGATTGATCTCAATCGATCTTCCAAATCCGATCCGCAGGTGTCCGATCCTGACTCGCTGCAGACGTCCTCGGTACGAACCATCCTTACCGCTCGTGCAGGCTTAGACAGCGCTGGACCCTGAGTTCCCTTCTGCCTGAACTTGGACGATCCCATCATCACTTTCCCTTGACGCGATCTCCCTTGTTGATGTCCGTGCAGTGTCTTTTGCATGGCTCCCGCGTCTTCTACATTCAGCAGTAGCAATTGATTGGACGGCTCGGGGTCGTTCAAGGTGTCAATGAAATGGTTGACATGTTCCTTGCGCGCAGCTGGCAATCCAGTCATCACCGGTATCTTCACCTGCATTCCCATCACATTAAGTCGATACAGGTACTGTAAAAGATCTTCCTCCGATCGTTTCTTTGCGTGGTAGTACTGCCTGCTCGCGGACATCCCGTGTCCTGCATACTACACAAAAAAACTGTTCATCAATTCTTTCCAATTGAATCTCGTCGATCTACTCAGCTGTCGGTACCAGTAGCGGGCTGGGCCCACCATGGGATCACCGAAGACCAGACATCTCTCCTCTTCCGGTGCTTGGTCCCGGATAAACGCTGATTTCACTTTGCCGATCCAGGTCCGTGCTTTGTCTTCTTCCCGATCCTTCCCTGAGAATTCTTTCAGCTCAGAAATCGCTGAGATTCTGATCCTCTGCGTGATACTTCCCCCTCCGGTATTCGCACCGGTCGCGGCTACTTGAGGGCGCCGTGGTTCGGGCATCCATAGATCATCCGGGTCTTATTCCGCCCCCTCATGGATATGTTGGTAAATGTCCGACCCCACCGACTCCATCTCCACATCCGGCATGTCAAGGCTTTCGTGTGAAGGTTTGAGCAAAGTACGTCGATCTGGGTAGCGGTTTGGCTGTCGATTCATTCGCTGAGCTGTACGTTGATCCGCCTCGTACTTCTTCATGGCTGAATTGAAGTACCGACTTAGATCGCCCTCTTCTTGATCCTCCAGTCCAGTGCGGGTACTGGCCGATCTCTGCGGCATGTTGCTCTTGGCTTGTCCCTTATAGGCGTCGATCTTGGCTTGTCCGATCTTGTCCTTTAAGAACTTTCCACCCGATGGTCCTAGAGACATCTGACGAATGCTGATGGATCCATCTGACTCGCTCTCGGAGTCATCCGAGGCGTAGCGGGGCGATCCCGCGGGGTGTTTACGGAGCGAGCCCGAGGGCGTCCCAATCTTGTCTTCAGGAGTATTCGCTTTGCCCACCAGCATTATCATGATATCTAAAAACTCATTCGCCGCGTCCTTCAACTGTTCCAAGCTGCAACTCAGCAGTTCATCTCCATCAAAAGCGTCAGGGCAGATACCCATGTCGTCCAACATCTGTAAAATCAAATTGATCTCGTCGACTTTGTTGGTCCCGTGAAGTGGGACCGAGATCGGCTTATCCAGAGGACCAATCACCTTGGGCCTTAATATCTTGAACACTGGGTCCGTCTTGAGCAGCACTGGCCATAATAGTACTGCCATTTTGCACGCTCCCGCGCTTCACCCGTCGTCTCCTTCTCCATGGACGCGATCTTTATTGGGTTATGTTCCGTCTTTGGCATCGCGATCTTATCTGGTGTTTCATCGTATTCCTCTTTGGCTCCGATCTTTGATTGCACGGTTCGGCCGATCTGGCGATCTTTGACATCTGATCCCATCGATCTCGTCGCGGATCGTTCTGATGTGGTCGATCTCGCGATTGTGCTCTTCGGCTTGAGGTCGGGCGATCTATCGACTAAGATATAGGGTATGGCTTTCGCCGATTTGGTTTTCACCATTGGATTTTCATCCAGCAGATCGCTCTTTGCAGAGCGATCTGCGGTGGCCCCCGAAGGGACCCTAGGGGGGAATTGAGGTTTATCTTCCAGATCGATCTCTCGATCTTCCTCTTTCATTTTCATTTCATCAGAGCCCCTTCTAAAACTCTGATGATCTGAGGATCTTGTGCTTCTGCGTGTCTGCGTCTATCCCTTTGTCGCTGACACTTCAATCCCAGGTTCTTGCTTAATCTTGACATCTTCGCCAGTGGACTCACGGTAAAATCCAGAGGCCTCAGAAGATTCGGGCACGCGCACCATTGTGGTGAAGTCGATCTCACAAAATTGCTTGTATGAGTGTCGATCTTCCACTTGCCCAGACTTGCCGACTCACGGAGGGGGTACTCCGATCCTTGCCTTGTTGTATGACCTTGTGCTCACCTTGTGTACCCGTCGGTTGGGCTGGCTTGAGCTCTTCGTAACGGCCTTGGGAGATGTCGATCTCGCTGAGAGGTTGGGTTGAGGGTTCGCTTCCGGTGCGGAAATCTTCACACCACGAACGGGGGTTCTGCGATCCCGATCTTGGATCGCACCGATCTTGATTTGTCTTCGAGATCGGGGTCTTTGCTGTGCGGAAATCTTCACTCAGCAAATAAAAGTCCTGCGTCGATCTTGCCTTGGGATCGGTCCGATCTGGTCTTGGGATCGGCCGATCTTGCCGGAAGTGCGCAATTTGGGTAGATCGGTGTCTTGTTTCTCCAAAATGAAACGTGCCGATCTGTCCAGGGGATCGCTTCGATCCTGCTCGGTCTTGTCTTGAACGCCTTGTCCAGATCTTCTGACCACTTGAGCCGTCTCGCGATCCTGTGTCCAAAATCCTTTTCCTTTTCCGTTGTGTGCTGCTACCCTAGCAGTTGAGTTGAGTGTGAGTACTTGATCGATCCGGGCCAGATATCCCGGGATCGCTCTTCTCGATCTTGGCCAACAATCCAAGATCGGTCTTCTGTGTCCCTGTAACACGCGTGCCTTAACCCGCCGGGGAAGCCAAATCAATCTTGCCTGGAGAAGAGGGGAGGATTACGTGCATCGTGAGCAGAAGAAGTAGAGTTCAAGTCTGTTTATTAACCAACCAAATTACTATCCAAACTACCCTTAAGCCTATTCTTAACTATAGGTCACTCTTCAAACCGATATCGCCTTGAATCTGGATCGCCCCCTTGCCACGTGTCGAAATTTTGTGCCCTGTACTCCAATGATAGCGCCAATATCCCCGATATCGTACCTAGAGCACCAAATGGACCAAAATCTCCTATATGGTACCAAATACCCATTCTTGGCACCCAAGTACCCAATATATGACCCAAAATGCCGAATGTGTCCAAATTCACTTTGCGACGTCAATTCGGACAGCTTCCACTGGCTCTTTCGGCATGAAACTTCTTGACATCACTTAGTGACCTCTATCAAGTATATTCCACATGATCCAGTATCTTCATCAACCATATATTCATGATCAGTGTGGAACATGACCGATCTGTCATCCAATATCGAGATGTTGGAGGTCGATCCGGTCTAAATCGGCAATTAACACTTTTTCATCTCCTCATACGTGCTTCAATATCATCCTCCAGTGTTATCCAATCGACAACTTCATTCATACGTCTCGACATCGGTTTCCTTGACTCCCCTGAGTATGCAAAACTTCCAGATCGGTGTATAGTTAACCAAAATCAGTACTCCCAATTTAGGATCGGTAAAGAGTATCACCGATCCGTATGGTGTTGCACCTTCTTTGCCGATTCACCGACCCGTACCACCTGGTCCCAGATGCACTTTGGGGAGTCACCTTGTCCCAGATGTGTCAATTCTCCAACAAACCGTTGCCACAACATGTCGATCTGCGATCTGATCTTAGCCTGCTTCAATGTACGTATACTTCTTCTTGACCGGCATTCCAATGAGCTGTATGACTTCATCCCGATGTCTGGTTCCAGATCGCCCCATAACATTCTGCAAGATGTTACACCTTCGTCGCAGAGTCATATCCCATCACCCGGTCCCAGATCCTTGTCCCAGATTGTTCCATGTAAATCGTTCCAGATCGCTCCGTCCCAGGTCGATCCATACCCATTAGTCGAACGACGGTTGGATCGGTTCGCTGATCCCGTTAAGATCATCTTCCACCTCCGTATTGGATCGCCGAGTCTCATGGCCTCCTTTTCCACCAGTAAGCGGCGCTTTAAAGGTGTGGCCACCGATCCTCGTACAAAATTTGAGTAGTGACTTTGCCACAGAACCGTCTTCTGTATCTGGAGAGTATGAGACACCGAGCTCATACTCTGTGAAGACATGAGTGTCTTCATGACCAGCGCCTGCATCACCAAGTGACACAGGCTGGGTCGCTTCAGCAACCGATGAGACATCAGTTGCTGTTGTTTCTGCTTCGGCGTCCGCACAGAGACGTGCAGACGCGCTCTCAGCGGCCTTGTTCGCGCACCGAATGAAATTGTTAACCATGCGATGTAACCGATGGACTGTGGACTCGGACCAACAAGTGCAAACCCTGTCCCAAATGATTTGGGACGAGTATCCATTTAGTCAATCAGTCACTAAAGTGACTGATGGTTAAGGGGGGGGTGATGTAACGGGGTGAATCGTTACATAACAATTTATAAGAAATTGTTAATAGAATATAACTATAAGAGTTATATTTCAGAATATTGTCATAAGGACAAATATTCTGTAGCACTTACGAGTAGTTCCTAATTGGTTGATATAGGCCATTATATCAACCAACGAAGACGCGCCACGACAGACGCACGCAATGAGTGGTGAGCAGATAGTTGATATGCACATTTGTATTTAGACATAGTTAGATGAAGATAAATAGTGATCTATTGCAGACATTAACTATGCTAAATACAGTTCTACTTTTTACTTTAACCAAGTACTCGCTTCTTCTTACCGTCTTCCTCTGCACGTACGAGTGTACGTGAAGTTACGAGGCACCGCCTTATTCTGTTATCAGAATAAGTAGCTTGTACTGTCACCAGTACAAGCTTCAGGGTGCCCCGTTACACATGTGACTCGAGAGAGAGAATTGGTCCGCAGGATATCCTGGTGCAGGCTTCGCTGACGATGGATCGAATCACCCTGCAAAATGAAGAAGCTCCTAATCTTGGTGGTCTGTCTACAAGTCGCCGACACGTTCGCTGAGCACGAGCACGGTCCACGAAGAGAACTCTTATAAAACCGTGACGACCTCAATTGAGATCCAGTACCAGTTGTTATGGACAGTAGCACCGAGCCAGATACTCTTCGTCCAGTGGTCGGTCTGGGCACATGTGAGCACGTTTGTGTCCGAGCCGACCTGAAGAGCAAGAAGTTGATTACGGGATGATGGCCAGGGATTACGACAAGATGGCTCGTTGGGACCTGGTTCAGTGGTGACAGGACTCCTAGCCAAGCGTCCTCTGTCCCCTGCATCAAATTGTTTCGAGCGCGAGAGCAGCCCGCCATCCGGTAAGGTGCACACACGAATCTAAACCCAGACTTGGTCAACGGACGGTTTCCACGGCCCTTTTGGGAGTGCTTTGCCGTGCTGCCTGACGTCTTGAGCCAGCAGAATGAGAAAGCTAGGAGTAGCAAGACTGTGTCATGGTAGATGACACGAGGTGGTTACCACACACCCAGACATCTTATCAGTGTAACGGGGTGAATCGTTACATAACAATTTATAAGAAAATGTTAATAGAATATAACTATAAGAGTTATATTCTCAGAATATTGTCATAAGGACAAATATTCTGTAGCACTTACAAGTAGTTCCTAATTGGTTGATATAGGCCATTATATCAACCAACGAAGACGCGCCACGACAGACGCACGCAATGAGTGGTGAGCAGATAATTGATTTACACATTTGTATTTAGACATAGTTAGATGAAGATAAATAGTGATTTATTGCAGACATTAACTATTATAAATACAGTTCTACTTTTTACTTTAACCAAGTACTCGCTTCTTCTTACCGTCTTCCTCTGCACGTACGAGTGTACGTGAAGTTACGAGGCACCGCCTTATTCTGTCATCAGAATAAGTAGCTTGTACTGTCACCAGTACAAGCTTCAGGGTGCCCCGTTACACCTAGTAGCACTTCGTAGTCCGTCCAAGGACCACGTTCACATCTAACATGAATATGTTGGATGATGAAGATGACCAAAGCTTTCACGCTACGCGTGACGGCTACTCCCATTTGAGCGATGTCGAATGGGATGCGGTTGAACGAATGGGTTCGACCATGGGCATCCATGCTGTTAGCGTCATGCTAGAGGCTCTCAATAGAGATGCCCAACATGCTACTATCGCCAAGTTCATTCAAAATGAACTTGACGCTGAACGCGAGAAAGTAGCCTTGCTTCACCAACAAGGTTCTCAACAAGCAGAGTTGTTGAGAGAACAGGGTGCTCAACAGTTTGAACTGTTGAGACAGCAGCAGGCTGCTGCTGGCGGGTCGATGCACTCGCGTCGACCCGAAACCTTGAAGATTGACATCTCCAAGTATAGGGGAGTCGAAGAAGACTCCCTCTTGAGATGGTTTGTCGAATTAGACGACGCCATAAGGGCGCGTCGCATCGACGATAGGGAAATGCAAGTTGCATTTGCCCAATCAAATCTGGCAGGACGTTCCAAGCCTTGGGCTTTGGGACTCAAGTTGCACGACCCATATGCGTTTGGGTCGTTGGAAGTCTTCAAGTCGCGGCTCAGACAAACGTTTGAACCGCCTAGAGCTGAGTTCAGAGCTCGAACCGAACTCTTGAAGTTCAAGCAGGGTAAGCGTGATGTGCACGCTTACGCGCAACTTATACGACATCTCACGAGTTGTATAAGTTCCAACCCGGTTGATGAACACACGTTGGTTTTGGTGTTCATGCAGGGTCTTGCGGATGGTCCCGTCAAGACTCACCTGTTCCGACTTGAACTAGATTCACTAGAACAAGCCATTTCCATTGCGGAGCAGGAAGACTTCAGTTTGAGACAGGCTCGCGCCAGCTCGACATCATATCGTCAACCGAGACGATATGACAGCGGAGGTCCAGAGCCGATGAAACTCTGTTGTGTAGAGATCTAGAAGGCTCGCTCTACAGACTACAAGAAGTTGCAGAGATGCAACAGATGTCAAAAGACAGGACACTACGCTTACGAGTGTAGTGCCCCTCGTCCAGTGTCTCGCGACACTGGGCGTAATGACCGTTCACCCATGAGAAAGGGGCAGGGACGCGGGTCCGCTGTTGGCGCAAAGACGCAACAACGGGATGGATTGTCAAAAAACGGACAGGATCAGTAGGTGCGGAGCACCGTACTGGTCCAGCAACGTCAAGAGAATTTGTAGGCCTCTTGATGAAGGTTGCTCCCAACACACAAACGTTGTGCGTTGCTGCTCTAGGTAATGAGGTCTCACTCATTACCTTGAAACTCGAAGTGACGAATAAGTTGTCCCTTCGAGCTCTAGTCGATTGTGGGGCGTCCAACAATTTTGTGCGACGCCAATCGCTAGAAGATGGTCACTTTAAGTTTCAGTGAATGTGACACACCTCCTACGAGGATGACGGTACGTCTTGCGACAGGCGCATCCGTAACCGTCATGAAGCGTATAGTGAAGATTCACTATACGCTAGAAGATACCCAATATGACGATGACTTTATCGTATTGGATTTGGATGACAAATTTGATGTCATCCTTGGAATACCGTGGCTCAGAAGGTACGAACCACGGGTAAACTGGCAACATCGAACAGTAACGATGCCTGCCGCTTGTTCATCAGATGGCCATCTGATGAACGTTTTGGAGCGTCCACAAGCGTGTGGATGTACTACGAGTGAGTGCGATGGCCTCACTTATGGTACGGTCGTTAGTACGACTGCACAAAACCTTAGTGTACCAAACGGTTACACTTCGGAGCAAAGTTCCGGCAGCTGTGAGGAAACACAGGCTGCGCCGAAGGTCCACCACTCGAATAAGTCGGGTGGACTGGGACAAAGATGTATCCCTAGCGGGGAACATCCAGAAGAGAAACAATCGATCGCTCAGGTTAAGCGAAACGATAATCATAGATCGACTGGAGAGTCTTTCGTAGAGGATCTCGCTGTGGTTGCGCAACCCCAGCTAGAGGAAGTAAAGGGAATAAGTCCCAAGATTACAAATACGGCGGTTATAAGTTCCCCGAAACCCGCGGGAATAAGTCCCCGGGAAGCCGAAGAAATAAGTCCTTCGAAGCCTGAGGGAATAAGTCCCCAGGAAATGACAGAGACATTGAATGTCATAGTCCATAACGGGTCAAGTGTAGGCGCTTATACACTTGATCTGATTGCGCCTCCGAAGTTGACTTCGGAGATCACTCAGTTGCCAACGCTCGAACATAAAAGGTTCTTGCGTGATCTGTGTAGTGGCAAAGTCAAGCAGATCTGCGTACTCGTCGCTGACGACGAGTGTGTAACCGACATAAGGTCAGCAACAGTGTTTACTGAGAACGAGAGAGTTCTCAGTAGTTCATCTATGGACGAGAGTGTCCTAGATGAAAAGACACGAATTGAGCGATATGACTCCCAATCGTGGGAATCGCTCAAGACAAATCCTCTCTACGAAGATTTGGTTGAATTCAAGGATGTATTCCCTGAAACTGTTCCGTGCGAATTACCGAAGGATAAAGGTATTCGACACGAGGTCGAGCTTAAACCAGGCTCGAAGTACTGTGTCATGAAGCAGTGGCCACTGCCTCGTGAACAAGTACTTGCGATCAACAAGTTCTTTGCCGATCGTTTAGCTGCGGGCCATGTGAGGGAATCAACTTCCCCACATAGCTCTCCGACCTTCTGTGTGCGAAAAGCAACAGGAGGGTGGCGGATAGTGCACGCGTTCAACAAATTGAACGCTGCAACGGTACCGGCTCAGACGCCGATACCGAGGAAGGACGTAATCATTGATGGTATGTCAAAGAGTGCCATCTTTTCGTCCATGAATTTGATGGATGGCTTCTATCAAATCCTTATGCGGGAACGGGATATACCCTATACCGCAGTTAGCACGCCTAGCGGCATGCTCTGGGAATGGCTAGTAATGCCACAAGGGCTCAGTAATGCCCCTGCCACGTTCAACAGATGTGTATCACATCTGTTGAGACCAGTACGCGAATTCGCGCCGAGTTATTTCGATGACGTATTCATTCATAGTCGAGCTATGGATGGAAAGTCGGACGTTGAGGTTCACAGGTACCACGTCCGACAGGTTCTTACAATCATGCGAAAGCATCAATTGTATGCCAACCTCAAGAAGTGTATATTTGCAGCAAGCAAAATACCACTTCTTGGGTGCATCGTGGGTAAGAACGGTGTACGTCCTGATCCCGAAAAGATCAAGGCGATCACCGACTGGCCTGTGCCGGTTGATGTCAAAGGTCTTCGAAAATTCCTTGGGCTAGCGGCGTATTTGCATAATTATTCACGCAATTACGCCGAGATGACTGTGCACCTCTCTCGTTTGTTGAAAAAGAACGAGAGGTGGTTATGGAACGCTGAATGTCAGCGCTCCTTTGAGGGTATCAAGCAGAGCTTGATACAATCCCCAGTCCTAGCAATAGCCGATCAGGACAGGCCATTTCATGTGGTCTGTGATGCCAGCGATTTCGCAATCGGCTGTGCATAAATGCAGTACGATCTTGAAGGCGTTGAACGCGTCGTCTGCTATCAGTCGCGTCAGCTGCAACCAGCTGAGCGGAACTATCCAGTGCATGACAAGGAACTCCTTGCCATGAAGTATGCACTCGCGAAGTTCAGAGCCTATCTATTAGGAGATAGACCTTCATTGTTTACACTGGCCATGCGTCATTACGCACGGCAGTGAACAGCCCGCACCTTTCACAACGAATGGCGCGGTGGTCGTCATTCTTTGCAGAATACAACTTTACGGTCGAGTACAAACCGGGACGACTTAATGTCGTCGCTGATGCACTCTCACGTCGTCCCGACTTTGAAACAGTCGCGAAACCCAACAGTGAGACAGTCACTGTTGCGGTTATGACGTCCTCAGTCCCATCTACAACGTTGTATGATGATGTGAGGCGGGCATACGCCCAAGATGGTGAGATAGTGAAGTTGTTGACACATCTCTCACAACCATCTCGAGAATCGTTGAAACGATTGTCGTATGCGTATCGATCTGCATCAGATCGATACACTACTCGTAACGGTTTACTGTACTATACAGCCGTTTCTGGTGACACACCACGCGTTGTCATTCCAGATGATACTGATCTGCGTTTGCGGATCATGTTCGAGTATCATGATGCTCCTATAGGAGGACATCGTGGCCGAGAGAAAACATATCTCACGGTAAGTCGAGACTTTTACTGGCCCCGCCAGTATCAGTTTGTGCGAAAGTATGTTCGCGCATGCGAAGTTTGCCAACGAGTGAAGTCAAGTCCTTCACTGCGTGCACCTTTACAGCCTCTAACGGTTCCGGCTGAGTGCTGGGAATCCATCTCGATGGATTTCGTCTTCGGGTTACCCAAAGACGCACGCGGGAATACGGGTATTCTCGTATTTGTTGACAGATTCAGCAAAATAGTACACCTCGTGGCTATACCAGAGACAATCACGGCAAGTGGCTGTGCTTGTGTCTTTATTGACACCATCTTCCGACTTCATGGGTTGCCCCGTGAACTCGTATCAGACAGAGATCTACGCGTCACTGCTGATTTCTGGCGTTCCGTGTTCAAATCACTCGGAACGCGCTTGAAGATGTCGACATCTGATCATCCAGAGTCCGATGGTCAGACGAAACGTGCCAATCGTGTCCTTGAAGAGATACTTCGAGGGTACGTACACTCCTTTAAGAGTTGGAGTGAGTTCTTGCCCATGGTAGATTTTGCCATTAACAACTCGGTACATGCGTCCACGACACATACACCGTTTTACGTGAATGGCTTACGCCGTCCGCGTGTACCCACCTTACTAGAGTGTAACTCTGGTTTAAGGGAGGGAGGGACTCGCGCGAGCAAAAACCGATTTGGTTCACGCTCATCACGCTCTGACGAAGAGGTCATTGAGTTTGATGCCGATATCGATAACATCGATATCGAAGAAGATGATGCCAGTGAGAGTGCGGAAGCCCTCACTGAAGAAAAGGTTGGTGTTGCTGCAGTGCACTTACAGCTCACTGAAGCTAACGAGTCATCAGATGAGTTCATACTGGCTCGTGAAACGGTAGTCCGTTTTGTGCAAGACTCCATCGCCGAAGCGGTGGATAAGCAAAAGCAAAACGCTGACAAGAATGGAAGGGCAAAAACTCTTTTATTCAATAAAGGTGACTTAGTCCTACTGTCTACGGTTAATCTACCAAAGCATGTAGTGAATAACTTGGGTAGCAGTAAACTACTACCCAAGTACATCAGCCCATTTCGTGTATTGCATCGCCTAGGCAACGCATACACGATCGAACTGCCACGTAAGATGCGAACGCATCCCACGTTTTACGTTGGTCGGCTTAAGCCGTACCATCAGTACGCTGCTTCTTCCGATGAAGAATGCCCTTGCGCTCAAGCATCTCGCAGAAAGCCTTGTGCTCCCGATGGTGGGCATCAACAAGGGTCTGAAGAGCAGCTACCTCATCCCGAGACCGATCAACAATCCCACGAGCTACCCTTAGCTCGTCACGAAGAGATGTCAGAGATCTCTCGTTCTCAAGCTGAGCAAAGGCAAACTCAGCTCGATGCTTCGAGGCAGTGTCCGCCATTTGGAGACGCCTATTCCGCTCATGTTCGAGATCGTCGCGTAACCCTTGCGTTACGCGATCAAAGAAGCTCTCGGGAACACACCGATCCACATGATCGTGTGGAGAGCGTCTTTCCTCCTCCTCCACCTCCATTAGAGGACTCTAGCGGTGGCCAGCGCTATCTAGTTGAGCAGCTGTTGAACCACCGCGACGTGAACGGACGTCGGACGAGTTATCTCGTCCGGTGGCGCAGTTATCTCCGTCCTGGGATACTTGGTAGCCCCGCTCCCAACTGATGATCGACGTACTGGGTCTGGTTGAGCAGTACGACGCGGCACATCCTGTGCCGCAGAAGGACCGCCGGAGAAAGTCTTCCCGGCACGGTCGTAAAGGGATTTCAGATTGTCAATCCCTTCGTACATCTCAATAGAGACACGTACGCGCCACCACGGGCTATTAGGGAGGTAAGCCTCCTTAGGTGCTCGTGCAGAGTTGTTCACACAACATGGGCACGAGTCTCCCCAAGAGAGGCAGGGTAATCCTTTCTCCCTTGACAGACGATGCAGCTTGTAGCGTGCACCTGTCGGGGTTCGCTTTTCAAACTCATCACGAGCTTTGATAAGTTTGTCGTTCCAAGCGTCACGACCTACATCCTCGAGGTTATGGATGTAGGCGTTCCACGCCTGAAGTAGTGAGGGACCATCACGTTTGTGATTCCCACTGTACCATCGATGTCTAAAGAAAGCATCGATGAAGAATTCATGTTCAGCGCGATAGTTTTTCGCGCTGGGGTCAAGGTGATGGATCCTTGACGAATCGAACAACCGTGTTCGATAACGATCACTTGTCGTCACCGACAAGTGATCCATGACAGATTTAGGAGGCATCCATGCCTTCTTTTCTGGAGCGAGACGCAACACATTGCGGTCCCGCTCTTCCTGCGACGTGCCGACAGAAGTACTGGCACCTCGCTGTGAAGTGGTGTCCATAGGAGAAACGGCACCACTATTAGCGCCCGAGTCTCGCGACCTCGAGCGCCTTCGCTTCGGCGATGGTTCATCTGACTCATCAGATGAACCAAAGATGCTGCGACGCAAAGCATCGTCCATGCCACGCTTGGCAGGCGGCTTAGATTCAATCGCCGTCGATACGGATCCGTCATCCGTATTAGGAGAGTACGAGACACCGAGCTCGTACTCTGTGAAGACACGAGTGTCTTCATGACCAGCGCCTGCATCACCAAGTGACACAGGCTGGGTCGCTTCAGCAACCGATGAGACATCAGTTGCTGTTGTTTCTGCTTCGGCGTCCGCACAGAGACGTGCAGACGCGCTCTCGGCGGCCTTGTTCGCGCACCGAATGAAATTGTTAACCATGCGATGTAACCGATGGACTGTGGACTCGGACCAACAAGTGCAAACCCCGTCCTAAATGCTTTGGGACGAGTATCCATTTAGTCAATCAGTCACTAAAGTGACTGATGGTTAAGGGGGGGTGATGTAACGGGGTGAATCGTTACATAACAATTTATAAGAAATTGTTAATAGAATATAACTATAAGAGTTATATTTCAGAATATTGTCATAAGGACAAATATTCTGTAGCACTTACGAGTAGTTCCTAATTGGTTGATATAGGCCATTATATCAACCAACGAAGACGCGCCACGACAGACGCACGCAACGAGTAGTGAGCAGATAGTTGATATGCACATCTGTATTTAGACATAGTTAGATGAAGATAAATAGTGATTTATTGCAGACATTAACTATTATAAATACAGTTCTACTTTTTACTTTAACCAAGTACTCGCTTCTTCTTACCGTCTTCCTCTGCACGTACGAGTGTACGTGAAGTTACGAGGCACCGCCTTATTCTGTCATCAGAATAAGTAGCTTGTACTGTCACCAGTACAAGCTTCAGGGTGCCCCGTTACAATCAGTGCTAAGTAGCTATGATAGACAGTCTGAGTGAGCCTCTCTAAAAAAGGATTGCCTTGGCGGACGGATGACGCAAATCGACCCGAAACTCAAGAAAATCGATTCATACGCTTATCTGGAAGCATCGATAACTACGACTTTTAAGAAGGTTTCTCCACTTGGTTACACACTCTACCAGTATGCTGGGAGAGAGTCGTCGTCGTTGTTCCGATTTGTCGTCAAGGAGACGTCACCAACTAGCTGTACCAACGCCTGTGCATCCGAATCCCGACCGTCCGTCACATTCATACGTCAGTAGTCACTGTGCTGGCCTTTACTCGACGTGTAAGCGGAATAAAAGACACGGCTTTCCACCGCCGCGGACTGTGAAATGGACCAATTTTTGAGACTCTTGTCTATTTTGAACGCATCGGTCCGCACACCGACCTGTGCGACATAACATGATTGATCAGACCACGAGATCGCCTGAGATCTCTGACTACCCGGACAAAACCGCTCTGTCCACCGCAAAAACTTTCATCACAAAAGGCGTGACCTTGGGTAGATTCTGCAGACCTTAATCCTTCTTTCCTTCAACACTGGTGGCAAAAGGCAACTTGTCGCCGACCTTCATTCTTCTTTCCTTCAACAACGGTGGCAAAAGGCAACTTGTCGCTGACCTTTATTCTTCTTTCCTTCAACACCGGTGGTGAAAGGCAACTTGTCACTGACCTTCACTCTTCTTTAGTTCGACACCGGTGGCAACATGCGACCAAGTGCAACGTCCAACCCATTTTGTACTTTTACCGTCATCAGCTACTTAGTTCGCCTCGCCAACGCACCACCTGGTCACCCCGACTGCCCCTCAGCCAGCCATGGTCTGTCCCGTCACTTCGATTGAGACGTACAGCAGCAGCCGTCCCCGACCACGAAAGCAGCGGTAGAACTCGCCATTGCTTTGGCGCTCACACACTCACGGACCCGACCAAGCTGCCGCTATCGCCTCCTTAACAAACTCAAACGCAACCAAATCGCGACTTTGCGAGTCTCGCGCTGACGCCGAAAGATCACCCATTCACCCAGAACTGCTGCCTTCCAGCATCGACACTTTTGCTTCCATGGAGTACTTCTTCCTGCTCCACATCGGAGCTCTGTCCCGCGAGAATTTGTGTGCACTTTCGGCAGCAATTGAGCCCGCAAATGGCTGAGCTGCACAGCAAAAAGACTGCGGTCAAGGTCAGAGCTTCGTTGGTTCCGTCGTTTTGTTGCAGACGATCGTCAGTCTCTGCGGTCCCGATTTTGGGATGATACCATCAACTGCGGCAGCAGCAGCAAGTGACACTCAGTTAATAGCCAGAAGAAAGAGCTCTTCTTTGCATACGCTCTCGACTCGAGGCTGTGTAAGGTCTAGCGAATCATCATTGCCGGCCTGGAAGGGCAGAAGAACGAATCGTTCAGCCGACTACTCAGCCAAGGCTTTGGAACTATCTTTCATTGCTGCTACCGGTGGTGATGGGACGCCAACAAGACGAACTCGGTCAATGCTGTTGCACTTGCAACACGTTACGCCCGCATTAATTGACGACAAAATCGCTACAAGAGAGACACGACCAACACGCTTCGCAACGGCAGCGCCATCCTCTCTCTTTCTCTCGCTCTCTCTCAACGTATCTTACTTACACCACGTAGGCTGGTAGAGTACTGACGGCGCCACACTTGACCTGATCGATCTTGAGGTGTCGTCGCATTTGGGAAATGGCTCGAGCGGTTTCTTGCCACGCGGCTGCGCGATCTTCACGGATCGACCCGGGAATGTCGAAGCGTTCGCGCACAGTTGCACGGAGCGTCGAGATGCGATAGATGAGCAGCAATGACGCCAGCGACGCCAGAACGAACGCCCCTGCAGTCCACGAAATACGGCCCGTGACGCCGACGTTGTCGCGATAGGTCTGGGAGTTGATCCACAGGATCACAAAGATCCACACGGATGCTACGGCCCCAGTCAACAGCGCGTACGCCGTCGAGTACCAGCACAGCGCGCAGAAGTAGGACGTGAGTCCGAGACGCACCTCGATCTGTGCCAAAGGGAAACACGGACAACAGGCCTCCATGTTTACGTTCGACGCCATGCAGCTCACGGGCTTCTCTGGGATCACAGGACTCGACCACTGGCCGATTGTGATTCCGTTCGCATCTTGACCTGGTGGTGGTTGCAAGGCTCCCCCGTGCACTGTCTTCTCTGCCTTTGCCGTAGTCATTGCGAGTGGCCAGTGAATTGCCACCCAAGCTAATCGTTGAGATGAGCAGTGTGTGGAACAACAAGAGTGGCTACAGTAAAGTCGGATGTATTGAAAAAGGGTCAAGTAACTGGGCTGCATTCGCTATGTGTAGTATCCCTTTTACACTTGACGAACCTGCCGCAGCTACTCAACTTGACATGGAAAAAGAAACAGCACGATGTTCCGCAGTCAGTGCGTCAGCAGAACTTGCGCCTGGTGGCGTCGGCCTGCTACGGCTGCTTAGGCCCGCAAGAACTGCTGCACAGTCTGCGATGACTCGTCCTCCGGATTGGCTGGTGTTGGACTCGGGGTTTCGGGAACGCCAGTCTTGCCTGGGAAGGTCGGTGGTGTCATGACAGGAGTCTCAGGCTGCGCACCAGGGCCGTCCTCGGTAGGGCTAGGTGTGCACGGAGCTTCCGTTGACGGATCAACATTATCATCCGTGGGTTTCTCCACTGTAGGCACCGATGGCACCGACGGCAACGGGCCGTCCTGGTCGACATCAGATCCGCTGCTCTCCTCGTTACTAGGCGCCTCAATCGTCGGTGTCCAGTGCGGCAACGGGCCGTCCTGGTCGACATCAGATCCGCTGCTCTCCTCATTGATAGGTGCCTCAGTCATTGGTGTCACAGGTTCGTTCTTTGATCCACTGCCGTCCTCGACGGTAGGCACGGTGGGGGCTGGAGTAGGTTCGTCATCCGTAGTCGGGCATGGCGTGCCCGACTCTTCGTCGCCTCCCACTGGCGTTCCCACCTCAGGGACCGATGGTGTGCCCGGGTTCATCGGCGTGGCCGGTGAGGGCGTTCCCACCTCAGGGACCGATGGTGTGCCCGGGTTCATTGGCGTGGTCGGTGGGGGCATTTCCACCTCAGGGACCGTCGGTGTGCTCGGGTTCATTGGCGCGGGTGGTAGCGGGTCATCTTGATCGACATTTGATCCGCTGCCCTCCTCGACGTGAGGCACGGCGGGGGCTGGAGTAGGCTCGTCATCCGTAGTCGGGCGTGGCGTGCCCGACTCTTCGTCGCCTCCCACTGACGTTCCCACCTCAGGGACCGATGGTGTGCCCGGGTTCATTGGCGTGGTCGGTGGAGGCATTTCTACCTCAGGGACCGTCGGTGTGCTCGGGTTCATTGGCGCGGGTGGTAGCGGGTCATCTTGATCGACATTTGATCCGCTGACCTCCTCGACGTGAGGCACGGCGGGGGCTGGAGTAGGTTCGTCATCCGTAGTCGGGCATGGCGTGGCCGACTCTTCGTCGCCTCCCACTGGCGTTCCCACCTCAGGGACCGATGGTGTGCCCGGGTTCATTGGCGTGGTCGGTGGAGGCATTTCTACCTCAGGGACCGTCGGTGTGCTCGGGTTCATTGGCGCGGGTGGTAGCGGGTCATCTTGATCGACATTTGATCCGCTGCCCTCCTCGACGTGAGGCAAGGCGGGGGCTGGAGTAGGTTCGTCATCCGTAGTCGGGCATGGCGTGGCCGACTCTTCGTCGCCTCCCACTGGCGTTCCCACCTCAGGGACCGATGGTGTGCCTGGGTTCATTGGCGTGGTCGGTGGAGGCATTTCTACCTCAGGGACCGTCGGTGTGCTCGGGTTCATTGGCGCGGGTGGTAGCGTGTCATCTTGATCGACATTTGATCCGCTGCCCTCCTCGACGTGAGGCACGGCGGGGGCTGGAGTAGGTTCGTCATCCGTAGTCGGGCATGGCGTGGCCGACTCTTCGTCGCCTCCCACTGGCGTTCCCACCTCAGGGACCGATGGTGTGCCCGGGTTCATTGGCGTGGTCGGTGGAGGCATTTCCACCTCAGGGACCGTCGGTGTGCTCGGGTTCATTGGCGCGGGTGGTAGCGGGTCATCTTGATCGACATTTGATCCGCTGCCCTCCTCGACGTGAGGCAAGGCGGGGGCTGGAGTAGGTTCGTCATCCGTAGTCGGGCATGGCGTGGCCGACTCTTCGTCGCCTCCCACTGGCGTTCCCACCTCAGGGACCGATGGTGTGCCCGGGTTCATTGGCGTGGCCGGTGAGGGCGTTCCCACCTCAGGGACCGATGGTGTGCCCGGGTTCATTGGCGTGGTCGGTGGGGGAATTGCAACCACAGGGACCGGCGGTGTGCCCGGGTTCATTGGCGTGGTCGGTGGGGGAATTGCAACCACAGGGACCGATGGTGTGCCCGGGTTCATTGGCGTGGCCGGTGAGGGCGTTCCCACCTCAGGGACCGATGGTGTGCCCGGGTTCATTGGCGTGGCCGATGAGGGCGTTCCCACCTCAGGGACCGATGGTGTGCCCGGGTTCATTGGCGTGGCCGATGAGGGCGTTCCCACCTCAGGGACCGATGGTGTGCCCGGGTTCATTGGCGTGGTCGGTGGGGGAATTGCAACCACAGGGACCGTCGGTGTGCTCGGGTTCATTGGCGCGGCTGGTAGAGGGTCATCTTGATCGACATTTGATCCGCTGCCCTCCTCGTGGGCAGGTTGGGTAGGTTCCAGAGGGTAGCTGTACTCCAAAGGAGGGCATGGCGTGCCCGACTCTTCGTCGCCTCCCACTGGCGTTTCCACCTCAGGGACCGATGGTGTGCCCGGGTTCATCGGCGTGGCCGGTGAGGGCGTTCCCACCTCAGGGACCGATGGTGTGCCCGGGTTCATTGGCGTGGTCGGTGGAGGCATTTCTACCTCAGGGACCGTCGGTGTGCTCGGGTTCATTGGCGCGGGTGGTAGCGGGTCATCTTGATCGACATTTGATCCGCTGACCTCCTCGACGTGAGGCACGGCGGGGGCTGGAGTAGGTTCGTCATCCGTAGTCGGGCATGGCGTGGCCGACTCTTCGTCGCCTCCCACTGGCGTTCCCACCTCAGGGACCGATGGTGTGCCCGGGTTCATTGGCGTGGTCGGTGGAGGCATTTCTACCTCAGGGACCGTCGGTGTGCTCGGGTTCATTGGCGCGGGTGGTAGCGGGTCATCTTGATCGACATTTGATCCGCTGCCCTCCTCGTGGGCAGGTTGGGTAGGTTCCAGAGGGTAGCTGTACTCCAAAGGAGGGCATGGCGTGCCCGACTCTTCGTCGCCTCCCACTGGCTTTCCCACCTCAGGGACCGATGGTGTGCCCGGGTTCATCGGCGTGGCCGGTGAGGGCGTTCCCACCTCAGGGACCGATGGTGTGCCCGGGTTCATTGGCGTGGCCGGTGAGGGCGTTCCCACCTCAGGGACCGATGGTGTGCCCGGGTTCATTGGCGTGGCCGATGAGGGCGTTCCCACCTCAGGGACCGATGGTGTGCCCGGGTTCATTGGCGTGGTCGATGGGGGAATTGCAACCACAGGGACCGTCGGTGTGCTCGGGTTCATTGGCGCGGGTGGTAGAGGGTCATCTTGATCGACATTTGATCCGCTACCCTCCTCGTGAGCAGGTTGAGTAGGTTCCAGAGGGTAGTTGTATACCATAGGAGGGCATGGCGTGCCCGACTCTTTGTCGCCTCCCACTGGCGTTCCCACCTCAGGGACCGATGGTGTGCCCGGGTTCATCGGCGTGGCCGGTGAGGGCGTTCCCACCTCAGGGACCGATGGTGTGCCCGGGTTCATTGGCGTGGTCGGTGGGGGCATTTCCACCTCAGGGACCGTCGGTGTGCTCAAGTTCATTGGCGCGGGTGGTAGCGGGTCATCTTGATCGACATTTGATCCGCTGCCCTCCTCGACGTGAGGCACGGCGGGGGCTGGAGTAGGCTCGTCATCCGTAGTCGGGCGTGGCGCGCCCGACTCTTCGTCGCCTCCCACTGACGTTCCCACCTCAGGGACCGATGGCGTGCCCGGGTTCATCGGCGTGGTCGGTGGAGGCATTTCCACCTCAGGGACCGTCGGTGTGCTCGGGTTCATTGGCGCGGGTGGTAGCGGGTCATCTTGATCGACATTTGATCCGCTGCCCTCCTCGACGTAAGGCACGGCGGGGGCTGGAGTAGGTTCGTCATCCGTAGTCGGGCACGGTGTGCTCGACTCTTTCCCGCCCTCCACAGACGGCGGCGTCATGGGGGTAGGAGGAACCAATGGTGTCGCCGGTGCAAGCGGCGGGGAATTTTCCACTGGTTTCGCCGGCTTCGGTGGGTTCAGGTCATGACTACCACCGCTGTTGTCGGGGTTGTCAAACTTATAGCCACCGCCGCCACCAGCAAGGGCGACCTGCGTGGCTACCGCCGCAAGGACAATGGTCGTGTACACCTTCATGGGAGCAGGGTGGGTGGTAACAGAAGACGAGTAAAAACGCTGTTGAGGACAGGACGGAGATTTCCAACGAGGAACGAAGCTTGGAGAGGACGCTCTTGGGAGGAAATTGGGGAATGAGAACTTATAGTTGTGCCGAGCATTCGCATTGTGCGATTTGACGACGTTCGGAACCGGCGAGCAAGGCGCTCTTCTTGCACCACCAGCTTCCTTATCCTGGCGATGGTACATCGTCAGGTGGTTCTGTCATCCTACTACGTTAAGCTCTCTCCCTTTTACGCATGCACGACACGACACGACACGTGTAGAAGCTAGCCCGACCTCTGACTTTTTCTTGTCGCGTTGTCGCACGACGTATCGAAATATACGACCCGACGACATTCGACGTGTGGACGTCGCTGACGCGCGAGTCGCACCCGTTTTGTAACAATGGTGAACTCGCAGCTTTTGCACTGGAACATGACGCCGCCGAAAAAATTTTCTCCTTCTTTGGAAGCGTTTATTGACGGTGGTAACACAAACTGTAGATGCGCAAGCGAACTGAATAGCGTCCTGATGTCCCGACTCGGTGGTATAATTTCCTGTTAATCACTTCGGCACAAGCACTGTCGTCGTCAGAAGTGATAAGACCCATTACCATCGCGCTTGATAGTCACGAACGTTCTATCGCACTGAACTTATTGTGTAAAGGTGTGGTGAGTGTCAACATGTCGCTCACTCCCGCACGATTGGGTGAGGAAAAATCCACGAACGCTCGTGCAAAAAGGTCCCGACGGATTCACATACGTTTGCAGTTACCTATGGCCATATCGGTTATATGTACACGTCTACATTTGCACATCTCTGTTTGATCACTTGGTGCTAATTTCCAGCTAGCCAGCCCGCCGTCGCGTCCCCTGTAGACACGTCCGGCCACGAATGCGATCGCAACATTATCACACGGCATCAAACGACCGGCGTGATTGTAACGGTGCGTGGATGCACGTTATCCTTAGTTTTCACTACCATCGCTCGCCGTCACCAAGTCTCAATACCCTCCACTCCCCGTCTTAGCTCACTAGAACTGCTTCGTGCGCCATGCGTGACTGGTTCTTGCTCCTCGTACTCCAGCTCGTCTTGTCAGTTGGCAGCAATGCCGCGTCGGCTCTAGCCACTGAGTAGCTGCCTAAGCTGTCAACGCCTTTTAAGAGTCATTTATTCAGCTGGAAGGGGTTGGCAAACCTACTTTTCACCGCAGGCATGACGCCAATGAAGAACACGGCGATGAAGAAGGGGGAATTTATCGTCGTTGACGGCTGCTTTCACTGATCTGAGGACTAAAATGTCCATGGAAGCACCCACGAAGCTTGCCACCATATCGCGAGACCAACTGCTTGCAGTGGTGCAGAAGTATTACTGCGATGTACGGCCGAAGAAGTTGAAGGACCCGTCTAAACCTTTGTGACCAAGACCGACACTGCACCAGCCATCGATATGGAACACGACGCATATCTTGAAGGGAAATTTGGTGCCAGTTCTGAGGAGATGATGGAGATAGCACAGAGGGAGGTCAAGAGGAAGCAGACGCTTAACGGTTGACACGACGGCGGCTGAACGCCTGTGATCTCTCGGCGTTGCAGTGGCGGCGCGTACAAGGGGAAGCTGCATAGCGGCAAGCAGGGCGTTGTAGCGTTCATTAGCTCACGTGCTGGAATGCAGCTCTAAGTTGTATTGAAAAACCATTGTCCCGACCATTTTCTAAACCCGACTCGAGCTTGTCCTCACTCGTCAGCCCAAGCATCGGGCAGCCCCCTCCACTCATCGGGTCACGCCTCGTCGACCCAACGACCACGCACCGGAGTTCCTGTATGACGGTCTTCTTATATCACTCCCGCTACATCATTCCCTCCTAGCTCCACTCGTCAGCGCATCTACATGCCGCATGGTTGCAGGCAGTTAAAACCTCCCTGGACTAAAGTCAGTACAAGTTGCCCGTAAACCGACGTCACGACTACCCTCACCGATCCCTGCATCTCAGTGGCGAACCCGAATATTCGTGGTTGTCACGATGGATAGGCAGGTCCCCAATACCGCGGTAGCCCAGGGATTCACGTCACAATTTGGCGAAGAGGTGTCGCAAATTGCAGTCCAAGGAAACATCCGCTCTCATCCACGCAGGCCCAAAATTTGCCGCGAGAGCCGGCAAGCCTCATACGACAGCGTAGAACAGAATACTACAATTTGGCGAGTGGATGTCGCGTTCCTTCTACTCACAACCACGAGCAGGCGACATGTGCCTTAGCCCCGTCTTTAACTTGCGAAGCACCACTACGTCTGCATTTGAAGCAGCAACTTGATCAGCTTCAACCTCCTCCTCCGTGCGATCGAAGAAGTGATTAATGCACGACAACGACGCAAGCTCAGACTCGAGGAACCGTTCGATTACTGGAAATGTGCCTTTTGAACGCGAACACCTAAGATCGATTTTACGCTGCTGTATGACTATAGGCCTAGCGTCTCGGCTTTCATGTGTTTTGACTCGCTTTCACCAGTTGAATAGAACTGGACCAGCGCCTTTTACCAGGTCGTCGATCAACCATAAGAACCGCAGACCCGCAAGTACCAGCAGCGATTCCTCGACTTGTGTTACGACACTATTGGTACCTTGTTAACCTCCCCTGCAGTCGATTGCGATCGCCTTGGGCCGCGTTACTGACTTCGTCCCTCGCAGCAGTAATCATGCACTATCTTCTCAGTAACGCTAGCAACACAGTGCGTGAAAACTACTTGGCTGTGTATACCTTTTACCACAACACCGACTCTACGACATTTACTGTTGCGGCAGCCACGTCAATTCCCGCTTCCTTGTCCGTGGCAGCAGATTTGGTCGTACCGATGGTGCCACTCGACACAAACAGCTGGTCGTACATTACGGCCAACGGCTCTCGCAGACGCTAGTCCCCATCTGATAGTTTCTGTGGACACCACGCTCGTGCACTCTATCCCTCCCGAACGTCTAGCAAGCGTCGGTCGCAGAGCTCTACGACGGCAGCCAAGTGAATGACGTCGGAGCTCCGGATCATGTGCTTTTCAAATTGATTTGCTGCTGTTCGTAACCGACCGACATGAAGAGCGTGGAGCCCTTGCAAGAAAGTCAAATTGGCTGTTTCTGATGCCATATTGTGCGGGCGGTTGGCTTGCTAATCGTTTTCCTGTATGTAGTTCTCGTTAGAACTCCCCAGGGATCGTGCTATCGCTGTGGCAGTGTGCGCATGTGGTGACCCGTACGCGACGCGCTTGTTTATATTATGTGTTTTCGTTGCAGTACATAGAGATCCATGTATGGTGTGTAATCGGTGATGCATGACGTAGCACACACTAGTACAATGTATGCATCACTACCGGCAAGCCATGTTAAAGTACGTTACGCACTCGAGTCGTAACATAGGCGGAGCCATGTCTTGGTTGTACAGCACTTCACGTCTTGATGTCGACTTTACTGGCCAAGTGTTGGGCGAGTGTGACAAAGCAAAGAGCTATCGAGGTCGTGCAGGTTTTGACCGAAGGCTACCTCTACTGAATCACGCAAAGCTGTACGCACGCCGTTGTCTCTAGTAAGCGAGAATAGCGCATCTGTAACGGGGCACCCTGAAGCTTGTACTGGTGACAGTACAAGCTACTTATTCTGATAACAGAATAAGGCGATGCCTCGTAACTTCACGTACACTCGTACGTGCAGAGGAAGACGGTAAGAAGAAGCGAGTACTTGGTTAGTGTAACGGGGCACCCTGAAGCTTGTACTGGTGACAGTACAAGCTACTTATTCTGATAACAGAATAAGGCGGTGCCTCGTAACTTCACGTACACTCGTACGTGCAGAGGAAGACGGTAAGAAGAAGCGAGTACTCGGTTAGAGTAAAAAGTAGAACTGTATTTATAATAGTTAATGTCTGCAATAAATCACTATTTATCTTCATCTAACTATGTCTAAATACAAATGTGTAAATCAGTTATCTGCTCACCACTCATTGCGTGCGTCTGTCGTGGCGCGTCTTCGTTGGTTGATATAATGGCCTATATCAACCAATTAGGAACTACTTGGAAGTGCTACAGAATATTGTCCTTATGACAATATTCTGAGAATATAACTCTTATAGTTATATTCTATTAACAATTTCTTATAAATTGTTATGTAACGATTCACCCCGTTACAGTTAGAGTAAAAAGTAGAACTGTATTTATAATAGTTAATGTCTGCAATAAATCACTATTCATCCTCATCTAACTATGTCTGAATACAGATGTGCATATCAACTATCTGCTCACTACTCGTTGCGTGCGTCTGTCGTGGCGCGTCTTCGTTGGTTGATATAATGGCCTATATCAACCAATTAGGAACTACTTGGAAGTGCTACAGAATATTGTCCTTATGACAATATTCTGAGAATATAACTCTTATAGTTATATTCTATTAACAATTTCTTATAAATTGTTATGTAACGATTCACCCCGTTACATCACCCCCCCTTAACCATCAGTCACTTTAGTGACTGATTGACTAAATGGATACTCGTCCCAAATCATTTGGGACGGGGTTTGCACTTGTTGGTCCGCGTCCACTTTCCAACATCTCATCGCATGGTAAACAAGCCCATGCGATGCGCGAGCAAGGCCGCCGAGAGCGCGTCTGCACGTCTCTGTGCGGACGCCGAAGCAGAAACTACAGCAACTGATATCCCATCGGTTGCTGAATCGACTCAGCCTGTATCACCTGGTGATGCAGGCGCTGGTCATGAAGACACTCGTGTCTTCACAGAGTACGAGCTCGGTGTCTCGTACTCTCCTGATACGGATGACGGATCCGTATCGACGGCAATTGAATCCAAGCCGCCTGCCAAGCGTGGCATGGACGATGCTTTGCGTCGCAGCATCTTTGGTTCATCTGATGAGTCAGATGAACCATCGCCGAAGCGAAGGCGCTCGAGGTCGCGAGACTCGGGCGCTAATAGTGGTGTCGTTTCTCCAATAGACACCACTTCACAGCGAGGTGCCAGTACTTCTGTCGGCACGTCGCAGGAAGAGCGGGACCGCAATGTGTTGCGTCTCGCTCCAGAAAAGAAGGCATGGATGCCTCCTAAATCTGTCATGGATCACTTGTCGGCGACGACGAGTGATCGTTATCGAACACGATTGTTCGATTCGTCGAGGATTCATCACCTTGACCCCAGCGCGAAAGACTATCGCGCTGAACATGAGTTCTTCATCGATGCTTTCTTCAGACATCGATGGTACAGTGGGAATCACAAACGTGATGGTCCCTCACTACTTCAGGCGTGGAACGCCTACATCCATAATCTCGAGGATGTAGGTCGTGACGCTTGGAACGACAAACTTATCAAAGCTCGTGATAAGTTTGAAAAGCGAACCCCGACAGGTGCACGCTACAAGCTGCATCGTCTGTCAAGGGAGAAAGGATTACCCTGCCTTTCTTGGGGAGACTCGTGCCCATGTTGTGTGAACAACTCTGCACGAGCACCTAAGGAGGCTTACCTCCTTACCAGCCCGTGGTGGCGCGTACGTGTCTCTACTGAGATGTACGAAGGGATTGACAACCTGAAATCCCTTTACGACCGTGCCGGGAAGACTTTCTCCGGCGGTCCTTCTGCGGCACAGGATGTGTCGCGTCGTACTGCTCGACCAGACCCAGTACGTCAACCATCAATTGGGAGCGGGGCTCCCAAGAATCCCAGGACGGGGGATAGCCGCGCCACCGGACGAGGTAACTCGTCCGACGTCCGTTCACGTCGCGGTGGTTCAACAGCTGCTCTACTAGATAGCGCTGGCCACCGCGAGAGTCCTCTAATGGAGGTAGAGGAGGAGGAAAGACGCTCTCCACACGATCATGTGGATCGGTGTGTTCCCGAGAGCTTCTTTGATTGCGTAACGCAAGGGTTACGCGACGATCTCGAGCATGAGCGGAATAGGCGTCTCCAGATGGTGGACACTGCCTCGAAGCATCGAGCTGAGTTTGCCTTTGCTCAGCTTGAGAACGAGAGATCTCTGACATCTCTTCGTGACGAGCTAAGGGTAGCTCGTGGGATTGTTGATCGGTCTCGGGCTGAGATAACTGCTCTTCAGACCCTTGTTGATGCCCACCATCGGGAGCACAAGGCTCTCTGCGAGATGCTTGAGCGCAAGGGCGTTCTTCATCGGAAGAAGCAGCGTACTGATGGTACGGCTTAAGCCGACCAACGTAAAACGTGGGATGCGTTCGCATCTTACGTGGTAACTCGATCGTGTATGCATTGCCTAGGCGGTGCAATACACGAAATGGGCCAATGTACTTGGGTAGCAGTAAACTACTACCCAAGTTAGTCACTACATGTTTTGGTAGATTAACCGTAGACAGTAGGACTAAGTCACCTTTATTAAATAAAAGAGTGTTTGCCCTTCCATTCTTGTCAGCGTTTTGCTTTTGCTTATCCACCGCTTCGGCGATGGAGTCTTGCACAAAACGGACTACCGTTTCACGAGCCAGTATGAACTCATCTGATGACTCGTTAGCTTCAGTGTGCTGTGAGCGCACTGCAGCAACACCAACCTTTTCTTCAGTGAGGGCTTCCGCACTCTCACTGGGATCATTGTCTTCAGTGAGGGCTTCCGCACTCTCACTGGCATCATCTTCTTCGATATCGATGTTATCGATATCGGCATCAAACGCAATGACTTCTTCGTCAGAGCGTGATGAGCGTGAACCAAATCGGTTTTTGCTCGCGCGAGTCCCTCCCTCCCTTAAACCAGAGTTACACTCTAGTAAGGTGGGTACACGCGGATGGCGCAAGCCATTCACGTAAAACGGTGTATGTGTCGTGGACGCATGCACCGAGTTGTTGATGGCAAACTCTACCATCGGCAAAAACTCACTCCAACTCTCAAAGGAGTGTACGTATCCTCGAAGTATCTCTTCAAGGACACGATTGGCACGTTCCGTCTGACCATCTGACTCTGGATGATCAGATGTTGACATCTTCAAGCGCGTTCCGAGTGATTTGCACGGAACGCCAGAAATCAGCAGTGACGCGTAGATCTCTGTCTAATACGAGCTCACGGGGCAACCCATGAAGTCGGAAGATGGTGTCAATAAAGACACAAGCACAGCCACTTGCCGTGATTGTCTCTGGTACAGCCACAAGGTGTACCGTTTTGCTGAATCTGTCAACAAATACGAGAATACCCGTATTCCCGCGTGCGTCTTTGGGTAACCCGAAGACGAAATCCATTGAGATGGATTCCCAGCACTCAGCCGGAACCGGTAGAGGCTGTAAAGGTGCACGCAGTGAAGGACTTGACTTCACTCGTTGGCAGACTTCGCATGCGCGAACATACTTTCGCACAAACTGATACTGGCGGGGCCAGTAAAAGTCTCGACTTACCGTGAGATATGTTTTCTCTCGGCCACGATGTCCTCCTATAGGAGCATCGTGATACTCGAACATGATCCGCAAACGCAGATCAATATCATCTGGAATGACAACACGTGGTGTGTCACCAGAAACGGCTGTATAGTACAGTAAACCGTTACGAGTAGTGTATCGATCTGATGCAGATCGATACGCAGACGACAATCGTTTCAACGATTCTCGAGATGGTTGGGAGAGATGTGACAACAACTTCACTATCTCACCATCTTGGGCGTATGCCCGCCTCACATCATCATACAACGTTGTAGATGGAACTGAGGACGTCATAACCGCAACAGTGACTGTCTCACTGTTGGGTTTCACGACTGGTTCAAAGTCGGGACGACGTGAGAGTGCATCAGCGACGACATTAAGTCGTCCTGGTTTGTACTCGACCGTAAAGTTGTATTCTGCAAAGAATGACAACCACCGCGCCATTCGTTGTGAAAGGTGCGGGCTGTTCACTGCCGTGCGTAAGGACGCATGGTCAGTGTAAACAACGAAGGGTCTATCTCCTAATAGATAGACTCTGAACTTCGCGAGTGCATACTTCATGGCAAGGAGTTCCTTGTCATGCACTGGATAGTTCCGCTCAGCTGGTTGCAGCTGACGCGACTGATAGCAGACGACGCGTTCAACGCCTTCAAGGTCGTACTGCATTTATGCACAGCCGATTGCGAAATCGCTGGCATCACAGACCACATGAAATGGCCTGTCCTGATCGGCTATTGCTAGGACTGGGGATTGTATCAAGCTCTGCTTGATACCCTCAAAGGAGCGTTGACATTCAGCGTTCCATAACCACCTCTCGTTCTTTTTCAACAAACGAGAGAGGT
The DNA here is from genome assembly GCA_921007115.2 of Peronospora matthiolae. NCBI lineage: Eukaryota > Oomycota > Peronosporomycetes > Peronosporales > Peronosporaceae > Peronospora > Peronospora matthiolae. The sequence goes on along the minus strand of CAKLBY020000119.1, from coordinate 541,942 downwards.
GTACAGTCATCTCGGCGTAATTGCGTGAATACTTATGCAAATACGCCGCTAGCCCAAGGAATTTTCGAAGACCTTTGACATCGACCGGCACGGGCCAGTCGGTGATCGCCTTGATCTTTTCGGGATCAGGACGTACACCGTTCTTACCAACGATGCACCCAAGAAGTGGTATTTCGCTTGCTGCAAATATACACTTCTTGAGGTTTGCATACAATTGATGCTTTCGCATGATTGTAAGAACTTGTCGGACGTGGTACTTGTGAACCTCAACGTCCGACTTTCCATCCATAGCTCGACTATGGATGAATACGTCATCGAAATAACTCGGCGCGAATTCTCGTACTGGCCTCAACAGATGTGATACACACCTGTTGAACGTGGCAGGGGCATTACTGAGCCCTTGTGGCATTACTAGCCATTCCCAGAGCATGCCGCTAGGCGTGCTAACTGCGGTATAGGGTATATCCCGTTCCCGCATTAGGATTTGATAGAAGCCATCCATCAAATCCATGGACGAAAAGATGGTACTCTTTGACATACCATCAATGATTACGTCCTTCCTCGGTATCGGCGTCTGAGCCGGTACCGTTGCAGCGTTCAATTTGTTAAACGCGTGCACTATCCGCCACCCTCCTGTTGCTTTTCGCACACAGAAGGTCGGAGAGCTATGTGGGGAAGTTGATCTCCTCACATGGCCCGCAGCTAAACGATCGGCAAAGAACTTGTCGATCGCAAGTACTTGTTCACGAGGCAGTGGCCACTGCTTCATGACACATTACTTCGAGCCTGGTTTAAGCTCGACCTCGTGTCGAATACCTTTATCCTTCGGTAATTCGCACGGAACAGTTTCAGGGAATACATCCTTGAATTCAACCAAATCTTCATAGAGAGGATTTTCCTTGAGCGATTCCCATGATTGGGACTCATATCGCTCAATTCGTGTCTTTTCATCTAGGACACTCTCGTCCATAGATGAACTACTGAGAACTCTCTCGTTCTCAGTAAACACTGTTGCTGACCTTATGTCGGTTACATACTCGTCTTCAGCGACGAGTATGCAGATCTGCTTGACTTTGCCACTACGCAGATCACGCAAGAATCTTTTTATGTTCGAGCGTTGGCAACTGAGTGATCTCCGAAGTTAACTTCGGAGGCGCAATCAGATCAAGTGTATAAGCGCCTACACATGATCCGTTATTGACTATGACATTCAATGTCTCTGTCATTTCCTGGGGACTTATTCCCTCAGGCTTCGAAGGACTTATTCCTTCGTCTTCCCGGGGACTTATTCCCGCGGGTTTCGGGGAACTTATTTCCGCCGTATTTGTAATCTTGGGACTTATTCCCTTTACTTCCTCTAGCTGGGGTTGCGCAACCACAGCGAGATCCTCTACGAAAGACTCTCCAGTCGATCTAGGATTATCGTTTCGCTTAACCTGAGCGATCGATTGTTTCTCTTCTAGATGTTCCCCTCTAGGGATACATCTTTGTCCCAGTCCACCCGACTTATTCGAGTGGTGGACCTTCGGCGCAGCCTGTGTTTCCTCACAGCCGCCGGAACTTTGCTCCGAAGTGTTACCGTTTGGTACACTAAGGTTTTGTGCAGTCGTACTAACGACCGTACCACAAGTGAGGCCATCGCACTCACTCGTAGTACATCCACACGCTTGTGGACGCTCCAAAACGTTCATCAGATGGCCATCTGATGAACAAGCGGCAGGCATCGTTACTGTCCGATGTTGCCAGTTTACCCGTGGTTCGTACCTTCTGAGCCACGGTATTCCAAGGATGACATCAAATTTGTCATCCAAATCCAATACGATAAAGTCATCGTCATATTGGGTATCTTCTAGCGTATAGTGAATCTTCACTATACGCTTCATGACGGTTACGGATGCGCCTGTCGCAAGACGTACCGTCATCCTCGTAGGAGGTGTGTCACATTCACTGAATTTAAAGTGACCATCTTCTAGTGATTGGCGTCGCACAAAATTGTTGGACGCCCCACAATCGACTAGAGCTCGAAGGGACAACTTATTCGTCACTTCGAGTTTCAAGGTAATGAGTGAGATCTCATTACCTAGAGCAGCAACGCACAATGTCTGTGTGTTGGGAGCAACCTTCATCAAGAGGCCTACAAATTCTCTTGACGTTGCTGGATCAGTAGGGTGCTCCGCACCTACTGATCCTGTCCGTTTTTTGACGGTCCATCCCGTTGTTGCGTCTTTGCACCAATTGGGACCCTCGTCCCTGCCCCTTTCTCATGGGTGGAAGGTCACTACGCCCAGTGTCGCGAGACACTGGACGAGGGGCACTACACTCGTAAGCGTAGTGTCCTGTCTTTTGACATCTGTTGCATCTCTGCAACTTCTTGTAGCCTGTAGAGCGAGCCTTCTCGCTCTCTACATAACAGAGTTCCATCGGCTCTGGACCTCCGTTGTCATATCGTCTCGGTTGACGATATGATGTCGAGCTGGCGCGAGCCTGTCTCAGACTGAAGTCTTCCTGCTCCGCAATGGAAATGGCTTGTTCTAGTGAATCTAGTTCAAGCCGGAACAGGTGAGTCTTGACGGGACCATCCGCAAGACCCTGCATGAACACCGAAACCAACGTGTGTTCATCCACCGGATTGCAACTTAAACAACTCGTGAGATGTCGTATGTGTTGAGCGTAAGCGTGCACATCACGCTTACCCTGCTTGAGCTTCAAGAGTTCGGTTCGAGCTCTGAACTCAGCTCTAGGCGGTTCAAACGTTTGTCTGAGCCGCGACTTGAAGACTTCCAACGACCCAAACGCATATGGGTCGTGCAACTTGAGCCCCAGTGCCCAAGTCTTGGCACGTCCTGCCAGATTTGACTGGGCAAATGCAACTTGCATATCCCCGTCGTCGATGCGACGCGCCCTTATGGCGTCATCCAATTCGACGAACCATCTCAAGAGGGAGTCTTCTTCGACCCCCTATACTTTGAGATGTCAATCTTCAAAGTCTCGGGCCGACGCGAGTGCATCGACCCGCCAGCAGCAGCCTGCTGCTGTCTCAACAGTTCAAACTGTTGAGCACCTTGTTCTCTCAACAACTCTGCTTGTTGAGAACCTTGTTGGTGAAGCAAGGCTACTTTCTCGCGTTCTGCGTCAAGTTCATTTTGAATGAACTTGGCGATAGTAGCATGTTGGGCATCTCTATTGAGAGCCTCTAGCATGACGCTAACAGCATGGATGCCCATGGTCGAACCCATTCGTTCAACCGCATCCCATTCGACATCGCTCAAATGGGAGTAGCCGTCACGCGTAGCGTGAAAGCTTTGGTCATCTTCATCATCCAACATATTCATGTTGGATGTGAACGCGGTCCTTGGACGGACTACAAAGTGCTACCAGGTGTAACGGGGCACCCTGAAGCTTGTACTGGTGACAGTACAAGCTACTTATTCTGATAACAGAATAAGGCGGTGCCTCGTAACTTCACGTACACTCGTACGTGCAGAGGAAGACGGTAAGAAGAAGCGAGTACTCGGTTAGAGTAAAAAAGTAGAACTGTATTTATAATAGTTAATGTCTGCAATAAATCACTATTTATCTTCATCTAACTATGTCTAAATACAAATGTGTAAATCAGTTATCTGCTCACCACTCATTGCGTGCGTCTGTCGTGGCGCGTCTTCGTTGGTTGATATAATGGCCTATATCAACCAATTAGGAACTACTTGGAAGTGCTACAGAATATTGTCCTTATGACAATATTCTGAGAATATAACTCTTATAGTTATATTCTATTAACAATTTCTTATAAATTGTTATGTAACGATTCACCCCGTTACAGTTAGAGTAAAAAGTAGAACTGTATTTATAATAGTTAATGTCTGCAATAAATCACTATTCATCCTCATCTAACTATGTCTGAATACAGATGTGCATATCAACTATCTGCTCACTACTCGTTGCGTGCGTCTGTCGTGGCGCGTCTTCGTTGGTTGATATAATGGCCTATATCAACCAATTAGGAACTACTTGGAAGTGCTACAGAATATTGTCCTTATGACAATATTCTGAGAATATAACTCTTATAGTTATATTCTATTAACAATTTCTTATAAATTGTTATGTAACGATTCACCCCGTTACATCACCCCCCTTAACCATCAGTCACTTTAGTGACTGATTGACTAAATGGATACTCGTCCCAAATCATTTGGGACGGGGTTTGCACTTGTTGGTCCGCGTCCACTTTCCAACATCTCATCGCATGGTAAACAAGCCCATGCGATGCGCGAGCAAGGCCGCCGAGAGCGCGTCTGCACGTCTCTGTGCGGACGCCGAAGCAGAAACTACAGCAACTGATATCCCATCGGTTGCTGAATCGACTCAGCCTGTATCACCTGGTGATGCAGGCGCTGGTCATGAAGACACTCGTGTCTTCACAGAGTACGAGCTCGGTGTCTCGTACTCTCCTGATACGGATGACGGATCCGTATCGACGGCAATTGAATCCAAGCCGCCTGCCAAGCGTGGCATGGACGATGCTTTGCGTCGCAGCATCTTTGGTTCATCTGATGAGTCAGATGAACCATCGCCGAAGCGAAGGCGCTCGAGGTCGCGAGACTCGGGCGCTAATAGTGGTGTCGTTTCTCCAATAGACACCACTTCACAGCGAGGTGCCAGTACTTCTGTCGGCACGTCGCAGGAAGAGCGGGACCGCAATGTGTTGCGTCTCGCTCCAGAAAAGAAGGCATGGATGCCTCCTAAATCTGTCATGGATCACTTGTCGGCGACGACGAGTGATCGTTATCGAACACGATTGTTCGATTCGTCGAGGATTCATCACCTTGACCCCAGCGCGAAAGACTATCGCGCTGAACATGAGTTCTTCATCGATGCTTTCTTCAGACATCGATGGTACAGTGGGAATCACAAACGTGATGGTCCCTCACTACTTCAGGCGTGGAACGCCTACATCCATAATCTCGAGGATGTAGGTCGTGACGCTTGGAACGACAAACTTATCAAAGCTCGTGATAAGTTTGAAAAGCGAACCCCGACAGGTGCACGCTACAAGCTGCATCGTCTGTCAAGGGAGAAAGGATTACCCTGCCTTTCTTGGGGAGACTCGTGCCCATGTTGTGTGAACAACTCTGCACGAGCACCTAAGGAGGCTTACCTCCTTACCAGCCCGTGGTGGCGCGTACGTGTCTCTACTGAGATGTACGAAGGGATTGACAACCTGAAATCCCTTTACGACCGTGCCGGGAAGACTTTCTCCGGCGGTCCTTCTGCGGCACAGGATGTGTCGCGTCGTACTGCTCGACCAGACCCAGTACGTCAACCATCAATTGGGAGCGGGGCTCCCAAGAATCCCAGGACGGGGGATAGCCGCGCCACCGGACGAGGTAACTCGTCCGACGTCCGTTCACGTCGCGGTGGTTCAACAGCTGCTCTACTAGATAGCGCTGGCCACCGCGAGAGTCCTCTAATGGAGGTAGAGGAGGAGGAAAGACGCTCTCCACACGATCATGTGGATCGGTGTGTTCCCGAGAGCTTCTTTGATCGCGTAACGCAAGGGTTACGCGACGATCTCGAGCATGAGCGGAATAGGCGTCTCCAGATGGTGGACACTGCCTCGAAGCATCGAGCTGAGTTTGCCTTTGCTCAGCTTGAGAACGAGAGATCTCTGACATCTCTTCGTGACGAGCTAAGGGTAGCTCGTGGGATTGTTGATCGGTCTCGGGCTGAGATAACTGCTCTTCAGACCCTTGTTGATGCCCACCATCGGGAGCACAAGGCTCTCTGCGAGATGCTTGAGCGCAAGGGCGTTCTTCATCGGAAGAAGCAGCGTACTGATGGTACGGCTTAAGCCGACCAACGTAAAACGTGGGATGCGTTCGCATCTTACGTGGTAACTCGATCGTGTATACATTGCCTAGGCGGTGCAATACACGAAATGGGCCAATGTACTTGGGTAGTAGTTTACTGCTACCCAAGTTAGTCACTACATGTTTTGGTAGATTAACCGTAGACAGTAGGACTAAGTCACCTTTATTAAATAAAAGAGTGTTTGCCCTTCCATTCTTGTCAGCGTTTTGCTTTTGCTTATCCACCGCTTCGGCGATGGAGTCTTGCACAAAACGGACTACCGTTTCACGAGCCAGTATGAACTCATCTGATGACTCGTTAGCTTCAGTGTGCTGTGAGCGCACTGCAGCAACATCAACCTTTTCTTCAGTGAGGGCTTCCGCACTCTCACTGGCATCATCTTCTTCGATATCGATGTTGTCGATATCGGCATCAAACGCAATGACTTCTTCGTCAGAGCGTGATGAGCGTGAACCAATTCGGTTTTTGCTCGCACGAGTCCCTCCCCCTTTTAAACCAGAGTTACACTCTAGTAAGGTGGGTACACGCGGATGGCGCAATCCATTCACGTAAAACGGTGTATGTGTCGTGGACGCATGCACCGAGTTGTTGATGGCAAACTCTACCATTGGCAAGAACTCACTCCAACTCTTAAAGGAGTGTACGTACCCTCGAAGTATCTCTTCAAGGACACGATTGGCACGTTCCGTCTGACCATCTGAATCTGGATGATCAGATGTAGACATCTTCAAGCGCGATCCGAGTGATTTGCACGGAACGCCAGAAATCAGCAGTGACGTGTGGATCTCTGTCTAATACGAGCTCACGGGGCAACCCATGAAGTCGGAAGATGGTGTCAATAAAGACACAAGCACAGCCACTTGCCGTGATTGTCTCTGGTACCGCCACAAGGTGTACCGTTTTGCTGAATCTGTCAACAAATACGAGAATACCCGTATTCCCGCGTGCGTCTTTGGGTAACCCGAAGACGAAATCCATTGAGATGGATTCCCAGCACTCAGCCGGAACCGGTAGAGGCTTTAAAGGTGCACGCAGTGAAGGACTTGACTTCACGTGTTGACAGACTTCGCATGCGCGAACGTACTTGCGCACAAACTGATACTGGCGGGGCCAGTAAAAGTCTCGACTTACCGTGAGATATGTTTTCTCTCGGCCACGATGTCCTCCTATAGGAGCATCGTGATACTCGAACATGATCCGCAAACGCAGATCAGTATCATCTGGAATGACAACACGTGGTGTGTCACCAGAAACGGCTGTATAGTACAGTAAACCGTTACGAGTAGTGTATCGATCTGATGCAGATCGATACGCAGACGACAATCGCTTCAACGATTCTCGAGATGGTTGGGAGAGATGTGTCAACAACTTCACTATCTCACCATCTTGGGCGTATGCCCGCCTCACATCATCATACAACGTTGTAGATGGGACTGAGGACGTCATAACCGCAACAGTGACTGTCTCACTGTTGGGTTTCGCGACTGGTTCAAAGTTGGGCCGACGTGAGAGTGCATCAGCGACGACATTAAGTCGTCCTGGTTTGTACTCGACCGTAAAGTTGTATTCTGCAAAGAATGACAACCACCGCGCCATTCGTTGTGAAAGGTGCGGGCTGTTCACTGCCGTGCGTAATGACGCATGGTCAGTGTAAACAATGAAGGGTCTATCTCCTAATAGATAGGCTCTGAACTTCGCGAGTGCATACTTCATGGCAAGGAGTTCCTTGTCATGCACTGGATAGTTCCGCTCAGCTGGTTGCAGCTGACGCGACTGATAGCAGACGACGCGTTCAACGCCTTCAAGATCGTACTGCATTTATGCACAGCCGATTGCGAAATCGCTGGCATCACAGACCACATGAAATGGCCTGTCCTGATCGGCTATTGCTAGGACTGGGGATTGTATCAAGCTCTGCTTGATACCCTCAAAGGAGCGTTTACATTCAGCGTTCCATAACCACCTCTCGTTCTTTTTCAACAAACGAGAGAGGTGTACAGTCATCTCGGCGTAATTGCGTGAATACTTATGCAAATACGCCGCTAGCCCAAGGAATTTTCGAAGACCTTTGACATCGACAGGCACGGGCCAGTCGGTGATCGCCTTGATCTTTTCGGGATCAGGACGTACACCGTTCTTACCAACGATGCACCCAAGAAGTGGTATTTCGCTTGCTGCAAATATACACTTCTTGAGGTTAGCATACAATTGATGCTTTCGCATGATTGTAAGAACTTGTCGGACGTGGTACTTGTGAACCTCAACGTCCGACTTTCCATCCATAGCTCGACTATGGATGAATACGTCATCGAAATAACTCGGCGCGAATTCTCGTACTGGCCTCAACAGATGTGATACACACCTGTTGAACGTGGCAGGGGCATTACTGAGCCCTTGTGGCATTACTAGCCATTCCCAGAGCATGCCGCTAGGCGTGCTAACTGCGGTATAGGGTATATCCCGTTCCCGCATTAGGATTTGATAGAAGCCATCCATCAAATCCATGGACGAAAAGATGGTACTCTTTGACATACCATCAATGATTACGTCCTTCCTCGGTATCGGCGTCTGAGCCGGTACCGTTGCAGCGTTCAATTTGTTAAACGCGTGCACTATCCGCCACCCTCCTGTTGCTTTTCGCACACAGAAGGTCGGAGAGCTATGTGGGGAAGTTGATTCCCTCACATGGCCCGCAGCTAAACGATCGGCAAAGAACTTGTCGATCGCAAGTACTTGTTCACGAGGCAGTGGCCACTGCTTCATGACACAGTACTTCGAGCCTGGTTTAAGCTCGACCTCGTGTCGAATACCTTTATCCTTCGGTAATTCGCACGGAACAGTTTCAGGGAATACATCCTTGAATTCAACCAAATCTTCATAGAGAGGATTTTCCTTGAGCGATTCCCATGATTGGGACTCATATCGCTCAATTCGTGTCTTTTCATCTAGGACACTCTCGTCCATAGATGAACTACTGAGAACTCTCTCGTTCTCAGTAAACACTGTTGCTGACCTTATGTCGGTTACATACTCGTCCTCAGCGACGAGTATGCAGATCTGCTTGACTTTGCCACTACGCAGATCACGCAAGAATCTTTTATGTTCGAGCGTTGGCAACTGAGTGATCTCCGAAGTCAACTTCGGAGGCGCAATCAGATCAAGTGTATAAGCGCCTACACATGATCCGTTATTAACTATGACATTCAATGTCTCTGTCATTTCCTGGGGACTTATTCCCTCAGGCTTCGAAGGACTTATTCCTTCGTCTTCCCGGGGACTTATTCCCGCGGGTTTCGGGGAACTTATTTCCGCCGTATTTGTAATCTTGGGACTTATTCCCTTTACTTCCTCTAGCTGGGGTTGCGCAACCACAGCGAGATCCTCTACGAAAGACTCTCCAGTCGATCTAGGATTATCGTTTCGCTTAACCTGAGCGATCGATTGTTTCTCTTCTAGATGTTCCCCTCTAGGGATACATCTTTGTCCCAGTCCACCCGACTTATTCGAGTGGTGGACCTTCGGCGCAGCCTGTGTTTCCTCACAGCCGCCGGAACTTTGCTCCGAAGTGTTACCGTTTGGTACACTAAGGTTTTGTGCAGTCGTACTAACGACCGTACCACAAGTGAGGCCATCGCACTCACTCGTAGTACATCCACACGCTTGTGGACGCTCCAAAACGTTCATCAGATGGCCATCTGATGAACAAGCGGCAGGCATCGTTACTGTCCGATGTTGCCAGTTTACCCGTGGTTCGTACCTTCTGAGCCACGGTATTCCAGGAGATGACATCAAATTTGTCATCCAAATCCAATACGATAAAGTCATCGTCATATTGGGTATCTTCTAGCGTATAGTGAATCTTCACTATACGCTTCATGACGGTTACGGATGCGCCTGTCGCAAGACGTACCGTCATCCTCGTAGGAGGTGTGTCACATTCACTGAATTTAAAGTGACCATCTTCTAGTGATTGGCGTCGCACAAAATTGTTGGACGCCCCACAATCGACTAGAGCTCGAAGGGACAACTTATTCGTCACTTCAAGTTTCACGGTAATGAGCGAGATCTCATTACCTAGAGCAGCAACGCACAATGTCTGTGTGTTGGGAGCAACCTTCATCAAGAGGCCTACAAATTCTCTTGACGTTGCTGGATCAGTAGGGTGCTCCGCACCTACTGATCCTGTCCGTTTTTTGACGGTCCATCCCGTTGTTGCGTCTTTGCACCAACTGCGGACCCTCGTCCCTGCCCCTTTCTCATGGGTGGACGGTCACTACGCCCAGTGTTGCGAGACACTGGACGAGGGGCACTACACTCGTAAGCGTAGTGTCCTGTCTTTTTACATCTGTTGTATCTCTGCAACTTCTTGTAGCCTGTAGAGCGAGCCTTCTCGCTCTCTACATAACAGAGTTCCATCGGCTCTGGACCTCCGTTGTCATATCGTCTCGGTTGACGATATGATGTCGAGCTGGCGCGAGCCTGTCTCAGACTGAAGTCTTCCTGCTCCGCAATGGAAATGGCTTGTTCTAGTGAATCTAGTTCAAGCCGGAACAGGTGAGTCTTGACGGGACCATCCGCAAGACCCTGCATGAACACCGAAACCAACGTGTGTTCATCCACCGGATTGCAACTTAAACAACTCGTGAGATGTCGTATGTGTTGAGCGTAAGCGTGCACATCACGCTTACCCTGCTTGAGCTTCAAGAGTTCGGTTCGAGCTCTGAACTCAGCTCTAGGCGGTTCAAACGTTTGTCTGAGCCGCGACTTGAAGACTTCCAACGACCCAAACGCATATGGGTCGTGCAACTTGAGCCCCAGTGCCCAAGTCTTGGCACGTCCTGCCAGATTTGACTGGGCAAATGCAACTTGCATATCCCCGTCGTCGATGCGACGCGCCCTTATGGCGTCATCCAATTCGACGAACCATCTCAAGAGGGAGTCTTCTTCGACCCCCTATACTTTGAGATGTCAATCTTCAAAGTCTCGGGCCGACGCGAGTGCATCGACCCGCCAGCAGCAGCCTGCTGCTGTCTCAACAGTTCAAACTGTTGAGCACCTTGTTCTCTCAACAACTCTGCTTGTTGAGAACCTTGTTGGTGAAGCAAGGCTACTTTCTCGCGTTCTGCGTCAAGTTCATTTTGAATGAACTTGGCGATAGTAGCATGTTGGGCATCTCTATTGAGAGCCTCTAGCATGACGCTAACAGCATGGATGCCCATGGTCGAACCCATTCGTTCAACCGCATCCCATTCGACATCGCTCAAATGGGAGTAGCCGTCACGCGTAGCGTGAAAGCTTTGGTCATCTTCATCATCCAACATATTCATGTTGGATGTGAACGCGGTCCTTGGACGGACTACGAAGTGCTACCAGGTGTAACGGGGCACCCTGAAGCTTGTACTGGTGACAGTACAAGCTACTTATTCTGATAACAGAATAAGGCGGTGCCTCGTAACTTCACGTACACTCGTACGTGCAGAGGAAGACGGTAAGAAGAAGCGAGTACTTGGTTAAAGTAAAAAGTAGAACTGTATTTATAATAGTTAATGTCTGCAATAAATCACTATTTATCTTCATCTAACTATGTCTAAATACAAATGTGTAAATCAGTTATCTGCTCACCACTCATTGCGTGCGTCTGTCGTGGCGCGTCTTCGTTGGTTGATATAATGGCCTATATCAACCAATTAGGAACTACTTGGAAGTGCTACAGAATATTGTCCTTATGACAATATTCTGAGAATATAACTCTTATAGTTATATTCTATTAACAATTTCTTATAAATTGTTATGTAACGATTCACCCCGTTACAGCATCGCCATAAAAGTAGTTTGATAGTATCACTCCGTCTATCTATAATGCTCGATATGGGTGTTTGTAAACAGAATACGAGCTACCCTGGTACGTCAATTACTACTCGTGATAGTAGTAATTGACGTACCAGGGTAGGTCGTACTACTCGTGATAGTAGTAATTGACGTACCAGGGTAGCTCGTATTCTGTTTACAAACACCCATATCGAGCATTCAAGTTTACTGCAGCACTTGTACGATGTAACGGGGTGAATCGTTGCATAACAATTTTTAAGAAATTGTCAATAGAATATAACTATAAGAGTTATATTTCAGAATATTGTCATAAGGACAAATATTCTGTAGCACTTACGAGTAGTTCCTCATTGGTTGATATAGGCCATTATATCAATCAACGAAGACGCGCCACGACAGACGCACGCAATGAGTGGTGAGCAGATAGTTGATATGCACATTTGTATTCAGACATAGTGAGATGAAGATAAACAGTGATTTATTGCAGACATTACCAATTATAAATATAGTTCTACTTTTTACTTTAACCAAGTACTCGCTTCTTTCTACCGTCTTCCTCTGCAAGTACGAGTGTACGTGAAGTTCCGAGGCACCGCCTTATTCTGTTATCAGAATAAGTAGCTTGTAATGTCACCAGTACAAGCTTCAGGGTGCCCCGTTACACCTGGTAGCACTTCGTAGTCCGTCCAAGGACCACGTTCACATCTAACATGAATATGTAGGATGATGAAGATGACCAAAGCTTTCACGCTACGCGTGACGGCTACTCCCATTTGAGCGATGTCGAATGGGATGCGGTTGAACGGATGGGTTCAGCCATGGGCATCCATGCTGTTAGCGTCATGCTAGAGGCTCTCAGAGATGCCCAACATGCTACTATCGCCAAGTTCATTCAAAATGAACTTGACGCAGAACGCGAGAAAGTAGCCTTGCTTCACCAACAAGGTTCTCAACAAGCAGAGTTGTTGAGAGAACAGGGTGCTCAACAGTTTGAACTGTTGAGACAGCAGCAGGCCGCTGCTGGTGGGTCGATGCACTCGCGTCGACCTGAGACTTTAAGGATTGACATCTACAAGTATAGGGGAGTCGAAGAGGACTCCCTCTTGAGATGGTTCGTCGAATTGGATGACGCCATAAGTGCGCGTCGCATCGACGACGGGGATATGCAAGTTGCATTTGCCCAATCAAATCTGGCAGGACGTGCCAAGACTTGGGCACTGGGGCTCAAGCTGCACGACCCATACGCGTTTGGGTCGTTGGAAGTCTTCAAGTCGCGGCTCAGACAAACGTTTGAACCGCCTAGAGCTGAGTTCAGAGCTCGAACCGAACTCTTGAAGCTCAAGCAGGGTAAGCGTGATGTGCACGCTTACGCGCAACATATACGACATCTTACGAGTTGTATAAGTTTCAATCCGGTTGATGAACACACGTTGGTTTCGCTGTTCATGCAGGGTCTTGCGGATGGTCCCGTCAAGACTCACCTGTTCCGGCTTGAACTAGATTCACTAGAACAAGCCATTTCCATTGCGGAGCAGGAAGACTTCAGTCTGAGACAGGCTCGCGCCAGCTCGACATCATATCGTCAACCGAGACGATATGACAGCGGAGGTCCAGAGCCGATGGAACTCTGTTATGTAGAGAGCGAGAAGGCTCGCTCTACAGGCTACAAGAAGTTGCAGAGATACAACAGATGTAAAAAGACAGGACACTACGCTTACGAGTGTAGTGCCCCTCGTCCAGTGTCTCGCGACACTGGGCGTAGTGACCGTCCACCCATGTGAAAGGGCAGGGACGCGGGTCCGCTGTTGGCGCAAAGACGCAACAACGGGATGGACCGTCAAAATTGGACAGGATCAGTAGGTGCGGAGCACCTTACTGGTCCAGCAACGTCAAGAGAATTTGTAGGCCTCTTGATGAAGGTTGCTCCCAACACACAATCATTGTGCGTTGCTGCTCTAGGTAATGAGATCTCGCTCATTACCTTGAAACTCGAAGTGACAAATGAGTTGTCCCTTCGAGCTCTAGTCGATTGTGGAGCGTCCAACAATTTTGTGCGACGCCAATCGCTAGAAGATGGTCACTTTAAATTCAGTGAATGTGACACACCTCCTACGAGGATGACGGTACGTCTTGCGACAGGCGCATCCGTAACCGTCATGAAGCGTATAGTGAAGATTCACTATACGCTAGAAGATACCCAATATGACGATGACTTTATCGTATTGGATTTGGATGACAAATTTGATGTCATCCTTGGAATACCGTGGCTCAGAAGGTACGAACCACGGGTAAACTGGCAACATCGTACAGTAACGATGCCTGCCGCTTGTTCATCAGATGGCCATCTGATGAACGTTTTGGAGCGTCCACGAGCGTGTGGATGTACTACGAGTGAGTGCGATGGCCTCACTTGTGGTACGGTCGTTAGTACGACTGCACAAAACCTTAGTGTACCAAACGGTAACACTTCGGAGCAAAGTTCCGGCGGCTGTGAGGAAACACAGGCTGCGCCGAAGGTCCACCACTCGAATAAGTCGGGTGGACTGGGACAAAGATGTATCCCTAGAGGGGAACATCTAGAAGAGAAACAATCGATCGCTCAGGTTAAGCGAAACGATAATCCTAGATCGACTGGAGAGTCTTTCGTAGAGGATCTCGCTGTAATTGCGCAACCACAGCTAGAGGAAGTAAAGGGAATAAGTCCCAAGATTACAAATACGGCGGAAATAAGTTCCCCGAAACCCGCGGGAATAAGTCCCCGGGAAGCCGAAGGAATAAGTCCTTCGAAGCCTGAGGGAATAAGTCCCCAGGAAATGACAGAGACATTGAATGTCATAGTCCATAACGGGTCAAGTGTAGGCGCTTATACACTTGATCTGATTGCGCCTCCGAAGTTAACTTCGGAGATCACTCAGTTGCCAACGCTCGAACATAAAAGGTTCTTGCGTGATCTGTGTTGTGGCAAAGTCAAGCAGATCTGCATACTCGTCGCTGACGACGAGTGTGTAACCGACATAAGGTCAGCAACAGTGTTTACTGAGAACGAGAGAGTTCTCAGTAGTTCATCTATGGACGAGAGTGTCCTAGATGAAAAGACACGAGTTGAGCGATATGACTCCCAATCGTGGGAATCGCTCAAGACAAATCCTCTCTATGAAGATTTAGTTGAATTCAAGGATGTATTCCCTGAAACTGTTCCGTGCGAATTACCGAAGGATAAAGGTATTCGACACGAGGTCGAGCTTAAACCAGGCTCGAAGTAATGTGTCATGAAGCAGTGGCCACTGCCTCGTGAACAAGTACTTGCGATCGACAAGTTCTTTGCCGATCGTTTAGCTGCGGGCCATGTGAGGAGATCAACTTCCCCACATAGCTCTCCGACCTTCTGTGTGCGAAAAGCAACAGGAGGGTGGCGGATAGTGCATGCATTTAACAAGTTGAATGCTGCAACGGTACCGGCTCAGACGCCGATACCGAGGAAGGACGTAATCATTGATGGTATGTCAAAGAGTACCATCTTTTCGTCCATGAATTTGATGGATGGCTTCTATCAAATCCTTATGCGAGAACGGGATGTACCCTATACCGCAGTTAGCACGCCCAGCGGCATGCTCTAGGAATGGCTAGTAATGCCACAAGGGCTTAGTAATGCCCCTGCCACGTTCAACAGATGTGTATCACATCTGTTGAGACCAGTACGAGAATTCGCACCGAGTTATTTCGATGATGTATTCATCCATAGTCGGGCTATGGATGGAAAGTCGGATGTTGATGTTCACAGGTACCACGTCCGACAGGTTCTTACAATCATGCGAAAGCATCGAATGTATGCAAACCTCAAGAAGTGTATATTTGCAGCAAGCGAAATACCACTTCTTGGGTGCATCGTTGGTAAGGACGGTGTACGTCCTGATCCCGAAAAGATCAAGGCGATCACCGACTAGCCCGTGCCGGTCGATGTCAAAGGTCTTCGAAAATTCCTTGGGCTAGCGGCGTATTTGCATAAGTATTCACGCAATTACGCCGAGATGACTGTGCACCTCTCTCGTTTGTTGAAAAAGAACGAGAGGTGGTTATGAAACGCTGAATGTCAGCGCTCCTTTGATGGTATCAAGCAGAGCTTGATACAATCCCCAGTCCTAGCAATAGCCGATCAGGACAGGCCATTTCATGTGGTCTGTGATGCCAGCGATTTCGCAATCGGCTGTGCATAAATGCAGTACGATCTTGAAGGAGTTGAACGCGTCGTCTGCTATCAGTCGCGTCAGCTGCAACCAGCTGAGCGGAACTATCCAGTGCATGACAAGGAACTCCTTGCCATGAAGTATGCACTCGCGAAGTTCAGAGTCTATCTATTAGGAGATAGACCCTTCATTGTTTACACTGACCATGCGTCATTACGCACGGCAGTGAACAGCCCGCACCTTTCACAACGAATGGCGCGGTGGTTGTCATTCTTTGCAGAATACAACTTTACGGTCGAGTACAAACCAGGACGACTTAATGTCGTCGCTGATGCACTCTCACGTCGCCCCGACTTTGAACCAGTCGTGAAACCCAACAGTGAGACAGTCACTGTTGCGGTTGTAACGTCCTCAGCACCATCTTCAACGTTGCATGATGATTTGAGGCGGGCGTATGCCCAAGATGGTGATATTGTGAAGTTGTTGACACATCTCTCACAGCCATCTCGAGAATCGTTGAAACGATTATCGTCTGCGTATCGATCTGCATCAGATCGAAACACTACTCGCAACGGTTTTACTGTATTATACAGCAGTTTCTTGTGACACACCACGTGTTGTCATTCCAGATGATACTGATCTGCGTTTGCGGATCATGTTCGAGTATCACGATGCTCCTATAGGAGGACATCGTGGCCGAGAGAAAACATATCTCACGGTGAGTCGAGACTTTTACTGGCCCCGCCAGTATCAGTTTGTGCGCAAGTACGTTCGCGCATGCGAAGTCTGTCAACACGTGAAGTCAAGTCCTTCACTGCGTGCACCTTTAAAGCCTCTACCGGTTCCGGCTGAGTGCTGGGAATCCATCTCAATGGATTTCGTCTTCGGGTTACCCAAAGACGCACGCGGGAATACGGGTATTCTCGTATTTGTTGACAGATTCAGCAAAACGGTACACCTTGTGGCGGTACCAGAGACAATCACGGCAAGTGGCTGTGCTTGTGTCTTTATTGACACCATCTTCCGACTTCATGGGTTGCCCCGTGAGCTCGTATTAGACAGAGATCCACACGTCACTGCTGATTTCTGGCGTTCCGTGCAAATCACTCGGATCGCGCTTGAAGATGTCTACATCTGATCAACCAGATTCAGATGGTCAGACGGAACGTGCCAATCGTGTCCTTGAAGAGATACTTCGAGGATACGTACACTCCTTTAAGAGTTGGAGTGAGTTCTTGCCAATGGTAGAGTTTGCCATCAACAACTCGGTGCATGCGTCCACGACACATACACCGTTTTACGTGAATGGATTGCGCCATCCGCGTGTACCCACCTTACTAGAGTGTAACTCTGGTTTAAAAGAGGGAGGGACTCGTGCGAGCAAAGACCGAATTGGTTCACGCTCATCACGCTCTGACGAAGAGGTCATTGCGTTTGATGCCGATATCGATAACATCGATATCGAAGAAGATGATGCCAGTGAGAGTGCGGAAGCCCTCACTGAAAAAAGGTTGATGTTGCTGCAGTGCGCTCACAGCGCACTGAAGCTAACGAGTCATCAGATGAATTCATACTGGCTCGTGAAACGGTAGTCCGTTTTGTGCAAGATTCCATCGCCGAAGCGGTGGATAAGCAAAAGCAAAACGCTGACAAGAATGGAAGGGCAAACACTCTTTTATTTAATAAAGGTGACTTAGTCCTACTGTCTACGGTTAATCTACCAAAGCATGTAGTGACTAACTTGGGTAGCAGTAAACTACTACCCAAGTACATCGGCCCTTTTCATGTATTGCACCGCCTAGGCAATGCATACACGATCGAGTTGCCACGTAAGATGCGAACGCATCCCACTTTTTACGTTGGTCGGATTAAGCCGTACCATCAGTACGCTGCTTCTTCCGATGAAGAACGCCCTTGCGCTCAAGCATCTCGCAGAGAGCCTTGTGCTCCCGATGGTGGGCATCGACAAGGGTCTGAAGAGCAGCTATCTCATCCCGAGACCGATCAACAATCCCACGAGCTACCCTTAGCTCGTCACGAAGAGATGTCAGAGCTCTCTCGTTCTCAAGCTGAGCAAATTCAACTCAGCTCGATGCTTCGAGACAGTGTCCGCCAGTTGGAGACGCCAGTCCCGCTCATGTTCGAGATCGTTACGTAACCCTTGCGTTACGCGATCAAAGAAGCTCTCGGGAACACACGGATCCCCACGATCGTGTGGAGAGCGTTTTCCCTCCTCCTCCACCTCCATTAGAGGACTCTCGCGGTGGCCAGCGCTATCTAGTTGAGCAGCTGTTGAACCACCGCGACGTGAACGGACGTCGGACGAGTTATCTCGTCCGGTGGCGCGGCTATCCCCCGTCCTGGGATACTTGGGAGACCCGCTCCCAACTGATGATTGACGTACTGGGTCTGGTTGAGCAGTACGACGCGCCACATCCTGTGCCGCAGAAGGACCGCCGGAGAAAGTCTTCCCGGCACGGTCGTAAAGGGATTTCAGATTGTCAATCCCTTCGTACATCTCAGTAGAGATACGTACGCGCCACCACGGGCTGGTAAGGAGGTAAGCCTCCTTAGGTGCTCGTGCAGAGATGTCCACACAACATGGGCACGAGTCCCCTCATGAGAGGCAGGGTAATCCTTTCTCCCTTGACAGACGATGCAGCTTGTAGCGTGCACCTGTCGGGGTTCGCTTTTCAAACTTATCACCAGCTTTGATAAGTTTGTCGTTCCAAACGTCACGACCTACATCCTCAAGGTTATAAATGTAGGCGTTCCACGCTTGAAGCAGTGAGGGACCATCACGTTTGTGATTCCCACTGTACCATCGATGTTTAAAGAAAGCATCGATGAAGAATTCATTCTCAGCGCGATAGTTTTTCGCGCTGGGGTCAAGGTGATGGATCCTTGACGAATCGAACAACCGTGTTCGATAACGATCACTCGTCGTCGCCGACAAGTGATCCATGACAGATTTAGGAGGCATCCATGCCTTCTTCTCAGGAGCTAGACGCAAGACATTGTGGTCCCGCTCTTCCTGCGATGTGCCGACAGAAGGACTGGCACCTCGTTGCGCAGTGGTGTCTATTGGAGAAACGACACCACTGTTAGCGCCCGAGTCTCGCGACCTCGAGCGCCTTCGCTTCGGCGATGGTTCATCTGATGAATCAGATGAACCAAAGATGCTACGACGGAAAGCATCATCCATGCCACGCTTGGCAGGCGGCTTGGATTCGATCGCCGTCGATACGGATCCGTCATCCGTATCAGGAGAGTATGAGACACCGAGCTCATACTCTGTGAAGACACGAGTGTCTTCATGACCAGCGCCTGCATCACCAGGTGATACAGGCTGAGTCGATTCAGCAACCGATGGGACATCAGTTGCTGTAGTTTCTGCTTCGGCGTCCGCACAGAGACGTGCAGACGCGCTCTCGGCGGCCTTGTTCGCGCATCGCATGAGCTTGTTAACCATGCGATGAATTGTTGGAAAGTGGACGCGGACCAACAAGTGCAAACCCTGTCACAAATGATTTGGGACGAGTATCCATTCAGTCAATCAGTCACTAAAGTGACTGATGGTTAAAAGGGGGGTGATGTAACGGGGTGAATCGTTACATAACAATTTATAAGAAATTGTTAATAGAATACAACTATAAGAGTTATATTCTCACAATATTGTCGTAAGGACAATATTCTGCAGCACTTACGGGTAGTTCCTGATTGGTTGATATAGGCCATTATATCAACCAACGAAGACGCGCCACGACAGACGCACGCAATGAGTGGTGAGCAGATAATTGATTTACACATTTGTATTTAGACATAGTTAGATGAAGATAAATAGTGATTTATTGCAGACATTAACTATTATAAATACAGTTCTACTTTTTACTCTAACCAAGTACTCGCTTCTTCTTACCGTCTTCCTCTGCACGTACGAGTGTACGTGAAGTTACGAGGCACCGCCTTATTCTGTCATCAGAATAAGTAGCTTGTACTGTCACCAGTACACGCTTCAGGGTGCCCCGTTACATACGACCTGGTCTGGTGCCTTAAATACAAAGTAGGGAATAGCTGCAATGTACAACCAAACGTACAGTCGCTGACTTATGTCTGTCGATTTTGTCGTATCGCGAGAAGACGAACGATGTTCAAAGTGCCTATCACGAAAGTTGCACAGCGAAAACACCTAGTCGTCATCCTTCTTGCAAATCGATCACTGTTGCTACCGACAATCTTGTTGAAGTAACAACTAGAACGAATTCGCGGTTTCGACAACCATGCATGGTCGTATGTGTCAGGAAAGTAGCCAGCTTACGTCTTGATACAGAATTGATCAACCATACGTACGAAACGAATTGTCTTATATCACATACTACAACTGTCATGAATCATTATCGGATGGATGGGTCTGCAGTCAGGCCACACAAGCGGGTGTCAGACGTGCATCAAAGCTGGTGGCTTAGCTAAAATACGGCCGCCGCAAGAATGAACGACACGCGCTTTAAATGTTAAGACGGGCCTTGCGATCGTATGCTCTACATTTGCTCGTGTTGCGTAATAAAGGGAATGGCCAAAATCGCCACGCGTGTTTACTGTATCCATCAAATTAACCACAATTACACCTTTTAGAGAGAGTGTCAGTTCGCGCTGCTCGTTCCATATCTGTATTAGACCTAGTGTAGCGGAGCTACACAGCTCCTTGAGTCAGAGTAAGACTTAACGCTCAACGAGCAACTAAGTTATAATGAACTAGACTCAATGAGTCAACAAGCGTAAAGCTTATGGTCCTTGTTCCAGGGGACCAAACGATTCAATGGATCGACAGCACTTAGTGCTCAAGAGTCACTAGCTACCTCAGGGAGGTGTTGCTAACTCTTAGTGATCAGCGATAAACGACCAAAGACGCCTCGCAAGGCACGTGTCTTTAAGATCAAAAGGGGAACTGAATATTATTTACACTTAAACCTATAGAATACCTTAATCCTCATCTAGACACTTATGTCCTAATTTAGTACAACTAAGATATCTCCTATGTGGTGGCTGACACCAATCAGCTCCTGTAGACCGATAAGATATTCTATATCTCTTTCAGTGGGATATCATCCGTGTGTCTAAAACAAAGGGTACCAGGTACCCAACTACGTGTGACCCTGCTACACCTAGCGCTGCAACAGATCGATGCAGTTGAGCGTGCACTGGTGCGGAGGTCCCCGCGAGATAACCTGGTGCAAGATCTGGAATACTCCTCGCATATTCATCGGAGCAGGTTTTGTCGCTACGCGTCCAAACATCGGAGAATTATACAGATCCATTAGTCGGAGATGATGGGAAGTGTAACGGTGTGAACCTGTTCCATAAAATTGATACAACTGTTTGAATTTCTGAAATTTATCCGTGCAGATAATATATAATCAACATCACTTCCGAAGAGGTGATGTTGGCTGAATATTACTCCCGAGGGTAATATCCTGGGGTGCTCCACTTTTGGTTGATGTAGACACTCCATCAACCAAATTTCCCACCACTCGCTGCTGAACGCGCGCAATGGGTGGTGAGCAAGAAACCTGTATAGGAGATTGTAGTTTGATGTAGTTCGACCAAGACAACGATGATCTACAAAGAAACACAACTTTATTAAACACAATTATGCGTTTCCCTAAATAGAGCTCTTTGTTCTGTTTACTTCGCTTCGCCTCCTCACGTCAATTTTACGTGACGTCGAGATCACGCAGCCTTGTGTTCAGTCAACAAAAGTTCTTACCAGTCATCTGGTAAGGGTGAGCCTCGTAACTGGAGGGCCACCAGTTATTTTTTCTTACCATTAAAAACCAAGCGCTCCAGGGGCACAGGATCCCAAGGAGCGGCCCTTACCTGTAACGGGTCATCCTTTGTTTTGGGGTGCCACGAAACCTCACGTACACTGATACGTGCAGAGGAAGCTAGTTTACTGAAACTGCTAGTTTGAGTAAAGGTAAAAAGCGAACTGTACTGAATATAGTTAAGCTATCAATATAACTTCAATCTTTATCGAGCTTTTTTAATCTACATTGTCGTATGACGACAACCTGCTCAACACTCATTACGCGCGTCTAGCAGCGATTAGTGGTAATCTTGGTCGATATGTCTAACATCAACCAATCTTTAAGCAGCGCATGAATATTATCCTAAGGGGATAACATACCTTCAATACTACCTATATCGGGTAATATTGGCAGAAAATTGTCATGCTAGACTATCTTCCTATTGACACCGTTTGGTGTCAATAGCATGTAACGGGCTACCCCGTGACATAACCCCCCAAATTATGCATTACCCATATTTGAATTTAATTAATATAGATAGAGTGATCACCGTTAAACTACCCTGGAAAAAGAGAAGGACCTGTTTGTCTAAATTTAATTCATTTACCAGTTTATCGCATGGCGTCAAATTCCATGCACTAAGCTGCCGAAGCAGCCAGAAAGGCGGTTTCACGCACGAGTGCAGCCGAAAAAGGTACTTTTCAAGCCTCAGCATCAGGTGGTCATGCTGTTGCGACTGAGAAAAAGGCAGTGCCTGTTTAGACTAGTCCACGTGGTGAGCCACCGCTTGCGACAGATACATCTGCTGCGCCTGTAACGGGTGCTGCAACTCGCAATGCGGACGAGCCTGGAATAGAGGTCATCTATTCTGGCGAGCGGATGATGCATCCAATTTGAGTCGGCGCCTCCCACCTCTGGATCATCCGCGTCAGAAACTGCAAGAGCCAGGTTGAATGGCTCTGGGGAACGTGGTGGCACCATGTCCGAGATCTTCGGACCGAGCGATCAGTCTGACGAATCCTCGTCTCACGCAAGGCGATCTGACAATAGGAAGCGTGGTGATGCACCTATACATCACAACGAGCGAAGTAATCGAGGCAACGAGCTGCTACTGGTGTCAGTGCTCATGCTGACACCACTAAAGAGACGAAAGACCGCAATGTCCTGCGCCACGCTCCTCAAGTGGAGTCTCCTTGGATACCATCATCTTAGGAGTTAGATCGAGAGAACGGCATGATCAACGAACAAATCGAATACCGTTGTTCGACTGTAGAAGGATCTGTCATCTTAATTCCAGCACAGAAACTATTCATGCTGAGGAGGTATTCTTAACGGATGTGTTTTCAAGCATCGGTGGTGCAATGACAACCGTGGCCAGGACGATAAGGCCTTGGTGCAAGGATTGAATGCCTTCATCCATACAACGAGTGTATTGGCCGTGAGACCTGGCTCAGTAAACTTGATGCGGCTCGCATCGCATATTAAAAGCGTAACCCGGCCTGTGACGAGGAAGCCCATTACACGTTATTGACACCAAACAGTGTCAATAGGAAGATAGTCTAGCATGACAATTTTCTGCCAATATTACCCGATATAGGTAGTATTGAAGGTATATTATCCCCTTAGGATAATATTCATGCGCTGCTTAAAGATTGGTTGATGTTAGACATATCGACCAAGATTACCACTAATCGCTGCTAGACGCGCGTAATGAGTGTTGAGCAGGTTGTCGTCATACGACAATGTAGATTAAAAAAGCTCGATAAAGATTGAAGTTATATTGATAGCTTAACTATATTCAGTACAGTTCGCTTTTTACCTTTACTCAAACTAGCAGTTTCAGTAAACTAGCTTCCTCTGCACGTACCAGTGTACGTGAGGTTTCGTGGCACCCCAAAACAAAGGATGACCCGTTACAGGTAAGGGCCGCTCCTTGGGATCCTGTGCCCCTGGAGCGCTTGGTTTTTAATGGTAAGAAAAAAATAACTGGTGGCCCTCCAGTTACGAGGCTCACCCTTACCAGATGACTGGTAAGAACTTTTGTTGACTGAACACAAGGCTGCGTGATCTCGACGTCACGTAAAATTGACGTGAGGAGGCGAAGCGAAGTAAACAGAACAAAGAGCTCTATTTAGGGAAACGCATAATTGTGTTTAATAAAGTTGTGTTTCTTTGTAGATCATCGTTGTCTTGGTCGAACTACATCAAACTACAATCTCCTATACAGGTTTCTTGCTCACCACCCATTGCGCGCGTTCAGCAGCGAGTGGTGGGAAATTTGGTTGATGGAGTGTCTACATCAACCAAAAGTGGAGCACCCCAGGATATTACCCTCGGGAGTAATATTCAGCCAACATCACCTCTTCGGAAGTGATGTTGATTATATATTATCTGCACGGATAAATTTCAGAAATTCAAACAGTTGTATCAATTTTATGGAACAGGTTCACACCGTTACACTTCCCATCATCTCCGACTAATGGATCTGTATAATTCTCCGATGTTTGGACGCGTAGCGACAAAACCTGCTCCGATGAATATGCGAGGAGTATTCCAGATCTTGCACCAGGTTATCTCGCGGGGACCTCCGCACCAGTGCACGCTCAACTGCATCGATCTGTTGCAGCGCTAGGTGTAGCAGGGTCACACGTAGTTGGGTACCTGGTACCCTTTGTTTTAGACACACGGATGATATCCCACTGAAAGAGATATAGAATATCTTATCGGTCTACAGGAGCTGATTGGTGTCAGCCACCACATAGGAGATATCTTAGTTGTACTAAATTAGGACATAAGTGTCTAGATGAGGATTAAGATATTCTATAGGTTTAAGTGTAAATAATATTCAGTTCCCCTTTTGATCTTAAAGACACGTGCCTTGCGAGGCGTCTTTGGTCGTTTATCGCTGATCACTAAGAGTTAGCAACACCTCCCTGAGGTAGCTAGTGACTCTTGAGCACTAAGTGCTGTCGATCCATTGAATCGTTTGGTCCCCTGGAACAAGGACCATAAGCTTTACGCTTGTTGACTCATTGAGTCTAGTTCATTATAACTTAGTTGCTCGTTGAGCGTTAAGTCTTACTCTGACTCAAGGAGCTGTGTAGCTCCGCTACACTAGGTCTAATACAGATATGGAACGAGCAGCGCGAACTGACACTCTCTCTAAAAGGTGTAATTGTGGTTAATTTGATGGATACAGTAAACACGCGTGGCGATTTTGGCCATTCCCTTTATTACGCAACACGAGCAAATGTAGAGCATACGATCGCAAGGCCCGTCTTAACATTTAAAGCGCGTGTCGTTCATTCTTGCGGCGGCCGTATTTTAGCTAAGCCACCAGCTTTGATGCACGTCTGACACCCGCTTGTGTGGCCTGACTGCAGACCCATCCATCCGATAATGATTCATGACAGTTGTAGTATGTGATATAAGACAATTCGTTTCGTACGTATGGTTGATCAATTCTGTATCAAGACGTAAGCTGGCTACTTTCCTGACACATACGACCATGCATGGTTGTCGAAACCGCGAATTCGTTCTAGTTGTTACTTCAACAAGATTGTCGGTAGCAACAGTGATCGATTTGCAAGAAGGATGACGACTAGGTGTTTTCGCTGTGCAACTTTCGTGATAGGCACTTTGAACATCGTTCGTCTTCTCGCGATACGACAAAATCGACAGACATAAGTCAGCGACTGTACGTTTGGTTGTACATTGCAGCAAATCCCTACTTTGTATTTAAGGCACCAGGCCAGGTCGTACAAGTGCTGCAGTAAACTTGAATGCTCGATATGGGTGTTTGTAAACAGAATACGAGCTACCCTGGTACGTCAATTACTACTATCACGAGTAGTACGACCTACCCTGGTACGTCAATTACTACTATCACGAGTAGTAATTGACGTACCAGGGTAGCTCGTATTCTGTTTACAAACACCCATATCGAGCATTATAGATAGACGGAGTGATACTATCAAACTACTTTTATGGCGATGCGCTATTCTCGCTTACTAGAGACAACGGCGTGCGTACAGCTTTGCGTGATTCAGTAGAGGTAGCCTTCAGTCAAAACCTGCACGACCTCGATAGCTCTTTGCTTTGTCACACTCGCCCAACACTTGGCCAGTAAAGTCGACATCAAGACGTGAAGTGCTGTACAACCAAGACATGGCTCCGCCTATGTTACGACTCGAGTGCGTAACGTACTTTAACATGGCTTGCCGGTAGTGATGCATACATTGTACTAGTGTGTGCTACGTCATGCATCACCGATTACACACCATACATGGATCTCTATGTACTGCAACGAAAACACATAATATAAACAAGCGCGTCGCGTACGGGTCACCACATGCGCACACTGCCACAGCGATAGCACGATCCCTGGGGAGTTCTAACGAGAACTACATACAGGAAAACGATTAGCAAGCCAACCGCCCGCACAATATGGCATCAGAAACAGCCAATTTGACTTTCTTGCAAGGGCTCCACGCTCTTCATGTCGGTCGGTTACGAACAGCAGCAAATCAATTTGAAAAGCACATGATCCGGAGCTCCGACGTCATTCACTTGGCTGCCGTCGTAGAGCTCTGCGACCGACGCTTGCTAGACGTTCGGGAGGGATAGAGTGCACGAGCGTGGTGTCCACAGAAACTATCAGATGGGGACTAGCGTCTGCGAGAGCCGTTGGCCGTAATGTACGACCAGCTGTTTGTGTCGAGTGGCACCATCGGTACGACCAAATCTGCTGCCACGGACAAGGAAGCGGGAATTGACGTGGCTGCCGCAACAGTAAATGTCGTAGAGTCGGTGTTGTGGTAAAAGGTATACACAGCCAAGTAGTTTTCACGCACTGTGTTGCTAGCGTTACTGAGAAGATAGTGCATGATTACTGCTGCGAGGGACGAAGTCAGTAACGCGGCCCAAGGCGATCGCAATCGACTGCAGGGGAGGTTAACAAGGTACCAATAGTGTCGTAACACAAGTCGAGGAATCGCTGCTGGTACTTGCGGGTCTGCGGTTCTTATGGTTGATCGACGACCTGGTAAAAGGCGCTGGTCCAGTTCTATTCAACTGGTGAAAGCGAGTCAAAACACATGAAAGCCGAGACGCTAGGCCTATAGTCATACAGCAGCGTAAAATCGATCTTAGGTGTTCGCGTTCAAAAGGCACATTTCCAGTAATCGAACGGTTCCTCGAGTCTGAGCTTGCGTCGTTGTCGTGCATTAATCACTTCTTCGATCGCACGGAGGAGGAGGTTGAAGCTGATCAAGTTGCTGCTTCAAATGCAGACGTAGTGGTGCTTCGCAAGTTAAAGACGGGGCTAAGGCACATGTCGCCTGCTCGTGGTTGTGAGTAGAAGGAACGCGACATCCACTCGCCAAATTGTAGTATTCTGTTCTACGCTGTCGTATGAGGCTTGCCGGCTCTCGCGGCAAATTTTGGGCCTGCGTGGATGAGAGCGGATGTTTTCTTGGACTGCAATTTGCGACACCTCTTCGCCAAATTGTGACGTGAATCCCTGGGCTACCGCGGTATTGGGGACCTGCCTATCCATCGTGACAACCACGAATATTCGGGTTCGCCACTGAGATGCAGGGATCGGTGAGGGTAGTCGTGACGTCGGTTTACGGGCAACTTGTACTGACTTTAGTCCAGGGAGGTTTTAACTGCCTGCAACCATGTGGCATGTAGATGCGCTGACGAGTGGAGCTAGGAGGGAATGATGTAGCGGGAGTGATATAAGAAGACCGTCATACAGGAACTCCGGTGCGTGGTCGTTGGGTCGACGAGGCGTGACCCGATGAGTGGAGGGGGCTGCCCGATGCTTGGGCTGACGAGTGAGGACAAGCTCGAGTCGGGTTTAGAAAATGGTCGGGACAATGGTTTTTCAATACAACTTAGAGCTGCATTCCAGCACGTGAGCTAATGAACGCTACAACGCCCTGCTTGCCGCTATGCAGCTTCCCCTTGTACGCGCCGCCACTGCAACGCCGAGAGATCACAGGCGTTCAGCCGCCGTCGTGTCAACCGTTAAGCGTCTGCTTCTTCTTCACTTCCCTCGGTGCTATCTCCATCATCTCCTCAGAACTGGCACCAAATTTCCCTTCAAGATATGCGTCGTGTTCCATATCGATGGCTGGAGCAGTGTCGGTCTTGGTCACAAAGGTAGACGGGGCCTTCAACTTCTTCGGCCGTACATCGCAGTAATACTTCTGCACCACTGCAAGCAGTTGGTCTCGCGATATGGTGGCAAGCTTCGTGGATGCTTCCATGGACATTTTGGTCCTCAGATCAGTGAAAGCAGCCGTCAACGACGATAAATTCCCCTTCCTTCAGCGTTTATCGGTCAGCGGCGTCGTGCGTGCGATGAAAAGTAGGTTTGCCAACCCCTTCCACGCGAATCGACGACCCTTGGCTTGGCGTTGACAGCTTAGTTATCTGCTTGATGACTAGAGCCAAAAGGGCACCGCTTGCCAGCGTCAAGACGAGCGGGAGTACGAGGAGAAGGAGCCACTCACGCATGACAGGGCGGGGAACTGCGGGTAGACTGAATGGAGGGAGGGAGGATAATGTCGGGACTTAGTGTGGGAGAGAATGACATTCGAACTGAGAATAATCGCGGAGCAAATCTCATTAGCAGTGGGGAAAGGCTTAACACACCTGTCGCGAGTGAGTCATTGAGCCACTGATATGTTGTAGCCAATCAAAATCTGATTTTATAATCTTAATCTTTAATACTTAATCTGATCCTGATGATGCTCAACTAAATTCGATTCACAGTCCTCCCTCAGATAACGTTTCCAATGGTAGCTAATAACCTCCGCTATTAAATAAGATTGGGCATCTTCCGAGGTCGTTCTTTGGTTGTTCGATATCACTAACTTATAACTTTATAAAAAAATTGCCTAGAAGCGAAAAAAAGGCTTTTATATGGAGAATTTATACAAAATGGAGGAGAGTAAGCCTACGATTAAAAATGTCGTTCACTATTACGTGCAGAGGAAGCTAATCTACTCTACAGCAATGTTGAGTAAAGGAAAAAAGGGAACTGTACTGAACATAGTTAAGCTATCAACATAACTTCAGTCTTTATCTAACTATATTAATCTACGTCGCCGTATGACGACAACCTGCTCACCACTCATTACGCGCGTCTAGCAGCGATTGGTATTAATCTATGGCTGATGTGTCTTATATTAACCAATCTTGAAGCAGCGCATGAATATTACCCAAAAGGGGATAATATACCTTCAATACTACCTATCTCGGATAACATTGATAGAATATTGTCGTGCTAAGCAAAATTCCTATTGACACCGTTTGGTGTCAATTTCATGTGACGGCTACCCCGTAACAGAAGTAATGACTCAAGGGATGATACATCGTTGCGATATATGTTTATCGAGGGCGAAAGTTAGTTTAGTGCGCGAAATGATAGCGATTGCCACCTCAAGCACGGCAAATTGATTTGTTGCCTGTACAATAAAAATCTGCATTACTTTCCTGTCATCGCTAGGCTGGCAGCATAGAGTAACTTCCAATCAGCACGTTAATGCTGTACTATATTTTGCCAAGCTTGCCGAAAGACGCCTTCACCAGCAAGATGTGTTTAGATCGCAGTGTATACTTTGCAGTTGCAATTCCTTTAGGTTTTAATCGTTCTCCAGAGCGATGCTCAGTTGACACTTCTTCCACTTACCCCTGCTTTATATGCTCCGGTAGATAGGTGTAGCCAATAGGAATTGATAATACTACTACCGCAGATGTGAAAGTCAGCATCTTCGCAACGAAGACCAAAACTAATGCATACGTTTGCATCAGTGACCCAATCCAGGATACGCTGGCAGAAATTCATCGCATAAACATTCTTAGCATCCACGGCTAATTGCTCATTGAGATAACACAACGTTATAGGTCATACTCGGTAACAAGTACCTGCGAGGGTTATAATGAACTATTCCAGGAGAATAATGTTAATGAGAAGTGTTTGGTTCATTAGTCGTAGTTTCGGAGTAAAATCTGTGATGAGGGAGGAGATGTGTAACGGGGTGGTTCTTTACATAACAGTTTATAAGAAATTGTTAATAGAATATAACTATAAGAGCTATATTCTCAGAATATTGTCATAAGGACAATATTCTGTAGCACTTACGAGTAGTTCCTAATTGGTTGATATAGGCCATTATATCAACCAACGAAGACGCGCCACGACAGACGCACGCAATGAGTGGTGAGCAGATAGTTGATATGCACATTTGTATTTAGACATAGTTAGATGAAGATAAATAGTGATTTATTGCAGACATTCACTATGATAAATACAGTTCTACTTTTTACTCTAACCAAGTACTCGCTTCTTCTTACCGTCTTCCTCTGCACGTACGAGCGTACGTGAAGTTACGAGGCACCGCCTTATTCTGTCATCAGAATAAGTAGCTTGTACTGTTACCGGTACAAGCTTCAGGGTGCCCCGTTACACGCGGTAGCACTTCGTAGTCCGTCCAAGGACCGCGTTCACATCCAACATGAATATGTTGGATGATGAAGATGACCAAAGCTTTCACGCTACGCGTGACGGCTACTCCCATTTGAGCGATGTCGAATGGGATGCGGTTGAACGAATGGGTTCGACCATGGGCATCCATGCTGTTAGCGTCATGCTAGAGGCTCTCAATAGAGATGCCCAACATGCTACTATCGCCAAGTTCATTCAAAATGAACTTGACGCTGAACGCGAGAAAGTAGCCTTGCTTCACCAACAAGGTTCTCAACAAGCAGAGTTGTTGAGAGAACAGGGTGCTCAACAGTTTGAACTGTTGAGACAGCAGCAGGCTGCTGCTGGTGGGTCGATGCATTCGCGTCGACCCGAAACCTTGAAGATTGACATCTCCAAGTATAGGGGGGTCGAAGAGGACTCCCTCTTGAGATGGTTCGTCGAATTGGATGACGCCATAAGGGCGCGTCGCATCGACGACGGGGATATGCAAGTTGCATTTGCCCAGTCAAATCTGGCAGGACGTGCCAAGACTTGGGCACTGGGGCTCAAGTTGCACGACCCATATGCGTTTGGGTCGTTGGAAGTCTTCAAGTCGCGGCTCAGACAAACGTTTGAACCGCCTAGAGCTGAGTTCAGGGCTCGAACCGAACTCTTGAAGCTCAAGCAGGGTAAGCGTGATGTGCACGCTTACGCTCAACACATACGACATCTCACGAGCTGTATAAGTTCCAATCCGGTGGATGAACACACGTTGGTTTCGGTGTTCATGCAGGGTCTTGCGGATGGTCCCGTCAAGACTCACCTGTTCCGGATTGAACTAGATTCACTAGAACAAACCATTTCCATTGCGGAGCAGGAAGACTTCAGTCTGAGACAGGCTCGCGCCAGCTCGACATCATATCGTCAACCGAGACGATATGACAGCGGAGGTCCAGAGCCGATGGAACTCTGTTATGTAGAGAGCGAGAAGGCTCGCTCTACAGGCTACAAGAAGTTGCAGAAATGCAACAGATGTCAAAAGACAGGACACTACGCTTACGAGTGTAGTGCCCCTCGTCCAGTGTCTCGCGATACTGGGCGTAGTGACCGTCCACCCATGAGAAAGGGGCAGGGACGCGGGTCCGCTGTTGGCGCAAAGACGCAACAACGGGATGGATTGTCAAAAATGGACAGGATCAGTAGGTGCGGAGCACCCTACTGGTCCAGCAACGTCAAGAGAATTTGTAGGCCTCTTGATGAAGGTTGCTCCCAACACACAGACGTTGTGCGTTGCTGCTCTAGGTAATGAGGTCTCACTCATTACCTTGAAACTCGAAGTGACGAATAAGTTGTCCCTTCGAGCTCTAGTCGATTGTGGGGCGTCCAACAATTTTGTGCGACGCCAATCGCTAGAAGATGGTCACTTTAAGTTCAGTGAATGTGACACACCTCCTACGAGGATGACGGTACGTCTTGCGACAGGCGCATCCGTAACCGTCATGAAGCGTATAGTGAAGATCCACTATACGCTAGAAGATACCCAATATGACGATGACTTTATCGTATTGGATTTGGATGACAAATTTGATGTCATCCTTGGAATACCGTGGCTCAGAAGGTACGAACCACGAGTAAACTGGCAACATCGGACAGTAACGATGCCTGCCGCTTGTTCATCAGATGGCCATCTGATGAACGTTTTGGAGCGTCCACAAGCGTGTGGATGTACTACGAGTGAGTGCGATGGCCACACTTGTGGTACGGTCGTTAGTACGACTGGACGAAACCTTAGTGTAATAACAGTTACACTTCGGAGCAAGCTTCCGGTGGCTGTGAGGAAACACAGGCTGCGCCGAAGGTCCACCACTCGAATAATTCGGGTGGACTGGGACAAAGATGTATCCCTAGTGGGGAACATCTAGAAGAGAAACAATCGATCGCTCAGGTTAAGCGAAACGATAATCCTAGATCGACTGGAGAGTCTTTCGTAGAGGATCTCGCTGTAATTGCGCAACCACAGCTAGAGGAAGTAAAGGTAATAAGTCCCAAGATTACAAATACGGCGGAAATAAGTTCCCCGAAACCCGCGGGAATAAGTCCCCGGGAAGACGAAGGAATAAGTCCTTCGAAGCCTGAGGGAATAAGTCCCCAGGAAATGACGGAGACATTGAATGTCATGGTCAATGATGGATCAAGTGTGGGCGATTACACACTTGATCTGATTGCGCCTCCGAAGTTGACTTCGGAGATCACTCAGTTGCCAACTCTCGAACGTAAAAGGTTCTTGCGTGATCTGTGTAGTGGCAAAGTCAAGCAGATCTGCGTACTCGTCGCTGACGACGAGTGTGTAGCTGACATAAGGTCAGCAACAATGTTTACTGAGAACGAGAGAGTTCTCAGTAGTTCATCGATGAACGAGAGTGTCCTCGATGAAAAGACACGAGTTGAGCGATATGACTCCCAATCATGGGAATCGCTCAAGACAAATCCTCTCTATGAAGATTTGGTTGAATTCAAGGATGTATTCCCTGAAACTGTTCCGTGCGAATTACCGAAGGATAAAGGTATTCGACACGAGGTCGAGCTTAAACCAGGCTCGACGTAATGTGTCATGAAGCAGTGGCCACTGCCTCGTGAGCAAGTACTTGCGATCGACAAGTTCTTTGCTGATCGTTTAGCTGCGGGCCATGTGAGGGAATCAACTTCCCCACATAGCTCTCCGACCTTCTGTGTGCGAAAAGCAACAGGAGGGTGGCGGATAGTGCACGCGTTCAACAAGTTGAATGCTGCAACGGTCCCGGCTCAGACGCCGATACCAAGGAAGGACGTAATCATTGATGGTATGTCAAAGAGTACCATCTTTTCGTCCATGGATTTGATGGATGGCTTCTATCAAATCCTTATGCGAGAACGGGATGTACCCTATACCGCAGTTAGCACGCCCAGCGGCATGCTCTAGGAATGGCTAGTAATGCCACAAGGGCTTAGTAATGCCCCTGCCACGTTCAACAGATGTGTATCACATCTGTTGAGACCAGTACGAGAATTTGCGCCGAGTTATTTCGATGATGTATTCATCCATAGTCGGGCTATGGATGGAAAGTCGGACGTTGAGGTTCACAGGTACCACGTCCGACAGGTTCTTACAATCATGCGAAAGCATCAATTGTATGCAAACCTCAAGAAGTGTATATTTGCAGCAAGCGAAATACCACTTCTTGGGTGCATCGTTGGTAAGAACGGTGTACGTCCTGAACCCGAAAAGATCAAGGCGATCACCGACTGGCCCGTGCCGGTCGATGTCAAAGGTCTTCGAAAATTCCTTGGGCTAGCGGCGTATTTGCATAAGTATTCACGCAATTACGCCGAGATGACTGTGCACCTCTCTCGTTTGTTGAAAAAGAACGAGAGGTGGTTATGAAACGCTGAATGTCAGCGCTCCTTTGATGGTATCAAGCAGAGCTTGATACAATCCCCAGTCCTAGCAATAGCCGATCAGGACAGGCCATTTCATGTGGTCTGTGATGCCAGCGATTTCGCAATCGGCTGTGCATAAATGCAGTACGATCTTGAAGGAGTTGAACGCGTCGTCTGCTATCAGTCGCGTCAGCTGCAACCAGCTGAGCGGAACTATCCAGTGCATGACAAGGAACTCCTTGCCATGAAGTATGCACTCGCGAAGTTCAGAGTCTATCTATTAGGAGATAGACCCTTCATTGTTTACACTGACCATGCGTCATTACGCACGGCAGTGAACAGCCCGCACCTTTCACAACGAATGGCGCGGTGGTTGTCATTCTTTGCAGAATACAACTTTACGGTCGAGTACAAACCAGGACGACTTAATGACGTCGCTGATGCACTCTCACGTCGCCCCGACTTTGAACCAGTCGTGAAACCCAACAGTGAGACAGTCACTGTTGCGGTTATGACGTCTTCAGTACCATCTTCAACGTTGCATGATGATGTGAGGCGGGCGTATGCCCAAGATGGTGAGATTGTGAAGTTGTTGACACATCTCTCACAGCCATCTCGAGAATCGTTGAAACGATTGTCGTCTGCGTATCGATCTGCATCAGATCGATACACTACTCGCGACGGTCTACTGTATTATACAGCCGTTTCTGGTGACACACCACGTGTTGTCATTCCAGATGATACTGATCTGCGTTTGCGGATCATGTTCGAGTATCACGATGCTCCTATAGGAGGACATCGTGGCCGGGAGAAAACATATCTCACGGTGAGTCGAGACTTTTACTGGCCCCGCCAGTATCAGTTTGTGCGAAAGTATGTTCGCGCATGCGAAGTCTGTCAACATGTGAAGTCAAGTCCTTCACTGCGTGCACCTTTAAAGCCTCTACCGGTTCCGGATGAGTGCTGGGAATCCATCTCAATGGATTTTGTCTTCGGGTTACCCAAAGACGCACGCGGGAATACGGCTATTCTCGTATTTGTTGACAGATTCAGCAAAACGGTACACCTTGTGGCGGTACCAGAGACAATCACGGCAAGTGGCTGTGCTTGTGTCTTTATTGACACCATCTTCCGACTTCATGGGTTGCCCCGTGAGCTCGTATTAGACAGAGATCCACACGTCACTGCTGATTTCTGGCGTTCCGTGCAAATCACTCGGATCGCGCTTGAAGATGTCTACATCTGATCATCCAGATTCAGATGGTCAGACGGAACGTGCCAATCGTGTCCTTGAAGAGATACTTCGAGGATACGTACACTCCTTTAAGAGTTGGAGTGAGTTCTTGCCAATGGTAGAGTTTGCCATCAACAACTCGGTGCATGCGTCCACGACACATACACCGTTTTACGTGAATGGATTGCGCCATCCGCGTGTACCCACCTTACTAGAGTGTAACTCTGGTTTAAAAGAGGGAGGGACTCGTGCGAGCAAAGACCGAATTGGTTCACGCTCATCACGCTCTGACGAAGAGGTCATTGCGTTTGATGCCGATATCGATAACATCGATATCGAAGAAGATGATGCCAGTGAGAGTGCGGAAGCCCTCACTGAAAAAAGGTTGATGTTGCTGCAGTGCGCTCACAGCGCACTGAAGCTAACGAGTCATCAGATGAATTCATACTGGCTCGTGAAACGGTAGTCCGTTTTGTGCAAGATTCCATCGCCGAAGCGGTGGATAAGCAAAAGCAAAACGCTGACAAGAATGGAAGGGCAAACACTCTTTTATTTAATAAAGGTGACTTAGTCCTACTGTCTACGGTTAATCTACCAAAGCATGTAGTGACTAACTTGGGTAGCAGTAAACTACTACCCAAGTACATCGGCCCTTTTCATGTATTGCACCGCCTAGGCAATGCATACACGATCGAACTGCTACGTAAGATGCGAACGCATCCCACGTTTTACGTTGGTCGGATTAAGCCGTACCATCAGTACGCTGCTTCTTCCGATGAAGAACGCCCTTGCGCTCAAGCATCTCGCAGAGAGCCTTGTGCTCCCGATGGTGGGCATCGACAAGGGTCTGAAGAGCAGCTATCTCATCCCGAGACCGATCAACAATCCCACGAGCTACCCTTAGCTCGTCACGAAGAGATGTCAGAGCTCTCTCGTTCTCAAGCTGAGCAAATTCAACTCAGCTCGATGCTTCGAGACAGTGTCCGCCAGTTGGAGACGCCAGTCCCGCTCATGTTCGAGATCGTTACGTAACCCTTGCGTTACGCGATCAAAGAAGCTCTCGGGAACACACGGATCCCCACGATCGTGTGGAGAGCGTTTTCCCTCCTCCTCCACCTCCATTAGAGGACTCTCGCGGTGGCCAGCGCTATCTAGTTGAGCAGCTGTTGAACCACCGCGACGTGAACGGACGTCGGACGAGTTATCTCGTCCGGTGGCGCGGCTATCCCCCGTCCTGGGATACTTGGGAGACCCGCTCCCAACTGATGATTGACGTACTGGGTCTGGTTGAGCAGTACGACGCGCCACATCCTGTGCCGCAGAAGGACCGCCGGAGAAAGTCTTCCCGGCACGGTCGTAAAGGGATTTCAGATTGTCAATCCCTTCGTACATCTCAGTAGAGATACGTACGCGCCACCACGGGCTGGTAAGGAGGTAAGCCTCCTTAGGTGCTCGTGCAGAGATGTCCACACAACATGGGCACGAGTCTCCCCAGGAGAGCCTTGGACAGACGATTCAGCTTGTAGCGTGCACCTGTCGGGGTTCGCTTTTCAAACTTATCACGAGCTTTGATAAGTTTGTCGTTCCAAACGTCACGACCTACATCCTCAAGGTTATGGATGTAGGCGTTCCACGCTTGAAGCAGTGAGGGACCATCACGTTTGTGATTCCCACTGTACCATCGATGTCTAAAGAAAGCATCGATGAAGAATTCATGTTCAGCGCGATAGTTTTTCGCACTGGGGTCAAGGTGATGGATCCTTGACGAATCGAACAACCGTGTTCGATAACGATCACTCGTCGTCGCCGACAAGTGATCCATGACGGATTTTGGAGGCATCCATGCCTTCTTCTCGGGAGCGAGACGCAACACACTGCGGTCCCGCTATTCTTGCGACGTGCCGATAGAAGGACTGGCACCTCGTTGCGATGTGGTGTCAATTGGAGAACCGACACCACTGTTAGCGCCCGAGTCTCGCGACCTCGAGCGCCTTCGCTTTGGCGATGGTTCATCTGATTCATCAGATGAACCAAAGATGCTGCGACGCAAAGCATTGCCATGCCACGCTTGGCAGGTGGCTTGGATTCGATCGCCGTCGATACGGATCCGTCTTCCGTATCAGGATAGTATGAGACACCGAGCTCATACTCTGTGAAGACACGAGTGTCTTCATGACGAGCGCCTGCATCACCAGGTGACACAGGCTGAGTCGCTTCAGCAACCGATGAGACATCAGTTGTAACGGGGCACCCTGAAGCTTGTACTGGTGACAGTACAAGCTACTTATTCTGATGACAGAATAAGGCGGTGCCTCGTGACTTCACGTACACTGGTACGTGCAGAGGAAGACGGTAAGAAGAAGCGAGTACTTGGTTAGAGTAAAAAGTAGAACTGTATTTATAATAGTTAATGTCTGCAATAAATCACTATTTATCTTCATCTAACTATGTCTAAATACAAATGTGTAAATCAGTTATCTGCTCACCACTCATTGCGTGCGTCTGTCGTGGCGCGTCTTCGTTGGTTGATATAATGGCCTATATCAACCAATTAGGAACTACTCGTAAGTGCTACAGAATATTTGTCCTTATGACAATATTCTGAGAATATAACTCTTATAGTTATATTCTATTAACAATTTCTTATAAATTGTTATGTAACGATTCACCCCGTTACATCACCCCCCCCTTAACCATCAGTCACTTTAGTGACTGATTGACTAAATGGATACTCGTCCCAAATCATTCGGGACAGGGTTTGCACTTGTTGGTCCGCGTCCACTTTCCAACAATTCATCGCATGGTAAACAAGCCCATGCGATGCGCGAGCAAGGCCGCCGAGAGCGCGTCTGCACGTCTCTGTGCGGACGCCGAAGCAGAAACAACAGCAACTGATGTCTCATCGGTTGCTGAAGCGACCCAGCCTGTGTCACTTGGTGATGCAGGCGCTGGTCATGAAGACACTCGTGTCTTCACAGAGTACGAGCTCGGTGTCTCGTACTCTCCTAATACGGATGACGGATCCGTATCGACGGCGATTGAATCTAAGCCGCCTGCCAAGCGTGGCATGGACGATGCTTTGCGTCGCAGCATCTTTGGTTCATCTGATGAATCAGATGAACCATCGCCGAAGCGAAGGCGCTCGAGGTCGCGAGACTCGGGCGCTAATAGTGGTGTCGGTTCTCCAATTGACACCACATCGCAACGAGGTGCCAGTACTTCTGTCGGCACGTCGCAGGAAGAGCGGGACCGCAATGTGTTGCGTCTCGCTCCTGAGAAGAAGGCATGGATGCCTCCTAAATCCGTCATGGATCACTTGTCGGCGACGACGAGTGATCGTTATCGAACACGATTATTCGATTCGTCAAGGATCCATCACCTTGACCCCAGCGCGAAAAACTATCGCGCTGAACATGAATTCTTCATAGATGCTTTCTTTAGACATCGATGGTACAGTGGGAATCACAAACGTGATGGTCCCTCACTACTTCAAGCGTGGAACGCCTACATCCATAACCTCGAGGATGTAGGTCGTGACGCTTGGAACGACAAACTTATCAAAGCTCGTGATAAGTTTGAAAAGCGAACCCCGACAGGTGCACGCTACAAGCTGCATCGTCTGTCAAGGGAGAAAGGATTACCCTGCCTCTCTTGGGGAGACTCGTGCCCATGTTGTGTGAACAACTCTGCACGAGCAACTAAGGAGGCTTAACTCCTTACCAGCCCGTGGTGGCGCGTACGTGTCTCTACTGAGATGTACGAAGGGATTGACAACCTGAAATCCCTTTACGACCGTGCCGGGAAGACTTTCTCCGGCGGTCCTTCTGGGGCACAGGATGTGCCGCGTCGTACTGCTCAACCAGACCCAGTACGTCGATTATCAGTTGGGAGCGGGGCTCCCAAGAATCCCAGGACGGGGGATAGCCGCGCCACCGGACGAGATAAATCGTCCGACGTCCGTTCACGTCGCGGTGGTTCAACAGCTGCTCAACTAGATAGCGCTGGCCACCGCGAGAGTCCTCTAATGGAGGTGGAGGAGGAGGAAAGACGCTCTCCACACGATCATGTGGATCCGTGTGTTCCCGAGAGCTTCTTTGATCGCGTAACGCAAGGGTTACGCGGCGATCTCGAACATGAGCGGAATAGGCGTCTCCAAATGGCGGACACTGCCTTGAAGCATAGAGCTGAGTTTGCCTTTGCTCAGCTTGAGAACGAGAGAGCTCTGACGTCTCTGCGTGACGAGCTAAGGCTAGCTCGTGGGATTGTTGATCGGTCTCGGGATGAGATAGCTGCTCTTCAGACCCTTGTCGATGCCCACCATCGGGAGCACAAGGCTCTCTGCGAGATGCTTGAGCGCAAGGGCGTTCTTCATCGGAAGAAGCAGCGTTCTGATGGTACGGCTTAAGCCGACCAACGTAAAACGTGGGATGCGTTCGCATCTTACGTGGCAACTCGATCGCGTATGCATTGCCTAGGCGGTGCAATAGACAGAATGGGCCAATGTACTTGGGTAGAACTTTACTACTACCCAAGTTAGTCACTACATGCTTTGGTAGATTAACCGTAGACAGTAGGACTAAGTCACCTTTATCAAATAAAAGAGTGTTTGCCCTTCCATTCTTGTCAGCGTTTCGCTTTTTCTTATCCACCGCTTCGGCGATGGAGTCTTGCACAAAACGGACTACCGTTTCACGAGCCAGTATGAACTCATCTGATGACTCGTTAGCTTCAGTGTGCTGTGAGCGCACTGCAGCAACATCAACCTTTTCTTCAGTGAGGGCTTCCGCACTCTCACTGGCATCATCTTCTTCGATATCGATGTTGTCGATATCGGCATCAAACGCAATGACTTCTTCGTCAGAGCGTGATGAGCGTGAACCAATTCGGTTTTTGCTCGCACGAGTCCCTCCCCCTTTTAAACCAGAGTTACACTCTAGTAAGGTGGGTACACGCGGATGGCGCAAGCCATTCACGTAAAACGGTGTATGTGTCGTGGACGCATGCACCGAGTTGTTGATGGCAAACTCTACCATTGGCAAGAACTCACTCCAACTCTTAAAGGAGTGTACGTACCCTCGAAGTATCTCTTCAAGGACACGATTGGCACGTTCCGTCTGACCATCTGACTCTGGATGATCAGATGTCGACATCTTCAAGCTCGTTCCGAGTGATTTGCACGGAACGCCAGAAATCAGCAGTGAAGCGTGGATCTCTGTCTGATACGAGTTCACGGGGCAACCCATGAAGTCGGAAGATGGTGTCGATAAAGACACAAGCACAGCCACTAGCCGTGATTGACTCGGGTACAGCCACAAGGTGTACCATTTTGCTGAATCTGTCAACAAATACGAGAATAGCCGTATTCCCGCGTGCGTCTTTGGGTAACCCGAAGACAAAATCCATTGAGATGGATTCCCAGCACTTAGCCGGAACCGGTAGGGGCTTTAAAGGTGCACGCAGTGAAGGACTTAACTTTACTCATTGACAGACTTCGCATGCGCGAACATACTTTCGCACAAACTGATACTGGCGGGGCCAGTAAAAGTCTCGACTCACCGTGAGATACGTTTTCCTCCCGGCCACGATGTCCTCCTATACGAGCATCGTGATACTCGAACATGATCCGCAAACGCAGATCAGTATCATCTGTAATGACAACACGTGGTGTGTCACCAGAAACGGCTGTATAATACAGTAAACCGTTACGAGTAGTGTATCGATCTGATGCAGATCGATACGCAGACGACAATCGTTTCAACGATTCTCGAGATGGTTGGGAGAGATGTGTCAACAACTTCACTATCTCACCATCTTGGGCGTATGCCCGCCTCACATCATCATACAACGTTGTAGATGGGACTGAGGACGTCATAACCGCTACAGTGACTGTCTCACTGTTGGGTTTCGCGACTGTTTCAAAGTCGGGACGACGTGAGAGTGCATCAGCGACGACATTAAGTCGTCCTGGTTTGTACTCGACCGTAAAGTTGTATTCTGCAAAGAATGACAACCACCGCGCCATTCGTTGTGAAAGGTGCGGGCTGTTCACTGCCGTGCGTAATGACGCATGGTCAGTGTAAACAATGAAGGGTCTATCTCCTAATAGATAGACTCTGAACTTCGCGAGTGCATAATTCATGGCAAGGAGTTCCTTGTCATGCACTGGATAGTTCCGCTCAGCTGGTTGCAGCTGACGCGACTGATAGCAGACGACGCGTTCAACGCCTTCAAGATCGTACTGCATTAATGCACAGCCGATTGCGAAATCGCTGGCATCACAGACCACATGAAATGGCCTGTCCTGATCGGCTATTGCTAGGACTGGGGATTGTATCAAGCTCTGCTTGATACCCTCAAAGGAGCGCTGACATTCAGCGTTCCATAACCACCTCTCGTTCTTTTTCAACAAACGAGAGAGGTGCACAGTCATCTCGGCGTAATTGCGTGAATACTTATGCAAATACGCCGCTAGCCCAAGGAATTTTCGAAGACCTTTGACATCAACCGGCACAGGCCAGTCGGTGATCGCCTTGATCTTTTCGGGTTCAGGACGTATACCGTTCTTACCAACGATGCACCCAAGAAGTGGTATTTCGCTTGCTGCAAATATACACTTCTTGAGGTTAGCATACAATTGATGCTTTCGCATGATTGTAAGAACCTGTCGGACGTGGTACCTGTGAACCTCAACGTCCGACTTTCCATCCATAGCCCGACTATGGATGTAAACGTCATCGAAATAACTCGGCGCAAATTCTCGTACTGGTCTCAACAGATGTGATACACATCTGTTGAACGTGGCAGGGGCATTACTAAGCCCTTGTGGCATTACTAGCCATTCCCAGAGCATGCCGCTAGGCGTGCTAACTGCGGTATAGGGTATATCCCGTTCCCGCATAAGGATTTGATAGAATCCATCCATCAAATCCATGGACGAAAAGATGGTACTCTTTGACATACCATCAATGATTACGTCCTTCCTCGGTATCGGCGTCTGAGCCGGTACCGTTGCAGCGTTCAATTTGTTGAACGCGTGCACTATCCGCCACCCTCCTGTTGCTTTTCGCACACAGAAGGTCGGAGAGCTATGTGGGGAAGTTGATTCCCTCACATGGCCCGCAGCTAAACGATCGGCAAAGAACTTGTCGAATGCAAGTACTTGTTCACGAGGCAGTGGCCACTGCTTCATGACACATTACTTCGAGCCTGGTTTAAGCTCGACCTCGTGTCGAATACCTTTATCCTTCGGTAATTCGCACGGAACAGTTTCAGGGAATACATCCTTGAATTCAACCAAATCTTCATAGAGAGGATTTGTCTTGAGCGATTCCCATGATTGGGAGTCATATCGCTCAATTCGTGTCTTTTCATCTAGGACACTCTCGTCCATAGATGAACTACTGAGAACTCTCTCGTTCTCAGTGAACACTGTTGCTGACCTTATGTCAGC
The DNA here is from genome assembly GCA_921007115.2 of Peronospora matthiolae. Classification (NCBI taxonomy): domain Eukaryota; phylum Oomycota; class Peronosporomycetes; order Peronosporales; family Peronosporaceae; genus Peronospora; species Peronospora matthiolae. Next base: position 499,677 of record CAKLBY020000119.1, on the reverse strand, counting down.
TACACATTCGTCGTCAGCGACGAGTATGCAGATCTGCTTGACTTTGCCACTACGCAGATCACGCAAGAACCTTTTACGTTCGAGAGTTGGCAACTGAGTGATCTCCGAAGTCAACTTCGGAGGCGCAATCAGATCAAGTGTGTAATCGCCCACACTTGATCCATCATTGACCATGACATTCAATGTCTCCGTCATTTCCTGGGGACTTATTCCCTCAGGCTTCGAAGGACTTATTCCTTCGTCTTCCCGGGGACTTATTCCCGCGGGTTTCGGGGAACTTATTTCCGCCGTATTTGTAATCTTGGGAATTATTACCTTTACTTCCTCTAGCTGTGGTTGCGCAATTACAGCGAGATCCTCTACGAAAGACTCTCCAGTCGATCTAGGATTATCGTTTCGCTTAACCTGAGCGATCGATTGTTTCTCTTCTAGATGTTCCCCACTAGGGATACATCTTTGTCCCAGTCCACCCGAATTATTCGAGTGGTGGACCTTCGGCGCAGCCTGTGTTTCCTCACAGCCACCGGAAGCTTGATCCGAAGTGTAACTGTTATTACACTAAGGTTTCGTCCAGTCGTACTAACGACCGTACCACAAGTGTGGCCATCGCACTCACTCGTAGTACATCCACACGCTTGTGGACGCTCCAAAACGTTCATCAGATGGCCATCTGATGAACAAGCGGCAGGCATCGTTACTGTCCGATGTTGCCAGTTTACTCGTGGTTCGTACCTTCTGAGCCACGGTATTCCAAGGATGACATCAAATTTGTCATCCAAATCCAATACGATAAAGTCATCGTCATATTGGGTATCTTCTAGCGTATAGTGGATCTTCACTATACGCTTCATGACGGTTACGGATGCGCCTGTCGCAAGACGTACCGTCATCCTCGTAGGAGGTGTGTCACATTCACTGAACTTAAAGTGACCATCTTCTAGCGATTGGCGTCGCACAAAATTGTTGGACGCCCCACAATCGACTAGAGCTCGAAGGGACAACTTATTCGTCACTTCGAGTTTCAAGGTAATGAGTGAGACCTCATTACCTAGAGCAGCAACGCACAACGTCTGTGTGTTGGGAGCAACCTTCATCAAGAGACCTACAAATTCTCTTGACGTTGCTGGACCAGTAGGGTGCTCCGCACCTACTGATCCTGTCCATTTTTGACAATCCATCCTGTTGTTGCGTCTTTGCGCCAACAGCGGACCCGCGTCCCTGCCCCTTTCTCATGGGTGGACGGTCACTACGCCCAGTATCGCGAGACACTGGACGAGGGGCACTACACTCGTAAGCGTAGTGTCCTGTCTTTTGACATCTGTTGCATTTCTGCAACTTCTTGTAGCCTGTAGAGCGAGCCTTCTCGCTCTCTACATAACAAAGTTCCATCGGCTCTGGACCTCCGCTGTCATATCGTCTCGGTTGACGATATGATGTCGAGCTGGCGCGAGCCTGTCTCAGACTGAAGTCTTCCTGCTCCGCAATGGAAATGGTTTGTTCTAGTGAATCTAGTTCAATCCGGAACAGGTGAGTCTTGACGGGACCATCCGCAAGACCCTGCATGAACACCGAAACCAACGTGTGTTCATCCACCGGATTGGAACTTATACAGCTCGTGAGATGTCGTATGTGTTGAGCGTAAGCGTGCACATCACGCTTACCCTGCTTGAGCTTCAAGAGTTCGGTTCGAGCCCTGAACTCAGCTCTAGGCGGTTCAAACGTTTGTCTGAGCCGCGACTTGAAGACTTCCAACGACCCAAACGCATATGGGTCGTGCAACTTGAGCCCCAGTGCCCAAGTCTTGGCACGTCCTGCCAGATTTGACTGGGCAAATGCAACTTGCATATCCCCGTCGTCGATGCGACGCGCCCTTATGGCGTCATCCAATTCGACGAACCATCTCAAGAGGGAGTCCTCTTCGACCCCCCTATACTTGGAGATGTCAATCTTCAAGGTTTCGGGTCGACGCGAATGCATCGACCCACCAGCAGCAGCCTGCTGCTGTCTCAACAGTTCAAACTGTTGAGCACCCTGTTCTCTCAACAACTCTGCTTGTTGAGAACCTTGTTGGTGAAGCAAGGCTACTTTCTCGCGTTCAGCGTCAAGTTCATTTTGAATGAACTTGGCGATAGTAGCATGTTGGGCATCTCTATTGAGAGCCTCTAGCATGACGCTAACAGCATGGATGCCCATGGTCGAACCCATTCGTTCAACCGCATCCCATTCGACATCGCTCAAATGGGAGTAGCCGTCATGCGTAGCGTGAAAGCTTTGGTCATCTTCATCATCCAACATATTCATGTTGGATGTGAACGCGGTCCTTGGACGGACTAAAAGTGCTACCAGGTGTAACGGGGCACCCTGAAGCTTGTACTGGTGACATTACAAGCTACTTATTCTGATGACAGAATAAGGCGGTGCCTCGTAACTTCACGTACACTCGTACGTGTAGAGGAAGACGGTAAGAAGAAGCGAGTACTTGGTTAGAGTAAAAAGTAGAACTGTATTTATAATAGTTAATGTCTGCAATAAATCACTATTTATCTTCATCTAACTATGTCTAAATACAAGTGTGTAAATCAGTTATCTGCTCACCACTCATTGCGTGCGTCTGTCGTGGCGCGTCTTCGTTGGTTGATATAATGGCCTATATCAACCAACTAGGAACTACTTGTAAGTGCTACAGAATATTTGTCCTTATGACAATATTCTGAGAATATAACTCTTATAGTTATATTCTATTAATTTATAACAATTTATATTTCTTGTAAATTGTTATGTAACGAATCACCCCGTTACATCAGTTGCTGTGGTTTCTGCTTCGGCGTCCGCACAGAGACGTGCGGACGCGCTCTCGGCGGCCTTGCTCGCGCATCGCATGGGCTTGTTAACCATGCGATGAAATGTTGGAAAGTGGACTCGGACCAACAAGTGCAAACCCTGTCCCAAATGATTTGGGACGAGTATCCATTTAGTCAATCAGTCACTAAAGTGACTGATGGTTAAGGGGGGTTGATGTAACGGGGTGAATCGTTACATAACAATTTATAAGAAATTGTTGATGGAATATAACTATAAGAGCTATTTTCTCAGAATATTGTCATAAGGACAAATATTCTGTAGCACTTACGAGTAGTTCCTAATTGGTTGATATAGGCCATTATATCAACTAACGAAGACGCGCCACGACAGACGCACGCAATGAGTGGTGAGCAGATAGTTGATATGCACATATGTATTCAGACATAGTTAGATGAGGATAAATATTGATTTATTAACAGACATTCACTATGATAAATACAGTTCTACTTTTTTACTTAAACTAAGTACTCGCTTCTTCTTACCGTCTTCCTCTGCACGTACGAGTGTACGTGAAGTTCCGAGGCACCGCCTTATTCCGTCATCAGAATAAGTAGCTATAACTGTCACCAGTACAAGCTTCAGGGTGCCCCGTTACAATGACCCTCAATCGCTTAAATGTCTATCTGGGTACAAGTTCATCCTAACACGCGAGTCGATCCGACAAAACTTTCTTCACCAAAGGTACAACCTACGCGCCTACAAGGTTTCTATTGCATGAAATCATCTACTATGCTAGCAGCTTAGTCTTAGCATATAACAAAGCCGCGTGAACTGTACGTGTCCCTGTGAGCCTACCGAAATATTGCATACATTTGACATCATTTTGTGTATACGAACCTGGAGCCGTTCCTATTCAGCGAAATTATTTCAAAATATTGACAACAAGTTGACTCGGTGTCGTACGAAGTAGAGCAGTTACGGGTGATTGCAACAGATTGATGCTGACTAGATTTGGAGATGAGATAAAGTGTTATATGCTACAAGGAGAAGCCCGAGGTTTACGATATGCGACTCTAAAGTATTTTATAGATGCGATGATTACATATCTAACGAGCGTATTTCACAAATAGTTCGACAATCGATGATTTCTCCGCAGGGTTTCTGCTCAGAATAAATGTAAAAATGGAATGAAATGGGTCTGCGGTAGCGCGACAACGAAGTGTCGTACACGCTGCGTACAATAATGGCATGTGTATGGTCGCAACAATCTACGACAACGAATTGCTTGCACTGTATCGGCTATTGAACTTACTGCTAGTCCAAACACACTTGTAGAAAATTGATATCGAGCACCTGTTCTACCATTCAATCGAGCTTCTGAATGAAGGTATACGTGATGGCGCACTTGTAAGTTTGGCACATAGCTACTTTCTTGCAGCGTTATGCCGTCGGGATGGAATCTTGACCGGGCAAGTTGTAGCTATGGCGTCGACGATATTGAGAGGTGCTTGAGTCGATATATTAGACGACGTTGCGTGCAGTGCTAGTCCAAAGAGATGGATCGATTCTAGTATCCGAAAAGCCCAAACTTAGTTGCATCACGATAGAAACCTGGAGCTTTGTAAGCGGACATCGCAATTTGCAGATAAAGGATCTTCAATCGAAAGAGACGGGATGTAGATACAATGAAACCTTAACGAGGCTATTGAAGATGTTGGATATCTAACTCATTTCGGGGAAGTAGTAAGCTGATCCTATTGCCCGAGAATCGGAATCGTGGCGTTGCTAGTCGATAACACGAGCCACAGAGCTTGACAATCGCTACACGACGAGTGAACTCCGCTGTTGCGATTGCACAGTGTCGTGTCACTAAATCTCTGCCAGGTAAGATCCGTTGCACTGTGGCGCCATTCCAAGCGCGTTCTGGCTGTTCTGTAACGGCCGGTAGGATGTATCGAAGTGTTTCTTTGTTTTGACGTGACGCGAGTGTGAGCAATCGGGAGCAACTCATCTGAACCTCTCGTCTTCACCGGTGTTTATAGCGTATCGGTAGTGCACCCCTCGGTGGCGGGATGTCTTGCGTGATCCTTCACCGGACAGGTAACGGCATCCGCTGGGTCACTCACCGAGTTCAGGGGTGCTTCCGGATGTCGAACTGGAGTTGGTCCGCTTCAACAGCGGATTCATAATCGGGCTTTTGTTTTCGCAGCACATCCGCGACTGCACCGGTTCCCATGGTGTCTCAACCCAACCATCAATAACAAGCACGCCATCAAGGCGTGACAACGACAACCTTTTCTCCAAGCTAGATGGTAGTCATACCCAGCGCTGACGGACATGGTTCAACGTCTTTGAAAGCGAATTAACGCGGCTGAGGGGCGGGATACCCGCTTCCAACAGCTTCCGACACAGCTCTGGGCGCACAGACACGCCTCGACAGACTACCAGGTCTGGGTCTGCTACCGGATCGCTGCCCATCAGCTAAATTTATACTACCCGGGCCGAGCACAAGACTCATCATGCACACAATATATGTGGCTTGTCGAGGACAGCATGAAGGGATTCTTCGCCACCCTGTGGGCAAAGCGGAACCGCTGGGTGCACAATCTCGAGGTAACAACTGCCAACCAAGCGCAATCCGAACTACGACAAACACTGCTTCGACAGCTACAAGCTGTAGCGGTCAGGGAACACCAATTCAACCGCGACGGGGACGACTGAGTCTTTATCCGGCTAGCGGCAGAACTCTTTTTCCGCGACCGTTTACTCAGTATGACCCCTGACGGCAGCTCACACTACCGGTAGGAAAGCTCGAGCGGCTAGAGACTTTTCAGCAATCCTGTGAACCGTAAAGGTGATACGACAGCCTGTTACGCTCTCATAGCGGATCAATAGTACCAAGCAGCCAGGTCCCACAACTTATAAAACTCGCGTAGGACAACGTGTCCCCAGCTTCAACTACTGCTGCAAAGACACGTCTGTTTGTATGTCCATGGACTTTGCCACTATGTGTGCGACTAGAGATAGATCCGTAAAGATAAGGCGCTTGCTCGCCTGTTCCTTGAAGGTGGCACGGCCTCCTCTCGGCCGAATGTGAAACTGTACGCGCTGGAACATGACGACTGCTCGACTGCTTACCCGAAGATCGACGCGACACCCCTGGAACGTTCTGTATACGAAGTGGTACCGAGACATGCGCAAATTATCGTGTCGCCATAGGTCTGTGTCGTGCTGCAACTAGAAGTAGCAGTTGAGTCAGTTTAGATGTGTTACGCGCTTGATATAGTGGTCTGAGGAGTTGAAGTAGGACGTCGCAACGTACGATTGCACCCGATCGTGATACTTTCGAGTCCACCTGGCAACGTTTCAAACGGTCTAGTAGCTGCTGCCACCCTCGAGCAGTTCCACTTGTTATCATCGCTGATCACATTGTCTGTGAGACGCGTCGCTTCGCAAGTGGAAGAGCTGTCTATAGTATCAATTCGACCAAAGACCTTTTCGTCTCTACGATGTCACGCCGGACACGTCCTCGATTCGATCGAGATGCTGCTGCAATAACCATAGCACTAGCGCTTGCAACCGTCACCTCGTCATTCGAGTTGCTGCGTATCCCGCTCGAGAATTTCGACCAGATGCAGTTCATCGGTTCTATTGACGTGGGCTCCCCACCGCAGCGCTTTCGGGTTATTTTCGATACTGGATCGAGCGATCTTTGGCTACCTGAGACCAACTGCATCGCCTGTGCCGGCTCAAGCCGCTACCATGCAGCCGCTTCTCACTCGCATGAAGCACTCAATGAATCCTTTCGACTTGCGTACGGCAGTGGAAATGCTTCCGGGTACGTCATGCGTGAGCAGCTCTCGCTACTGGGAAGCGATACTGCCAGCAAAAGCTTGACCTTGTCGAGAGTACGCATGGGCAGCGCGGGCAAGACGACCGAGAGACTGCAGCACTTTAAGGCCGACGGTATTGTCGGGCTCGGACTTGAAGCACTGGCGCAGATCACGAAGCCTAGTCTGCTCAATTTAGACCCTAGACTCAAGCTCTTCTCCATTTACATCAACCCGATGCCTGGCATGCTACCGTCGGCACAGCTGATCGTTGGTGGGGTAGACGATACGCTCCCAATTGCTCATTTGCCGCAGAGTAGCAGGTTACAAGTCACGTGGCACCACTTTCCATTGGTGAGGTATCCGTCCACCCAAAGAGCTCACGGGTTCTGGTCCGTTCAACTGCATCAGTTTGCAGTCGAGAGCTTGGGTTCATCAGTTGATGCGATCTCAATGCATCGGTCAAGCAGGACGAGAGAGGAGGTTGTAGTGATCTCAGCTGCCGTGGCGATTGTGGACTCGGGCACCTCATTGATCTTGCTCCCGCGACGTGCCTATGAGGCAACTATCGCACAGATTCAACAGCATCTGCGTGAGCAGCATGACCGCGAGCTCTGTACTGACCCGCGGGCAGTGAGCAGCTGCTCTTGTGTGGGCTGCACAGCGGAGATGTTTCCAGCACTTCGGTTCACTTTTGTAGTGGAAGGAGCTTCGAGCGAAAAGGAGCCGAAGAGCCAGACGCTGGCACTGCAAGGAACGGACTACGTCCGCTGCGAAGACTTGGTCTGTACCCCACAGCTGGGCGAGCATGAGCTGTCCACAGCTACAGAGAGCAAGGAGCAAGCACCATCTTCGGCATCGACCGTGGTCTCCAACGTTTTACAGGAGGACGAGCAGGAGCAAGTCGTGGTGCTAGGTGCAGCGTTCCTGCGCGCTTACTACGTGCAGTTCAACGCGGTTCGAGAGACAGTTGGGTTTGCCTGTGTCGAGACGCCGTCTTCCAGTATTGAAGGCGCTACAAGTGTTTGCTCGGGAGGTTGGGCACCCAAGCTACAGTTCCGCTCGACACGGTTTGCAAATGCAGAGATCTCATGGTGGCGACCTGGCAGCGTCCTCTGGTATCAAATGTACCTGGGAATTGGCGTGCTGCTATTCATTGCAGCGTTTGCTCTGCTGTGGCTCACCTTCACAGTGTCTTCATGTGATCTGGGGAAGACGCTGGACTATTTTCATGCGTGGTCCAGTAGCTACAGTCGATTACAGGAGCAGCAAATGGTAAGGTCGGCACTCGTTTCGAGTTTCTGTGGCTGCCACCAAACACAAGTGCTGGAAAGCGGATTAGCAGATGATGATGGATGCGGTTGTATCGATGTAAACAACAATGTATCGGAGACACTCAACTTAGAGTCCAAGACACTGCGTACGACCCCTGTACCGACGTCACGCCGGACGAGTCTGAGCATCAACGTGGACACAGGGAGCTAGAGACAGGAGCCAGGGAGGCATATGAGAGAGAGAAGACTGAGTATTTAACGTCCTTACTGCTTGCGAGATTTCTGAACTGTCCTATGTCAGGTCAGCAACACCAGTGTTTATGACTGAGCTTGTTGATTGTGCGTGACGCCCCACTTCGTGTGGCTATTCTCTCCTGTAATTGCCCAGGAGCCCTACGCTTTCTGCTTTTGTGCGAACTTCGTCTCCTTCTAGCTCACATCCGCAAATGTCTATGACTCCTTCCTCGAATGGGTTCATGACCAGTACCTTCCATTGTGAACTCTTTGTCCTGAACTACTGCTTCATCGCGTTAGAACCCGCAACGTTGTGGTGCATCGATTTGGCATCTCCCAAAGTCTCTCCTACACCTTATTTGTATCTTGGTATCGTCTCCCAAAGGCTCGATGTAGCCGTCGGAAAGCTCCGGAGACAATTGTGGTGGTATTTGGCTGTACAATGTTTTTGGCATTGGCCTGCATCTATCCCCTAGATACCTGTGTTAGCCTACCCATTGGATGATCACAGCATCAAAGAGGCTCGCGCGCACGAACTGACAACGTCAAGTCGACATACAAACCCAGACTTGATGGTTCTGTGACCAAGGATGCAGTAGCTCTAGGCTCGTGGTTTGAGTTTGTTGTAACACTGCACATTGTTCCACATCAAAGGTGTTTTAGCAAATTCCCCGCCACGTCCTTCAATAACATCCCTCTCGCCCGCCAGTGTGGTTGATGTTGAAGCTATAGAGCACATGTTGATTTCAAATAAAGTCCTGAAAGTTCTTGGGAGACCCCTGGACACCGCAGTGAGCCATCTACACCAGAACCAATCCCTGTTGTTGGTAAAGGAGAACTGCTGTATGTTGAGCCTCAACTGGAACAGGGCGTGCTTCATCCCTCTATCAGCCCGTGCGACGATAACAACAGCTGGAATTCTGTAAATAAAACAAAAGTACTGAAGTAGGAACAACTCCTTTTAGCAAAGCATCTCTTCGAAATAAATGCCCTTGTCACTTTTGCAGCTCAAAAAGTTGTGCTCATAATAACACTAGCGACTTAGAAACCGACCCATTTAATTCGCAGTCTCCATAATTCCCAGTCTCCAACATGGCTACAGTCAGTTTCTAACGGGCGCTACCGTCGGGATGGAGCTGCTCAATAAGATCTGTCTCTTCGGCGCGCGCCACTGCTTCCACACGCAGTCCGCCGAGGCTGGCGCGTCCTACTGCTACGCTGCTGTTCTAGCATACACCGTGTCCGTGAGCATCCAGCGCGCGCGTCTGGGCGAGCACGGCCACGCGACGCACTTGCTGCCAGTCAAGCGCATGCGCTGGTTCCCGACGTTTCTAAGTTTTGCGTACTTTAGCCGCATTGCGTGGCTCGTACTTAGCAACATGCACATGTTTCAATGGGTCGAAGGCCCGACCCCGCCGTTTCGTTTCGAACATATGGTGTTCGTCACGCCACTTTTGCCGACTGATATTGACATTTACGTCTTGGGCGTCACGTCTTTTGGCAAATTAGCGACTTTGCTCTATTTTTCCGCATTTACGCTCTTGCTGCGGTTCTGGGAAGAAGTGCGTGTCCAAGCCCAGCGAGCTGAGAAACCGCTCGCCAGAGTGGCAGCCAATGAGTCGGTCATTGCCGAGTACACGCGTGGAGCTGGAGCTCAGCGCTCTGGTCGGTCGCGGAAGCTTTTTCTCGTTGCCAACGTGTGGATTTATCTTGTCGAGTGCGCTCTATTGGTCCTCAAGACCCTCTTTCCAAGCCAGAAGATGGTGCTCTCGGAGATTGACTATGGCTTTGTGGCCCTGTGTTTCTTCTTGCTGGCAGTGATGCTCGCTAGATGTGCCCTGCAGCTACGCACGGTCTTGCGCAAGATCGAGTTCTCTGTCCTGGCTGCTACCATTGCTACAAGACTGTCGCTCATTGGCATTGTGACGTCGCTACTGTTTTTCTACCGCAGTTTGCTCCTGCTCTTTTCCATGCCGGCTATCGACGTCTTTGACCCGCATGTGGCCAATCCGTGGCTGTTTTACGCCATTCCGGAGCTCATCCCAGGAGCATTGGTCATCTACATGATGAACGTCAAGCGACGACAACAGCTAACTCCACCGGCGTGGGGGATCACCAAGGCAGACGAGCAAACGCCGCTACTGCAGGAACTACAAAGACTGTCAGACGATTTACCGCAGTTCCGTGGTCAGGAACTGCACATATGATTATCACGGGGGCGGGAGGAAAATCGATGGAATGGGTGAACGATGATCGAAAGCACACAGCACACGTGACTCATGGCCAACCGGACTTTACTACTTTAAGCTGCAGTAGTAACTTGGATACGTCCGTCTACTCAGTCGCCATATTGTGCGGCTTGTTCCAGATCCACTTGTTGCCCGAGAGCTTGACACCCTCTTCGACGGGACAGCCTGCGTGTAGACTCATCGGGTCGTTCTCACCATTCGGCAGCATGCTGTAAAACACGATCACCTTGCCCTTCTTCGGGGCAACCTTCAAGCCTTGGGTACAGCCCTTGTTGGACGGAGGATATGGCAAACCACCGGCACGGGCGAAGTTTGTGTGTCCGCCCTTGGCGACGTCCGACATGTACCAGAAGACCGTGATCATGCGGTTTTTGTAACCATACTCGATCTCCTCGAGCATATCGGGAGAATTTTGGTAGTGGTCCGCCGCAAAGTAGTCCATGTGCTGGCCATAGTGCTGCGTCGGCTCGTAACGCAGCACTTGGACACTCTCCTGGTGGCTCACAGGCACCTTGACAAGATCCACCGTGCGTTTGTCGATGCCTTGCACCACAGGGTGAGCGGATGAGTCCAACCAATACGTCGTGCTCGTGCGCCAAGTTGTGGCTGGTTTGTTTTCGTCTCCGTCCTTTAACGCCACGCTCGACGGTGCCAAATGCGGCAGGGACAACTCGAGGATGACGTCAATCTCGTTGTCCTGGAGAAATTCCTCGACGCTGAACACGAGTGGTGTCATGCTTATCGTCTCGAGTACCAGATCGCCACGACCAAAAGCGTTCTCCACGACCGCTACAAAAACACACGGCCATCAAGCGTTAGCGCGAGACGACATTTTTGCGTAGCTATGTGACGACTGAACGGATACGCACCTTTGTGTCCGATGCGAATCCCTGGCCAGATGAACTGACCACCCTCGAAGACAAACAAGACCTGATGATCCTGCAACAGCGTCACGTTCCTCTCGAGTCGAACGCCGTCCGGCGTAAAGTACGCAATGGGCTGCTGGTACTTTCGAGCGAGCTCGTCACACGGCTTTGGAATCTCGAGCAACTCGTCTTCGACCGTGTGGGAAAACGACTCCCAGTCAAGTGGCGTCTCCACTGACTCGTTGGCAAAGTTCCCGTTCTTGAACCCCGTCACTTTCAGCCTGTCGGACAACCACATGGAAAAATCAACAAAGTCAACAGCTCTCTCCGCATTTTGAGCCGTCTCAATGTCGGCTCCACTCAACGCACGTGTCACTTGTCGTCGGCTTGAGGCAAAGCACGTGGAACCCCTTGACTGGCATCACATCCGTCAAATACTGATGGGCGTCCACGCAGTCGGTTGCAGCTGAGGAGGTTGCAAAGATGTTGCGAATTCCGTCCCAGAGAGTTGGCGTCCGCAAGAACGTGGCCACTGCAATCGTCATCAGAGCCACGATGAGCCATGAGCTGTGGCGAAAAGAGAAGTAGGTCCGTCGTCCCTGGGGAAGCGGTGGCGGTGGGCTAGACGGCATCGAAGAGGAGACGTCCGAAGGGGATCCGTTACAAAGTATCAGTAAATCGTAGGACTGACGTGGACAAAATGTGTGCGTGCAAACGGGACACGACGTCAGTCCTGCCTGACGCACGTACTTGACCACTGTCGTACCTGATCGTGTTTTTCTCAGGATAAGGTCAATCGAGCTTGTTCGTGCATCATTAGCTGAGCCGCATTTGCATCGCGAGCAGCTTTGCCTTATACAGGGTAGCAGTCCCTTAGACGCATTCGACCTTGCTGGTGACAAGCTAGTGATCAATTTTCTGAATAAAAGACGCATCCGGGTAATCGCTATGCCGAACACATCGCTCGGTCACGACGTCGATACACTTCCGATCTTGTCATCCCATGCGTGCATGACAATGATCGAGGTACAGACTGACAATGGATTCGACCTCACTGCAGCGAGCTCGGAAGCTTGTCATGAGTCTGCGCGAGCAACACACCGTGGTGACCCCTACCATCCGTCCTGTCACCTACGCCAACCCACTGGCGCCTTTCTTCACTTCCGTGTCTGACCCATGTCCCACTTGTCCCAACTGTCGCGTTGACAGCATCACGACGCTGCACCGCAACTTTCCTTATGGTTGAGGCTGAGCGTGAGAAATCTTGACACTGTCGACGTCTTCTTCTTCTTCTTTCTTCCACACGCAAGAGATCATACGACACGCAGGCACAAACTCTGGCACAGCTGCACGCCTCAACGAGCAGGACAATGCGCCTCCATTCCATTGGTGTGACACCGTAAGAAATCGAGTGACAAAATGCAAGCCACGAGAAGCTTGTACCGCACAGAGGAACACTGTTGCTCATGTGGTGGAGAAGCAGTCGACCGCACGAGGTTCCGCTCTCGTCGTCAAGTGACTCGTCCGACTGCGCTTCAGACACGAACCAGAGCTTCTCGACTGGATGCACGTACTCTGATAGTATCTTGACCCTCTCTCTCTCTCTCGCAAAAATTCGCTCGATAACAACTCAAGGGGTCGGTCGCAACGTTGACGCGCTACATCATGCTCATTTCAAACATGAGGTCAGACGAGCGGCCGCTGAGCCGGCCATTACCACAAGTAAACCAAAGGCACGAGGCAACTTTGTCGAATGACTCGAATGGTTCAGACGTGTGGACGCAAGCGTCTTTTCCTCCTCTCTTCAGCTGATCCATCGCTTGACACGTTCGTTCCGGGACGATCGATTGCAAGAAGGTCTCCACGTCGCTTTTGCCGATACATCGACCGAGGCACAAACTGCAACCTGCCGCTAATCTCGTTTTCGTCTTCGCTTCTTCTGCTTTTTCCTTCTCCTTCTTCTTGGCAACGTTCCAAAGCAGCAGCTGCCTCTTCATCGAGCCTTTCACCGCTTGTTCACGGGCGACTTGGTCCCTCGCGTCGTTTCGACGGGACGACAAGAAGAAAAAAAGAAGCCAGAGAAACTCCCTGTTTCGTGAAAATACGGCCCAGTGCCAGTTGTTCAACTACCGCGCGTGTCATTGAGACCTCTGAAACTCGATCTTCTGCCGAACCACATGGTCTCCCATCCCACGGCCCTGCCAGCCAAGTCTCCATTGCACGGTCCGACTCGCAAAACGCGGTGGATAGGTCAGTTTTTGGGGCCAGGTCCGCTCCTCCGTCTATCGGTCTGCCTCTCGATCTCCGTCCCATTGTAACAAAGCGGGGAGCGCGATCGAGGGTGTGCGACTCTCTATTTGCGTGTGGACCTTAGCCGGCCGGCGTCCCCATTCCCTAACTGCGCCTCACACGCGGCCGACCGATTGCCCGAGCTCTCGTCATGAATGGCTCGATCACAGCAAGGCAGCCACGGCGTTCCGAGGCGACGAGGCGCATCCGTCGACTGCCCTTGTTGTTGTTACTGTACAGCGTCGCGACGTCACACGTGGCGGCCGAGTCCTGTGTGTACGCCAGCACATTAGTAGCCGACGCTTCGGATGCAACCGCTATTGTCTACGACGCGGCGTGCAACCCGCGGAGCTTTCAAGTGGTCGTGAGCTCGACTGTGGAGCGGAGTCTGAACCTCTCGAACTTGGACGTCGTGGCGGTGCAGAGCTACCCGCGAGTGTACCAATTGTACGTCTCCACTGAATGGTGGGGAAGGAATGGAGAAGACTGTGGGCACTGACGCAATGACCTCTTGGGTGGGTGTGTCCGTGTGTGTTTGTTTGTGATCAGGCTGTTGAACAACAATGAACTCGAGACGTTCGAGGCCACGGACTCGGACAATGACATGAAAGACTTGTACGAAAGACTGGACCGTGATGCTGTGAAGGGGTTTAGAATGGGACTGAGCTGGAGTGTCGTGTGGTTGTTCTGAACTGTTTCGTGCAGACAATTGTCGAGTAACTTGATCACGGACTTGTCGAGCTCTCGCTTTCCTCAACGTCTCAGTTACTTGGACTTGAGCGAGAACTCCATCACGACGCTGTCGTCGGCCACGCCCTGGCCCGAGTCGGGTGATTTGCAGACGCTTCTGCTGCATGGTAACTCGCTCAAGTCGGTGGCGGCCGACACGTTTATGAAATTCGGAGCTCTGCGGTCTCTGTAAGTTGACGATGGAGCAATTGCAGCGACAACTTATGTGTGGACTTGCACTCACGATGGATTTGTGGCTCCGTCTTGTAGATCACTGTCGAGCACAGGCATCTCGAATCTCGACGACCTCATGCTGCCGGTGTCTCTGCGTACACTCAACGCCAGCAAGAACTCGTTCACGAGCGCTTCAACTAGCTTTGAAAACCTCCCAACGGCTCTCCAGTACCTGTGCGTCCAGCTAGAGTGGTGAAGGACGCTGTGACTCGCATCTTGTACTGATCGTGACGTGACTTTTGTGTGCAGAGACTTGAGCAACAACCTGCTCACGGTGTTCCCCGCTGTCGTGTCGTCTCTCACGACGCTCGTCGAGCTGTGAGTGTCTCCATTTGCTGTAGCTGAATCTCGGTACAGCTTCTGACGAGCGCTTTTTTCGTATGCAGGAACCTCGAGGGTAATGGAATCAAGAAGGTCAGCGGCGTGACATTTGCGTCGACGCTCCGCAAGATATCGTTGAGCGATAACCCGCTGTCCACCATCGAGATCTGCCGGTCAGACGTGATCGTGTTCGAGAGCCTCACTGAATTGACTGCACCTCCGTCCGTGTCAAGCACATGCTCCAACTCCTCGGCAACAAGCATGGACATCCACGGCGTCACTTTCTGCGTTTTCGAAGACGAGGTTTGCATCAGTGCATCTGCCACAGACTCGAAGTCCGGGAGCTCAGCAGCGGCTGTTATCCCCGATACCCCCTCCGGATCAAGCGACGGAACGTCATCGAGCACGAGCTCGGACTCGATCTTTTCCGCCGGATCGATCGGCATCATTGGCGGCACGTTCTTCCTCGTCGGCATTTTGTTGAGTGCTCTAGCGTTTGGTCTTGTCTGGAAGAAGCGAAGAGATAATGACAGCAGTCCTACTCGATGTCCTGCTTTGAAGATAAACCGCGACCGTCGGTTAGGAAGCAGTGGCGGCAACTTTGTCGTGTTCACAGGCAGTGGACGCACGAGTCGTGTGAATCGGATCATTGTCAACGACAATTACCGCGACAGCAAGAACGAGAGCACGAGTACGTTTGGAAGTACTGGCATTCGTACACCTGGCGAAGCAGCGTGGACGATCTACGAGAGCCCTTTGGACAAGTACAACCCCGTTGCTCTCCTCGAGCCGAGTCCGAATGGGGACAAGAACTTTCTTGGTGCGAGCACTGTCTCGCTTCAAGCCCGTAGTAAGCTCAAGATCAAAGTTGATCTGGACGATCTGCTCGTGTACGAGATCCCACCGGAGGAGATCCAGATGCGCCGTGCGTTGTGCATGGCCTCGTCCAAGATGAGCAGCAAAGCAGCGTTAGCATTGAGCAGCGTGGGCGTGGGCAGCGCTCGGAAGAAGGTGGATTCGGCCTTGTTTCTTGCTGAGTACCAGGGCTACAAGGTGGTGATCCATGCGCTCGTACGCAGCAAGAAGCAGCTCGAGAAGCGCTTCATCGAGCAGATTCGACTTGCAGCTTCACTTGATCACGCGTCGATTGTGCACTTTATCGGCGTGACCACTGGCTGCAGCACCACGGCAAGTCGTCGACGGGGCAGCAGTGCAGCAATGTCTCGAGCACCGTACGCTAGCTATGGTCCAGCTAATACCGTGGACGAAAGCAGGGGAAGCCGCACGACAACGAGTCGCTACCCGAACATGGGCGCGCCATCCTGGCACCTTGGCGTCGTGTTTGAGTACATGCAGCACGGCTCTCTTGCCAGCATGTTCGAGGCCGAGCGATGTCGACGCGAAGGCAAGGGGTACTACCCGAAGAGCAGCGTTGCGGCAGCCATCGGTAGCGGCAGTGGCAACATCTTTAGCTGGTACCCGACGTTTGCCAACTCGAACGCGAGCGTGAACGCGAACCCGAACGCCGACTGGCGATGCAAACTGTCGATTGCTCTCGATGTCGCCATGGGTCTTGTCTATCTCCATGCGAATTACCACGCACATGGTCGCGTGCGCGCTCGAAAGGTGCTGGTCAACGAGCAAGGCGAGGCCAAGCTGAGTGCAATGGACGTCCTACTGCCTTCGGACTTGGCATCGAGTAAAGACGACGCGTACGGCAAAGTGGACGATTTCCGTGGCTCGCTGCGTGACAGTGCTCGATGGACCGTGCAGAAGATCACTGGACTCCGATCCACGCGGTCGTCGAGAGCGCAGAGGCGCCAAGCGTCTGGCAACCGAAGTCGTTGCGCGAACAACAGCGGCGAGAGCGATGCTAGTGGAGCGAGCGGGATCAGCAGCGTCACGCTCGACGACAACAACAGTCGAAGTGGCGAGAACCCGGCGCTCGCTGAGGGGTTGAACGACCTCAATGAGAGCTCGCTCAAGTCGAGCGGCATTGGGTCGTCCATCGTGGCTGCTCAGCGGGAGGACGTGTACGCTTTCGGCACCTTCTTGTGGGAGCTCGACACGATGATTGCGGTCGAGGAGGACCTAGCCAGCTCGAGGATGCCTGCTGGCCACGGTGGCAACCCGCACTTGCTCACGTTCTCGGCAGACTGTCCGTCGGAGCTGCAGGAGCTGGCTCGTCAGTGCTGGCACGAGGTGCCGAGTGAGCGGCCGGACGCGATCGACGTGCAGGAGGAGCTCGTGCGCGTGCTGGAAGGCCGCTTGACAACGACGAACCACGTGCCGCTCAACTGGACGCGCCCGAGCTACTTCAGCTCGACCAGCGCCATCAGCAGTTTGTCCAGTTCCGACCTGTCGTCGAATCTGTCGTCGCTCCCGAGCTCGTGCTCGGCTATGGCCGTGTCCGTGGTCGATCCCCGCTCCGGCCGCATGGCAAAGTGAGGAGCCGCCGGTCCTGTTCTCTCTTGTATTTATTCGCTCGCATTGAGAAGAGCACAATTTTGTCAGCCCAAGAAGAACCCTGTTGCATGCGTCCTGTCCGTCCTAACCGTCCGTCCATCCGTCTCCGGCCGTCTGAATGGACCCGTTGTCACTTGAGACGCCAACGTCGCACTTGTTCCAGTGGAGACTGACTCTGCAAACAGTAGCAGTAGCTTATTGTCCACCGTCGATCCTAGTCAGATGAACGAATGGACGGAAGGAGGCGGCGGGGATTGTCAACGACGTTGCTCCTGCACTTGAAGTGGAGCTCACCATGTGCCTCCTGTCGGTCGTCGCGCCACGTTCGACTGGATCATGTCGCTCTGGTCACCGGCTGATGCGAAGCAAACAGCCGCAATCCGACGGAGGAACGAACGTCATGTCCGCCGACGCTCTCATGTGCGCAACTCTCGCGGCTAGAGAGTCCAGACTGGACACCGAGGTGGTGCTGCCACCTCAAGGTGTTCGATCAGGACAGGACAGGACAGGCCAGGCCAGGAGGACGGACGCTTTGGGGCGGACCGAAGCGAACCCGACCGAACTCGCAGTCGTGATCAACCTGTGAGCTGGTCACACGCAACTCGATCGAGCATCCTGCGATGTGCACGTGGGTGCGCGACCCTCTCCGTCCGAGAGTGGAAAGCCCTTCCGGCATTGCCGACTTGGCAGCCACAGACAGACCCGTCCCCATGGACTTCAAAGCCAATGCGTCGTATCCCATGACCCACCTCGTCCCTCCCTCGCTCCCTGACTCACTCTAATCCATCCGCCTCCTTCTCAACCACCTTCGAACGTCCGCGCCGAGTCGCGGACCCTCTCAAAACCGCACGACGACACGGCGAGCATAGCCCACGCAGCAGCTACCATCTGGCACGCGCTTCACTCCTCATCTCCTGCTCGTCTCTGTGCGTCTCTCGACAGAAAATTTACGTCGCGGGGAGTGAGAGAGAGACCTCTTGAGCCTCCCGTCCGTCCATTTGTCCCTCCGCCCTTATCCCAGTCACCCGACCACGCCATTGCTCAGCTCACTTGGGGTGGACACTCGATCCCCCGGTATTCCAGAGACCCACCACCTCGCTCCATCTCCATCTCCTCCTTTGGTCGGTAGCGCCGCCGAAACGCCTCGACGACGTTGCGGCCCATGCGACGCGGAGACTACGCGGGGGCAGGTCCCGTGCTGACCCAAAAGGGCGCCGTCTCAGCCGGGCACAGCGCGGCCACGACGCCCCGGTCGGCCGCGCCCTCGGGCTCGCAGCGCTCCCTCTCCACCGGCGCGCCCAGCACCATCCTCATCAACCTCGACGGTACGTCCGGCCGTCCGTCGCCGCACCTCTTACCTCGACTAGACAACGAACTAGAGAGCTAACTACCGCGTGTCTCGGTGCTTGTCTCCCTCTCGTGTCCCCTGCAGTGCTGATCCATCGGGCCAACATCGGCCGCGACATCAGTCCGGACGACGACGACCTCATCGTGCTCTTCCGACGCAACAGCAAGGAGGTCACGTCCGATCCCGCGCACTGGAGCGCCGAGCACAGCGCCGTGTGGAACCAGCACGTGGACATCCAGACGTCGCTCTTGCGGCAGAAAAAACCTCCGCAGGGAGGCAGCGCGACAGCCGCCGAGTTCCTCAAGAAAGAGTACGAGATCGTGCTCGTTGCGGTGCGTCCCGTTCCTTGACCGTGCTCCCTGTAGTCGCCATGTTGACCCACTCACTCTGTCGTCGTCCTCCTCCTCCTCCTCTTGTCGGTTGCAGCTGCCGAGTCATTCGGCCGTCGCGCTCTTCTCCGTGGACTTTGCCACGCTCGTGCAGCTTCACGCGTCGCCCCACGACCGGCGCAAGTTCTTTCGCGTGTCGCCGCTCAAGTGTCGGGACTTGGCGGCCACGCTCGAGTTCGAGATCACGTGGGACCTCGTGAGCTCTTCCGACGGTTCGCCTGCCGCCCCAACAACGACGTCAACAACGACGACGACGACGATGCTCCATGGCGCTGCAGCTACTGGAGGAACGGGCCTGCCGCCGTCGTCCACTTTGCTGCCGATGAAGAGCGGGAACACGCCCAGGGCGCAGACGCCGCGAGAGCGGAACCGGTCGCGGCGCGCTCCCAACGAGACGCCGTCCGTGCCGACGCGACGCACGACGGCCAGTCTGAGCTCGGCCGGCAGCGAGAACGACGGATCGGAAGAATCAGCGGCAGCGGCGGCGGCGCTCAATTGCAGCAACTGTCGGTCGGCCAAGCGCCGACTGGACCGCAAAGAGGTGCAAGTGCTGCAGCTCGAGTCGTTCTTGAAAGAGTCGCAGAAGCGCATTGACGCCTTGTGCGCGGAAAACGAAGAGCTCATTGTCCGGGAGAAGGCCGAGACGCGGAACGCCGCGCAACAGCGGGCGCTCAATCTGCGTCTCTTGCAGGAGCTCGAGACGGCGGTGCTGCTGTGCAACGACCAGATGCAGGTCCAGGACACGACGTTGCTGCCACAGGTGGAGCTGGTTGAGCGCGTCAAGAGGTTCCACGAAGAAGTCGATCCGTTGCGAGGTCACGAGAGCTTGCCGTCTTCGGAAGCGTCTCATGAGTTGCAGCCCTCCTTTGACTTTCGAGCGGAGACCGAAGCAGCATTGCAGCGCAACCAGCGACTGCAGGAGCAATTGGAGTTCTTGGGCCGCTCAATGGACTACGACAGCGAGGGAGTAGACGGCGGGACTCGTCCCCATCGTGCAGCGACGGACGCATCAGGCACGACTATCTCGTCGGTCCGTAGCGGGAGCGTCACGGTGGACTGCACGGAACGACCGATTGCTCTCACGATGACACAGCAGCTCAATAACCTCGAGCGTGAGAACTTCAAGCTACGGGCTGAGCTTGAGGGTGCACTGGCAAACGTCGCGAGTGCACTGAAGAAGCACTCTGGGGGCTATCCTTCAGGCTTCACATCCGGTCCATCACTGCAAGCGGAGATCTCTGAGACGACGAGCTCGTCGAGTCGCGAAGACATTGAGGAGACTGAAAACGATGATGCGGCACTGCTCACTCGGATTCGCGAGCAGCACGAGGTTGAAGCTGGACGCATTGTCGCCCTTGAGTCGGAACTGAGCAAGGCAAAGGAGGACGTTGACGAGCTAAAGCGACAGCTCGAATCTGCTCAGAATGGACGCTCGCTGAAGACAGACCAGGAGCAGCCGACACAGGCGCCCGGCTTCTTGGACAAGATTTATGCTGATGTTGGCAAGGCCAAATTGGCGCTCGAGGACCGTGTCAAGCAGCTGGACGAGATGTTGGCTAGTGCTACCGAGGAGAACGGTCGTCTGCGCAATCGGATTGAGGAGTTGGAAGAGCAAAAGAGTGGCTGCGATGACCAAGTGATATCGGCAGAGACGAAGATAAGCATGATGGAGCTCGAAAGGTTACTGGAGGTGCGGGATAAGGAGCTCCAGGCGAGCAAAGTAGAGCTCGCAGCGCTAAAGACACAGCTTGAAGACGCTGCAGACCGTGCTCGTGCGAGTAAGAGTGTAACTACAGAGCTGGAGAGTGAGCTGGCAGGCGTGCGATTATCCTTGAAGATGGCACGGGAATCAGTCGTGCAGCTTGAGAACCAGTTGGCCGTGATGTCATGTAGCACGGCTACCGCGACAACGTCCACGTCGTTCGTCTCTCGCAATTCGGCCACAAGTGATGCTGCTAGTCATGACCAACTGGCGGACGTGCAAAAGCAGCTGAAGCTGTCGAAGCAGGAAGTCATGCAGCTTCGTTTCCGCAGTAACCAGCTTGAGAGCGTTCACGAGCGTCTAGAAGAGGCGCTCAAAGAGAAGCGCACACTGGAAGTGAAGCTGACAGCACTTGAGGGTCAGCTCTTTGAGCAGCGAAGCCGGACTATCAATTCTGACAACAACAGCTTCATCGCTCCCTCGTTGGATGCCAAGACATCTGTCATGTTGGCAGATATGCAGCGCGAGTTGGACCAAAAGTCGGCCGAGCTCATGATTGCTGAGCAGGAAGTTGAGCACTTGCGCTCCCGATTTGATGAGCGTGGTGGCGAGGGTGGCTCACTTAGCAACATCGACGACGTGGCGCACCAGGTCAAGTGCTTTGAGAGCGAGATTGCGTGTTTGTGTCAGCGCAATGACGAGCAGGCTAGGCGACTGAAAAGGCTCGGGAACCGCGTGACAGTTGCCATCCGCGAGCGCGACGAGCTCGAGGCGATTGTCCAACAAATGGTGGCTGAGATGTCGCTGCTCGGCAAAGACGTGAAGCTGAGTGGGGACACCAGCATCAAGAACCATTCGGCATCGGTCTGTGAGAACGACGGGACTGAAAAGTCGCCGTCGCCAATGTCACGCCTTGCGTCGCCCTCGAATCCGGTGCAGGTTGGCAAAATCACCGACCGTTATGCGAATGCAGTAGCGTCAACCTCGTCTCATCCATCGAGCTCTACTACGCCGACTGTATCTAGTAAGGTGGCACAGCTGATGAAGAACTTTTCGTCTTAGGACAGTGAAGACGACACCGTACATTGCTGTGTTTGTGGTATATGAGCTGGTAACGAGGCTGGACTCTCGCAAGTGTGAAGACAAATTTGTTGGTGTCCTCAATGCGAGAACGATGTGACCTTCGTCTTGCGTTGTTGAGCCGAGGATCGAGCAATGAGCCCTAGCTCCCGTCCGAGGACTTTTAATTATTTGTTGCGATGTGCAGTGGGTGGCAAAGCACTCGACCAGTGCAGTGGAGTCATGTTTTGACAAGTTGCTGACAAGTGCTTGAGTAGCAGACATTGACCCGTCGTACAAAAAAAGCCACTACGTCAAGGTGACTGGCGAGCATTTAACGTCATCATGTGACTCTGTACAAGGGAGAGACTGCTAACATGGAGAATACATACATTGCGGCTACGGTTGCTGGCCACAATTAGGTCGTTGATGAATTACAGATGTGGTTACAAGTTGTGATGAAGCTTTCAACACGCTTGCGGCAGTTCTGGGATTAAAGTTAAAGCAACGTGAGCTTCATGGATTCAAGTTTTGGTTTCACGGTCACGTGCGTGAGAAGGAACGTGTTGCAGAGTTGCAAGTTGATGCATTGGTCGGCATATGGATGAAGGTGGCATCTCGAGTGACCTGTCCGTGAAGTTCAAAGCGTGGCTAACGCTGTCACGTCAATTTGTTGTTGTTCAGTTTGTGACGCGCTGCGGATGTTATTGAGTAGTGAGCGACGCAACGTTTAGGAGTCCACGCTATCTGCGTCTTTGGTGCTACAGTTTGAAGACGTGCAGACGATTCGAAAGACGGACAGTATTGCTGCAGGATGGAGGGAGTGAAGACACTCGAGTTAATGTTGCCGGTGTCGGACAATAGTGCAAAAGTGGTTGTTAGTCAACTGAAGAGGAACCCACTTCCCGGTGAAGTACAGGAGCTGTTGGAGGAGCCCGGATTGAGTAACATTGACGACGCTCATAAGTCCGACAAAGTGTTTCGGCGGTCGTGCGTAAGAATTTCTATTGCTGCTAAACGATGAGCACGTCAAGTTGTAGCGAGTCAGACACTGTAAGCAGCTGACTACGTGATGTCGAGTATGTCAAAAGAGAATTCGTTGCTAACGCTTTGGTCTCCAGGTTAAGCAGAACCCCTGAACTTCGTGTCAGTTTTCGTCAAACAGTAGTAATCGCTCGCTCGACACGTTCGTAGTGATTGCTGGCTCTGGATTTCAACGATGGACAATACTCGTGGTGAACACGGTAATAGTCAAAGGGTAGAAGTAGTAGCAGGTTGTTGTAGTCCAGTGAACGTTCGAGGCCGTATATTTACCGTCACCACATGTATCCACGATCGTCCTCGGCATTTAGTGACAAATGCGCGACTTTGCTGTACCTTTCGACGTAGCAACTCCAACTCGTGTCCAAACAACATGCAAACATCGTCTGGTAGCAAAGTTCTTCGACGTCTGTTTGCTTAGTAGCATCGTCCAAGCACTTGCCCTTCAGTCACGGCGCTACTTACAGCCAAGAAAACAGCAGCAGCAGGAGCAGTAGTAGTGGTAGTAGTAATAGTGCCAATTGATGCTGCTGAAGAGCCTGCCTGCACATGCCTTCTGTCACTTGCTGCTCTATGATCCCACCTTCGTCTTATCCGAGCAAAGACACCAAGGTCGGACAACTGGCATCCGCGCGTGAATCTCTGCTCACTCTGAATTTGTCAATCCCAACATCTCGAAGACAACCAGCACGTGTGCTAGCAAGTCGTCGTTTGTAGTTTTCAGGTTGAGCTTTTCGTCGGTGGTGGTCGAGATGAAAGGAGTGGCGCCATTCCCTGCAGTTCCGGTAACACCGGATCAAGCGCGTTGCTATGAACGCCAAGTCCAACAAGTACTGGACGAGACGCTGTGTGCCTTTGACACGCACGTCGCAGCTCGCGAGAAGGGCACGAATTTACTGCTGAACAAATGGCAGTGGAAACCTCTCAAGACTCTGGACGGGCTCAATAGTTACAAGGAGCGACAACCGACACACCCGGAGCTGACGGACGCTGCAAGTTGTTCGTCCCAGTCTTCCTTTGGGTCCATGTCTGGAATCCCAGCTGTCGAGCAGCTTTCAAAGCCGACGAAAGCAGTCGCAATGGCTGCTTACACCCCTGAAATGGCACCGTCGACCTCATCTGCAGTCATGACAGGCTCCTCATCCATCGCCTCGTTGGCAATCGAGGGACATCTGAAGGGCTCTTTGAGCGACGTCATGTACGGACTCTTGGCAACCGACACGGCCGAGTTGCACCTCCGACATTGCTATATGACGGATCCGGGCGCACTGGACACGACCATGATCGACAGTATTCAAAGACCCAATGCGACTGACCCTTTCCACTTCCGCGGTCTCCAGTGGATCGTCCGGGGTGAGGCTTCTCGGGTCAAGACCAAGGCTCGACGGCCGCGTGATTTCGTGCTGTTAGTCGCTTCGGGGGTCGTGCACCACAAAGTTCCAGGACAAGCACAAAGGCAAGAGATCGGATACGCGCTGTGTCAGTCCATTGAACGACAAGAGTGTGGAGAGCTCGAGACGCGAGGTCTCACACGCGGGTGGCTCTCGACGTGCTCGTTATTCACTGCCGTCGATGGGAGCTCTGCACTCGTCGATGTCTATGCTCGAGGATACGTGGACTTCAGGGGCAAGATGCAAGATTACCAAGCAGCGTCGATGATGAATACGTACATGCTTGCTGGCCTCACAGACGCTGCTGCGTGCGGCCAGAGCAAGAAGCTGAGCTGGTTGCTGACCTACAAAGACGCCGCAACGGCCTTTCGACACCCACAGTCGGAGACCGGGACAACGTCAAGCCGCTGTGCGATTTGTGAACGCAAGTTCGGTGTCTTGAGTAGCGCCATGTCGTGCGATCTGTGCCAGATCAAAATGTGCTCGCGGTGTCGTGTGAGTCGAGTCCTCCGTCTTGTGAAGCGACCCGATGCAGCTTCAGGTACCATTACAAGCACGAGCAAGGGTGGCGACCATCAAGCGAGTGGACGACTGCATAGTCTTCCGGTGAGGCTGTGCAAGAACTGCAAGATGAACGCAAGTCACATGGACGCCCGTGTAATGGCTCGTCGAGAGGTTGAAGCTGGCTGCGATTCCAACGAGACCGCGGACACTGCCTCGGAAGACGATGGCAGCACTCCTGTGCAATCCAGCAGCAGTTTGTTTTCGTGCTCTCAGTCCAGATCGGAGGACAGCTTCTCAGGTGATAGTTCAATGCGGAGCTCAGCTACCGACACCGCCCAGCTCCGAGGACGCCCATCGCATGGTGCAGCTTGTTTGCGTGGAAGCTGCGGTGACAAGCATCTCGATGACGTGGTGAAGACCAAGGTGATGCTCAGCAGGATGGACAGCAGCAAATCAAGCTGCTCGGACTTTGCGTACAACTCGTTCGCCTCGACCCAGCGGGTGTCGGAAGATCAAGACCAAGAAGAGCTTAGCCGCGAGCTGACAACAACGTCCTCCTTCGAACTGCAGCATCAGTCTCTGTACGGCGATGAAGATCCTGAGATGACCTATGCGCACTCACATCAGTCAAGGACCTCCACAGGAAACGCCCATGTCGATTTATTGCGGAGGATGCAGGAGCTGCAGATGAACGCCGAGTCCGTGTATCGGTTCACGAGCAAGATGAACGCGAGCACGCGTTACCGACACGAGCAGGTCGTGTCCAGACACTCTAGTTTGTCCATATCGGAGCTAGATTAACTTAGGGGTGACCGTTACCAATGCAAATTGTTCCTGCGACCTACGATGCCGATTTGTTTTGTCGTGGGAGAAGCTGGGATGGCGTCTAAAGACGATCGCACTGCGGCGTAGATACATAACAAATGTCTTTTACGACTGCAGTTTGCTTCGTTTGGATTGAACAATAGCAGCAACTAGCGCGGAGGACGTCGTTTATTGTGGCGTTATCAGTACGAAGGAACCCGCACATTTACCAGGCAGCGGATACTACTTAGGTGCTTCAGAAGGGCCTCGATATGCTTCGTCACGAGGGTGAGTAGACTACTCGCAAAAAGTCCGTTTTAGGTGCAAAAGTGTGCCCTAGGCGTCAACCGCTTGTCCAATACGCCGCACGACGAGAACAAAATTATGCGAATACCTTCACGTCTTCCACAAAAAATGATCGAAACCACATATTTGCAACGATGCAGTTACTGCGGTGTTTTAAGCAGCGAACGTTGTGTCAGCCAAATAGAACTGGACGCACCTCCAACTTGCGCAGGAGATCGACAGGCGCGTATTTGAGCTCAATGAATAGACGCACTACACCGTCTTGACACGAAAAGATCCGTATCCCGGACTGCATGCTTTGTATTGTCTCCCTACTTGACGAGATAAACACTTATCGTCGATCGGATCGTACGCACTGAAGCCATTATTGTGTGCTGATCGACTTACCTCTTATTGCTTCGTTCACTTCAATACGGACGTTGCAACAGATTTTGTACCATCGGCCTTTTCCGGCTCCTCGACGTGCGGTCATTTCACCGTAACAACCGCATGACTTGCTCACTAGATGTGAGGAGACAAGTGATCCAGTCTTGTCTATTAATGACAATGTTCGTGGTGCTCGACACCGTGGCAACGACACCTCACGAATATGTAGTTGTAGTACGTAGCACAAGTACAATTCAACATCGTGCGATGCTCCGTGTAGGGCTGGTTTCCTCGTTATAATCTCCTAGTACTCCACAACATGGTATCGTCGATTCGATGTGACAGCTTGAAGAGACCCCTACTTATCGAATCCGCTCACAAACCCGTGTCTGCACTGCATTCGAACACATTCGAGAAAGCTAGTAAAGGACGACTTAATAGCCACCCGACTATTCTCGCGGCAAGGAAGGCTTTCGGCTGACGCAAACAAGGCACTACGGCGTGTATCCTCTGGGTTTTGCAGCTCTGGACTAAGTAAGATGGACATAGGAGAGTAGATTAGACGCCATTATAGCAACAATGTCAACAAAATAACGATGAAACTATAACAACCAGGTGCGGCAATTTGTGTGTATTCGCATGTGGACCTATATGTCGCAGGCCATGATCGTGGCAATACCTAAGGCGCGTTATCTACTTTCTATACATCTACCACTTCACCACCCTTCGCTACTTGCTTGCTGACGTAGACCTCTGCCAGCTTTTCTACGATTTCAGCACGTGCAGCCTTCTTTGCTGTTTGTTCAAGTGTCTCCCCTTCAATGCCTTGACCTTTCAAATACGCGATCATGTTTTTCAGCGCGAATCCATTATATTTTTCGTCAAGTATTTTTCTGAGGTGGTCCTCATAGACATTCCTCTTAGAAAGACCGACCCTCTCGAGGAGGCCATTCAGCTTGTCTGACAGCTTTCTTAATAAGCCCGTTTCAACGGACTTGACATCGGCCGCAGCGGACGAAGGATTAGCGACTCGGACTGCGCTGGCTGCCTCTGTAGATGCGAGGAACACGGCGGCCGCCAGTAGTATGACACGACTTGTTTGCATGATCTGCAGTAGTAGCTTCTCGAACGATTCGATGGCGAGTTGTGCTCGGGGGACCAATTGGGAAGTGGGAGACCAGGCCGCCGAAGTCATAGGACATCGTCCGTTGTTCGACGACGCAAGCTCAGTCGGCGTCCGTCGTTGAAGGCTCGAAGTTCTTGTCCGCCGGTCGTAATCAAACAAAGTGTAGCCCGCTCTTTTTCATCGTGCAACGCTTTAAGAACGATCTTGTACGTCACATGCACACGCTTGCACGTCGTCCTTTTTACATGCACGTACAAAATAACGCGAAGAGATACGATACCTCACATCCAGTGATACGCTGCACCTGTAGCATAGCTGATAGTGTGCGCAGTGTACAGAGTGGCGGTCGAGTCCTAGAGCGTATGTGGCAAGGTTTTGCGAAGATGGTCGTACGCTATGGATGAGATTATCGACTGCGTGTGATCATGTGAGAGAGCGAGGAACGGACGGTCCAGTACGCAGACTTACGGGTTACGAGACGTCTGGAATATCTCGAGCCAGGGTAGCAACGCTGGTGCCACGTTGGGTGACGGCTCTCGGCTTTGTCTAGCCATTTTGATTTGGCATCGTAAGCGGATAGGCCCTAAGATGCCCGTGTCAGCACACCAGTACTCTGGCATTACTGTAGCCCGAAGTTGCTGCACGCCATTTTTCAGCGAGTTCCTTGGCGCTGCCTTTGACAGTGCCGTCATCATGCATGAAGGTCACTCGATTGCGTACTCACAAGCTTGTGGCGCAAACACTGCACAGCGCATTCCACCATCGCTCGCAATTGTGGACGCGTCTCTTGTACCTGGTCAGGATGAGCTTGTGCTGGATACTCCGTAATCCCTTGGAAAGCCTCGGTACGTGTCTGCGTGCTCTCTCTGCGAAGAAGCCATACAGGCGTCCCAGTCCCAGCATCTTCCCGTCCAGCCACGCACAGAACGAGCTGCTGGCTGCAACCCACGCGTACGGGCGTGTCTTTGTAAATGTGACACTTACGAATAGACCGGATCTTCGTTTACCACCTACGGCTACGTTGTTTGGTAGACCCGAGCGCACCGACAGCTTAGCATTTGGCAGCTGCCCGGACTAGCTTGAGGCGTGCCCTGACGCGTTTCTGCGGCTGGACATATTAGCAAGGTGTCGTGACGGGGGGCGGCCCGCATTAGCAAATGCTCTGTTACGCCACCTTCATCCGGCATCATGTCGGGATCTGTCAGCAGACGAAAGGACAGGACTTCCTTTATCTGCTTTGTTTTTCTCGGGAGCATCTAGAGGTAATCCAGGTCCCGACGAGTTGGTCCAGTGATTGTCATATTAGACGTGGGTACACATGCGGCAACGATCAGTTGGGTAGCTAGTATGGCTTTCAACTCCGCGTGTGCGACTGAAGCCATGGCTTCATATCGTGGACTCGTCAATGACCTCCGACAAGCTCAGATTTGAGCCTTCGTACCGCTGTATGTCGTCGGGGACAACTAGACGGCACAAAAACCAGCTTCGAGTGTGTCGACCCTCTGTCCAGTCCAGACTTTCAACTCTCTGTCTGGAGGCCCGGGAGTTCGCACATGCTCTTTCCGTTGTTAGTTATGGCCACCACTCCTGCAAGTACAACCTTATGGCCGCCGGTACAGCTACTGCTACAGTTGCAAACGTGGCATGCTTAGGGAGACGCAGTCTACTGACAGAAAATATCACTAGCTCTGTTCGAGCGAACATGGACCACGATATTAACCACTGGTGCGAAGTGTCGCTACCGGCAGAACTAGAGATCCATCTAGGGTCTCCTGGACAGCATGTCCTGCCCTGCATGGCGAACCTCGGGATTATACTCTTACATCAGTGCGACGTAGCCATTAGGTTACCGTCGAACAGATATCGCAAGTTGGCGATCGTACACTGATGTACCTCACCACCCCATTAAAATCTTCGTTTACCGAAGGATCAGCACCAGTCAAAGGTGCAAGAGTCGAGACGTCTCTATCAGTCGAATGTGTTTACGACACTTGCCTCCCAGTATCGACACGGGAAAAGCAAGAAAGCCTCGTAGAGAACGGCCGCACTCTGCATCTGCTGCCCGCGTCTGTCTCCACAGAACACATTTTGGCCACCTATTGCCTGGTCAGCAATGGCCACCTTTCCTAACAACTACATTGACAGACCCGGTTGTAACACCAGAATGTGCGGACTGTCCATTGAAGTGATGTAGGGGATCAGCACATACAAAGAAACAAACGAGGTCCAGATTCTTTTCGTTTGACATCGTACAAGTAAAACCGGGTCTACTGACGGTCGAATCGTCGCAAAAGAATCGACATGAGTTTAATTATTACCGTTACAATCGGGTACTGATTACTTTGGGTTGTCGATAGGATATAGTAGTACGAACATCTGCCTGTTCAGTCGGTGACCTGATTTTGGCATGGAAGCTTTACTCGTTAAAACAGGGGGCACATCTACTTCGATCTCGAAGCGATTAGAAGCCGCCACCCCACAGCAGCAAGCCCCGTATGGCCACCGGACTCGCAAGCGGAATTAGCGTTGGTACCAGGCTTAAGATGCATCAGATGCTCTGTAACATCATAGATTAGATCGATGCGTCGATCTATCCCTGCCCCGTTTTGGCGACGGTCTGGTTTCTTCCCGTCAGAAAGCTGATCAACTGTCCGTATATCAAGATCACGGCCATCAAATGATATAAAGTCTGATTGAAGAAGCGTAATCATTACGCATGATACGCGAAACTTTCCATGATGACGTTCAACATAAGACGGGACAAGCACAGCGTGTAACGGGGTGAATCGTTACATAACAATTTATAAGAAATTGTTAATAGAATATAACTATAAGAGTTATATTCTCAGAATATTGTCATAAGGACAAATATTCTCAGAATATTGTCATAAGGACAAATATTCTGTAGCACTTACAAGTAGTTCCTAATTGGTTGATATAGGCCATTATATCAACCAACGAAGACGCGCCACGACAGACGCACGCAATGAGTGGTGAGCAGATAGTTGATTTGCACCTTTGTATTTAGACATAGTTAGATGAAGATAAATAGTGATTTATTGCAGACATTAACTATTATAAATACAGTTCTACTTTTTACTTTAACCAAGTAATCGCTTCTTCTTACCGTCTTCCTCTGCACGTACGAGTGTACGTGAAGTTACGAGGCACCGCCTTATTCTGTCATCAGAATAAGTAGCTTGTACTGTCACCAGTACAAGCTTCAGGGTGCCCCGTTACACCTGGTAGCACTTCGTAGTCCGTCCAAGGACCGCGTTCACAAATCTAACATGAATATGTTAGATGATGAAGATGACCAAAGCTTTCACGCTACGCGTGACGGCTACTCCCATTTAAGCGATGTCGAGTGGGATGCGGTTGAACGGATGGGTTCAACCATGGGCATCCATGCTGTTAGCGTCATGCTAGAGCCTCTCAATAGAGATGCCCAACATGCTACTATCGCCAAGTTCATTCAACATGAACTTGACGCAGAACGCGAGAAAGTAGCCTTGCTTCACCAACAAGGTTCTCAACAAGCAGAGTTGTTGAGACAGCAGCAGGCTGCTGCTAGTGGGTCGATGCACTCGTGTCGACCCGAAACCTTGAAGATTGACATCTCCAAGTATAGGGGAGTCGAAGAGGACTCCCTCTTGAGATGGTTCGTCGAATCGTATGACGCCATAAGGGCGCGTCGCATCGATGACGGGGATATGCAAGTTGCATTTGCCCAGTCAAATCTGGCAGGACGTGCCAAGACTTGGGCACTGGGGCTCAAGTTGCACGACCTATATGCGTTTGGGTCGTTGGAAGTCTTCAAGTCGCGGCTCAGACAAACGTTTGAACCGCCTAGAGCTGAGTTCAGAGCTCGAACTGAACTCTTGAAGCTCAAGCAAGGTAAGCGTGATGTGCACGCTTACGCGCAACATATACGACATCTCACGAGTTGTATAAGTTCCAACCCGGTTGATGAACACACGTTGGTTTTGGTGTTCATGCAGGGTCTTGCGGATGGTCCCGTCAGGACTCACCTGTTCCGACTTGAACTAGATTCACTAGAACAAGCCATTTCCATTGCGGAACAGGAAGACTTCAGTCTGAGACAGGCTCGCGCCAGCTCGACATCATATCGTCAACCGAGACGATATGACAGCGGAGGTCCAGAGCCGATGGAACTCTGTTATGTAGAGAGCGAGAAGGCTCGCTTTACAGACTACAAGAAGTTGCAGAGATGCAACAGATGTCAAAAGACAGGACACTACGCTTACAAGTGTAGTGCCCCTCGACAAGTGTCTCGCAACACTGGGCGTAGTGACCGTCCACCCATGAGGAAGGGGCAGGGACGCGGGTCCGCAGTTGGTGCAAAGACGCAACAACGGGATGGACCGTCAAAAAACGGACAGGATCAGTAGGTGCGGAGCACCCTACTGGTCTAGCAACGTCAAGAGAATTTGTAGGCCTCTTGATGAAGGTTGCTCCCAACACACAAACGTTGTGCGTTGCTGCTCTAGGGTAATGAGGTCTCACTCATTACCTTGAAACTCGAAGTGACGAATAAGTTGTCCCTTCGAGCTCTAGTCGATTGTGGGGCGTCCAACAATTTTGTGCGACGCCAATCGCTAGAAGATGGTCAATTTAAGTTTAGTGAATGTGACATACCTCCTACGAGGATGACGGTACGTCTTGCGACAGGCGCATCCGTAACCGTCATGAAGCGTATAGTGAAGATCCACTATACGCTAGAAGATACCCAATATGATGATGACTTTATCGTGTTGGATTTGGATGACAAATTTGATGTCATCCTTGGAATACCGTGGCTCAGAAGGTACGAACCACGAGTAAACTGGCAACATCGAACAGTAACGATGCCTGCCGCTTGTTCATCAGATGGCCATCTGATGAACGTTTTGGAGCGTCCACAAGCGTGTGGATGTACTACGAGTGAGTGCGATGGCCTCACTTGTGGTACGGTCGTTAGTACGACTGCACAAAACCTTAGTGTAACAAACGGTTACACTTCGGAGCAAAGTTCCGGCGGCTGTGAGGAAACACAGGCTGCGCCGAAGGTCCACCACTCGAATAAGTCGGGTGGACTGGGACAAAGATGTATCCCCAGCGGGGAACATCTAGAAGAGAAACAATCGATCGCTCAGGTTAAGCGAAACGATAATCCTAGATCGACTGGAGAGTCTTTCGTAGAGGATCTCGCTGTGGTTGCGCAACCCCAGCTAGAGGAAGTAAAGGGAATAAGTCCCAAGATTACAAATACGGCGGAAATAAGTTCCCCGAAACCCGCGGGAATAAGTCCCCGGGAAGACGAAGGAATAAGTCCTTCGAAGCCTGAGGGAATAAGTCCCCAGGAAATGACAGAGACATTGAATGTCATAGTCAATGATGGATCAAGTGTAGGCGCTTATACACTTGATCTGATTGCGCCTCCGAAGTTAACTTCGGAGATCACTCAGTTGCCAACGCTCGAACATAAAAGATTCTTGCGTGATCTGCGTAATGGCAAAGTCAAGCAGATCTGCATACTCGTCGCTGACGACGAGTGTGTAACCGACATAAGGTCAGCAACAGTGTTTACTGAGAACGAGAGAGTTCTCAGTAGTTCATCGATGAACGAGAGTGTCCTAGATGAAAAGACACGAATTGAGCGATATGACTCCCAATCGTGGGAATCGCTCAAGAAAAATCCTCTCTATGAAGATTTGGTTGAATTCAAGGATGTATTCCCTGAAACTGTTCCGTGCGAATTACCGAAGGATAAAAGTATTCGACACGAGGTCGAGCTTAAACCAGGCTCGAAGTACTGTGTCATGAAGCAGTGGCCACTGCCTCGTGAACAAGTACTTGCGATCGACAAGTTCTTTGCCGATCGTTTAGCTGCGGGCCATGTGAGGGAATCAACTTCCCCACATAGCTCTCCGACCTTCTGTGTGCGAAAAGCAACAGGAGGGTGGCGGATACTGCATGCATTTAACAAGTTGAACGCTGCAACGGTACCGGCTCAGACGCCGATACCGAGGAAGGACGTAATCATAGATGGTATTTCAAAGAGTACCATCTTTTCGTCCATGGATTTGATGGATGGCTTCTAACAAATCCTTATGCGAGAACGGGATATACCCTATACCGCAGTTAGCACGCCCAGCGGCATGCTCTGGGAATGGCTAGTAATGCCATAAGGGCTTAGTAATGCCCCTGCCACGTTCAACAGATGTGTATCACATCTGTTGAGACCAGTACGAGAATTCGCGCCGAGTTATTTCGATGACGTATTCATCCATAGTCGAGCTATGGATGGAAAGTCGGACGTTGAGGTTCACAGGTACCACGTCCGACAAGTTCTTACAATCATGCGAAAGCATCAATTGTATGCAAACCTCAAGAAGTGTATATTTGCAGCAAGCGAAATACCACTTCTTGGGTGCATCGTTGGTAAGAACGGTGTACATCCTGATCCCGAAAAGATCAAGGCGATCACCGACTGGCCTGTGCCGGTCGATGTCAAAGGTCTTCGAAAATTCCTTGGGCTAGCGGCGTATTTGCATAAGTATTCACGCAATTACGCCGAGATGACTGTACACCTCTCTCGTTTGTTGAAAAAGAACGAGAGGTGGTTATGGAACGCTGAATGTCAACGCTCCTTTGAGGGTATCAAGCAGAGCTTGATACAATCCCCAGTCCTAGCAATAGCCGATCAGGACAGGCCATTTCATGTGGTCTGTGATGCCAGCGATTTCGCAATCGGCTGTGCATTAATGCAGTACGATCTTGAAGGCGTTGAACGCGTCGTCTGCTATCAGTCGCGTCAGCTGCAACCAGCTGAGCGGAATTATCCAGTGCATGACAAGGAACTACTTGCCATGAAGTACGAACTCGCGAAGTTCAGAGTCTATCTATTAGAGGATAGACCCTTCATTGTTTACACTGACCATGCGTCATTACGCACGGCAGTGAACAGCCCGCACCTTTCACAACGAATGGCGCGGTGGTTGTCATTCTTTGCAGAATACAACTTTACGGTCGAGTACAAACCAGGACGACTTAATGTCGTCGCTGATGCACTCTCACGTCGTCCCGACTTTGAAACAGTCGTGAAACCCAACAGTGAGACAGTCACTGATGCGGTTATGACGTCCTCAGTGCCATCTACAACGTTGTATGATGATGTGAGGCGGGCATACGCCCAAGAGGGTGAGATTTTGAAGTTGTTGACACATCTCTCCCAACCATCCCGAGAATCGTTGAAACGATTGTCGCCTGCGTATCGATCTGCATCAGATCGATACACTACCCGTAACGGGTTACTGTATTATACAGCCGTTTCTGGTGACACACCACGTGTTGTCATTCCAGATGATACTGACCTGCGTTTGCGGATCATGTTCGAGTATCACGATGCTCCTAGAGGAGGACATCGTGGCCGAGAGAAAACATATCTCACGGTAAGTCGAGACTTTTACTGGCCCCGCCAGTATCGGTTTGTGCGAAAGTATGTTCGCGCATGCGAAGTCTGCCAACGAGTGAAGTCAAGTCCTTCACTGCGTGCACCTTTACAGCCTCTACCGGTTCCGGCTGAGTGCTGGGAATCCATCTCAATGGATTTTGTCTTCGGGTTACCCAAAGACGCACGCGGGAATACGGGTATTCTCGTATTTGTTGACAGATTCAGCAAAATGGTACACCTTGTGGCTGTACCAGAGACAATCACGGCAAGTGGCTGTGCTTGTGTCTTTATCGACACCATCTTCCGACTTCATGGGTTGCCCCGTGCACTCGTATCAGACAGAGATCCACGATTCACTGCTGATTTCTGGCGTTCCGTGTTCAAATCACTCGGAACGCGCTTGAAGATGTCGACACGGTTGACACGTTCCGTCTGACCATCTGACTTTGATCATCCAGAGTCAGATGGTCAGACAGAGCGAGCCAATCGTGTCCTCGATGAGATACTTCGAGGATACGTACACTTCTTTAAGATTTGGAGTGAGTTCTTGCCACTGGCAGAGTTTGCCATTAACAACTCGGTGCATGCGTCCACGACACATACACCGTTTACGTGAATGGCTTACGCCATCCACGTGTACCCACCTTACTAGAGTGTAACTCTGGTTTGAGGGGGGGAGGGACTCGCGCGAGCAAAAACCGATTTGGTTCACGCTCATCACGCTCTGACGAAGAGGTCATTGCGTTTGATGCCGATATCGATAACATCGATATAGAAGAAAATGATGCCAGTGAGAGTGCGGAAGCCCTCACTGAAGAAAAGGTTGATGTTGCTGCAGTGCGCTCACAGCGCACTGAAGCTAACGAGTCATCAGATGAGTTCATACTGGCTCCTGAAACGGTAGTCCGTTTTGTGCAAGACTCCATCGCCGAAGCGGTGGATAAGCAAAAGCAAAACGCTGACAAGAATGGAAGGGCAAACACTCTTTTATTTAATAAAGGTGACTTAGTCCTACTGTCTACGGTTAATCTACCAAAGCATGTAGTGACTAACTTGGGTAGTAGTAAAGTTCTACCCAAGTACATTGGCCCATTCTGTCTATTGCACCGCCTAGGCAATGCATACACGATCGAGTTGCCACGTAAGATGCGAACGCATCCCACGTTTTACGTTGGTCGGCTTAAGCCGTACCATCAGTACGCTGCTTCTTCCGATGAAGAACGCCCTTGCGCTCAAGCATCTCGCAGAAAGCCTTGTGCTCCCGATGGTGGGCATCAACAAGGGTCTGGAGAGCAGTTATCTCAGCCCGCGACCGGTCAATATCCACACGAGCTACCCTTAGCTCGTCACGCAGATATGTCAAAGCTCTCTCGTTCTCAAGCTGAGCAAAGGCAAACTCAGCTCGAAGCTTCAAGACAGTGTCCGCCTGTTGAAGACGCCTGTCCCGCTCAGGCTCGAGGTCGCCGCGCAACGATAGAGTTACGCGATCAAAGACGCTCTCGGGAACACACTCTCCCCCACGATAGTTTGGACAGTGTCTTCCCTCCTCCTCCACCTCCATTAGAGGACTCTCGCGGTGGCCAGCGCTATCTGGTTGAGCGGCTGTAGAACCACCACGATGTAAACGGACGTCGGACGAGTTACCTCGTCCGGTGGCGCGGTTATCCCCCGTCCTGGAATACTTGGGACCCCCGCTCCCAACTGATGATCGAAGTACTGGTTCTGGTTGAGCAGTACGACACGGCACATCCTGTGCCGCAGAAGGACAGCCGGAGAAAGTCTTCCCGGCACGGTCGTAAAGGGATTTCAGGTTGTCAATCCCTTCGTACTTCTCAGTAGAGATACGTACGCGCCACCACGGGCTAGTAAGGAGGTAAGCCTCCTTAGGTGCTCGTGCAGAGTTTTTCACACAACATGGGCACAAGTCTCGCCAGGAGAGCCTTAGACAGACGATTCAGCTTGTAGCGTGCACCTGTCGGGGTTCGCTTTTCAAACTTATCACGAGCTTTGATAAGTTTGTCGTTCCAAACGTCACGACCTACATCCTCAAGGTTATGGATGTAGGCGTTCCACGCTTGAAGCAGTGAGGGACCATCACGTTTGTGATTCCCACTGTACCATCGATGTCTAAAGAAAGCATCGATGAAGAACTCATTCTCAGTGTGATAATCTTTCGCACTGGGGTCAAGGTGATGGATGCTTGACGAATTGAACAATCGTGTTCAATAGAGATCACTTGTCGTCGCCGACAAGCGATCCATGACTGACTTTGGAGGCAGCCATGCCTTTTTTTCGGGAGCGAGACGCAACACGTTGCGGTCCCGCTCTTCTTGCGATGTGCCGACAGAAGTGCTAGCACCTCGCTGCGAAGTGGTGTCCATAGGAGAACCGATACCACTCTGAGCGTCCGAGTCCTGCGATCTCGAGCGTCTTCGCTTTGGCGATGGTTTGGTATATCTGATTCGTCAAATGAACCAAAGATGCTACGACGCGTAGCATCATCCATACCACGCTTGGCAGGCGGCTTGGTTTCAACCGCCTTCGTTACAGATCCGTCTTCCGTATCAGGAGAGTATGAGACACCGAGCTCATACTCTGTGAAGACATGATTGTCTTCATGACGAGCACCTGCATCACCAGGTGATACAGGCTGAGACGCTTAAGCAACCAATGCTACATCTGTTGCAGCGGTTTCTTCTTCGGCGTCCGCACAGAGACTTGCAGACGCGCTCTCAGCGGCCTTGTTCGCGCACCACATAAACTTGTTAGCCTTGCGATTAAACTGATGGACTGTGGACTCGGACTAACGAGTGCAAACACTGTCCCAAATGATTTGGGACGACTATCCATTTAGTCAATCAGTCACTAAAGTGACTGATGGTTAAGGGGGGGGGTGATGTAACGGGGTGAATCGTTACATAACAATTTATAAGAAATTGTTAATAGAATACAACTATAAGAGTTACATTCTCAGGATGTTGTCATAAGGACAGATTTTCTGCAGCACTTCCAAGTAGTTCCTAATTGGTTGATATAGGCCATTATGTCAACCAACGAAGACGCGCCACGACAGACGAACGCAATGAGTGGTGAGCAGATAGTTGATATACACCTTTGTATTTAGACATAGTTAGATGAGGATAAACAGTGGTTTATTAGCAGACATTAACTATTATAAATACAGTTCTACTTTTTACTTTAACCAAGTACTCGCTTCTCCTTACCGTCTTCCTCTGCATGTACCAGTGTACGTGAAGTTACGAGGCACCGCCTTATTCTGTCATCAGAATAAGTAGCTTGTACTGATGACAGTACAAGCTTGAGGGTGCCCCGTTACACATTGTATTTTGTCTACAGGCAACAAAAGTACCGCGTAGACATCTACCCTTATATACTTAAGAGCAAAGTGCCCAGTTATTAGTGTCGGTGCGCTAGGTAAATCCTCACTTTTCAGGCCTACTTTCTGTATGTGTATCTGTGTGCGGGCACGTCTACTTTATGTCTGTCTGTTTATCTAGACAACACACAACATAGACTCACGTATGTTTCCTGAATTAGGCATTCACCTTACGCACATTCTGTCTGTTGTAACGCTAGGTTAAACTTACACGTTGTACTAAATATGATGTAGCCTTAATTCTCCTTACAGTTGAATATACTGTATATCCATCACATGTTTCACTGTTTGAGAAGGTCACTATTGCTACCGCGTAGAGAGTGTAAGTCATACACAATCACCAATGCGAGCAAGTGATTGGACTAAGCGTTAGTAGGGGTGGTTAACAAAGGGCAAATCCTCAATGAGTCGATTCTTGGGGCAGCGAAAATCTCGCATCTCCAGCAAAAGTATATCTAGTAGATTTCATCAGTAGCACTTATTAAAGAAGAGGGATTGGTCATCGCTTTATCTCGGCGGCAGAGAGAGCTTCCCAACTACGTTTCTCCTTTCATTATTTTATTAGACGTCGTCGGCTAAAGCGGAGCTACACAGCTCCTTAAGTCAGAAGAAGACTTAACGCTCAAAGAGCAACTTAGCTCTAACGAACTAGACTTAATGAGTCAACAAGCGTAAGCTTATTGCAACGGAGCACCCCTTAGTTTGGGGTATCGCGATGTTGGAAAGGGAGAGTGTCTGTACGCACTGCGTCGTTGCATAACGGGTGACAGACGATGTGTAACAGGGCACCTTTTGTCAGGGTGCCACAAGAAATTTACCTACACTATTAAGTGGAGAGGAAGCTAATCTACTTGAACGACTCGCTCAAGTAAAGGTAAAAAGAGAACTGCATTTAATATAGTTAAGCTACCAATTTAACTTTAATCTTTATCTAATTATACTAAACTACGTCGTCGTATGACGACAACCTGCTCACCACTCATTGCGCGCGTCTAGCAGCGATTGGTCATAATCTATGGTTGACATGTCTTGTATCAACAAATCTTGGAGCAGCGCATGAATATAATCATAAAAGGATAATATTTCTTCGATATAATATATATCTTGGTTAATTTTGGTAGAATATTGTCATGCTAGACAATCTCCCTATTGACACCGTTTGGTGTCAATTCCATGTAAAGGGCTACCCCGTTACATCGCCCCCCCCTAAACCATCAATTACCCGTTAACTACTATAGAAATGATTGAAACAGAATGACCCCCGTTGGACCACTCTAAGAAAGGGAGCACTTGTTGGTCAAATCCCATTCATTTGCCAGTCCAACGCATGGTTTCCAAAACCAAGCGAGCTGCTACTGCAGCAGCAAGAAGAGCGGCTGCACGCATGCGTGCAGCCGCGGATAGTGCATCCACACCTCAGCAGTAGGTGATTCGTCGCCTGTTGTTGCGAATCGTCTACGTGGTGAGTCACCACGTGCGACAGGTACATCCGTTGCGTCTGCAGCGGGTACCACGAGACGTTATCAAGATGATTCTGAGACAGAGCTCATTTATTCTGTCGAGTCGGATGACGCATCCGACTCAAAGGCGACACTCACGCCTCCGGATGACCCGGGGCGGACACTGAAAGAGCCAGGTTGATTGGCTCAGGTCAACGTGGCAGTATCATGTCTGAGATTTGGATCGAATGATTATTCCGACGAATCGTCGCCTCATGCAAGTCTATCCAACGATAGGATGCGTGGGGATGGTGGTGATGCACCTATAAATCACAACGAGCGAAGTAACTCGAGAGATCGAGCTGTCACTGGTGTCAGTGCTCATGCTGGCACCAATCAAGAGGCCAGGACCGAAATGTCCTGCGACATGCTCCTTAAGTGGAGTCGTTATGGATGCCGTCATCCAGAGAGTTGGACCGGTTGGCCGGTATGACTACTGAACGGGATCGAATCCCGTTGTTCGATTGTAGGAAGATCTGCCCTCCTGATTACAGCACGGAAACTTTCCGTGCTGAGGAAGAGTTCTTCACAGATTTATTTTTTAAGCATCGGTGTTACAATGGAAACCGTTGTCGAGACGGTATGGCCTTGGTGCAAGAATGGAATGCCTTCATCCATAACATCGAGTGTATTGGCCGTGAGGCTTGGCTTGCCAAATCTGATGTAGCTCGCATCAGGTTTGAGAAACGCAACCCCGTCGGGGCGCGATACAAGTTGCATCGACTGTCAAGAGAGGTCGGAGTACCCTGTCTCTCGTGAAGTAATTCGTGTCCAGGTTTCCTGGACAACCCGAACCGTGCCCTGAGGAGGCCTACCTCCCCAATGTTCCCTACTAGAGGGCACGAATCTCTTCGGAGATGGCCAAGATGATTGACACCTTGCAATCCCTGTACTCGCGTTCGGGGAGGTCATTTCCCGACGGCCCTTCTTCGAATCCATTGGGTGGGTCTCGTCGTACTGCTCGAAGAGACCAAGGACCTCAACAATCAGCTGGGCACGAGGCTCTTAGCTCTCCTAGGCCGGGGGATAGCCACGCCAGCGGACGATGTAACTCGTTTCGGACGCGATTCGCATCGCGGTGGTTACAACTACGCTCCACTAGGAAACGTTGCCACCGCTTGAGTCCACCAAAGATTGTGGTGGCGGTGAGAACGCCTGATCCGGCTCGAGGGTCGGATCTGCTTGATGTTCAGAAACTGAACCGTGTAACGGAACAGTTTCAAGATGACCTGGCTCGTGAACGGACTTGGCGTTGTGAGCTTCGGGATCCTGTAAGGGGTAATTATTATTCCCTAACGCACGATCGTTCGGACGATCGTGCCGCGTTTGCGTTTGCATAACTTAAGAACGAACGTTCGACTCGTTTTCTTCGTGACGAGCTGGCTGCAGCTCGTCAGAACATCGCTGAGCTGCGTGAACAGGTCGCTTCGCTAGTAGACCAGACTGGCTCGTTTAAACGGGACCACTCGAAGGTGGTCTCGGATCTCCCGCGGAGGTGTTCTTCGCATATTCAAACGGGCTCGTACTGATAGTACGGGCGGATACGACCGGCGTAAATCGTAGGATGCGTACGCATCTCACGGGACAGTTCAATCGTGTGTGCATTGCCCATTAAGTGCAACACACGAAATGGACCGATGTACTTGGGCAGTAATTTACTGCTGCCCATGTTTGTCACTAAGTGTTTTGGCTGATTTACTGTAGACAGTAAAACTAAATCTCCTTCGTTAAATGAAAGAACGTTTGGTCTTCCATGTTTGTCTGCTGGGACCGGGAGGTACCTGGATCGATACCCGGTGGGGGTTCGATTACAGGGCGCCGGAGATAGGCTAATAATGTAGACGAGCAACCACCTATGAGTGGCCGGTGCCGTCCGGAGGCCCTACAAGCCAAAAAGCCCCAAAGTGTAATGAGGGGTGCGGGTCCTGTAAGGAGTTCAAATTGAGTCAGAGTACTCGCAGTTCACCCCAGGGTGATCTGAAGGACCGCGCGGCATAAATCTCTTCCATGTTTGTCTGCGCTTCTTTCCTACTTGTCTATTGCGTCTGAAATATGATCTTGAATGAAGCGTACAACCGCTTCGTGAGTCAGCAGAAATTCCACTGCTGTTTCATCCTTGTCAACAGCAGTGCACTTCTTGTGCACGCTGAAAGAACTTTGTCTTCACTAGTGAGGGCGTCACCGTCCTTACTGTGGCAGTCGTTGGCGATAATGAATATACCAGCATCGTCGTCATCATCATCATCGATGCGTAAACGAGTGGACGTACCCTCGAAGTATCTCTTCGAGAACGCGGTTGACGCGTTCCGTCTGACCATCTGTTTCGGGATGGTCAGAAGTTGACATCGTCAAACTTGTGCCAAGTGAACGGAACACGGATTGCCAGAACTCCGCTGTGAAGCGGGGGTCCCTATCGGACACGAGTTCATGGGGTAAACCGTGCATTTGGAAGATATTATCGATGAAGGCACGAGCACAGCCCTGGGCTGTGATTGACTCCGGTACTGCAGCAAGATGGTACATCTTGCTGAACCGACCAAAAAACACAAGAATACCAGTATTCTTGTGAGCTTCCTTGGGAAACCCGAAGACGAAGTCCATCGATACGGACTACCAGCACTCAGACGGAATCGGTAGAGGCTGAAAGGCTGCACGGGATGAAGAAATAGGCTTCACCCGTTGACAAACTTTGCAAGCGCGAATGTATGAATGTGCGCACAAACTCATTCTGGCGGGGCCAAAAGAAGTCACGACTCACCGTGAGGTAAGTCTTGTCTCTACCGCGATGCCCACTTGGTGGGAAATCGTGACACTCACACATGATGCGCAATCGCAAATCATCATGAGCCGGAACGACGACACGAGGTGTGTCGCCGTTGACTGCTGTATAGTGCAGCAGTCCATCACGAACAGAATACCGTTCGGTCGAAGAGTGATATTGAGACGTCAAGCTTTTCAAAGCTCTACTACGTAGATTAGACACGCAATCTATCACTCGCAGAATAGGCTCAACTTCTGCGTATTATTTTCGCACATCGTCGAGCAGATTCGACGACGGAACATTCACTGTTAGTGTCGCGACGGTGGGATCACCCCGACTGCTGGGTTGAGCAGTCGGCTCGAAATCGGGCCGACGCGAAAGAGTATCAGCGACGACATTCAGTCGTCCTGGTTTACGCTCGACGGAGAAGTTGTGCTTCGCGAAGAAATCCAGCCACCTCGCCAGTCGTTGCAAGAGGTGTGGACTGTTTAAGGCCGTGCGTAACGACGCATGGTCGGTATGAACGATGAGGGGACTATCTCCTAAGCGATATACTCGAAACTTGGCCAGTGCATATTTCATGGCAAGGAGTTCCTTGTCATGCACCGGGTAATTACGCTCAGCTGCTTGCAGCTGACGCGAATGATAATAGACGACGCGCTCAACGCCGTCTGAGTCGTACTGAATCAACGCGCAGCCGATCGTAAAATCGCTGGTGTCACAGATCACATGGAATGGTCTGTCTTGGTCTGCAATCGCCAACACAGGCGATTGTGCCAAGCTTTTCTTGATACCTTTAAAGTAGTGATGACACTCAGCACTCCATGACCACCTCTCATTTTCTTTAGTAGACGAGAGAGATGTACGGTCATATCGGCATAGTTGCGCGAGTACTTGTGCAAGTACGCCGCCAAGCCAAAGCCTATCCGAAGTCCCTTGACGTCACTGGCACAGGCCAGTCGCTAATCGCATTGATCTTTCCGGATCAGGGCGTACACCGTTTTTTCCCACGATGTAGCCAAGAAGTGGTATTTCGTTCGCTACGAAGATACACTTCTTGAGGCTCGCAAACAACTTATGCTCTCGCATTAGCGTAAGAACCTTCCGGACGTGGATTCTATGAACCTCCACTTCCGTCTTTACATCCATATCCCGGATATGAACGAAGACATCTTCGAAGTAACTCGGTGCGAAGTCCCGCACCGATCGCAATAGATTCGTAACACATCTGTTGAACGTTGCAGGGGCGTTACTTAGCTCCTGTGGCATCACTAGCCACTCCCAGAGCATACCACTGGGAGTGTCCACTGCTGTGTACCGGATCTCCCGTTCACGCATGAGGATCTGATGATAGGATCTGATAGAATCCATCTATCAGATCCATGGACGAAAAGGTGGTACTCTTTGCCAAAGTATCTGTGATGATGTCCTTCCTTGGGATCGGCGTTTGAGCCGGTACCGTTGCAGCGTTCAGTTTGTTGAACGCGTGCACTATCCGCCACCCTCATGTGTCCTTTCGCGCACAGAAGGTCGGAGAGCTGTGTGGGGATGTTGATTCCCTCAGATGGCCAGCCGCTAAACAATCGGCAAAGAATTTGTCGATCGCTGTGACCTGTTCACGAGGCAGTGGTCACTAGTTAATGACATAATATTTCGAACCAGGTTTCATTTCGATCTCATGCCGAGTGCCTTTGTCCTTGAGCAGCTCGCATAACACGGATTCGGGAAACACCCCTGAATTCAACCAAATCGTTATACGAAGGATTTATCTCCAAAGACTCCCAAGATTGAGACGTGTACCGCTCAATCCGAGTTTTCTCATCGAGGACACTCTCGTCCATCGATGAGCTACTGAGAACCCGTTAGTTCTCAGCAAACACTTGTGCCGACCGAATATCGGCGACGTACTCGTCCTCTGTGACGAGTACGCATATCTGCTTGATCTTGTCACTACACATATCTCGCAAGAATCTTCTAGAATTCTAGCGTTGGCAACTTGATTACTTCCGAAGCTGACTTCGGAGGTGTAACCAGATCAAGCGCATAAGCGCCTACACTTGATCCGTCATTCACCAAGACATTCACTGTCTCGGTGATTCTCTGGGAAAACACATTCGCAGGTGGTTGGGATACACCTTCAACATAATTCTTTAGGGAGTTATTGCTCTCAGGAACGCCGGAACTTTCTTCCGATACGGGTACTATCACGGTATTGCTCTCAGGAACGCCGGAACTTTCTTCCGATACGGGTACTATCACGGTCACGTCCTCTTCGATCGACTCTCTTTCAGTCGAGCGGGCTTGCTCGACGATCGACTCTCTGATAGTCGATCTCGCTTCAACGTGTTGTCCATACTGAACAACACTGGTCTCTCTTC
Source organism: Peronospora matthiolae (assembly GCA_921007115.2). Classification (NCBI taxonomy): domain Eukaryota; phylum Oomycota; class Peronosporomycetes; order Peronosporales; family Peronosporaceae; genus Peronospora; species Peronospora matthiolae. The sequence goes on along the minus strand of CAKLBY020000119.1, from coordinate 454,856 downwards.
TCGGATGCAACCTTCTTGGTGTGCATTCGTGTTCCAGTCCACTCTGTCTTTTCGAGTGGTGAACCTTCGGCGCAGCCTGTGTCTCTACACAGGTGCCGGAAGCTGGTTCCACAGTGTAGTGGCCTTCTACACTGTGAGCTTGTGCAATCGTACTAACGTCCGTACCACAAGTGAGGCCATCGCACTCACTCGTAGTACATCCACACGCTTGTGGACGCTCCAAGACGCTCATCAGATGGAGACCCGATGAACAAACGGCAGGCATCTTCACGGATCGATGCTGCCAGTCAACCCATGGCCGGTACTTTTTAAGCCATGGCAGACCAAGGATGCCATCAAATTTGTCATCCAAATCTGACACGATAGAGTCATCATCGTACTGTTTTCCTTCTAGCGTGTAGTGGATTCCAACTTCACGTTTGTTCACTGTCTCGGATGCGCCTGTAGCAAGGCACACCGTCATTCTCGTTAAAGGGAACTCTCGCTCAACATAGTTGAGACTAATATCCCTTAGCTACTGGCGTCGGATGAAACTGTTCGACGCACCACGGTCAATTAGGGAGCAAAGTGACATTCCACTTGTCACTTCTATCTTCAAAGTGATGAGAGACTCCTCATCACTAAGGGCAGTAACACACAGAGACTGCATGTTGGGAGCAATCTACGTCAAGATTCCTGCAAATTCTCTTGACGTTGCTGGATCAGCAGGGTGCTCCGCCCCTACTGACCCTGACCGTTTTTTTGACGGTCCGATTTACTGTCGCGGCTTGGCGACATGGTCGGACCCACGCCTCGGACCCTTCCTTGGCCAACGGCGGTCATCACGTCCTGTCTTTGGACGTGATGCGGTGCTTGAGAGACTGCACTCATGAGCGTAGTGTCCAATCTTCTGACAGCGATGGCATCTTGCCGGTCGCTCGTGACTCAGAGAGCCATAGTTCTCGCTTTCGACATGACAGAGGTCCATAAGTTCGGGATCTCCTTTTTTTGTCGTCGCGTCGGACGATAGTTTGACGAGTTAGCCTGAGACTTCTCAGGCTGAAGTCTTCTTGTTCCACCTACGCTATCGCCTTTTCCAGCGTATGGAAGTCCTCTCGGAACATATAGGTCTTCACCGGCCCATCTAAAAGGCCGTAGATGAACACGTTGATGATCGTGTGCTCATCAACAGGGTTCTCCGTAGCGCTACTTGCAAGGTAGCGCAGGTGCTGTGCGTAAGCGTGCACGTCACTCTTACCTTGCTTTAGCCTCAAGAGTGCAGAGCGTGCTCTGTACTCGGCTCTCGGCGGATCAAAAAACGTCTCTTTGAGCCGATACTTCAAGATATCCAATGACCCAAACACGTTTGGGTCGTGAAGCTTGAGCCCTAAGGCCCAAGTCTTTGCTCGTCCCGTCAAATTTGACAGGGCGAAGGTGACTTGCATCTCGTCACTCTCGATGAGACGGGCCCTGATGGCGTCGTCTAACTCGACGAACCAACTCAAAAGGGAATCTTCATCGATTCTCTTGTACCTTGAGATATCAATCTTCAAGGTTTTGGGTCGGCGCATGTGCGTTGGCCCACCCATCGACTGATGAGAGTCTTGCTGCTGAATCAAGGCTATCTTCTGTCTTTCGACAGCAAATTCTCCTTGTATAAACTTTTTGATAGCAGCATGCTGCTGACCTCTGCTTTGAGACTCCAACATACCACTGATGGCGGGTTCGCCCATGAGCAAACTCATGCAGCGGACTATCTCCCGTTCTGAGTCTTTCAGATGTTTGTTGGTAGAAGCCTTCACGTGTGACGTGAAAGCTTTCGTCTTCTTCGTCCAACCCGTTCACGTTGGACGGAAACTAAGTATCTGTTGGAAGGACTACGAAGTGCTACCAGGTGCAGCGGGGCACCCTTCTTCCGGGTGCCACGAAACTTCACGTACACTAGTACGTGCAGAGGAAGCCAGTCTATTCAAACAGCTAGTTTGAATAAAAGGTAAAAAGAGAGCCGTATTTAATATAGTTAAGTTATCAATACAACTTCAGTCTTTATCCCTCAATATTACTCCACATTACCGTATGACGACAACCTGCTCACCACTCATTGCGCGCGTCTAGCAGCGATTGGTAAAAATTTATGGTTGATGTGTCTTTTATCAACCAATCTTTAAGCATCGCATGAATACTATCCTAAGAGGATAAATTTTCTACAATGTTTTCCATATCGAATAATATTAGCATCGAATTGTCACGCTAGACAATCTCCCTCTTGACACCGTTTGGTGTCAATATCACGTAACGGGATACCCTGTTACAAGATTCACCTTTGATCGATTTTAAGTCAATAACAAGCGTCCGCCAAAATATTGACATATCCAAGAGTGACTTCGGACATGTCTATATACCTTAGAGGGGGGACGGGCTAGATCGGACTTAGCACGTGTAAGGTGCACGTAGCCGCATCATTTACAGACAGACAAACACAGAGACGATAAATCACGATTTAAATGTTCAGCATTCACGTTGTGCACACTCAACAATAGCTTCACCTTCGATCTTGCAATTATTGCGAGCCCAAAGGCTGTGCGCAAGGTGAACATCAAACTTCTAAATTTGATGTTCACCTTGCGCACAGCCTTTGGGCTCGCAATAATTGCAAGATCGAAGGATGGTACTTTTCAGTGTTTCTATGTGTGTGTCTGTCTGTGAATAAGGCGGTCGGGTGTACCTTACACATTCGGATTCTGACCTAGCCTGTCTCCCCTTATAAATAGATAGACATATTTAAAGTCACTCCATGGCTAGGTCACTATTGTGACCCATGTACGTTATTGGCTTAAAATTGACCAAAGGTGAATGTTATCATGTAAACAAACACCAGACGTTCAATAAAAGCATGATCGCGTTGCATTATTATACTTCTGTATTAATTTAGATATTAACACTGTCAAACTCTTTTTTACATGACTGCTGTTGTAAAAATCGAACTCCAGAGCTTGCTCCCCTAACTTGAATTATTATTTTTTTGGTTCCGAATCATCAGATATACGCTGCTGCTTTTTCGATCAACTATTTCTATTTTTAAATAATAGTTTGCATAACATGAGGTACCGACTGCATACCATTTACACTGTTGCATCTAACAATCTGCTTGCTTTTTAACAGCTCACGTTTTCACCTTAAACTAGAGCGTGCAACCATCGAAAATATGTAATGAGCTTGTGTGATTATATACTTACACCTGCATTTTCCATACATTGTTTAAATGTAGTCAAATAGACCTCTATCGTGCGTTTGTTCATGTTAAAGGGTTACACATAGTTGGGTTCTTGGTACCCTGTGTATTAGACACATGGATGATACCCCACTGTAAGAGATGTAGAATATCTTATCGGTTTATTGGGCCGGACTGATGTCAGCCACCAGATAGAATAGATCTTAATTGTACTAACTTAGGACACAAGTGTCTAGATTAGAATTAATATATCTTATAGGTTTAAAGCTAAATAAAATTCAGTTCCCCTTTTCATCTTAAAGACACGAGCCTTGCGAGGCGTCTTTGGTCGTTTATCGCTGAACACTAAGAGCTAGCAACACCTCCCTGAGGTAGCTAGTGACTCTTGAGCACTAAGTGCTGTTGGTTCACTGAGTCCTTTGGTCCCCTGAACCAAAGACCATAAGCTTTACGCTTGTGTGGTGAAGTCCATCTCACAAAATTGCTTATGTGAAACGCGATCTTCCACTTGCCCGGACTTGCCGACTCAGGGAGGGGGGTACTCCGATCCGCACTATAACCTTGTGCTCACCTTGTGGACCCGTTGATTGGGCTTGCTTGAGCACTTCGTAATGGCCTTGGGAGATGTCGATCTCGCTGGGGGTCCGGGGTTCAGAGTTCGCTACCGGTGTGATGTGGTGTCACAACACGAACTGGTTATGCGATCTTGATCTTGGGTCGCTGCGATCTCATATTCAGAGAGGTAGCAATCTCGATCTCGAATTGCAACAATCTCTATCTTGAATTTGGGATCGGGGCTTTCACTGCGTGGGAATCTTCATTCAGCGAATATTATGAGTCTGCGTCGATCTTGCCTCGAGATCGGTCCGATTTGGTTCCGAGATCGGCCGATTTGGTCAGAAGCGCGCAGTGTGGGCAGATAAGTTTTGAGTTTCGCCAAAACGAATCGTGCCGATCTTCCGTGTGAACCGCGTCGACCTTGCTCGGTCTTGTCTTGAACTCCTTTTTCAGATCTTCTAACCACTTGAGCCTTCTAGCGATCTTGTAACCAAAAGCCTTTACCGTGTTGCTGCTACCCTAGCAGTGAGATGAGTGTGTGCGAACTCAATCGATCGGGGCCAAATTCCCTGATTTCGCTCTTGTCGATCTTGGCCAACAATCCAAGATCGGTCTTCAGAATCCTTGAGCACGCGTACCTTGAGCCGTCGGTAAGCCAAAGGTACCTTACTCGGAAAAGGAGAGGATGCGTGGAGTGTGTGGAAGAAGTAGAGTTCAAGTCTGTTTTAAAATCACCCAAATTAAAATCCAGCCTACCCTTAAGCCTATTCTTAGCTATGGTTCACTCTCCAAACCGATATCATCTTGAACCTGGATCGCCCCCTTCCCGACAATTGTAAACGTCTTCTCTTGCCACGTGTCGAAATTTCGTGCCCTGTACTCCAATGATAGCGCCAGTATTCCTGATATCGTACCTAGAGCAACAAAACGTATCCAAATCTCAAATATAGTACCAAATACCCATTCTTGGCGCCAAAGTACCCAATATAGGACCCAAATTGCCGAACATGTCAAAATCCACTTTGTGACGTCAATTCTGACGGCTTCCACTGGCTCTTTCGGTCTGAAAATTCTTGACATCTCTTAGGGACCTCCATCAAGTATATTCCACATGATCCCGTATCTTCATCAACCTTATATCCATGATCAGTGTGGAATATGACCGATCTGTCGTCCAATAAGGAGATGTTGGTGGTCGATCTGGTCTAGATCAGCGATTAACACTTTTTCATCTTCTCGTACGTGCTTCAAATCATCCCCCAGTGTTATTCAATCGATAGCTTCAATCACATATCTCAACAACGGCTCCATTGGCTCCGCTGATACGCAAGACTTCCAGATCGGTGTACTATTAACCAAAATCAGTACTCTTATTGTAAGATCTTTTTTGGGGGGTGATGAGGTGTATTGAAGTACGATCGCCGACTTTAAATATCCGTCCGATAGCAACCTAATGGCTTCGCCGCTTTAACGTAAGAGTCTAATCCCGAGTTCGTCCGTGTAGGGCAGAGGCGTGCTGTTCAGGAGACCAGGTAGGAGGCGCACGACGTGCAAGCGGCACAGGAGACCCTAACTGAATCTCCAATTCTGCTGATAGCGACATTTCGCACCAGTGGTTGATATCGTTGTCCATGCTCACTCGAACAGAGCAAGCGAAAGGCCCAGTATGGAGAGTGCGTCTCCCTAAGGCTTCCACATTTGCAGCCGCAGCAGTAGCTGCACCGGCAGCCATAAGGTTGTGCTCGTGGGAGTAGTGGCTCCAGCTAACCACATAAAGAGCATCTGCGATCTCTTGACCCTCCTGGTAAAGAGTTGAGAGCCTGGGCCGGACTGGTGACCGACGCACTCGAAGCTGGTTTATAACCGCCTTGTTGTCCCCGACGACATACAGCGGTACGAAGGCCCGGACCTTAGCTTGTCGGAGGCCATTGACGAGCCCGTGATATGAAGCCACGGCTTCTGTCGTGCATGCGGAGTTGAGAGCCATACTGGCTACCCAACTGATCGCTGCCGCATGCGTATCCATGTTTATCTTTACAATCACCAACCCGGCTCCGCCTGGCCCTGAATTACCTCGAGATGCTCCCGAGAATAAAAGCAGATAAATGAAGTTTTGGCCCGCGTCTCCCGACAGATTTCGTAATGGTGCTGGAGTAAGGTGGCGAAGCAGAGCATAACGTAAAGCGGATCAAACACTGGTCCTTACCTGGCCCCCCGTCACGACACCTGGCTGGTATTTCGAACCACGGAAACGAGTCCGGGAACGCCTTAAGCTGTTCTGGGCAGCCATCAAATCCTGAGCTGTCGATACTCTCGGGTCCGCCATATGACGTAGCCGCTCGGTCCATATTGTGTGCATAGTCGTCGCGACCGCGAATCTCCATAGTTCTGTTGCAGCTGCAAATAATTCCTCTCGATGATCGATGTTATCCTCAGTGGGTGAAAGAGATTCTCTAGCCGCCTCCCACGCATTGCTCGTGCATTCCGTCAATTCAAGCGCAAATTCAAATGTGATAGTCAGCGTCAGAAAATCACCCGAGATGCCCCCACAGTAGCAATAGGTGCTGCCAATGACTTTGGGCTGCCGCACAGGTTCAAAAGACGTGACTTGAAGGCGCGGGATCTCCAGGGAGACATTCAGGATAAAGGCACGAGCGGTTCCCTGCTGCCCAGTTCCATAGCGGAAAACAGTTGGCTTTCAGGCGGAACAATGTCCGTGTGCGAGAAAGTTGCTCGGATTCTGCGTAGGTCTTTCCAATCTATCAAAGTGGCACCCTGAGCTATGACGAGATGATCGACCGCCGTCATGCGTTTATCTCGTTGTCGTACGCCAATTCCACGCTTCAATTCTGCAACTGGCGCTTTGAAGTCTTTTCGGCAGGGAATACATCTCATTCGACCAATCCATATGAGAACGATACGTGTGAGCGATGGATGCGACGCAAATCGGATCGATAATTCGCTGGCCCAAGTCGCTGCCTGATCGCACTCTAACATAGAGCGCACTGGCGCCGAGCAGCACGACTGGCCATGATCCCAGTGACAAACGGCCATGCCAGTACTATTTAACGTCATGGTGTGGTGTCTAGGGACATCATTCGAGTCCGGGCACAAAATGGCAGCCCATATAGGCCGGTAGAGGAGAGACAGGTAATTGAGAATTAGAGCCTGACAGAATCGTCCAAACTGTCTTTTTTGCCTGGCAGTGTAGTAAGCGATCTGTTGCTAGGTGTAAATTGGACTACACCCATTGTACGTTCACCTAGAGTGGTTTTGTCACGTGCAAAGCTCGCATGGTTTAGCTGGTAGAATCCTCCGCGAGCGTCAAGAAGCCAGGGTAAGGTCCCGAGAGATGCATGCTTCAGCCAATTTGTGTTGCAACGTCCATGTATGGATACCTCCTCCAAAATATCGTCGCGAGTCGAAAGGTCCAACAAAGCCCGGGCATCAACGATGACACCCCCGTCCTCAGCATAAGTGGTCATCACTCTATTTTTCAAAAAGCGCCGCCCGCTTTCTCACGACCGTCACATCGCGCCTTCCCGCGTGTTCCGCAGCGTAGACCGCAACTGCGTTGGCACCGGTCTCCCATAGGGTAGCAGATATGGTTTGCTTTGGTTCCGGACCCCAGTGCGGATAAATGTATAAGAGGGGTGAGTCTTCAGAACCCCATTGTAACGGGGTGAATCGTTACATAACAATTTATAAGAAATTGTTAATAGAATATAACTATAAGAGTTATATTCTCAGAATATTGTCATAAGGACAATATTCTGTAGCACTTCCAAGTAGTTCCTAATTGGTTGATATAGGCCATTATATCAACCAACGAAGACGCGCCACGACAGACGCACACAATGAGTGGTGAGCAGATAACTGATTTACACATTTGTATTTAGACATAGTTAGATGAAGATAAATAGTGATTTATTGCAGACATTAACTATTATAAATACAGTTCTACTTTTACTCTAACCAAGTACTCGCTTCTTCTTACCGTCTTCCTCTGCACGTACGAGTGTACGTGAAGTTACGAGGCACCGCCTTATTCTGTTATCAGAATAAGTAGCTTGTACTGTCACCAGTACAAGCTTCAGGGTGCCCCGTTACACCTGGTAGCACTTCGTAGTCCGTCCAAGGACCGCGTTCACATCCAACATGAATATGTTGGATGATGAAGATGACCAAAGCTTTCACGCTACGCGTGACGGCTACTCCCATTTGAGCGATGTCGAATGGGATGCGGTTGAACGAATGGGTTCGACCATGGGCATCCATGCTGTTAGCGTCATGCTAGAGGCTCTCAATAGAGATGCCCAACATGCTACTATCGCCAAGTTCATTCAAAATGAACTTGACGCAGAACGCGAGAAAGTAGCCTTGCTTCACCAACAAGGTTCTCAACAAGCAGAGTTGTTGAGAGAACAAGGTGCTCAACAGTTTGAACTGTTGAGACAGCAGCAGGCTGCTGCTGGCGGGTCGATGCACTCGCGTCGGCCCGAGACTTTGAAGATTGACATCTCAAAGTATAGGGGGGTCGAAGAAGACTCCCTCTTGAGATGGTTCGTCGAATTGGATGACGCCATAAGGGCGCGTCGCATCGATGACGGGGATATGCAAGTTGCATTTGCCCAGTCAAATCTGGCAGGACGTGCCAAGACTTGGGCACTGGGGCTCAAGTTGCACGACCTATATGCGTTTGGGTCGTTGGAAGTCTTCAAGTCGCGGCTCAGACAAACGTTTGAACCGCCTAGAGCTGAGTTCAGAGCTCGAACTGAACTCTTGAAGCTCAAGCAGGGTAAGCGTGATGTGCACGCTTACGCTCAACATATACGACGTCTCACGAGTTGTATAAGTTCCAATCCGGTGGATGAACACACGTTGGTTTCGGTGTTCATGCAGGGTCTTGCGGATGGTCCCGTCAAGACTCACCTGTTCCGGCTTGAACTAGATTCACTAGAACAAGCCATTTCAATTGCGGAGCAGGAAGACTTCAGTCTGAGACAGGCTCGCGCCAGCTCGACATCATATCGTCAACCGAGACGATATGACAACGGAGGTCCAGAGCCGATGGAACTCTGTTATGTAGAGAGCGAGAAGGCTCACTTTACAGACTACAAGAAGTTGCAGAAATGCAACAGGTGTCATAAGACAGGACACTACGCTTACAAGTGTAGTGCCCCTCGACAAGTGTCTCGCAACACTGGGCGTAGTGACCGTCCACCCATGAGAAAGGGGCAGGGACGCGGGTCCGCTGTTAGTGCAAAGACGCAACAACGGGATGGACCGTCAAAAAACGGACAGGATCAGTAGGTGCGGAGCACCCTACTGATCCAGCAACGTCAAGAGAATTTGTAGGCCTCTTGATGAAGGTTGCTCCCAACACACAAACGTTGTGCGTTGCTGCTCTAGGTAATGAGATCTCACTCATTACCTTGAAACTCGAAGTGACGAATAAGTTGTCCCTTCGAGCTCTAGTCGATTGTGGGACGTCCAACAATTTTGTGCGACGCCAATCGCTAGAAGATGGTCAATTTAAGTTTAGTGAATGTGACACACCTCCTACGAGGATGACGGTACGTCTTGCGACAGGCGCATCCGTAACCGTCATGAAGCGTATAGTGAAGATTCACTATACGCTAGAAGATACCCAATACGACGATGACTTTATCGTGTTGGATTTGGATGACAAATTTGATGTCATCCTTGGAATACCGTGGCTCAGAAGGTACGAACCACGAGTAAACTGGCAACATCGAACAGTAACGATGCCTGCCGCTTGTTCATCAGATGGCCATCTGATGAACGTTTTGGAGAGTCCACAAGCGTGTGGATGTACTACGAGTGAGTGCGATGGCCTCACTTGTGGTACGGTCGTTAGTACGACTGCACAAAACCTTAGTGTAACAAACGGTTACACTTCGGAGCAAAGTTCCGGCGGCTGTGAGGGAAACACAGGCTGCGCCGAAGGTCCACCACTCGAATAAGTCGGGTGGACTGGGACAAAGATGTATCCCTAGAGGGGAACATCTAGAAGAGAAACAATCGATCGCTCAGGTTAAGCGAAACGATAATCCTAGATCGACTGGAGAGTCTTTCGTAGAGGATCTCGCTGTGGTTGCGCAACCACAGCTAGAGGAAGTAAAGGGAATAAGTCCCAAGATTACAAATACGGCGGAAATAAGTTCCCCGAAACCCGCGGGAATGAGTCCCCAGGAAATTACAGAGACATTAAACGTCCTAGTCAATGATGGATCAAGTGTAGGCGCTTATACACTTGATCTGATTGCCCCTCCGAAGTTGACTTCGGAGATCACTCAGTTGCCAACGCTCGAACATAAAAGATTCTTGCGTGATCTGCGTAGTGGCAAAGTCAAGCAGATCTGCGTACTCGTCGCTGACGACGAGTGTGTAACCGACATAAGGTCAGCAACAGTGTTTACTGAGAACGAGAGAGTTCTCAGTAGTTCATCTATGGACGAGAGTGTCCTAGATGAAAAGACACGAATTGAGCGACATGACTCCCAATCATGGGAATCGCTCAAGAAAAATCTTCTCTATGAAGATTTGGTTGAATTCAAGGATGTATTCCCTGAAACTGTTCCGTGCGAATTACCGAAGGATAAAGGTATTCGACACGAAGTCGAGCTTAAACCAGGCTCGAAGTACTGTGTCATGAAGCAGTGGCCACTGCCTCGTGAACAAGTACTTGCGATCGACAAGTTCTTTGCCGATCGTTTAGCAGCGGGCCATGTGAGGGAATCAACTTCCCCACATAGCTCTCCGACCTTCTGTGTGCGAAAAGCAACAGGAGGGTGGCGGATAGTGCACGCGTTTAACAAATTGAACGCTGCAACGGTACCGGCTCAGACGCCGATACCGAGGAAGGACGTAATCATTGATGGTATGTCAAAGAGTACCATCTTTTCGTCCATGGATTTGATGGATGGCTTCTATCAAATCCTAATGCGGGAACGGGATATACCCTATACCGCAGTTAGCACGCCTAGCGGCATGCTCTGGGAATGGCTAGTAATGCCACAAGGGCTCAGTAATGCCCCTGCCACGTTCAACAGATGTGTATCACATCTGTTGAGACCAGTACGAGAGTTCGCGCCGAGTTATTTCGATGACGTATTCATCCATAGTCGAGCTATGGATGGAAAGTCGGACGTTGAGGTTCACAAGTACCACGTCCGACAAGTTCTTACAATCATGCGAAAGCATCAATTGTATGCAAACCTCAAGAAGTGTATTTTTGCAGCAAGCGAAATACCACTTCTTGGGTGCATCGTTGGTAAGAACGGTGTACGTCCTGATCCCGAAAAGATCAAGGCGATCACCGACTGGCCCGTGCCGGTCGATGTCAAAGGTCTTCGAAAATTCCTTGGGCTAGCGGCGTATTTGCATAAGTATTCACACAATTACGCCGAGATGACTGTACACCTCTCTCGTTTGTTGAAAAAGAACGAGAGGTGGTTATGGAACGCTGAATGTCAACGCTCCTTTGAGGGTATCAAGCAGAGCTTGATACAATCCCCAGTCCTAGCAATAGCCGATCAGGACAGGCCATTTCATGTGGTCTGTGATGCCAGCGATTTCGCAATCGGCTGTGCATTAATGCAGTACGACCTTGAAGGCGTTGAACGCGTCGTCTGCTATCAGTCGCGTCAGCTGCAACCAGCTGAGCGGAACTATCCAGTGCATGACAAGGAACTCCTTGCCATGAAGTATGCACTCGCGAAGTTCAGAGTCTATCTATTAGGAGATAGACCCTTCGTTGTTTACACTGACCATGCGTCCTTACGCACGGCAGTGAACAGCCCGCACCTTTCACAACGAATGGCGCGGTGGTTGTCATTCTTTGCAGAATACAACTTTACGGTCGAGTACAAACCAGGGCGACTTAATGTCGTCGCTGATGCACTCTCACGTCGTCCCGACTTTGAAACAGTCGCGAAACCCAACAGTGAGACAGTCACTGTTGCGGTTATGACGTCCTCAGTTCCATCTACAACGTTGTATGATGATGTGAGGCGGGCATACGCCCAAGATGGTGAGATAGTGAAGTTGTTGTCACATCTCTCCCAACCATCTCGAGAATCGTTGAAACGATTGTCGTCTGCGTATCGATCTGCATCAGATCGATACACTACTCGTAACGGTTTACTGTACTATACAGCCGTTTCTGGTGACACACCACGTGTTGTCATTCCAGATGATACTGATCTGCGTTTGCGGATCATGTTCGAGTATCACGATGCTCCTATAGGAGGACATCGTGGCCGAGAGAAAAACATATCTCACGGTAAGTCGAGACTTTTACTGGCCCCGCCAGTATCAGTTTGTGCGAAAGTATGTTCGCGCATGCGAAGTCTGCCAACGAGTGAAGTCAAGTCCTTCACTGCGTGCACCTTTACAGCCTCTACCGGTTCCGACTGAGTGCTGGGAATCCATCTCAATGGATTTCGTCTTCGGGTTACCCAAAGACGCACGCGGGAATACGGGTATTCTCGTATTTGTTGACAGATTCAGCAAAATGGTACACCTTGTGGCTGTACCAGAGACAATCACGGCAATTGGCTGTGCTTGTGTCTTTATTGACACCATCTTCCGACTTCATGGGTTGCCCCGTGAACTCGTATCAGACAGAGATCCACGATTCACTGCTGATTTCTGGCGTTCCGTGTTCAAATCACTCGGAACGCGCTTGAAGATGTCAACATCTGATCATCCAGAGTCAGATGGTCAGACGGAACGTGCCAATCGTGTCCTTGAAGAGATACTTCGAGGATACGTACACTCCTTTAAGACTTGGAGTGAGTTTTTGCCAATGGTAGAGTTTGCCATCAACAACTCGGTGCATGCGTCCACGACACATACACCGTTTTACGTGAATGGCTTGCGCCATCCGCGTGTACCCACCTTACTAGAGTGTAACTCTGGTTTAAGGGGGGGAGGGACTCGCGCGAGCAAAAACCGATTTGGTTCACGCTCATCACGCTCTGACGAAGAAGTCATTGCGTTTGATGCCGATATCGATAACATCGATATAGAAGAAGATGATGCCAGTGAGAGTGCGGAAGCCCTCACTGAAGACAATGATCCCAGTGAGAGTGCGGAATCCCTCACTGAAGAAAAGGTTGTTGTCGCTGCAGTGCGCTCACAGCACACTGAAGCTAACGAGTCATCAGATGAGTTCATACTGGCTCGTGAAACGGTAGTCCGTTTTGTGCAAGACTCCATCGCCGAAGCGGTGGATAAGCAAAAGCAAAACGCTGACAAGAATGGAAGGGCAAACACTCTTTTATTTAATAAAGGTGACTTAGTCCTACTGTCTACGGTTAATCTACCAAAACATGTAGTGACTAACTTGGGTAGCAGTAAACTACTACCCAAGTACATTGGCCCATTTCGTGTATTGCACCGCCTAGGCAATGCATACACGATCGAGTTACCACGTAAGATGCGAACGCATCCCACGTTTTACGTTGGTCGGCTTAAGCCGTACCATCAGTACGCTGCTTCTTCCGATGAAGAACGCCCTTGTGCTCAAGCATCTCGCAGAGAGCCTTGTGCTCCCGATGGTGGGCATCAACAAGGGTCTGAAGAGCAGTTATCTCAGCCCGAGACCGATCAGCAATCCTACGAGCTACCCTTAGCTCGTCACGAAGAGATGTCAGAGATCTCTCGTTCTCAAGCTGAGCAAAGGCAAACTCAGCTCGATGCTTCGAGGCAGTGTCCACCATCTGGAGACGCCTATTCCGCTCATGCTCGAGATCGTCGCGTAACCCTTGCGTTACGCGATCAAAGAAGCTCTCGGGAACACACCGATCCACATGATCGTGTGGAGAGCGTCTTTCCTCCTCCTCCACCTCCATTAGAGGACTCTCGCGGTGGCCAGCGCTATCTAGTTGAGCAGCTGTTGAACCACCGCGACGTGAACGGACGTCGGACGAGTTACCTCGTCCGGTGGCGCGGCTATCCCCCGTCCTGGGATTCTTGGGAGCCCCGCTCCCAATTGATGGTTGACGTACTGGGTCTGGTCGAGCAGTACGACGCGACACATCCTGTGCCGCAGAAGGACCGCCGGATAAAGTCTTCCCGGCACGGTCGTAAAGGGATTTCAGGTTGTCAATCCCTTCGTACATCTCAGTAGAGACACGTACGCGCCACCACGGGCTGGTAAGGAGGTAAGCCTCCTTAGGTGCTCGTGCAGAGTTGTTCACACAACATGGGCACGAGTCTCCCCAAGAAAGGCAGGGTAATCCTTTCTCCCTTGACAGACGATGCAGCTTGTAGCGTGCACCTGTCGGGGTTCGCTTTTCAAACTTATCACGAGCTTTGATAAGTTTGTCGTTCCAAGCGTCACGACCTACATCCTCGAGATTATGGATGTAGGCGTTCCACGCCTGAAGTAGTGAGGGACCATCACGTTTGTGATTCCCACTGTACCATCGATGTCTGAAGAAAGCATCGATGAAGAACTCATGTTCAGCGCGATAGTCTTTCGCGCTGGGGTCAAGGTGATGAATCCTCGACGAATCGAACAATCGTGTTCGATAACGATCACTCGTCGTCGCCGACAAGTGATCCATGACAGATTTAGGAGGTATCCATGCCTTCTTTTCTGGAGCGAGACGCAACACATTGCGGTCCCGCTCTTCCTGCGACGTGCCGACAGAAGTACTGGCACCTCGCTGTGAAGTGGTGTCCATAGGAGAACCGATACCACTCTGAGCGTCCGAGTCCTGCGATCTCGAGCGTCTTCGATTTGGCGATGGTTCATCTGATTCATCAGATGAACCAAAGATGCTGCGACGCAAAGCATCGTCCATGCCACGCTTGGCAGGCGGCTTGGATTCAATTGCCGTCGATACGGATCCGTCATCCGTATCAGGAGAGTACGAGACACCGAGCTCGTACTCTGTGAAGACACGAGTGTCTTCATGACCAGCGCCTGCATCACCAGGTGACACAGGCTGAGTCGCTTCAACAACCGATGGGACATCAGTTGCTGTTGTTTCTGCTTCGGCGTCCGCACAGAGACGTGCAGACGCGCTCTCGGCGGCCTTGCTCGCGCATCGCATGGGCTTGTTAACCATGCGATGAGATGTTGGAAAGTGGACGCGGACCAACAAGTGCAAACCCTGTCCCAAATGATTTGGGACGAGTTTCCATTTAGTCAATCAGTCACTAAAGTGACTGATGGTTAAGGGGGGGTGATGTAACGGGGTGAATCGTTACATAACAATTTATAAGAAATTGTTTATAGAATACAACTATAAGAGCTACATTCTCAGAATGTTGTCATAAGGACAGATTTTCTGCAGCACTTACGAGTAGTTCCTAATTGGTTGATATAGGCCATTATATCAACCAACGAAGACGCGCCACGACAGACGCACACAATGAGTGGTGAGCAGATAACTGATTTACACATTTGTATTTAGACATAGTTAGATGAAGATAAATAGTGATTTATTGCAGACATTAACTATTATAAATACAGTTCTACTTTTTACTCTAACCAAGTACTCGCTTCTTCTTACCGTCTTCCTCTGCACGTACGAGTGTACATGAAGTTACGAGGCACCGCCTTATTCTGTTATCAGAATAAGTAGCTTGTACTGTCACCAGTACAAGCTTCAGGGTGCCCCGTTACACCCATATTGTATCGCCCACCACAAGACCCCTGGTGGAGGCCGTCGTGGTCCATTTGCCGACCGTCATGGCTGCGGGCGTAATTAACTCCGTGCGGACGCACGGGATAGACATACCGCCATCTTGAAGCGGTATGAAACCGTGCTCTTCTTGCACCCAGGGGCGCGAGTGTCGCCCATTGCGTGTACCCCATACGAAGTCCTTAATAAAACCCTGAAGCTTAAGAATGATATGAGAGGAAGGCCAACAGTGTCGCGCAACGTAGAGTATCTTAACTATTGCTATCGCGTTCGCTAGGCACGCCCTCTGCTCCACGGTGTGAGTCTTTTCACGAGCCAAAGCGAATCGAGAATGAAAGTATTTAAAACATTGGGTCCATTTTGCTTTCGTCGTGTCGCCCTGTCCCACCTGTGCCCCGAGATAACGGCATAGCTCATTCAACCCAAGTACCGAAAGACCTTGAGATTCAACTACCCGTCCCGGATCATATGGTCCCAAAACTGAGACTTTGGATTTAGTTCAATTTATCGAGGGACCAGATACCTGGTAAAAGGCGTCGAGGATTTCCAGGACTGTAGGCATGTGAGTACCAACACGCAAGTAGAGCGCCGTGTCGTCCGCATAGCCGGACACTGAAATCGTCTCTGCATGGTCATTTGATCGAAGGACTATTCCTTCGATGTCAGGGCGTGCTCGTGTAACCTTGTATAGGCTATCAAGCATAAGAATAAAAAGTAGAGAAACCATGGGACACCCTTGTCGTATTCCACACAGCACATCACGTAGCTTGGACCTAAAACCGTTCACTACAAAATGACAAGTCGTATTTTGATGAAGTACCCCGACTATTGTAATAAACCGCTGCAAAAATCTAAGCCACTTGAGCACAGCGAGAAGAAAATGACGTTGCAAGGAATTGTACGCCTTGGTGAAATCAGGTAACAGCGCTATAGATTTCTGCTGCGTGGTATCGGTCGATGCTGCTATCTTGGCTGCCGCATAGATGTCGAGAGCTGTTGCAATAGAGCGACCAGGCACGAACTCGACCTGGGCGTCGTCAATCGTCGTGGGTAGAATGGTAGAAAGTCTCCCTGCCAAAATCTTTTTATACAGTTTGCAATCGCTGTTGAGGAGGGCGATGAGCCGATGATCGAGTGGCAAATGCCGCAAGCGCCGATTTCTTAAGGCATTATATGTTAGCTTCACCAAAGGAATTCGGTACTACTCCACAGTTAAACCACCGCGAAAAAGTGGGGCCAGAATGGTAGCAAAGTCCGAAGCAAAATCACGATAGAAAGAGTTGCCAATTTTCATCAGGTCCGGAAGAGTTTCCGCTGTCAAGTTTCCTCAAAGCATCATTGATATCATCCGCAGTAATCGGAGCTATGATTGTTGTGTCATCCAGGTCGGTATGGGAGGGAGCCTCGCGTAAGAAAGCTGCAGATTCAAGGGGCGTGTCTGAAAATCGCTGCATAACACCCGCCCATCCATCAGCCATCTCGTCAGCTAGCTCCTGCGAGCGATCAGGTACGCAAGACGCCACGCCACCAAGAGATATAATCGTATTACCCTATAAATTTTGTAGATACCCGAGCAAAAAATCTCCGCGGAGTCTGTCCAGGGCAGTACGTATGCTGCTGTAGTAGTCGTTCTTTTTTCGCACGTTGCCAATGAAGACGACATTTTGATAAGCGTAGGTCGTGGCGTCGTTATCAATAATATCAGTAAATGTTTCGTGTGCCCTGTCATGTGCAATGGGAGCGGGCGACATTACATCCGGGACTGTGGGGTTCATTAGTGATACCTGAAGCCGTCGACAAAGGCGACGAAGCTGTTGGCGGTACCTTGTAACCATTCTACGTTTAACACGGCGTGTCTCGGCCAATATGTACTTGCGAAGATCAAGTTTCCACTGGTCCCACCAGGAGGCCAACAATTGAGCAGTCGGTTTATCCGAGAAGTCAGTGGCGGCAGTGCTATCAACAAAAAGGCTCGCCTCTTGAAGATCGCATTCGACAAGTTGCCGAACCGATTGCTCCGCACAGGAAGCTACCGGATATACCCGCCGAGGTTTCCGCACTGTAACCGTCTGTGAGGGAGCAACATCCGCACAGTAACGCCGTTATGGTCCACAAGTAGACCCGGTACAGATTGCTCTAAATCCCAGATCCAAGACGTGTGCTGTATGCTAAATTATCTCCGGTCTAGCCGGAAACTCGCGGTACCGCCCGTGGGCAGTTAGTAGAAATATGTGTGAGTCCTTGCATAAAAGTCTCGATATCCACGATCATCGGCCGCTTGTTCCAATGCTTCATCCAGTACGTCAATCACGCATGTCTGTACAATGAGCCTACGTAGGGCAGATGAGTCATGGCGACATCCAGGTACTGAAAAAGAACGGTCGAGCTGTGCATTCAACGTTCATTTGAAGTCACCGCCTATGGTTATTGGCCTATCATTTAGCGGGAGTACAGATGAAAGTCGTTGAAACAGCGCCTCACGCGCATGATAGGCTTTCGGGGCGTACACATTTACTACGACAAAGACACTCTCGTGATGAGTGAATTGTGCCGCCATCCAGGTTCCCGTCCATAGTTCCTGTAATTAAGAAACGGTCTGAGTTACCGATGAGTATGGGTTAAACAGAATTGCGACCCCTCCTCTTCGCGACTCCGTCTCAGTCCACACAGTCATTCCTCGTCTTTCCTCCGAGTCAAAACACCATGTATTGCTGTGCAGCGCATCCATCTCGCATGCTTCCCCTTCCAGAATTCTAGTTTTTGTAAAAGAATGATATCTTTGGACCCACGATCACTGCGTTGTCGGAAATGAGAGAACCACTCCGCACATCGAGTTGGGTGTTTGGGAAACCCGCGACGTTTTACGTGTGTAAACCTATGGTGTTGTCAAGCGGGCGGGGCTGACGTTGCCGGAACTCTGGGCCGGGATAGTTATTTGCCCGCTGGTTTTTGGTCCAATGGAGCGGTTGGACCAGCAGAAGTGGTAATAAAGGTGCCCTTAGTAATTTTTCGGGAGCTCTCGTTTCTCCGACTGTATTGAATTGAGAAACGGTTGCCAGTGTGCTGGAGAACTGATGGATCTTGCAACCGCTTCTCGCACCGCAGGGGACAAGAAATAAAGTAACGATAGAGTCTCGGGCAGGACTACCTGTGTCGTCGGGTCAAACGGAGTTAAGGTGGGGAGGAGGACACAAAAAGCATTTAGGGCCCCCATTTTGCGGTGTCGACTTGTTGTGTGATGGTTGGGCAGGTGAGGCTACCATTTATCTGCGCTACCCGTCTCCACTTCTGGATGGAGTCAGTTGTCCTTCTTTAAACTTCAGCTAGCTGTCTGTGCCAAAGCTATTTCATTCCACCTCGTGCAGATGTCGCGTATTCTCGCCGACAGGGTACTGTCCTTGGCGTGTACAGCCGCATGACCACTAACTGAAATTCGCTGTTGATGGCGTGTCTATTGCGCCCAAAAAGGTAGGAAAATTATTAGAGAAATCACCAGGGTGAGGTAGAGACCGTAGGAGGCTCACTAACTTTGGAGAATAGCGCATAATCCAGTTAGTGATATCCTTCTTCAAAAGTAGCATTGAATCAGGTAGTTGTGCACTGCGCTTGCGTGAGGTGATCCATGCTTTCATGGCGACCAGATTTTCGGCTTGATGTTCGGTACGTAAATAAGAGACCGAAGTGCCGCTCGCAGCCGTAGATGATCGGGGTGTAGGTGAAGCTGCCGCCATCATTATCGCTGGTGAAGCCGCAGCAGGAGCCTTGCGTGCACGCGGCGCCGACATCGTCCTCTCTTGTGAGTTGGCTTGCCTCTGGGCACTTTGAGCCTCGTAAGACTCTAACACTTTGATTGGAAAAGGCGGGGATGCATTTTGAGAAAAGGTCGTCGGAGCGACAACATCCATCGCTTGGGTATGTTCGAAGGTGACCTCTAAAGCGCGAGGAAAGGTGACTGCCCCTTCACCAGCTTAGGCGGGAAATTCCACATCGTCATCGTCTTGATCTTCGGAGCTTTCAGTTCTCAGTCTAGATCCACCAGTCGTAACGTGTCGTCCATAGCTATGATGGAATCCATCATCGTGTCCCCGGAGCTGTCTCCGCAAGGGGTTGACATTTGGCTTTATCTCATTACACCCATCCCGTTCCCTTTCAGTTACGTCCGTGACGCATGCGTCATCACTGGTTCTCTCCACGCAGGTTGGAGAGCCACATGGTAGAGGATCATCAGAACCAGTCTCGCCGCAGTTGCTGTGATCCATGTCACAAGCTGTTGTCCCGGTATTGAACCCGGTTCCTTTGTCAGAAAATGGAACGCCAGTGTCTTCTCCCACCGGAGAAAGGTCGTCTCCCGTTGCGGCCTCCGGGTGCGGGAGCCCGTGGAGTCGGGGATGTGCAACTGTTTACATGACCACGGGTGAAAGGTGATGGCATCGATCCGTCCCAGAGTGAACGAATTTGTTTGTTTATTCAGCTCTCGCCTGAGCTTTGGCCTGTGCTGCTATTTTCCGATGTTTTTCAGCAGCTGCACGTATTCGTTGAACTTCGGTGTTGCGGAGGCGAGCAGCTTTAACAGCTACTTTAGCGACTGCGTTGGCTTGTTTACGAGTCTCAGCACGAACAGTAGCCGCCTTTTGGGTCTGTAGACGGCGATGCACCTCTGGTGCGAGTCGCTCACGAAGAGCCATCAACCTTCAGTCATCTACATTCGGGGCGAAAAGCAACTCTGAAGGGGAAGTTGGAGCGACTGTCACAGTTTTGGTGAAGGACGCTGCGGATGAGGCTGAGTTGAAGGACTTGCAGTCCTTACGGTTATGTATGGTACTCAGACAAGCCCTGCACGGGATGCGATAGCTGGTCCGTGGGTGATGAACGCCAATCTCAAGAACAGATTCATTGGTGGTGACTCTTAGCATGCATGTCCGCTTGAGCCCTTCAGGGCACTCAGTAGTCGTAAAGGTGACCGCCCACTTGTGAATGCCGAACTCGGATGCACCCTCGGGTTCAACGGACTCGATCGATACTATTGGTGCCGGAGTAGCAGCCGTTATCGCAGTTCGAATCAGCCCGGGATCTGCGGAGCTCATGCCGAGCACGTGGACACTATATAGGAGTGCATGGGAATGCCTGTCGTTTCCAGTAGGTTGACAGCCCGTATCAATCGCTTCGGTTGCCTGGAGCTGGAAGGGCCCTTTTCCAATACGAAAGACTGCATTGGACCATTCCACCTGAGCTTCCGGATGAATGAACACGAACTCGACACTAGGTGAGCACGCCGAGCATTCGACCCGATATGCTGCAGTAAAAACTCCTTTGACGCGTGTAGTTTCTTCGTCCGAGGAAGCTCCTGCCAAAAGAGCGCGACAGAGTCAAAGTTTGGATCCAGCTGCTGGTAACGTATACCCGACGGGAAGACGCCCATACAGCTGTGGACAGAGCCGCTTGCGATGGTACGAGAGAACCTCATCGCATTCAGCTCCTACATGAGTCTCGGTGACAAAAAGTGGGGGTGTCGAAAGAAAAACTACCCCTTTGAGCCATGCCAGTTGTAACGGGGTGAATCGTTACATTACAATTTATAAGAAATTGTTATTAGATTGTAACTATAAGAGTTATATTCTCAGAATGTTGTCATAAGGACAAATATTCTGCAGCACTTACGAGTAGTTCCTAATTGGTTGATATAGGCCATTATGTCAACCAACGAAGACGCGCCACGACAGACGAACGCAATGAGTGGTGAGCAGATAGTTGATATACACACCTTTGTATTTAGACATAGTTAGATGAAGATAAATAGTGATTTATTGCAGACATTAACTATTATAAATACAGTTCTACTTTTTACTTTAACCAAGTACTCGCTTCTTCTTACCGTCTTCCTCTGCACGTACGAGTGTACGTGAAGTTCCGAGGCACCGCCTTATTCTGTCATCAGAATAAGTAGCTTGTACTGTTACCAGTACAAGCTTCAGGGTGCCCCGTTACACCTGGTAGCACTTCGTAGTCCGTCCAAGGACCACGTTCACATCTAACATGAATATGTTGGATGATGAAGATGACCAAAGCTTTCACGCTACGCGTGACGGCTACTCCCATTTAAGCGATGTCGAATGGGATGCGGTTGAACGAATGGGTTCAACCATGGGCATCCATGCTGTTAGCGTCATGCTAGAGCCTCTCAATAGAGATGCCCAACATGCTACTATCGCCAAGTTCATTCAACATGAACTTGACGCAGAACGCGAGAAAGTAGCCTTGCTTCACCAACAAGGTTCTCAACAAGCAGAGTTGTTGAGACAGCAGCAGGCTGCTGCTGGTGGGTCGATGCACTCGTGTCGACCCGAAACCTTGAAGATTGACATCTCCAAGTATAGGGGAGTCGAAGAGGACTCCCTCTTGAGATGGTTCGTCGAATCGTATGACGCCATAAGGGCGCGTCGCATCGATGACGGGGATATGCAAGTTGCATTTGCCCAGTCAAATCTGGCAGGACGTGCCAAGACTTGGGCACTGGGGCTCAAGTTGCACGACCTATATGCGTTTGGGTCGTTGGAAGTCTTCAAGTCGCGGCTCAGACAAACGTTTGAACCGCCTAGAGCTGAGTTCAGAGCTCGAACTGAACTCTTGAAGCTCAAGCAAGGTAAGCGTGATGTGCACGCTTACGCGCAACACATACGACATCTCACGAGTTGTATAAGTTCCAACCCGGTTGATGAACACACGTTGGTTTTGGTGTTCATGCAGGGTCTTGCGGATGGTCCCGTCAAGACTCACCTGTTCCGGCTTGAACTAGATTCACTAGAACAAGCCATTTCCATTGCGGAGCAGGAAGACTTCAGTCTGAGACAGGCTCGCGCCAGCTCGACATCATATCGTCAACCGAGACGATATGACAGCGGAGGTCCAGAGCCGATGGAACTCTGTTATGTAGAGAGCGAGAAGGCTCACTTTACAGACTACAAGAAGTTGCAGAAATGCAACAGGTGTCATAAGACAGGACACTACGCTTACAAGTGTAGTGCCCCTCGACGAGTGTCTCGCAACACTGGGCGCAGTGACCGTCCACCCATGAGAAAGGGGCAGGGACGCGGGTCCGCTGTTGGTGCAAAGACGCAACAACGGGATGGACCGTCAAAAAACGGACAGGATCAGTAGGTGCGGAGCACCCTACTGGTCCAGCAACGTCAAGAGAATTTGTAGGCCTCTTGATGAAGGTTGCTCCCAACACACAAACGTTGTGCGTTGCTGCTCTAGGTAATGAGATCTCACTCATTACCTTGAAACTCGAAGTGACGAATAAGTTGTCCCTTCGAGCTCTAGTCGATTGTGGGGCGTCCAACAATTTTGTGCGACGCCAATCGCTAGAAGATGGTCAATTTAAGTTTAGTGAATGTGACATACCTCTTACGAGGATGACGGTACGTCTTGCGACAGGCGCATCCGTAACCGTCATGAAGCGTATAGTGAAGATCCACTATACGCTAGAAGATACCCAATATGATGATGACTTTATCGTATTGGATTTGGATGACAAATTTGATGTCATCCTTGGAATACCGTGGCTCAGAAGGTACGAACCACGTGTAAACTGGCAACATCGAACAGTAACGATGCCTGCCGCTTGTTCATCAGATGGCCATCTGATGAACGTTTTGGAGCGTCCACAAGCGTGTGGATGTACTACGAGTGAGTGCGATGGCCTCACTTGTGGTACGGTCGTTAGTACGACTGCACAAAACCTTAGTGTAACAAACAGTTACACTTCGAAGCAAGGTTCCGGCGGCTGTGAGGAAACACAGGCTGCGCCGAAGGTCCACCACTCGAATAAGTCGAGTGGACCGGGACAAAGATGTATCCCCAGCGGGGAACATCTAGAAGAGAAACAATCGATCGCTCAGGTTAAGCGAAACGATAATCCTAGATCGACTGGAGAGTCTTTCGTAGTGGATCTCGCTGTGGTTGCGCAACCACAGCTAGAGGAAGTTAAGGGAATAAGTCCCGATATTACAAATACGGCGGAAATAAGTTCCCCGAAACCCGAGGGAATGAGTCCCCAGGAAATGACAGAGACATTGAACGTCCTAGTCAATGATGGATCAAGTGTAGGCGCTTATACACTTGATCTGATTGCCCCTCCGAAGTTGACTTCGGAGATCACTCAGTTGCCAACGCTCGAACATAAAAGGTTCTTGCGTGATCTGCGTAGTGGCAAAGTCAAGCAGATCTGCATACTCGTCGCTGACGACGAGTGTGTAACCGACATAAGGTCAGCAACAGTGTTTACTGAGAACGAGAGAGTTTTTCAGTAGTTCATCTATGGACGAGAGTGTCCTAGATGAAAAGACACGAGTTGAGCGATATGACTCCCAATCGTGGGAATCGCTCAAGACAAATCCTCTCTATGAAGATTTGGTTGAATTCAAGGATGTATTCCCTGAAACTGTTCCGTGCGAATTACCGAAGGATAAAGGTATTCGACACGAGGTCGGGCTTAAACCAAGCTCGAAGTACTGTGTCATGAAGCAGCGGCCACTGCCTCGTGAACAAGTACTTGCGATCGAAAAGTTCTTTGCCGATCGTTTAGCTGCGGGCCATGTGAGGGAATCAACTTCCCCACATAGCTCTCCGACCTTCTGTGTGCGAAAAGCAACGGGAGGGTGGCGGATAGTGCATGCATTTAACAAGTTGAATGCTGCAACGGTACCGGCTCAGACGCCAATACCAAGGAAGGACGTAATCATTGATGGTATGTCAAAGAGTACCATCTTTTCGTCCATGGATTTGATGGATGGCTTCTATCAAATCCTTATGCGAGAACGGGATATACTCTATACCGCAGTTAGCACGCCTAGCGGCATGCTATGGGAATGGCTAGTAATGCCACAAGGGCTTAGTAATGCCCCTGCCACGTTCAACAGATGTGTATCACATCTGTTGAGACCAGTACGAGAATTCGCGCCGAGTTATTTCGATGACGTATTCATCCATAGTCGAGCTATGGATGGAAAGTCGGACGTTGAGGTTCACAGGTACCACGTCCGACAGGTTCTTACGATCATGCGAAAGCATCAATTGTATGCAAACCTCAAGAAGTGTATATTTGCAACAAGCGAAATACCACTTCTTGGGTGCATCGTTGGTAAGAACGGTGTACGTCCTGATCCCGAAAAGATCAAGGCGATCACCGACTAGCCTGTGCCGGTTGATGTCAAAGGTCTTCGAAAATTCCTTGGGCTAGCGGCGTATTTGCATAAGTATTCACACAATTACGCCGAGATGACTGTACACCTCTCTCGTTTGTTGAAAAAGAACGAGAGGTGGTTATGGAACGCTGAATGTCAGCGCTCCTTTGATGGTATCAAGCAGAGCTTGATACAATCCCCAGTCCTAGCAATAGCCGATTAGGACAGGCCATTTCATGTGGTCTGTGATGCCAGCGATTTCGCAATCGGCTGTGCATTAATGCAGTACGATCTTGAAGGCGTTGAACGCGTCGTCTGCTATCAGTCGCGTCAGCTGCAACCAGCTGAGCGGAATTATCCAGTGCATGACAAGGAAATCCTTTCCATAAAGTATGCACTCGCGAAGTTCAGAGTCTATCTATTGGAGGATAGACCCTTCATTGTTTACACTGACCATGCGTCATTACGCACGGCAGTGAACAGCCCGCACCTTTCACAACGAATGGCGCGGTGGTTGTCATTCTTTGCAGAATACAACTTTACGGTCGAGTACAAACCAGGACGACTTAATGTCGTCGCTGATGCACTCTCACGTCGCCCCGACTTTGAAATAGTCGTGAAACCCAACAGTGAGACAGTCACTGATGCGGTTATGACGTCCACAATGCCATCTTCAACGTTACATGATGATGTGAGGCGAGCGTATGCCAAAGAGGGTGAGATTTTGAAGTTGTTGACACATCTCTCACAACCGTCTCGACAATCGTTGAAACGATTGTCGTCTGCGTATCGATCTGCATCAGATCGATACACTACCCGCAACGGGTTACTGTATTATACAGCCGTTTCTGGTGACACACCACGTGTTTTCATTCCAGATGATACTGACCTGCGTTTGCGGGTCATGTTCGAGTATCATGATGCTCGTAGAGGAGGACATCGTGGCCGGGAGAAAACGTATCTCACGGTGAGTCGAGACTTTTACTGGCCCCGCCAGTATCAGTTTGTGCGAAAGTATGTTCGCGCATGCGAAGTCTGCCAACGAGTGAAGTCAAGTCCTTCACTGCGTGCACCTTTACAGCCTCTACCGGTTCCGGCTGAGTGCTAAGAATCCATCTCAATGGATTTTGTCTTCGGGTTACCCAAAGACGCACGCGGGAATACGGGTATTCTTGTATTTGTTGACAGATTCAGCAAAATGGTACACCTTGTGGCTGTACCAGAGACAATCACGGCAAGTGGCTGTGCTTGTGTCTTTATTGACACCATCTTCCGACTTCATGGGTTGCCCCTTGCACTCGTATCAGACAGAGATCCACGATTCACTGCTGATTTCTGGCGTTCCGTGTTCAAATCATTCGGAACGCGCTTGAAGATGTCGACATCTGATCATCCAGAGTCAGATGGTCAGACAGAGCGAGCCAATCGTGTCCTCGATGAGATACTTCGAGGATACGTACACTTCTTTAAGAGTTGGAGTGAGTTTTTGCCAATGGCAGAGTTTGCCATTAACAACTCGGTGCATGCGTCCACGACACATACACCGTTTACGTGAATGGCTTACGCCATCCACGTGTACCCACCTTACTAGAGTGTAACTCTGGTTTAAGGGGGGGAGGGACTCGCGCGAGCAAAAACCGATTTGGTTCACGCTCATCACGCTCTGACGAAGAGGTCATTGCGTTTGATGCCGATATCGATAACATCGATATAGAAGAAAATGATGCCAGTGAGAGTGCGGAAGCCCTCACTGAAGAAAAGGTTGATGTTGCTGCAGTGCGCTCACAGCGCACTAAAGCTAACGAGTCATCAGATGAGTTCATACTGGCTCGTGAAACGGTAGTCCGTTTTGTGCAAGACTCCATCGCCGAAGCGGTGGATAAGCAAAAGCAAAACGCTGACAAGAATGGAAGGGCAAACACTCTTTTATTTAATAAAGGTGACTTAGTCCTACTGTCTACGGTTAATCTACCAAAGCATGTCGTGACTAACTTGGGTAGCAGTAAACTACTACCCAAGTACATCGGCCCATTTCGTGTATTGCACCGCCTAGGCAATGCATACACGATCGAGTTACCACGTAAGATGCGAACGCATCCCACTTTTTACGTTGGTCGGCTTAAGCCGTACCATCAGTACGCTGCTTCTTCCGATGAAGAACGCCCTTGCGCTCAAGCATCTCGCAGAGAGCCTTGTGCTCCCGATGGTGGGCATCGACAAGGGTCTGGAGCAGTTATCTCATCCCGAGACCGATCAACAATCCTACGAGCTACCCTTAGCTCGTCACGAAGAGATGTCAGAGCTCTCTCGTTCTCAAGCTGAGCAAAGGCAAACTCAGCTCGATGCTTCAAGACAGTGTCCGCCATTTGGAGACGCCTGTCCCGCTCAAGCTCGAGGTCGCCGCGCAACGATAGAGTTACGCGATCAAAGACGCTCTTGGGAACACACGCTCCCCCACGATAGTTTGGACAGCGTCTTCCCTCCTCCTCCACCTCCATTAGAGGAATCTCGCGGTGGCCAGCGCTATCTAGTTGAGCAGCTGTTGAACCACCGCGACGTGGACGGACGTCGGACGAGTTATCTCGTCCGGTGGCGCGGCTATCCCCCGTCCTGGGATACTTGGGAGCCCCGCTCCCAACTGATGATCGACGTACTGGGTCTGGTTGAGCAGTACGACACGGCACATCCTGTGCCGCAGAAGGACCACCGGAGAAAGTCTTCCCGGCACGGTCGTAAAGGGATTTCAGGTTGTCAATCCCTTCGTACATCTCAGTAGAGATACGTACGCGCCACCACGGGCTGGTAAGGAGGTACGCCTCCTTAGGTGCTCGTGCAGCTTTGTTCACACAACATGGGCACGAGTCTCCCCATGAGAGGCAGGTAATCCCTTCTCCCTTGCCAGACGATGCAGCTTGTAGCGTGCACCTGTCGGGGTTCTCTTTTCAAACTTATCACGTGCTTTGATAAGTTTGTCGTTCCAAGCGTCACGACCTACATCCTCAAGGTTATGGATGTAGGCGTTCCACGCTTGAAGTTGTGAGAGACCATGACGCTTGTGATTCCCACTGTACCATCGATGTCTAAAGAAAACATCGATAAAGAACTAATGTTCAGCGCGATAGTTTTTCGCGCTGGGGTCAAGGTGATGGATCCTTGACGAATCAAACAACCGTGTTCGATAACGATCACTTGTCGTCGACGACAAGTGATCCATTACAGATTTAGGAGGTATCCATGCCTTCTTCTCAGGAGCGAGACGCAAGACATTGCGGTCCCGCTCTTCCTGCGACGTGCCGACAGAAGGACTGGCACCTCGTTGCGAAGTGG
This sequence comes from Peronospora matthiolae, assembly GCA_921007115.2. NCBI lineage: Eukaryota > Oomycota > Peronosporomycetes > Peronosporales > Peronosporaceae > Peronospora > Peronospora matthiolae. Next base: position 426,894 of record CAKLBY020000119.1, on the reverse strand, counting down.
TGTCCATAGGCGAACCGACACCACTGTGTGGCAAAGTCACTACTCAAATTTTGTACGAGGATCGGTGGCCACACCTTTAAAGCGCCGCTTACTGGTGGAAAAGGAGGCCATGAGACTTGGCGATCCAATACGGAGGTGGAAGATGATCTTAACGGGATCGGCGAACCGGTCCAACTGTCGTTAGACTAATGGGTGTGAATCGACCTGGGACGGAGCGATCTGGAACGATTTACATGGAACAATCTGGGACAAGGATCTGGGACCGGGTGATGGGATATGACTCTGCGACGAAGGTGTAACACCTTGCAGAATGTTATGGGGCGATTTGGAACCAGACGTCGGGATGAAGTCATACAGCTCATTGGAATGCCGGTCAAGAAGAAGTATACGTACATTGAAGCAGGCTAAGATCAGATCGCAGATCGGCATGTTGTGGCAACGGTTTGTTGGAGAATTGACACATCTGGGACAAGGTGACTCCCCAAAGTGCATCTGGGACCAGGTGGTACAGGTCGGTGAATCGGCAAAGAAGGTGCAACACCATACGGATCGGTGATACTCTTTACCGATCCTAAATTGGGAGTACTGATTTTGGTTAATTATACGCCGATCTGGAAGTTTTGCATACTCAGGGGAGTCAAGGAAACCGATGTCGAGACGTATGAATGAAGTGGTCGATTGGATAACACTGGAGGATGATATTGAAGCACGTATGAGGAGATAAAAAGTGTTAATTGTAGATTTAGACCGGATCGACCTCCAACATCTCGATATTGGATGACAGATCGGTCATGTTCCACACTGATCATGAATATATGGTTGATGAAGACACTGGATCATGTGGAATATACTTGGTAGAGGTCACTAAGTGATGTCAAGAAGTTTCATACCGAAAGAGCCAGTGGAAGCTGTCCGAATTGACGTCGCAAAATGGATTTAGACGCCTTCGGCATTTGGGCACTATTTTGGGCTTTTGGGTACCAAAAATGGGTATTTGGTACCCCATTTGGGATTTGGTCCTCTTTTGGCGTTCAGGTACGGTATCGGGAATATTGGCGCTATCATTGGAGTACAGGGCACGAAATTTCGACACGTGGCAAGGGGGCGATCCAGATTCAAGGCGATATCGGTTTGAAGAGTGACCTACAGTTAAAAATAGGCTTAAGGGTAGGTTGGATAGTAATTTGGTTGGTTAATAAACAGACTTGAACTCTACTTCTTCTGCTCACGACGCACGTTATCCTCCCCTCTTCTCCAGGCAAGATTGATTTGGCTTCCCCGGCGGGTTAAGGCACGCGTGTTACAAGGACACAGAAGACCGATCTTGGATTGTTGGCCAAGATCGAGAAGAGCGATCCCGGGATATCTGGCCCGGATCGATCAAGTACTCACAATCAACTCAACTGCTAGGGTAGCAGCACACAACGGAACAGGAAAAGGATTTTGGACACAGGATCGCGAGACGGCTCAAGTGGTCAGAAGATCTGGACAAGGCGTTCAAGACAAGACCGAGCAGGATCGAAGCGATCCCCTGGACAGATCGGCACGTTTCATTTTGGCGAAACAAGACATCGATCTACCCAAATTGCGCACTTCCGGCAAGATCGGCCGATCCCAAGACCAGATCGGACCGATCCCAAGGCAAGATCGACGCAGGACTTTTATTTGCTGAGTGAAGATTTCCGCACAGCAAAGACCCCGATCTCGAAGACAAATCAAGATCGGTGCGATCCAAGATCGGGATCGCAGAACCCCCGTTCGTGGTGTGAAGATTTCCGCACCAGAAGCGAACCCTCAACCCAACCTCTCAGCGAGATCGACATCTCCCAAGGCCGTTACGAAGAGCTCAAGCCAGCCCAACCGACGGGTACACACGGTGAGCACAAGGTCATACAACAAGGCACGGATCGGAGTACCCCCTCCGTGAGTCGGCAAGTCTGGGCAAGTGGAAGATCGACACTCATACAAGCAATTTTGTGAGATCGACTTCACCACAATGGTGCGCGTGCCCGGATCTTCTGAGGCCTCTGGATTTCACCGTGAGTCCACTGGCGAAGATGTCAAGATTAAGCAAGAACCTGGGATTGAAGTGTCAGCGACAAAGGGATCGACGCAGACACGCAGAAGCACAAGATCCTCAGATCATCAGAGTTTTGGGAGGGGCTCTGATGAAATGAAAATGAAAGAGGAAGATCGAGAGATCGATCTGGAAGATAAACCTCAATTCCCTCCTAGGGTCCCTTCGGGGGCCACCGCAGATCGCTCTGCAAAGAGCGATCTGCTGGATGAAAATCCAACGGTGAAAACCAAATCGGCGAAAGCCAAACCCTATATCTTAGTCGATAGATCGCCCGACCTCAAGCCGAAGAGCACAATCGCGAGATCGACCACATCAGAACGATCCGCGACGAGATCGATGGGATCAGATGTCAAAGATCGCCAGATCGGCCGAACCGTGCAATCGAAGATCGGAGCCAAAGAGGAATACGATGAAACACCAGATAAGATCGCGATGCCAAAGACGGAATATAACCCAATAAAGATCGCGTCCATGGAGAAGGAGACGACGGGTGAAGCGCGGGAGCGTGCAAAATGGCAGTACTATTATGGCCAGTTGAAGACGCTGCTCAAGACGGACCCAGTGTTCAAGATGTTAAGGCCCAAGGTGATTGGTCCTCTGGATAAGCCGATCTCGGTCCCACTTCACGGGACCAACAAAGTCGACGAGATCAATGTGATTTTGCAGATGTTGGACGACATGGGTATCTGGCCCTGACGCTTTTGATGGAGATGAACTGCTGAGTTGCAGCTTGGAACAGTTGAAGGACGCGGCGAATAAGTTTGTAGAGATCATGATAATGCTGGTGGGCAAAGCGAATACTCCTGAAGACAAGATCGGGACGCCCTCGGGCTCGCTCTGTAAACACCCCGCGGGATCGCCCCGCTACGCCTCGGATGACTCCGAGAGCGAGTCAGATGGATCCATCAGCATTCGTCAGATGTCTCTAGGACCATCGGGTGGAAGGTTCTTAAAGGACAAGATCGGACAAGCCAAGATCGACGCCTATAAGGGACAAGCCAAGAGCAACATGCCGCAGAGATCGGCCAGTACCCGCACTGGGCTGGAGGATCAAGAAGAGGGCGATCTAAGTCGGTACTTCAATTCAGCCATGAAGAAGTACGAGGCGGAGCAACGTACAGCTCAGCGAATGAATCGACAGCCAAACCGCTACCCAGATCGACGTACTTTGCTCCAACCTTCACACGAAAGCCTTGACATGCCGGATGTGGAGATGGAGTCGGTGGGGTCGGACATTTACCAACATATCCATGAGGCGGCGGAATACGACCCGGATGATCTATGGATGCCCGAACCACGGCGCCCTCAATTAGCCGCGACCGATGCGACTACCGGAGGGGGAAACATCACGCAGAGGATCAGAATCTCAGCGATTTCTGAGCTGAAAGAATTCTCAGGGAAGGATCGGGAAGAAGACAAAGCACGGACCTGGATCGGCAAAGTGAAATCAGCGTTTATCCGGGACCAAGCACCGGACGAGGAGAGATGTCTGGTCTCCGGTGATCTCATGGTGGGCCCAGCCCGCTACTGGTACCGACAGCTGAGTAGATCGACGAGATTCAATTGGAAAGAATTGATGAACAGTTTTCTTGTGGAGAATGCGGGACACGGGATGTCCGCGAGCAGGCAATACTACCATGCAAAGAAACGATCGGAGGAAGATCCTTTGCAGTACCTGTATCGGCTTAATGTGATGGGAATGCAGGCGAAGATACCGGTGATGACTGGATTGCCAGCTGCGCGCAAGGAACATGTCAATCATTTCATTGACACCTTGGACGACCCCGATCTGTCCAATCAATTGCTACTGCTGAATGTAGAAGACGCGGAGGCCATGCAAAAGACACTGCACGGATATCAACAAGGGAGATCGCGTCAAGGGAAAGTGATGATGGGATCGTCCAAATTCAGACAGAAGGGAACTCAGGGTCCAGCGCTGTCTAAGCCTGCACGAGCGGTAAGGATGGTCCGTACCGAGGACGTCTGCAGCGAGTCAGGATCAGACACCTGCGGATCGGATTTGGAAGATCGATTGAGATCGATCCATGTGGCTGCTACTGCGGATCGCCGTTCATTCCCCAATGACGTTGCAGCAAACGCGAGATCGGTCGACCCGAACACTCGTCAAGACTATCAAGACCGCAATGTGCCAGTGAAGCCGTGTACTCATTGCGGATCGACCAAGCATGGAGATCTCGGTTGTTGGAAGCGGCTCACTTGCCAGAAGTGTGGGCGTAAAGGACACCCCTCTGACAATTGTTTTTTCGTGTGTCGTGCTTGCGGTGAGATGCACGACCCGGGGAAGTGTCCCATGGAGGAGTTCTACAACATGATCCGTCAGTGGTACGTCCCGAATAAGCATGCGGGGATGCTACCAGAGAAGGCCGAGAAGATGTTAAACTAGGACGCTCGCCAGGTTTGAATCTGGTACGAGCCGAGCGTTCTGGGCTCTGCATTATTGCATACGTGGAAAAAAAGAAGACATATCGCGAGAGTAAGCAGGATATTGACGTGGAAACAAATATATCTCGTTCGAAGTTAAAACGTGTCGCTTCCGTGTCCCATCTGAAGCGGATCGATGAGTACTCACGATCTGAACCAGCTATGGAGATCGAGCTCGCTTATGGTGAATCTCGCGGATATTGGAAACATTATTCACCCGGGAAGTGGTTCAAACAAGCGAAAGCCGTTGGCAAGATCAACAACGTAAAAGCTACTCTGTTATTTGATTCTGGTGCTGAAGTGTCGATCATTGACACCACCTTTGCTCGTGAGGTCGGTTGCAATATTGACGAAAGTCAACGACAAGAATGTATCGGGATTGGAGAAACTCCGTACATGACGGTAGGACGTACCAAGATCAAGGTGACCCTCGCGGGATCGCTGGTATACTATTTCAATGTATGGGTAGGCGATCTGGCAGGGAAAGAAGCGATTCTGGGTATGGATTTTATGGTGCCTGCTGGAGTGCGGCTCGATCTAGCGGATGGCGCGCTATGTCTACCAGAAGAAATCCGCATTCATCTCGCAGGACGTCGCCCCGCGTACGGATCGAAGATACAACATATAACGGCGAAGGACCAACACGTGGTGATCCCGGTCGGAGAGTCAAGGGAAGTGAAGATCGGGATCGGAGGGGCTAAGATGAAGTTGTGGGTCGCTAGAGGACTAGATTGGGTCCCCACTGTGATCTCGGGGTGGGGTAAGACGAAATACCTGCAGATGACCAACATTGGCGACCGGGAGATCATACTGCCCACCCACACTATATTAGGCATGTGGGTCGAAGGCGATATGGTACCGCGGACCCAAGGTTTGGTGACAGTCGGGTCGGGGAAGTACAAGGAATGGCAAACTCTGGCATATGAGGCTACAACGGATCGAGTGAACGAACTCCCGAAAGAACCGATCGGACCATTGGTAGATCGTCCTACGTATGCCGCTCCCAAACGCATCTTGAAACGTCCGTCTGATGCGTTACAGAACCTGTCTCCGGCGATCTCCACGGTAACGCCGCAAGCTAACGATGACGATTCGCAAAAGGCAGATGCTGTAGTTGCGAGGGAAGTAACGGTCAGGGGAGCCGAACTATCGCGGATGGAGAACGGTCATGAGATCGGTACCCAACATGCAACGAAGGGAGACCGCGACACCGGTCAAGAAGGGCTACGTGACAGATTGTCTCTACCGAAGGCTGAGCCGACTGACCGACTGTTGAAATTGGGCCAGCCGGAAGAGACGAAGGAGCCTAAAGGAGAAATAATGCTAAATACTGAAGACGTCGAGATTGCAGAAATACTAGTTTATCACCACGAGAGCGGAGATTTGTTTGCGGAAGATATCGAGCAGCATATGGCCGTGCTACCAGAGATGTCGGCGACTACGGAAGAAGTTACGATTGAGGACATTCAGATCGGTGATCCCGATGTGCCTCTCACCACAGATCAACAACGGCTCAGATCGCTGATCTGGAAGAGTCGTCACCTCCTCATGGGTAAAGGTAATGCTCTACCACCCGCAGCACAAGGCGCGATCTGTGATATTGATGTCGGTGGGGCAGCACCGATAGCGCAAAGAGTGCGTCCGGTCGCACCCAAATATCGGGAGAAGCTGTCAGATCTCATCAAAGGACTATTAGCAGCCAAAATCGTTCAGCCATCCACGTCACCTTGGGCCTCTCCGATAGTGGTGATCATCAAGAAGAACGGAGTGGATATTCGCCTTTGCATTGATTATCGAAGAGTTAACCAGCTGACGCGTCTGATGGTTTATCCCATGCCGTTGATCAGCGATCTGTTGGAAGATCTGGATAAAGCTCTATGGTACTGTTCGCTAGACATGGCTAGTGGATTTTGGGTCGTCGAAATGACCGAACGAGCAAAACTGATCTCAGCGTTTGTCACACCATTTGGCTTGTTCGAGTGGCTGCGAATGCCTTTTGGGCTTAAGAACGCGCCCCAGATCTACCAACGTCTGGTGGACAATGCGTTGTATGGATATCTCAAGATCGGCCAGAGATCAGCTTCTGATGGCCCGATCGACGTGTTCAAAGATGGAGAACCTGAGACAGATCGACGACCGTCTATACTGGGACGCCGATCTTACATTGACGATATTCTCATACCAGCCGCGTCATGGGGATCTTTGTACACAAAAGTAGAACGGTTGCTGGAGGCATGTGATAAGTGGAATCTGTCTATCAGCCTCACGAAGAGTTTTTGGGGGTGCCGTAAGGTCGATTATTTGGGACATCGAGTGTCGATGGATGGTCTGGAGGCTCAGCCCAAGAACCTAGAGTCGTTGGTTAACATCCCGTTTCCTAGCACGCTACAAGCTATGCAATCCTTTCTCGGGAGCTTGAACTACTACCGTCGCTTCATTGAGGATTTCGCGGTGTATGCCGCGGTGTTGTATGAGTTAAGAGAATCGGATTTCTTCGAGATCGGCCGATCTCAGCTTGCAGCAGGAGACGAATGCTCCAACGAGGGTCGATGGACGGAAGCCAAGGTTGCTTTCACTATGCTAAAAGCTAAGATAGCTACCGCTCCCATGCTCAAGCATTTCGACCCAGATCGGTCCTCCGTAATCGTGGTCTACGCTAGCAAGTGGGCTGTCTCAGCGGCCCTGATACAGGAGTACGATGGCGTGTACCATCCGGTGACGTTTACTAGCCGCACTTTAAAGCCTAATGAGCTTAACTACGGAATGGTAGAAAAAGAAGTGCTGGCGCTACTTCGTGTGTTGGATGTATGCTATACTACGCTTGCCTCGCGGGAGATTACTGTACTGACCCGAAATTCTACGTTAGCCTGGTTGATGCAGTCTCGAGGGCTCAACGGGAGATTAGGACGGTGGGCTGCTTTGTTGTCAAATTGGACTATGGAGGTGAAGAAATGTGAAAGAGGAGAGGAAGAAATCCTGGGCATGTTAGCAGCGAGTATCACTCCGAGAGGAGAGGTGGAAGAGATGCTGATTGCGATCTCCCCACGAAAAGACTGTCGACTCAAAATATCGATGCCTCCTCCAACGGTGGAAACAGATGAGGAGTTGCTGGTAGCCAGTTTCGATGGATCGGCTAGGATAAAAAAGAAAGGAGGGTCGTTCAGTGCCGTGATATGGAAGTTACCCGAATGGACGATCGTGGCGGCCGAATCGAGATATGTTCACGATCTGACTGTGAACGAAGCTGAGTATAATGGCTTGCTACTGTGCTTTGAGTTACTCGCCGGTCTGGATAGGGGGCGAGTAATACTGTGTGGAGATTCCAGTCTGGTGATTCGACAGATGCGCGGTGAGATCGACTGCAAGGCACCGGGCCTTCAGCTTCTGAGACACAAAGCGTTGGAGAAGCTGCAGTCATGGCCTAGTCACGAGTTTCTGCATATGAAGCGAGAGTGGAATCAGAGCGCAGATCGACTAGCCAGCACAGCATTGCAGAGCGAAAAGGGAAGAACGGTTGTAGCTGAAGAGGATCGGCAAGATCTGATGACTCTGAACCGTCTCGATGAATTGTTGAAGCCCAAGCAAGATGGTCAGCTAGCTCGGGTAACTGCGATCGCGAGATCAGCCAGGAGGATACGTCATGAACCTGAAGTGATACAGGAGGAGATAGTACAGAGGATCAGGATTCAACGAATTGTCCAAGCTCAAGATGAAGAGCGTTGGATTGTCAATCTCAAGACATATCTAAGTGGCGATGTATCAAACTTGGATGCGGTAGAAGTGAAGACGTGCGCCAAACTGGCGCCGGATTACGAGATCGATAAGAACAATCTGCTATTTTTTTGCCCCACGGCGAAAAGAGAGTCGGAAGATCGCGATGGTTTGATGCGGTTGGTGATCCCTGAGACGTTGCAGCAGGATTTTTTGCATCATTATCACACGAGTCTGGAAGGAGGCCATCAGGGTATTGGCCGAACCTATCAGAGGATAAGATCGCGATTTCATTGGAGAGGACTGTATCGGAGCGTTCAACGATATGTGGGCGAATGTACCGACTGTGAGACCGGGAAAGGAAACCCGATGATTAATGGGAAATCCCCGGGCAATCTACACGCAACCTATCCATTCCAGATCATCGCCATGGATCATATACCGTCGTTGCCCAAGTCCATCAAGGGGAACACCGAACTGCTCATTTGGGTCGACCTTTTCTCGGGATATGTGATTGCAAAGGCTAGCTCCTCTCGGACGGCACAAACAATAGCGGAGAATTACGAAGAATGTGTGTTTCGACGCTTCGGAGCTAGCGAGGCTATCAGGCACGATCGAGAACCGGGATTTATGTCCGACTTCTTTCGAGCCATCAGTCGGATCGTAGGACAAAAACAGCGTGCTACTATGGCTTACAGGCCACAAGCAAATGGAACAGCCGAACGAATGGTGCAAACCCTGACACATTCGCTCAAGATGTACGTGGCTGAAGTTGACCAGCGAGACTGGGATGAGTATGCTGAGCGGCTCACCTTTGCCATTAACACTGCACAAGATCGGATCCGGGGGATACCCCATTTTATCTGATTCATGGGTGGGACCCGCGATCGACTTTGGAGGCTACGCTACCAGTGGGGAATACGGGGACACGAGATCGCGATCCAAAGAGGTGGAGATACAAAATCCAAAGACAATACCTGCGAGCCCGATCTGCAGTGAACGATCGTTTACAAGCCGCGATCCAGGAGCGAGCGGATCGACACAACGAAGATCTGGAACCACACGAGATCGAAGTAGGAGCGCAAGTTTGGCTATACCTGGACCGAGTTAAAGAGGGATATGCGAAGAAGCTAGCGCACATGTGGCATGGGCCATTCCGAGTTGCGGACGTATGTGGAGATCATGCTGTAAAATTGGAGATCGCTGAAACCCCATATCGGTTATTTCCGATTGTACACATATCGAAGCTAAAAAAGGTAAAGACGTTCCCTGAACGCCCGAAGGATCAGCTTACGATAGAGGAATCAGATCGCTTGGATTTCGATGAAGCTCTGCTGCCGGAAGACAGTTGGGATGGCGATCTTGAAGAAGGGGAATACGAAGTGGAGGTAATATTGGACGTGCGATCTGGTAGAAAAACCCGTTATGGGCGAGTACACCGGCAGTTTCTGGTGAAGTGGAAGGGCTATCCCGATCTAAGTTGGGTGGACGAGGCCGATCTACGTTGTGGGGCGATCTTGCAAGAGTTTGAGCGGAACCGAGTGAGTCGAAACCGTTTCGACGTAATGCAGTCTCATGAAGGCAAGTCGGACGAACCTTAACAGTTCGAACAAGTATGCGGGAGGTAGCATATGCGGATGTAGGGGTTGAAAGATGTGCTAGACGGTAGCACATGCTGGTGGATGAGGTTTTTGTATGTGAGTATGGAGATAGTCAAGTGAATTACCTTCCTGAATGATGTGGAGCGAGGAGGATCGAGATCGTGGAAGTTGCAAAGAATGGAAGTACCAAAAAGAAGATGATTGAATGACTTACACGATTATGAAAGACGATCGGGCTTGGATATCGATCTTGGACTAAGACGATGGAGCAGATTTGAACTTGTCCTGCAGACGAGGGATCTGCGATCCGGGATGATCCCAATAGGCGTTACGGAATTGGTTGCGCCAAGGATTCTCTTGATCTGCCATGTCCAACGCCTCTAGCAAGTCAGCTGGGTCGTTAGAGTGTCCTAACCCTGGATACCAAACTCGGTCTTCATGTGGGCGCGGATAGTGGAGGAAGAAGGGATCTAGCAAGATGTCGAGATCACAGTAGCCAGCGATCATGCCGCTGAGTATCATCTTCAAGAAGTTCTTCCAACGCGCTCCAAAGCGAGAACGGCGTTGTTTTCGTTGGCGCCAGAATGTCTGCATGAACCGTTCAGATCGCCTTTGAGCCGGAGGAATCGGGAAAGCATGAGTAGATTCCCACAGAGCTTGTCGATGAGTAGACTCAAGCTCCAGGTACCGATGACCCATATCACGATACCATCCAGTCATGGTGAAATATATCGGGTTCACTGGGACTATGATATTATCCCAAGGGGCTAAAGCATAAAGAGCCTCGATGTGTTGCCGCGAGATCAGCCCAGAAGCCCAAGTCCCCGTAGGCGGAGCTCGTCCATGATTGTAGAAGGGAAATAGAAAATTCCTGGGTTTGGAGTTGTGGTGAAACAACAGCTCAATGGTCATGGTCCTCACGCAAACCATCGCGATCCGCGAAACGGACCATGGAGCGATCTCGGAAGCTACCCGTCGGGAGGGCGCCAGATAGTTGGGAATCCACCGATCCCGTGGTTGCTGGAGTGGCGGAAGATTGTCGAAGTCCACGGAAGAGAAAACTCTGTTAGCCACTTGGCGTGCCGGAAGGGTGATGCTGTTTTCGCTATCGGACGAATGGCGATCCGAAAGCGCAGTAGACTCCGGAGGCGGACTAACAGAGCCAGTCTCGCTGTGTGTCTCCCCTGTTGGCGATACCTCCACGTCTTCTACGCCGCCATCATCTTGAATTTCGACTACGGGGACAGCCGCGACCGGAGTGGATGGGTACGAAAGATAACGAGGCTCCGGAACGTCTGGAGAAGGCGAACGCAACAGTGCTTGAGCCAACGCAGAAGCTGCGTGAGAAGCGGGAACAACCCGAGCGGCCAGAGAGGGGTTCGGGGTCGAAGATCGGGCATCCGATCTAGGTTGACGACGAGAGGCCGATCTCGATTGGGATAATGCAGCACGAGTCAAATCATCCGAGCTAGAATCCGACTCGGTCAGCTCCTCACTTCCCGATCCAGTCCCAGAAGCCGCGGACGAAAGCGGAGAACAAGAAGAATTGGGTGGAGGCTCGGGTGGGGCCAATCCGGGAAGTTTGTTTAAAGGTGTTGAAGGGTTCAACGACAATAGCCGGGAAGCCACACGGGCGGTGGAAGAATCACTGGATTGTGACCTTGGTTGAATACGCCGACGCTTGGCAGGCGGGCCGGACGATCTCGGTCTGGACCTACGGGCAAGCGATCTCGATCCCGGGGTAGTGGGAGCAGGGGCCGATCCGACCGGAGTAGCACTCTTAGGCGTCGATCGAGCGATCAACGCAGACGACCGGGATCCGAGTATAGCACTGTTCAGTGTGTCGAGGAGAGCTCGGTGTTCAGCTATAGCCTGATCCCGATCATGCTCCACCACCTGCAACTGGTCGTATATCTCGAGGTGTTCCGCAAGCTGACGACGTAGGTTGGCGTTCTCCGCCTGCGAAAGTGCCAACTGACCCTCTAGGGGAGTCAAACCATCCACTTGTTGCATGAGATCGCTGATCGAAGACAGTCCATCTGCGATCTCCTCCTGAGACTGAGCCAATTGCTCCTTCAAGTGCAAAAGATCTATGTGAAGGAAGGATTTGTCCATGGTCAGCTGATCACGCTGCTGTCGGAGAGAGTTGAGTTCGGCTTGGAGCGAATGAAGCTGAGCCCTCAAAGCATCCACCTGTCGTTCCAAGTTCCCCTGAGCCTCGTCGTTGGCACATATCAAAGTGCGTAGCCGACGAATCTCCTCCGATTGATCTCGATATGTCCGCAGAGCTCGATGGCAATCACTCAAAGAATGCACTGCGTCGACGTAGCGGCCCTGCATCCAGTCATATCGAAGCTGGACGAAGGAGACAAAAGGAGCGGCTGATCTGTATAGCGAATCAAGCTCGTCTTGTAAGCGATCCCCCCGGACGACGGCATCTCGGTAGGATTGCTGGAGCGCATGAATGGTGTCGGCTTGGCTGCAGAAGGTAGCCTCTCGATCCCACAAATACGAGATCGTGGCCATCGTGAGACGAACGTCGTCGGCAGAGACTCTGGGAACGAAGTCGGTGACGCCCACAGCTGGAGCAGACCTTTCACGAGATTCATTAGCGGCCGGGATGTCGGATCTGGACGCATCTGGGGCCGCCGGAGGAGTGGGAAGCGGGAATGGCTCGGAGGAACGATCTGATAATTCCGCGGCGGTCGAGAGTGATCCGACCGATCTGGGATTACTGAGAGACTCATGTTGATCTGGGACGATAGGAGCATACCACCCGCGATCTGGCGATCTAGATGGCGAGTCTCGGGATGGAGACGAGGGTCTGGTCGGCTGTCGATCTGGCGATCCTGTGGGGATTGTGGGCGATCCGGTTGGGCCTAGATGGCGCGGAGACCCAGGCCGATCGGGGACCGCTGGGGTGTGTCCTCCGAGATCGGGCGATCCGGGCGACAGGTCGCGATCCGGAGACAGAAACATGGTGGGTCCTTCTGATGAGATCAGCGAGGTGGGTGGATGCGTCGGGGAGGCCATGAGACGGACTTGAGTGCTTGAAACGAAGTTGATGAGTGACTGTACTGAGGTCAATTGCTGTACAAAAGACTTCAGTACAGGGGGCGGTTGTGGCAAAGTCACTACTCAAATTTTGTACGAGGATCGGTGGCCACACCTTTAAAGCGCCGCTTACTGGTGGAAAAGGAGGCCATGAGACTCGGCGATCCAATACGGAGGTGGAAGATGATCTTAACGGGATCGGCGAACTGGTCCAACTGTCGTTAGACTAATGGGTGTGAATCGACCTGGGACGGAGCGATCTGGAATGATTTACATGGAACAATCTGGGACAAGGATCTGGGACCGGGTGATGGGATATGACTCTGCGACGAAGGTGTAACACCTTGCAGAATGTTATGGGGCGATTTGGAACCAGACGTCGGGATGAAGTCATACAGCTCATTGGAATGCCGGTCAAGAAGAAGTATACGTACATTGAAGCAGGCTAAGATCAGATCGCAGATCGGCATGTTGTGGCAACGGTTTGTTGGAGAATTGACACATCTGGGACAAGGCGACTCCCCAAAGTGCATCTGGGACCAGGTGGTACAGGTCGGTGAATCGGCAAAGAAGGCGCAACACCATACGGATCGGTGATACTCTTTACCGATCCTAAATTGGGAGTACTGATTTTGGTTAATTATACGCCGATCTGGAAGTTTTGCATACTCAGGGGAGTCAAGGAAACCGATGTCGAGACGTATGAATGAAGTGGTCGATTGGATAACACTGGAGGATGATATTGAAGCACGTATGAGGAGATAAAAAGTGTTAATTGTAGATTTAGACCGGATCGACCTCCAACATCTCGATATTGGATGACAGATCGGTCATGTTCCACACTGATCATGAATATATGGTTGATGAAGACACTGGATCATGTGTAATATACTTGGTAGAGGTCACTAAGTGATGTCAAGAAGTTTCATGCCGAAAGAGCCAGTGGAAGCTGTCCGAATTGACGTCGCAAAATGGATTTAGACGCCTTCGGCATTTGGGCACTATTTTGGGCTTTTGGGTACCAAAAATGGGTATTTGGTACCCCATTTGGGATTTGGTCCTCTTTTGGCGTTCAGGTACGGTATCGGGAATATTGGCGCTATCATTGGAGTACAGGGCACGAAATTTCGACACGTGGCAAGGGGGCGATCCAGATTCAAGGCGATATCGGTTTGAAGAGTGACCTACAGTTAAAAATAGGCTTAAGGGTAGGTTGGATAGTAATTTGGTTGGTTAATAAACAGACTTGAACTCTACTTCTTCTGCTCACGACGCACGTTATCCTCCCCTCTTCTCCAGGCAAGATTGATTTGGCTTCCCCGGCGGGTTAAGGCACGCGTGTTACAAGGACACAGAAGACCGATCTTGGATTGTTGGCCAAGATCGAGAAGAGCGATCCCGGGATATCTGGCCCGGATCGATCAAGTACTCACAATCAACTCAACTGCTAGGGTAGCAGCACACAACGGAACAGGAAAAGGATTTTGGACACAGGATCGCGAGACGGCTCAAGTGGTCAGAAGATCTGGACAAGGCGTTCAAGACAAGACCGAGCAGGATCGAAGCGATCCCCTGGACAGATCGGCACGTTTCATTTTGGCGAAACAAGACATCGATCTACCCAAATTGCGCACTTCCGGCAAGATCGGCCGATCCCAAGACCAGATCGGACCGATCCCAAGGCAAGATCGACGCAGGACTTTTATTTGCTGAGTGAAGATTTCCGCACAGCAAAGACCCCGATCTCGAAGACAAATCAAGATCGGTGCGATCCAAGATCGGGATCGCAGAACCCCCGTTCGTGGTGTGAAGATTTCCGCACCAGAAGCGAACCCTCAACCCAACCTCTCAGCGAGATCGACATCTCCCAAGGCCGTTACGAAGAGCTCAAGCCAGCCCAACCGACGGGTACACAAGGTGAGCACAAGGTCATACAACAAGGCACGGATCGGAGTACCCCCTCCGTGAGTCGGCAAGTCTGGGCAAGTGGAAGATCGACACTCATACAAGCAATTTTGTGAGATCGACTTCACCACAACTGTTAGCGCCCGAGTCGTGCGACCTCGAGCGCCTTCGCTTCGGCGATGGTTCATCTGATTCATCAGATGAACCAAAGATGCTACGACGCATAGCATCATCCATGCCACGCTTGGCAGGCGGCTTGGATTCAATCGCCGTCGAGACGGAACCGTCTTCCGTATCAGGAGAGTATGAGACACCGAGCTCATACTCTGTGAAGACATGAGTATTTTCATGACCAGCGCCTGCATCACCAAGTGACACAGGCTGAGTCGCTTCAGCAACCGATAAGACATCAGTTGCTGTGGTTTCTGCTTCGGCGTCCGCACAGAGACGTGCGGACGCGCTCTCGGCGGCCTTGCTCGCGCATCGCATGGGCTTGTTAACCATGCGATGAGATGTTGGAAAGTGGACTCGGACCAACAAGTGCAAACCCTGTCCCAAATGATTTGGGACGAGTATCCATTTAGTCAATCAGTCACTAAAGTTACTGATGGTTAAGGGGGGGGTGATGTAACGGGGTGAATCGTTACATAACAATTTATAAGAAATTGTTATTAGATTGTAACTATAAGAGTTATATTCTCAGAATGTTGTCATAAGGACAATATTCTGTAGCACTTCCAAGTAGTTCCTAATTGGTTGATATAGGCCATTATGTCAACCAACGAAGACGCGCCACGACAGACGAACGCAATGAGTGGTGAGCAGATAGTTGATATACACACCTTTGTATTTAGACATAGTTAGATTAGGATAAACAGTGATTTATTGCAGACATTAACTATTATAAATACAGTTCTACTTTTTACTTTAACCAAGTACTCGCTTCTTCTTACCGTCTTACTCTGCACGTACGAGTGTACGTGAAGTTCCGAGGCACCGCCTTATTCTGTCATCAGAATAAGTAGCTTGTACTGTTACCAGTACAAGCTTCAGGGTGCCCCGTTACACCAGTAGTGTACAATGCTCAATATCCGTCATTTCACTTTGAAACTATCCATACGATAGCGACACGTGGTCCGGGCGCAATCGTACAAGGTACGATGCTCGTTCTCGTGGGCCTCCGAGCCATACCATTTTCGAGCCTCTACCCCCTCAACAGGCCTCGGCGGAGATGTTGCTTGATGTTGCAAGCCCTTTTAAGGTTGGATACTTGCTCTGGACCCCAAACGCCAGTAGTGGCCGGAGCTGGTGATGAAAAGTTACTCGCCCGTCCAGGCAAGACATTGTCAGGAACCGCGCCATCGTCGCTGCTCGTAACCGCAGAATTCGTCGTCTCATCCAAGGGGGCCCCCTCACTGGGCCCGCCGTCACCTACAAACGCGCTCGTTGTACTCTCTATCATTGACGAAGTCGGCCGTTCTGAGTCAGTGATACACCTCCAAACGTATCAGCCAATCATCAGGCTTTGCGCACCCGGGGTCTTTTTTAGAAAACATTATAAGATCTGTAAAGAGTATCACCGATCCGCATGGGGCTGCACTTCCTTCGCAGAATAACACCCCATCCCCTGGTCCCAGATACACCTTCACAGAGTTACTTGGCCACAATATCCACGACCGTTGCCATGTCCAGTTAATCCGACGTTCCAATGTCCGTCAATCACAAGACTTTAGCATATAGATTTGCGATCCAGTCTTCACCGGCTTCATTATGCGTATCATTGTCCTCGACCAACATTCAGGTGAATTGTATGACTTTGTCTCACTCCCTTTTCCCAAATTACATCACGAAAAGCGTCTTTTTCTGCGCCTCGTCTGGATCGTTCCATGAAAATCCTTCTATTTGTCGTCTTGTCCCAGATCGGTCCATAGAAGCTATTCTGGTTTGTCGCCTAGTCTCAGACATCGCCCCGTCTCTGTCATCGTAATGGCAATCGGATTAGCTCGATGATACCCGTTAAGATCGCCTTACATCTCCCATTGGATCGCTAGATCGCCCGTTGTTTTTTTCTGCCAGTAAGCGCCGTTTCCACAGGGTGGTCACCGATCCACGTCCCAAAAAATTAATTAGTGACTTTACCCACTTGTTGAATCCTTTAGACTAGTTCTTTAAAACTAAGTTTATCGTTGAGCGTAAAGTCTTCCTCTGACTTGAGGAGATGTGTAGCTCCGCTAAAGTTTCGGACCCACCGCGAAAGTTGCCCAACCCGAACGCAAATTTGTACTTGCGCGTTATGAGAGCAGCAGTGACTGTTCAGCTACTATGGCTTTTCAAATCTGGACTTTTGCTAACTCTATTTACAACTACTTAGTCCTGACTGACTGATGGATGTACGGAGAAGTGCCGGACAGGTATTACAGGAGGTCGAGGAGAGTATCCATAGCAGTTGTATTTATAAGATCATTCTATATTATGGTACAGGAGCTGAAACTGTAGAAGAATTGCATATATTATGCATTATTAATCGGAAGACGGCATAGCAATGGCATCGATCATGACGTTAGTTTAACTACTCATGACCATCCAGTATAAGTTTGCACGGATCGGCAAATATTCATTCCTGAATAATTCCGTACATTGCGCAGTATCTTCGAATACCAGATCTGTATCATGTCGTTCTGAAAAGTGCACTCTTGTCAAGAGCAATACGTAATCGGAGAACTGTGTAAAATAAGGTACGAAAAATAGTGCAAAAGCTCTTTGGAACATTATGCGTAGGTAAACAGTACAAGAAAAGTGGTGTAATAACTGGAATTTGGCAAAAGGGTGTGAATATCAGGTTTGACAAAGGGTACGAATTTAAGAAAAAGGGGTGCGATTAGATCAACTCCCGATTTTTAATCATATTCGCTATCATGGCGATTGCTGGAAGGCGATGAGATACGAAGGCCGAGAAAATGGAGAAGAAGCATAGTTCAGAGGTTGGTCACACCCATTGATAGCCACATCCATTCTCTCTGTCAATCTGGTGTTTATTTTTGTGGATCACACTGCACTCAATAGAGGCGTACTTATGCATGTCACAGGTGTCCACATAATATCTATGGTGCTTCTTTACTTTTTTATCCAAGAGAAAGCATGTGCAAGTCCACCGTCGTCAAAGAACGGTCTTCAAATCTCTTTTGTAGATTCATCCCGTGACGTTGGTTGGCCTGAAGCTGGATACATTGATAGTATTTACGGCGTTGTGCGTATCTGTTGCGGTCGTCAGTGGCGCAATTGCTGAAGATGTTTTATCCACATCATAAGGAAACCGTGATGTACTAAACGTTTTGTAGGCACTTTATGGTCATGTTTTCTAGACTTTACCACCGGGAGTGCAATCACCAGGATGCTAACATAGCCATTCCTGCTAAACAGAGACATGGTAGTTATGTGGCATGTCTTGGTACGCATGGAGTAATTGTGTCCGCTAAAGAGGTTTGCTGCGTCAAATTTATCCACTCTATGTAGGCTTTGTCCACGCATTGTTAATCCCTTTGCTCTATCAATTTTCGCTTTGTAAAATATCGCCTGCCGGCAATCGCCATAATAGCGAATGCGATTAAAATTCAAAGTGGGTAGGTATATCAAAATTAGAGCGGCATCATCAGAATTAGATTAGGTATAACAGATTAAGATTGAAAAGTCATATTTGGATTGGCCTAACCAATTCTCCGGTAGAATGACCCACTCGCGACCAGTATGTTTAACCTTTCCCTACATCCCTCATCGGTGGGGTGATTTAGGAAAATTGAGGGCTGATTGACACTTTTTACTGATGAATACACCTACTGTGGTGCCGAGCGCAAGCGCAGAGATTTGTCGAGATTCGGTCTCCTTAGTTTTGGACCTGCTCTATTCTGCATTTCAGTTTCGTCAATTTGACCTGGTAAAGTGAAGAAGCTTGGCGAATGTATCCATGTGCCCGTCTATCTAACCTTCTCCCACAATGAGAGAGATTGATCAAGACGACTTGGCAGCCACCAGTACCGCACTGTATCAACGCTGATAGAGGCAAGTGGGGTCGAGCAAAGTAAGCAAGTGCAATGTACGCCCCATAGTTGTTCAATGTACCTCTTGTGGCTGGTTGATGATAGCCGCAATGAAAAGAAATTTAACACAACCACGGTAGCATTAGGGAGAGTAAGCGAAGATCGAGTCCCAGCCAATTATGTATTCTTTAACAGGATAGCTCGTCGAATGACATGGTCGTATCGACACTTCAATGCTACTTGACTGGCGCTTGAAACCTTTTCAGTATCTCATCCACAAGCTTAGGGTTGACTTGTTGATTAAACCGCCTTATCACATCGTTACTAACGTAGGCAGACCTATGCCAACGATCAAACACACCCTCTCGTACCTTTTCGTTCTTCAGGATCAACCTGGCATCCTCATTGGATAGAGCAGTTTTCGTGGTCAACTTTTCGATGACATTCTGGCTGAGTCGTTTTTTGTCAGCGCGTGTCATCTTGTAAAAGTTGTCCACCTTTTGAGTAAAGTCGCGGTAACGTTTTCCGCCAAGGCCAGTCGTCTCGATAAGTTTGGGCAGCGCACCAAAAAAACTTCTGAAAAACGCTGTCGCTCTTTCTTCGGTGTTGTCGTCCGTGACTTGCGTGCCCCTTAGTAACGGAGAGCTCGAATCATCTTTTCCCAACACATCAAAGGGCTTGGCTCCAGCTGGAGCGGGCCCAAGACTTGACGCCTTCTCGACCGCGTCGGCTGCCGCGGCAGAAGCGAAGAATGCGGCAGCCGCCAGTTGCATGACACGGCGTATTTGCATAGTCTGGGCGGTAGCACTGACTTCGATGGTTTGGCAGCGGGATGAGTTGTGGGACCGAATTGAAAAGTGAGAGTCCAGGGTGATGTACTCTTTCAACGTCGTCTGCCTTTGACGATGCAAGCTCAATTCGCGGCTGTCCTTGAAGTTCGAGTCAGTCGTCCGTAATCGAACGGAACTACAACCCTACTTCTAAGTACTATCGTAGACTATTCAAAGAATGACCTCGAAAGACACGTGCTCACGCTAGCCCATCTTGCTCTTTGCACGCGACTCTGGAAAGAGATGCGACACCTCCCTCTCTCGTCGATGCGTTGTGCCTGTAGCTACATCTCTGATAGTGTGCTTGATGTGCAGAGTGGCAGTTAAGTCTGGACCGTACATGGCAGGTTCTTGTAAAGATAAATGAGTGTAAGCCAACGACGGAAGAGAAACGTTATTTAGCCACCACCCTTATGTTTACCAGCCACCACCTTCCAATAATTCATACAACGGCTGTGTAAAAGCTATGAACAGATTTTTGCAATGTATAAGAACGGGTGCTATTAAACTCGACGGGCGTTCAGCGTTTGATCTACATGGATGGCAACACTACGTTTATATACTTATGTTGTTCATTCTGTAGCTAATAGACGAGCAAGAAGGAATGGGACAGGTTCTCCAAGACGAGTAAAGCGTGATGGTCTCGGTTTTACTTCCGCGTGGGCACATAAATCTGACGTAAGTAGACCGAATATACTGATTTACGGGCCGCTATTTACGAAGATAGGCAAGTGGTCCTTTCATGAGATCAAGGGCATTGTGCTGGGATGTGCGAGTTGATGACAAGGACTCGGTATCACAAGCTGAAGAATGAAGACGAAAGTGTCATCAATCAGTTTGTCAAACTCATGAGTCGTAATTGACGCGAAACGAGACGGAATTGCCGAGCTTCACCTGGCCTAGAGCAAACACCTATGCTACGCCTGGCACAAGCATGTCTGTAAGATTGTTTTCGTGTTGCACTAAGAGGTTTGACTAGGAGCAGTGTGAATTGTTTTCTTATGGCATTATATTTGCATTACCTACCCTCTTTGTCCGTTTGGCTGCTACGACATTGTCTTGTCGTTGTGCATGGGTTCGATTAATGCCTTTACTTCCTCCAACAATCGTACGCGATCTGGGCGGTGGTCCAAGACTTTCCATAGAAGTCAGCAATGAATCAACCAACCTGATGTAAATTTTAGATGACAGCACACAAAAAGCAGACACAGGTGTGACGATAAAAGATTTGAGCTTGAAAACACCCAGCCTACTTTTTATCCAATAAAATGCAACGTTTTTCGAGAATTAATGTGACCTTGTAAAAATGGTTGGTGGGTGGTGGCTGATCAACGAAAGAGTGGTGGCTGAAACGATACCCTCTACGAAATTCTCTACCGCGTGAAAGCATGTGTAAGCTCGGCGCCGTCTTCGCTCTTAAGCTAATGCCCACTAAAAGGCTGAATAAAAGTGGACACGAAAACGGCTCCTTGAAACGCCGTGCCAAAACGAGGCGAGTGTATTCTGCTGTTGCACACGTCGTTGTGTCGGCGAAGAGGCTTAAAGTTTACAGACCACATGGAGCCAAGGAACTTACGTACCCACTGAATCTTTGGCTTGCCAAGGTTTTACACAACCGCATGTGCGAGGCTCGTGATGTCGCCATCATTTAAATGTGTCTGCGACACTAGCTAACGAGTATCAAGTACTGAAAACGAGTAAGCCCGGTCGAGGTTATCCACACTCTGTATTCTGAGGCATGAGTCGGTCTTCGTAATTAGGATCATGACTGTCTTTCGCCTAGCAATGACCACCTTCCCTCACAGCCCCACCACACAAGGACCCGATTGGAATACCAGTATATGCAGACTGTCCCTCGATAGGTGTCAGGAAATCAACACACTGGGGGACAAACCAAGTCGAAATATCCTTTCCATCTAATGTCTTTCAAATAAACGCGGTGCACGAACGACCAAAGTGTCACCCAGCAATCGACGCGTGCTTGGCGACTGTCATTACGATCTCGTTTTGGCCAGAGAAACTGCTCTACTACTCCGTATGTCCGTAATCACGATTGGCACTTAGCCAGTACACGTCTGTGAGTCGGTCGAAAACCATTTCGCAGGAGATGCGACAGCGTCCACGACAACACTTAACGATAAGTCTTACCATAAAGCGGATACAAAGGCGTATTAACAAGCTGGCTCAGATTGACCAACTCGACGCGCTCCAGCGATCTCGCGACAAGGTCGTGCTGTCGCTAGCCCAGTACATTGCACTTGCTTCGCCGAGAGGTTGAGCTTCTAGTTGACTGACACGAAGTGCCGTGGTCGATATCCCGTAGTTCGCTGATGTCTGTCGACCGAATTCCCCTAGACATTCTAGGCGACCACGGATGTGGACTACTACTACAGGCACATACTTCATCAAAATACACGATGATTATTGCGGGCCCGAAGGGTGAAGCTATCAGTGAGTGTGCGCAAGGTTGGTTGCCGAACTTTTAAATCGTACTCACCTGTCTGTGTTTGTGTGTCTGTCTGTGAACAACGCGGTTACGTGTACCTTACGCGTACTAATCCGATCAAGCCTGTTCCGTTCTCACAGATATGTAGGCATATTCAAAGTCGGTATTTGGCGAGATCACTGTTGTGGCGCATGTGATTGGCTCAAAATTGATCAATGGTGAACATGATTACACACACAAATGCTGGACGCTCATTCGGCAACGGCTGGCCGCGTGGCCTAACCTACTATACTGATTTAACACAGGCAGTAAAAGTATCATACTCATTTTTCACTGACTGCTAAAGCGTATTGTCTTGCAACTCGATTCAGTTCTCCGAACTGAATTACTAATAGCAAATAGCGAGCTCCAGAGCTTGCTCCTCTGTCGTATTACAGTCATCACCTCAACCTAGTACGGGCTCTATCAAGCACTATGGTGTCGGGAAAAATTCGCTGCGGATAGGAGTGCGTGTGAGATCGGTCGCCGAGCGGCCTCAAATAGATCGCTAAGCAGCAGCGTACAAGCGAGTCTTCCAGATATTACCTATTGGAGGTATCGCGGACGCAATAGGACATCCAAGCTGGACCTTTGTACTGCGATGTTGCACGTGTCGGGCTATCAGTGGAGGAAAGTTAAGTGGTGTGTGTCGAGCTGTGTGTGAGGCGTCCGACCCGGGGTCAGCGGTCTGGGTCGGACCACAGCCCATAACCGAACAAGTCGGGTCAAACCCCGGGTCGTGACCCAGCAGAACCCGGTCCGGGTCGACCTAGCAGAACACGGTCCGGGTCGACCTAGCAGAACACGGTCCGGGTCGATGCCCTCGATCAGAAACCCGCTTTGCAATGTCAGTAAAATGCATCTGTATCACTGTCTTTTTAGTAAAAAGCGGGACGCAGGAGCAAAATTCTGAAAAGATTGTGTCGGGGCTGATTTTTCTGTCATTGACAAGACCGAAAAGGTCTCTCCAGTAGCAACCTCGAGAAAAAGTCGGATATTTCTCGAGGATCCACATCCCGTCCAAGTACTCGCTCGAAATGGACGTGGGTACAGCAGGCAGCAGCAGCAGCTCAAAAGGTCCCGGCGCCTTCACTGGCTCGCAGGCGCCTCAAAGCGCATTCAGTAGCAACGATGTCTCGTCTGTAGATGTAAAAACCGCCAGTGCTCACGCCGTAGCTGCAGACGAGACGCCTGTGACACTTGCACAGCTGCACGAGGTGGTCAAGTCGCACAAGGAGTGGGTGAAGCATATCATCTTTGACGGGGACGGGAATATCCTTTTGAGCAACATCGAACCGCTGGAAGGCGACGTTGCGTACGTTATCCGGAGCGTGTGTTCCGAATGTATTTTTGACTCTGGACGTCAATAGTAACCTAACCCTGGTCTTCTTTTTGGCATGACTACTTTTGGTGATGCCCATATTTCGACCCTTATTTGGTATTGCTAGCGGTTTGCTAACCCTTTACAACAAGCGTGAAGATACAATGGCGTCAGGGATTGTACTGCTTCACGAGCAGTACGACGTGCATCGGTGCGACGTCTTTATGGATTTTGCATCGATGACGCAGTCGAAAGAGTCTTGAGTACTGCTGGAATTGACGATGTGTCGATGAATATTAATCGTCACTTGATGGATACGTTTGTTGTCTGTTGTGCAGGTTCCACCCGCCACTTGTGTACGGACGTCGGGGGGACCCGTCGGTAGAGGAAGGGGAGGGTATTGCCGTGTGCAAAGTGGTGCAAGGCTGTCGCACACTGTTCTGTCTCATCACTTATGTCTACCCGACACTATCGGCTCGTGCCGTTCCACAACTGAAGGAGTTCTGCGAGACACAACGTGAGCTGCTTGCTTCGGTTGTTCAGCAATGACGGTGGTAACGTGGGCCTTGAGTACTTACGCTCGGTTTATGTGTGTCTGTAGTCGTGCGGCTGGGTTGATGCAAAGCTGAAAGATATGGTGGGGAAAGTAGAGCGGAGTGCCGAGAGACTGCTGCTTGCGAGGTCTTTGACGCTGATGCAGTTGGCTTGATCAATACAGAATCGAATCTTTGCACGCTAGCGAGTTGTTGTGGCCAGGATCGGCTTTGTACTTGGCGACAGCTTTCCACTATCGACGCGTCCGAGGATTTGAAAATGATTGCAGTCTTCGCCAAAGTGGACGCCGCATGTAGCCAACGATGGTCCGGTTTGCATTCGTTCCGTGGCTCGGACGATCGCAGATCGTAATGAATGCAGTAATGTGGTACATCTGCACGACGGTGGAAGACCATTGTGGCAACAAGACTCGATCATGTGGATTTTGATTGCAGATTGAGCGTCCATCTTCCTTGATAAGCTTTGACGAGGCAAAGTCGAGACCCTTCGCACGTGTTTTTATCATGACTTCAGTTTGCGACGGTAGTCAAAACCGCTCCATGGTTGTGGCGTGATGGACAACCCAAGCGCCGAAGGCTAAAAAACTGATGATGTAACGATAAAATAGCTACATCGAGTCGTTTAGTGGTCGCTAACGAAGGAACAGTTCAATGTGATAAAGGTATGTGCCAGGCTGGCTTGACTGTGATATGAAGTCACGTCACGACATGGAGCGGTATCAATTGCTAGCAACGGCTGAAGAAGCTACATTTCACCCCAGTCAGCGTCGTCGTCGTCTTCGAACTGGATGTCAGCGTTGTCCAGTTCGAAGTCCAATAGCTCTCCGGTGATGCCAGCAGCCATCGACGTTGTTGGCGTAGAAGCAGTCACGTCTGGACCGGAATTCTGGGAGGATGAAAACGCATTCTGACTGCTGTATACCGACCGAGTGGAGCCTGAGACGAGGTCCAAACTGCCATCAACACCGCCGAAGCCGCTCGGTGTCACGCTGTCATGCTGTTGCTGTTGCCATTGTGGATCAATCTCTGCTTCGGCTTGCGCATGTGCGGTAAAAGCAGCGGCAGCGGCTGCTTCCTCCTGCATAGCTCGAGCGCGTCTTTCAGCCTCGACGCGCTGCCACTCTTCCTCTGCACGGGCTAGAGCCTCGACACGCTGCAGCTCTTCTTCTTCTGCACGAGCTTGAGCCTCAAAAAGCTGCCTTTCTTCCTCCGCACGAGCTCGAGCCTCAAGAAGCTGCCGCTCTTCTTTCGCACGGGCTTGAGCCTCAAAAAGCTGCCGCTCTTCTTCTTCCGCACGGGCTTGAGCCTCAAAAAGCTGCCGCTCTTCTTCTTCCGCACGAGCTTGAGCCTCGGCTTCCAACACCGCCTGAGCCTCAGCTTGCGCCTGAGCTGATTCCGCAGCTGCTGCTAATTCCGCTGCTGCATGCGCCCGCGCGTCAACGTCAGCTGCCGCCATCGCCTCTGCTTGTGCAAAAGATTGAGCTAGAGCTCGCGCTTCAGCTTGAGCAAGGGCTTCCGCCTGAGCTTCTGCTTCTGCATTGAACATACCATCTTTGGTATACGCTTCGCAAGCACCGACAGCAAAAGTCGCTGCAGCGCCTCCACTCAAGATTAATTCAAGAATGTTCTCGCTCTCGAGCATCTCCTTTTTTGCAGCGTATGCTGACGCCGGAGCCATAGTCTCATCGCATCCATTGTGAGCAAGAAGCATCTCCTCAGCCTGCATGGAGAGCTGCAGGTTCTCAAACAAAGCAGGATTGTGTGCAGGGTCGGCCAGTGCCTTGGCAGCACGGGAGCTGACAGCAGCCAGATCTTCTCGCCACTTGTCCATTACCAGCTGCATCTTAGACGGGCAATAGCTGCGAGCGAAAAAGGCGGCTTCTGGGAACCGCTTGGTTTCCTTCAGCACTTCAACACAGTCTGTAGTTCTGCCCAGCAGTAACCAGCATATGAATGCTATGTTATAACGGCGCTTTTCGCGAGCAAGTCCAGCAAGACGAACAAGACCATCCTTGTCTCCACGACTTGTATACAAAATCAGCAGTAAGCTAAAGTCGTCAGCGCGAAGGGCACAATCCTCAGCCAGAGTTAGTTGGCAATCGTTAAGTGCAAGATCCCCCAGCTGTTTCCACTTGTGCTGAGTCTCGATATCCACATCCTTGCCATCCTCTCCCTTGTCAATTTCCTGCAGCATGATATCACGTGCCACGTCCAGCTTTGCAAGCTGCACGGCGAGGTCGAACTTTTGGTCTGGATCAGTACTTAAAGCCAAAGCCTCTTCTTTAAACCCCTGTGACTCCAAAAATCGAGCCACATAGTCCATTTGATCTGCCGGAATATTAGGCAATATGGCATTTGCACTTTCAAAGTCTCGACGCACCACAGCAGTCTGGTACTCCAGCATGACCAACGAAACAGTGTAGCTCACTACGTTCTTCATTTTGTCCATAAGAAACACCAAGCTTTCGCGCGGAAGGTACCCGAGAATATACATCTTCTGCTCCAGGTGAGCGAGCGTCATGACCTCACCACCGACGTAGTAGTTGAGTCTGCCACCGGCGTTGGTGTACAAGAAGCAATCTCCGACCCACGTGCCGGTGCCCACCTTCTCAGAGATTTCGTGCAGCAGATCGAAGGCGCCGTCAACGCCTTCTTCGGGTGAATTTGTGCCAGCAGCAAAAGACTGTGCCACCACTTCTTTGTTGTATCGTAACACGAAAAAACTCGACTCGGACGCAAGCACAACGAGACTGCCGTTTTCAGACCAAAACACATTTTTGACCACCACGTCAATCTTACGAATCAGTCGCAGCTCTTCCCAATCAAACATAGCAATGGCGTCATTGCCTTTAACGCCGATGGCACCTGTACCTCCGAACAACCCTTCAGCAGAAAGCACACGAGGCTTCTCACTTTTCACCTCCTTGAAATTACGAAACAGCGTGAGCTTTGAAACGCTCTCACGTACCACGTAATCACCTGTGCCAGTTGGCGACCAGCTGAAGTCCAGTGCGGCACCAAAAGCCTTGTTACGCAACTGCTGTGCTGTGTAAATAATGTACTCGCCGTCGCCGCAGACAACCACATAACGGCCATTGCTGTTGTGTTGTACCTTCTGCGGGTATACTTCGCAGCTCCCCAAGTCTTTTGAGACGAGCGGTAGCTTTTCACCGTCCTGAAGACCCATTTCAGCCACCACGCCCTTCAAGCTAGCGGTGTGGACGTCATTGTTACTTGTCCAGATAAGTTTTCCGCTGCCACCAGCGTCCATACTCACGACGGGCGTGTCGTGTCCTAATCTCAACACGATCGTACCTTCATCGTAGCCGATCGCCAGCGTGTTGGCCGATGGTAGTGCTGCAAGCGACCAACTGCGTTCCATGCCGTAATTGAGTGTCGTCTCAGCACGGTACGTCGTCGAATGCCACATCCTCACGGCACCATCTTCACAAGCCGAAATGATGAGTGGGAGCCTTGGGTGGTACAACACCGATGTCAAGTTATTGCCGTGTCCATCCAGCGTGTGGACAATAGCTTTCGTCTGGTAGTCCCACACTTTCACCGTCCGATCATCGCTACCTGAGAGCAGATACGGTTTATCTCCGCCTGGATAATACGCGACACAATTGACCCCTCGCTCGTGTCCGTCCAGTGAAAAGTGTGCGTGACTCGAGCCCAAGCCCCAGACCCGCACAGTCCGATCGAGGCACGCACTCGCGAACGAGTGCGCGTCTTTTGGATTGAACTTGACCATCATAACGTAGTGGCCATGGCCTTCAAACACCTGCGTGCAGGCAAAGTGTTTGTCCCAGTCCCACAACTTGATCGTCATGTCGTCTGCACACGTGAGGAAGCACGACAGCGTCGGGTGCACTTCAATGTGGCGAATGTAGTCACTATGGGCCTCGAACGTCGTGACCTTCTCCATAGTATTGTAGTTAAAGACGCGCACTTGCATGTCGTCAGAACTGGCAACGACCCACTGCTTCCGAGCGACGAACTTGGCATTGCGCACGGGCAGCGACGAGACCTCGAGCGTCTTGACGAGGGACTGCGTCGCGTAGTTCCAGATCATCAACGTGCCCGAGTAGAGCGCCGAGAGCACCCAGGGCTCGGTCGGGTGCAGGTCCACGCTCTTGACCCGCTCAGAGCGGGACGAGAGTTTGCGCTTGATGTCGAGACGGAGCGGCTACAGGGGGACACAGCATACACACACACACACACACACAGAGAGATACACATAGAAAGAGAGAGAGAGAGTACGTTGGGTGGTTAGTAGGGGTTGGGTATAGACTGAAGCATGCTGGATGAGGAAGCGGATCTTTCGTACCATTCTTTTGGAGTGCGACCTGTTGGGTTGACGTCGTTTTGGAGACTGGGGGGCGAGGGAGGCAGGTGCGGATTGGTTGATATGGTGGTGCTTTTGGGTTGTAGCCAGTTAGATGATGATGATGACGGTGGTGATGGCTGGTGCGAGCCTTATGCTGCTTTTATGCTGCGATTGGTGGGTCGAGGGAGTGGCGATAGGGTGGGTATCCTTTGGCTTAACCTGATTGTCTTCTCGGTCGATGGACCGGATAAAGTAGCTGGAGAATGTATGGCATTTGTTTTTTTTTTTTTAAATTGCATGGAGATATCTATGCAATTAAAAAGAACGCGCGGCCGAGAAGTAATGTCAAGGCAAGGGTAGAGTGCAGTACCGGCGCAATGGAATGTGCTTCCGCGCTTTGGCTTCCTTGACTGCACATGGTTAAGACCGTTATTACTACAAAAGTCCATCGAGAGTATTACATCCGCGTTCCAGCGACTTAATGGGCAGACCGTAGTGATCGGGCAATTATGAGTCAATGCAAAATATTCTTCAGTGCTCGGTCTACTTTTCTTGTATCACTTCTGAAATTGTTTGGTAAATACGACCACAGCCAACACGTAATACAAAGAATGTAGCGGGGCTGCTCTAACTCCTTCGTCAGAGAAAGACTTCTAGACTCGTAGTCTCTTAGTATCAAACTTAACGGGTATTGACTTGAAGAGTACTAAGTCTTACAGACTTAGTGAGACTTACTTAACTCTAAGTGTATGCACAAGCTCTTAAGCTTCTAGTCCTGGTTCAGGGGACGACAAATCCAAGGGATCGCGTAGCACTATAATGCCCGAGATTACTTGGTCTAAACTCAGGCCTTTAACTCTTACGAACAGAGACGTCTTGGAAAGACACGTGTCTGAATCTGATGAAAAGGAGAACTGAATATTTGCTGATTCAAAGCGAAAACAAACGTTACTTGCCTTTTTTAATCTAAAAACTATGCTTCCCAATCGATTAGTCATCATCGTAGTTTTTCTTGTGTACCACACTAGAACTACGTCGCATCTACGAAGACCCTATTACGATAGATATCCTCTAACCATTAGTGATAGAGTACGGTGTGATCGATATCCTCTAACCATTACTGATAGGGTACGGTATACTCGCTTAGCGCAAATGAAACAAAAGTATGCCTTATCAGTGATTCTGATCTCTTTCCGTGTGTACCACACCAATGTACCTGGTCATCACGACCATGTGTGTAACCCCGTTACAAAGAACCTTCAAGTATTGCGTACGGTACTGTGCTACTGAGTGTTTGTTTTGATAAACGCTCGTTCATCTCCCATGTCAACAGTTTTGTCACGTCCTGCTAACCGAGTATATTTGTAGCTGCTAAAAAGCGCAAATGTTTAACCTGGTGCGGTGCGTACCTTTGCCTAGACTATCGTCCAACTTTCGTAACACTGCACACATACGTACATGATGATGGCGCTATGAAAGGCGTGTCTAAACCTGGAAGCTATTCGATCATACTTTTGAAGGCTATTTACATAATTTACATCTACGCTTTATCCACGAACTCGCTTGTGTCGTACGGTACATCGCGTATGCACGCGCAAATCGTTTAATAGACCTGATCTGGTCGGTCGGACAGAGCCAGGTTTGTTACTCCTACTTACAAGGCGGTCATCACGGCGCAGCTTCCGTGGTACGTCTGTTGCTTATTCATGACGAGTCTGTGGCTCTCACGTAGACGCACCCGTCGTCGAAGGATGTAATGACAAAATTTATCATGAACGTTGCTTGAGTATGCAACGAAACACTTCAGTTCATTCTACGTCGGTATGGAAACGGTAGCTATGGTATGAACACGCCACGACAAACGTTGCCTATTGCTCACTGGTACCGTCTGCTATTTACAAGGCTAGCAAAAGCTAGGGTGTTAAGACCGATGAAAGACGCCAGTGGCCAGGTCGTGGCGACGTAGGATTGGGGATGCGTACATCCTTCGCTTGACCTGCTTTCGCCCATCCCTCGGCTGCTTGTACTCGTCCTCTATCTTACATCTGAGTACTTAGAAGCTGCGTGTGCTCACAAACTTACAAATTCTAATTTCGAGCGAGAGAGTTCGCTATGATCACGAAGCGATTGATCCGATTATGATGCAAGCGAGCGTACGGACCTAATTCTGAATCGGCTCAAAATCCTTGAACGGGTTACAAAACTTCCTTCTCGGAGAAAAGGTGTACTGGAGATGGCACTGAGACCCTGCACTTGCAAGTAGAAAGCATCAACACATTCCAATTCCGTAGTTGGCATCATAAATGTCATGGTTAGCATTGCGACTGCATGTTTCTGAATTCAATATGGATGCAGTTTTATCCACTCCGTGATGCATGTTTGAATTGATGGAGGTCCCTTGCATCGACGATCGATTATAAAAGGGATAGAGCCTCAGATCACGTTGTAGGTTAACATACTTGACATGCATGAGTCTATGAGACGTCACTCAGGTGCAACACTGCGGGCTTAAACAACACATAACGTTACCACCATCTAACTGTAGCTGTTACAAGCAACGACGTGCGCAAGAGATCTGAGCGTAACCAAGACACTCGTTACACACGTCTCGGCTGTTACAATCTCAGCTCGCGCTTGCGCCTGTCGTATACGTATACGAAATATGGTCTGCGCTGTATAGAGAGCTCGTGGTTATGCCTTTATAAAGCTGTCACTTGTTTTTACACCGTAATTAAAGAGATAAAGCAATTCCAATCGGACCTCTATCCCCAAGGACCCAATTTCGACGCTAATGGATGTCTCAGCTGCTGCTCCGCGCCGCTCGAAGCGGGACCACTTGCCCAGCGCTAAAGCCGCAGCCGCATCGGCCTCCGAGTTCATCTCTCCTGCTCCAACTTCTTGTTCCCGTCGCTCCCAAAGGCGTCGCGTACCCCCCAGTGTACCCCCAGTACCCCCTTCGCTGTCCACAGGGACTTTGTCTGTGTCGTATCCCGTATCGACGTCTCTAAACGATCCTATTGGGCCCAATGGTCAAAGTCGAAAGCTCCGAAAAGATGTGTATACGGCAAGTATTCCAAGTGTATACCAACAGGGGGTACACTCCATGTACCCCATGGGTACCCATCGCAAAGGCAAAGTGCTGGGCAGATACTCGAGCCGTGACTGTGCAGTGCTGTGTGAAGTAATCCTAAGCCAATTGGAAAAACAGACTCTGGCTCTGACGGTACTAGACGAGCCCAAGTCACCAGGTGGGAGCGATATTGGGGTGTATACGTATACATTGTTGACTATAGGGAGCCATAGTAGACTCGCGTTGTACTGATTTAGTGTTTGTTGAACTCTCTCGTGACCCAAAATGTTGCAGCATGTATCAGGTGGGAAGCCGTGGCTGATACAATGAAGACAACACGTGGGGTCTGGATAACGCCCCGAGAGTGTCAAATCGTGTGGAAGTTCTTGGCATACGGACAGCATGCTGAGTTTAAAGCCGGGAAGGAGCTACTACCGGACTCCGATGAGGAAGAGTGTGGCCAAAGTGCAAAGCAAATTAATGCCCGACTAGCTGCTGGCACAGCAAAATTTGCAGGGTCGAAGCTGGAAGGAGGTGGAGCTGCTGCAAAGCACAGCACGACGGTAGGCAAACAGGATATTAGAGCAGGAGAAGGCGTGACAGGAACGAGGAGTGATGGCAGACTACTGAACGACGTTACTGAAGCGAGGTCAATGAAAAGTACCTCGAGCGAAGCAAGTGCACAGCAAACGACCAAGAAGGCTTCTATCAGGTTGTATCCAACCTACTGGCTTCCTACGGGGGCACCGGATGCTTGGCATCGCCCGTTCGGTCCGAAAGACGCGCTGCCGCTGACTTTTGTGGCATCGAGGTTTCTTCGGCGAAAATCAACGCCGCCACCGGCTCCGTCGCGGGTGCAGCAATTGACAATACTGCCAAGTCCAAGCGCTACCGGGCCAGCAGAGCTGAAGCGAAAACAAGCAGACGATGATGCTGAGGCAGCCAAGAAAGCGAAGCTTGTTGCGTAAGCAAACAACTCCTCCGCAATATATTACCGAAAGAATGATCAAACGACAACATGCATCCCGATACATGGTTGATCAATGGCAGGCTAGCAATTGCCCGTGCAAGGTCATCAAAGTGGAGGGGAGTAAAACTGTGCATTTGGCAAAGGTGCAAGCTGGGAAGAAACGATGCACAGATTAAACTTCTTTGACTAGTGACCACTTCGATCGATATTTGAAGCAAGCTTCTACCACTTCGATAGCCTACAACGCCAACGAACGACTCGTGGGTTGTGTATTTCAATCTACAGGCAAGAAGACTAACACCTCCTTGCTGCAAAAATACCTGCGTTGTATCGAGTTGTGAAGCTACTTGAGACGAATATACCGTTATCACGGCTGCGTCAGAACGCTCATAACTAGAAGAACTCGATCGATTTCGAGCCTCCATCACTGACATGCCTTGCAAAGCCACATATCTGGAATCGACTGCAGCGGTGTAAATGCTCTTTTTTAGCAGAAAGTTGTTACTATCCACACATGTTTGTTCGAAACCATCACCTGCCCTACTACAATCGTGAATTGTAGTCGTCTTGGCAGCCAATTGTACAAGGAGCTAGCATAGCTTTTCGCACTTCATCATGTGTTCGTAATTGGAATTTAGGCTGACGAAGCGTCGATGATAACTAGCAGGATGCTACAAGAGCACGTGCTGCTGTGGGACGCTTGCGAAAATAATACGATGTACGGCTAATTGGCGTATGAGGAGTGGGGTCCACAAAAGTAGAAACAGCGGTGCACGTTAAGCAGCACCAAAAAGAGGGGGTCAGGTGTTCGTAGTAGATTCGGTATTTTGTACATGTTTTGATTGCATCCATATTGAAGCCTAACTTACTTGAAGTAGCATGTACTGTATCCCTATTTAACATGAAATTGCCGAGTAGGACTGTGGATGGGGGGACGAGTGGAAGCGGCAGCTGTACCCCATGACAAAAGGAGCAGGTATCAATCTATTTAAAAACGAGGCGATTGATCGTTGATCCGGACCATTGTAGCTTACTGCCGGCGCGTAGGAAAACAGTCGTCGTGATGCCATGCGTGGTCATTTTCTAACACATGCTGAATCGGCTCGTGCTTGAACTTACTGGAGATGATGTCCTTCGCTTGAGTTGCATTAAGGTATACTCATCTTGTTCGCCTCATGTTTGGTTTGCTATTACAAACTTGGCCACGACTTGGGCACACCCCATTTTTGCTGCGGCCACAGCCGCCCGTCTAAAAGAATAACATCCAGTCAAAGCTGTACAGTTGTATGTAGATGCCTCCATCTAGATTGCTGGAGTTGTTTGGCCAAGGGTTGTGGAGCTTAAGGAAGGGAATTATTTCTCCTACAAAAGGTAGAGAACCTTTGCCAAAGATCCGTCTTGGCCGCACAAAAGTGTCTGAGTCCTCCCATACTTATACAATACTACAGAAAATGCCAGAAAAGAGCACACATCAGCTCTTTGTTAATGTAGAGATGCCCCAGCATGCAATTTATAATATCGTTCTGTAGCTCATTCGTTCTAAAATAGCAGTGCCTAACCAAAGCTCACTCGTTCGATACCGGTGTGGTGTACAATCGAAAAATTTAAGCGTTCAGGTACTGGTGTCTGGGGTTCGCCAGCGCTTTTCTGCCAGCAGAGATGTCCCTCACTTTAAGTACGTTTAGGTTTTTAGTAACACACGACCAGAATGAGAAACATACTACTAGACGATTAAAAATGCGCGACAGACGATGAATAACGCACTACCATAATTAGAAACGTACGACTAGACGATTGGTAACACATGACTCGACGGCTCGCATAAAAGAAACTGTTCAGCTAGAAGTGCGCCTTCCACATTTGCATCCGCACTTCGATCACCAGCCGAAGGACCGCCACAAGGAACTTCCGACTTCAGCATTCCGTTTGTAACGGGGTCAAACGTCCGTTATCTTCCTGAAGGGACACAATATAACGGGGTAGCCCGTTACATGATATTGACACGGTTTCAATAGGAATATTGTATAGCACGACAATATCCTACCAATGTTATCCGAGGTGGATAATGTTGAAGGAAAATTATCCCCTTTTGGATAATATTCATGCGCTGCTCCAAGATTGGTTGATATAAGACATATCAACCATAGATTGCCACAAATCGCTGCTAGACGCGCGCAATGAGTGGTGAGCAGGTTGTCGTCATACGGCAATGTAGATATAGTAGGTAGATAAAGATTACAGTTATATTGATAGCTTAACTCTATTAAATACGGTTCTCTTTTCACCCTTTACTTGACCGAGTCGTTCAAGTAGACTAGCTTCCTCTGCAAGTACTCGTGTACGTGAAGTTTCGCGGCACCCCAAACAAAGGGTGCCCTGTTACACCTGGCAGCACTTCGTAGTCCGTCCAACGACTACTTAGTGTCCGTCCAACATGTTCATGTTGGACGTAGAAGACGACAGCTTTCACGTCACACGTGAAGGCTACTCCCATCTGAGTGACTCAGAATGGGATACATTCGGCCGCATGAGTGTGCCCATGGGCGAACCCGCCATCAGTGGCATGTTGAAGTCTCAAAGCAGAGACCAGCAACATGCTTCTATCAACAAGTTCCTACAGGGGGAACTTGCCGTCGAAAGACAGAAGATAGCCTTTCTACAAAAGCAAGGATCTCATCAGTCGATGGGCGGGCCGACGCACATGCGTCGAACCAAAACCGTGAAGATTGATATCTCAAGGTACAAGGGAATCGATGAAGATTCCCTTTTGAGATGGTTCGTCGAGTTAGACGATGCCATGAGGGCCCGTCACATCGAGGGTGACGAGATGCAAGTCACCTATGCCCTGTCGAATTTGACGGGACGAGCAAAGACTTAGGCCTTAGGGCTCAAGCTTCACGACCCGAGCGTGTTTGAGTCGTTGAAGATCTTGAAGTCTCGGCTTAAAGAGACGTTTGAGCCGCCGAGAGCCGAGTTCAGAGCACGCTCTGCACTCTTGAGGCTCACGCAAGGTAAGCGTGACGTGCACGCTTACGCACAGCACCTGCGCTACCTTGCAAGTAGCGTCACGGAAAACCCTGTTGATGAGCATACGCTCATCAACGTGTTCATCTACGGCCTTGTGGATGGGTCGGTGAAGACCCACATGTTCCAAGATGATTTCTATACGCTGGAAAGGGCGATAGCGTATGCGGAACAAGAAGACGTCAGCCTGTGACAGTCTCAGGCTACCTCGTCCAACTATCGTCCGACGAGGCGACAGGAATCAGGAGGTCCCGAACCAATGAACCTCTTTTACATCGAGAGCGAGAGTCCTCGCTCTCGGAGTCACCAGCGAGCGCAAGATGCCATCGCTGTCAGAAGATCAGACACTACGCTCATGATTCCAGTGTCTTAAGTACCGCATCACGTCCAAAAACAGGACGTGATGACCGCCGTTGGCCAAGGAAGGGTCCGAGGCGTGGGTCCGACCATGTCGCCAAGCCGCGACAGTAAATCGGACCGTCAAAAAAACGGTCAGGGTCAGTAGGGGCGGAGCACCCTGCTGATCCAGCAACGTCAAGAGAATTTGCAGGAATCTTGACGTAGATTGCTCCCAACATGCAGTCTCTGTGTGTTACTGCCCTTAGTGATGAGGAGTCTCTCATCACTTTGAAGATCGAAGTGACAAGTGGAATGTCACTTCGCTCCCTAATTGACCGTGGTGCGTCGAACAGTTTCATCCGACGCCAGTCGCTAAGGGATAGTAGTCTCAACTATGTTGAGCGAGAGTTCCCTTTAACGAGAATGACGGTGTGCCTTGCTACAGGCGCATCCGAGACAGTGAACAAACGTGAAGTTGGAATCCACTACACGCCAGAAGGAAAACAGTACGATGATGAATCTATCGTGTCAGATTTGGATGACAAATTTGATGGCATCCTTGGTCTGCCATGGCTTAGAAAGTACCGGCCATGGGTTAGCTGGCAGCATCGATCCGTGAAGATGCCTGCCGTTTGTTCATCGGGTCTCCATCTGATGAGCGTCTTGGAGCGTCCACAAGCGTGTGGATGTACTACGAGTGAGTGCGATGGCCTCACTTGTGGTACGGTCGTTAGTACGATTGCACAAGCTCACAGTGTAGAAGGCCACTACACTGTGGAACCAGCTTCCGGCACCTGTGTAGAGACACAGGCTGCGCCGAATGTTCACCACTCGAAAAGACAGAGTGGACTGGAACACGAATGCACACCAAGAAGGTTGCATCCGAGAAGAGAGACCAGTGTTGTTCAGTATGGACAACACGTTGAAGCGAGATCGACTATCAGAGAGTCGATCGTCGAGCAAGCCCGCTCGACTGAAAGAGAGTCGATCGAAGAGGACGTGACCGTGATAGTACCCGTATCGGAAGAAATTTCCGGCGTTCCTGAGAGCAATAACTCCCGAGAGAATTATGTTGAAGGTGTATCCCAACCACCTGCGAATGTGTTTTCCCAGAAAATCACCGAGACAGTGAATGTCTTGGTGAATGACGGATCAAGTGTAGGCGCTTATGCGCTTAATCTGGTTACACCTCCGAAGTCAGCTTCGGAAGTAATCAAGTTGCCAACGCTAGAATTCTAGAAGATTCTTGCGAGATCTGTGTAGTGACAAGATCAAGCAGATATGCGTACTCGTCACAGAGGACGAGTACGTCGCCGATATTCGGTCGGCACAAGTGTTTGCTGAGAACTAACGGGTTCTCAGTAGCTCATCGATGGACGAGAGTGTCCTCGATGAGAAGACTCGGATTGAGCGGTACACGTCTCAATCTTGGGAGTCTTTGGAGGTAAATCCTTCGTATGACGATTTGGTTGAATTCAGGGGTGTTTCCCGAATCCGTGCCATGCGAGCTGCTCAAGGACAAAGGCACTCGGCATGAGATCGAAATGAAACCTGGTTCGAAATATTATGTCATGAACTAGTGACCACTGCCTCGTGAACAGGTCACAGCAATCGACAAATTCTTTGCCGATTGTTTAGCGGCTGGCCATCTGAGGGAATCAACATCCCCACACAGCTCTCCGACCTTCTGTGCGCGAAAGGACACATGAGGGTGGCGGATAGTGCACGCGTTCAACAAACTGAACGCTGCAACGGTACCGGCTCAAACGCCGATCCCAAGGAAGGACATCATCACAGATACTTTGGCAAAGAGTACCACCTTCTCGTCCATGGATCTGATAGATGGATTCTATCAGATCCTATCATCAGATCCTCATGCGTGAACGGGAGATCTGGTACACAGCAGTGGACACTCCCAGTGGTATGCTCTGGGAGTGGCTAGTGATGCCACAGGGGCTAAGTAACGCCCCTGCAACGTTCAACAGATGTGTTACGAATCTATTGCGATCGGTGCGGGACTTCGCACCGAGTTACTTCGAAGATGTCTTCGTTCATATCCGGGATATGGATGTAAAGACGGAAGTGGAGGTTCATAGAATCCACGTCCGGAAGGTTCTTACGCTAATGCGAGAGCATAAGTTGTTCGCGAGCCTCAAGAAGTGTATCTTCGTAGCGAACGAAATACCACTTCTTGGCTACATCGTGGGAAAAAACGGTGTACGCCCTGATCCGGAAAGATCAATGCGATTAGCGACTGGCCTGTGCCAGTGACGTCAAGGGACTTCGGATAGGCCTTGGCTTGGCGGCGTACTTGCACAAGTACTCGCGCAACTATGCCGATATGACCGTACATCTCTCTCGTCTACTAAAGAAAATGAGAGGTGGTCATGGAGTGCTGAGTGTCAGCACTACTTTAAAGGTATCAAGAAAAGCTTGGCACAATCGCCTGTGTTGGCGATTGCAGACCAAGGCAGACCATTCCATGTGGTCTGTGACACCAGCGATTTTACGATCGGCTGCGCTTTATTACAGTACGACTCAGACGGCGTTGAGCGCGTCGTCTATTATCATTCGCGTCAGCTGCAATCAGCTGAGCGTAATTACCCGGTGCATGACAAGGAACTCCTTGCCATGAAATATGCACTGGCCAAGTTTCGAGTATATCACTTAGGAGATAGGCCCCTCATCGTTCATACCGACCATGCGTCGTTACGCACGGCCGTAAACAGTCCACACCTCTCGCAACGACTGGCGAGGTGGCTGGATTTCTTCGCGAAGCACAACTTCTCCGTCGAGCGTAAACCAGGACGACTGAATGTCGTCGCTGATACTCTTTCGCGTCGGCCCGATTTCGAGCCGACTGCTCAACCCAGCAGTCGGGGTGATCCCACCGTCGCGACACTAACAGTGAATGTTCCGTCGTCAAATCTGCTCGACGATGTGCGAAAAGAATACGCAGAAGATGAGCCTATTCTGCGAGTGATGGATTACGTGTCTAATCTACGTAGTAGAGCTTTGAAAAGCTTGACGTCTCAATAGCACTCTTCGACCGAACGGTATTCTGTTCGTGATGGACTGCTGCACTATACAGCAGTCAACGGCGACACACCTCGTGTCGTCGTTCCGGCTCATAATTATTTGCGATTGCGCATCATGTGTGAGTGTCACGATTTCCCACCAAGTGGGCATCGCGGTAGAGACAAGACTTACCTCACGGTGAGTCGTGACTTCTTTTGGCCCCGCCAGAATGAGTTTGTGCGCACATTCATACATTCGCGCTTGCAAAGTTTGTCAACGGGTGAAGCCTATTTCTTCATCCCGTGCAGCCTTTCAGCCTCTACCGATTCCGTCTGAGTGCTGGTAGTCCGTATCGATGGACTTCGTCTTCGGGTTTCCCAAGGAAGCTCACAAGAATACTGGTATTCTTGTGTTTTTTTGTCGGTTCAGCAAGATGTACCATCTTGCTGCAGTACCGGAGTCAATCACAGCCCAGGGCTGTGCTCGTGCCTTCATCGATAATATCTTCCAAATGCACGGTTTACCCCATGAACTCGTGTCCGATAGGGACCCCCGCTTCACAGCGGAGTTCTGGCAATCCGTGTTCCGTTCACTTGGCACAAGTTTGACGATGTCAACTTCTGACCATCCCGAAACAGATGGTCAGACGGAACGCGTCAACCGCGTTCTCGAAGAGATACTTCGAGGGTACGTCCACTCGTTTACGCATCGATGATGATGATGACGACGATGCTGGTATATTCAGTATCGCCAACGACTGCCACAGTAAGGACGGTGACGCCCTCACTAGTGAAGACAAAGTTCTTTCAGCGTGCACAAGAAGTGCACTGCTGTTGACAAGGATGAAACAGCAGTGGAATTTCTGCTGACTCACGAAGCGGTTGTACGCTTCATTCAAGATCCTATTGCAGACGCAATAGACAAGTAGGAAAGAAGCGCAGACAAACATGGAAGACCAAACGTTCTTTCATTTAACGAAGGAGATTTAGTTTTACTGTCTACAGTAAATCAGCCAAAACGCTTAGTGACAAACATGGGCAGCAGTAAATTACTGCCCAAGTACATCGGTCAATTTCGTGTGTTGCACTTAATGGGCAATGCACACACGATTGAACTGTCCCGTACGATGCGTACGCATCCTACGATTTACGTCGGTCTTATCCGCCCGTACTATCAGTACGAGCCCGTTTGGAGATGCGAAGAACACCTCCGCGGTCAAGGGCCGAGACCACCTTCGAGTGGTCCCGTTTCAACGAGCCAGTCTGGTCGACTAGCGAAGCGACCTGTTCGCGCAGTTCAGCGATGTCCTGATGAGCTGCAGCCAGCTCGTCACGAAGAGAACGAGTCGAACGTTCGTTCTCAAGTTGCGCGAACGCAAAGGCGGCACGATCGTTCGAACGATCGTGCATTAGGGAATTATAACGATCCCTTACAAGATCCTCAAGTCCATAACGCCGAGTCTGTTTATGAGCCAGGTCATCTTGCAACTGTTCCGTTACACGGTTCAACTCTTGAACATTAAGCTGATCCGACCCTCGAGCGGATCAGGTGTTCCCACCGCCACCACATCCTTTGGTAGATTCTGGAGGTGGTCAACGCTCTCTGGTAGAGCGTATTTTGAACCACCGCGACGTGAATGGCGTCTGGATGAGTAATCTCGTCCGCTGGAGTGGCTATCAACCGTCTTAGGACAGCTGGGAGCCCCGTTCCCAGCTGATCGTTGATGTCCTTGATCTCGCCGAGCAATACGACACGACCCACCCGTTGCGTTCGAAGAAGGGCCGTCGGAAAACGACCTCCCCGAACGCGAGTACAGGGATTACAAAGTGTCAATCCCTTTGGTCATCTCAGAAGAGATGCGTCCCTCCAGTAGGAAACATTAGGGAGGTAGGCCTCTTTAAAGAAAAGATTCGAGTATGCCAGGCAACCTAGACACGAATCGCCCCACGAGATCCAGGGTAGTCCTGCATCTCTTTACAGCCGGTGCTACTTAAATTGCGCCCCGAATGGGATACGCTTCTCTGTCGCACGTGGTGACCCACCACGTGGACTATTCGCAACAGCAGGCCAAGCATCACCTGCTGCTGAAGCAATGAAGAACTCTCTTCACCACGTGGACTGTTCGCAACAGGCCACGTGTTGCTGAAGCAAAAGAATAACTCTCTTTGGCCTTTTAGTAGATAAATTAATTGATCTGAAAAATAATATAAAATTAAAAAAAGGTAAAAAAGTAATCAAAGGAATTAAAAATTTATGTTCTAATTCAAATAAATTTAATTGTAAATAAGTCGTTATTTTATTTTGTTTCATATATTTTGTATTTGAAAGCCTACTTGGTAAAATTGGTAAACACGATAGATTCAAAATTTATTCCCAATCAAAGGGTTATTGGTTCAAGTCCAGTAGTAGGTGTTCTTAGAATTTTATCAAAGTGGTGAAATTGGTGCTTTTCTTGCTGCTTCGGCAGCACATCGCATAGACTTTGACACCATGCGATAAATTGGCATAAAAGTAAGGATTTGACCAACAAGTGCTCTCTTGATAGAGTGATCCAACGGTGATCCAACGGTGATCACCCTGTCCCGATCAATTCTAATTCAATCAACGGGTGAATGCTTTTTAGAGGGGGTGATGTTACGGGGTAGCCCGTTACATGATATTGACAACAAACGGTTTCAAAACGGAATATTGTTTAGCATTACAATTCCATACCAATATTATCCGAGATGGATAATGTTGAAGGAATCTTATCCCCTTTAGATAATATTCATGCGCTGCTCCAAGATTGGTTGATAAAAGACATATCAACCATAGATTGCCACCAATCGCTGCTAGACGCGCGTAATGAGTGGTGAGCAGGTTGTCGTCATACGGCAATGTAGAATATAGTAGGTAGATAAAGATTACAGTTATATTGATGGCTTAACTCTATTAAATACGGTTCTCTTTTCACCCTATACTTAATGAGCTGTTTGAGTAGACTAGCTTCCTCTGCACGTACTAGTGTACGCAAAGTTTCGCGGTACCCCAAGCAAAGGGAGCTTCGTTGCACGTAACTTGTATATGCGACATACAATTGTATTTATGTCTGTGATACTGATATGGTGGTTAATCTCAGTCATCCTTTGATGATAGATTGATGTGCCATCCGACACATTAATTACTAATAGACCGAAAATTACTATGCGAATTAGTTTAACCTTAGTATAAAGTTGAATGAGGTATATCACAGACAAAACTAAGAAATAAAGTGTAGTTTGTCTTTCGATCGTTTAAGGTCACGTGCATAATTGAGACGTCGGCAGATCACAGAGAGTCAGAGCCATCTTGTGGTGTAGACTCTAGAGCACCTTGTGCAAGCGATTACTCAGAATTATTGTTAGTCCCTTAAACCAGGGCTAGAAGCTCTACGAGCGTAGATACTTTAAAGGGTTTTTATATTAGTGTTAAGAACTAGAGACTCTTTAAATTCATAGACACTTATTTCCGTAGAACTGAGTGACTTCTAGAGTAATAAATCATCCTGCGATAAGGATCTTTGTAGCTCCACTACACCATCCGCACATCTCGACATACTGCAATTGCTCTTTCTCCTACTTCTAGGTTTTAGCTTCCGAGCAAATGTCAAATTTTGGCCTCTACAGCTGGTTAAAGCTTGTTCATGGCACCTTCGAGGTTAAATTATCAGTCGGTCGCGACCGGCAGTGGAAGTGGGGACGTTGGACATCACGGCAATGGACATCGAACTGGCGATAGATACAGTTACTGATAGTGCTTTGAATGTGTCCGTGTACATTTATAGAACTCTTCGATAACCTTTGTAGTTGTTATTAGTCGTCGTTTTTATTTTAGGTGTGTGGGTGTGCCGGTAAAAGGAATGGGGTGTGTCCGTAGAAATAGCCGGGTGTACTCCTAGTCGTGACTACAAATTACATTTAATTTCCGATGATCACAAAGGCGGAAGAATTAGAAGATAATTTACGCGAGAATTGTAAAATGTTGCAGGACACACGTAGGTTTTGCTGACCGTGGTAGGCATCGTTGGTCGTCTGTTTAGAATTTGCAATATATGTGAACCTTTTTTGTTTTCGTGACGAAAGATAACTAGATCAAATTTATAAAGAATTATTCAAAGAATGCTTATACCTCATATAACGATTGGTGGTAAACGTGTCGACTGATTATTAGATACCACAAGAAAGAACCACAAGGACAAATTTTCACATGTCTGGATTCGACATTCGAAACAATTTGCCAAATTTTGGTCGAAGAGCCCAATATGTAAGGGGAATCCACAACTGCAGCTCAATGTTACCTGATGATCGCCAGTGACGTACACCCTTCTGTGTTAATGTATCATATTTATTTTTGTTAGCTTTATCAGGGTCTCGCTCTGGTGAGGTCTTGACGCTTTTACTTATCGATTTTCAAGACCAACTGAGTTATTTAGTGTCAAAAGCTTAATTTCGTTCACTTTGCAGCTGTGGCATCTTGTTGTGCTGTACGGATATACTGGGGCTTGCGTGGATTTAGTTGTAGTAAAATTTATGATCATGTAGTGCAGATATATATGAATAGGGCAGCTGAGGTGATCAGCTTACTTTTGCTTTCAACTCTGCTACATTTTACCATAGGATTTACATGTAGGCCATGCAGCAGTTTGGCAAGTTCCACAACAGCCATCAATTCGACTACATCTCACCTTATACCCG
Source organism: Peronospora matthiolae (assembly GCA_921007115.2). NCBI lineage: Eukaryota > Oomycota > Peronosporomycetes > Peronosporales > Peronosporaceae > Peronospora > Peronospora matthiolae. Next base: position 383,414 of record CAKLBY020000119.1, on the reverse strand, counting down.
CTGTAATTGTCATACAGACTCCGAAAAGTGTTGCGGTACAACATTCCTATCAATTTTTCTTACTGCAATGACACATTCAGAGTACATTATACTTGTCGTTATCAGCAAGTAAAACACCTTCACATGGTATTGCTTACTTTGACATTATTGTGTACACGTCCTTCTCAAATGGATAAGTAAATCGCTCTGAACGAGATGGTAGGTGTAAAGATACTACTCAGTCAATCTCTCGATACTCAGAGTAATGCGGCAACAATTGAAAAGACGTGACACAACTAAACTGGAACTGACTTGAAAAAAGTACGCCTTTTGTCGATTTGCTAATCAAATTTATTTTTTTATTTTTAATGTAGAGCATTGATCACCAGTTGCATGAGATTGACGTAAACATTGAACAATTGATGCTCACAATGTCGTTCGAAGACATATTGAAAGCGCCAAGCGGAAACACTCACACCGAAATTGAATGAAGCACATGAAAGGTCAAAATATTACCTCTACGGTGCTGGTAGACGACAAACCCACCTTCGGTATCTCTCTTGGTAAAACGTACTTTAGAAGGCATTAAACCTACGTATCACGAATTTTAGTTGCCGATTGTACAAGCACGGTGAACGCGTACAGCCTTCCGCTCCTTAACAGATTCTTTTACGTGTGCTTACCAAACTTTAACGCGGTTGTAAAATGCATGGATGATCAAGCTTTCGTCGTTTACGTTTGAACAATTTGCGAGATCTTCCTACCTCTTCTGCAGCATTCAAACAACTCGTTGTCGATTGCGATTGTGGACTTGTGAAGTAGACGAAAAAGAAATGAACAAGCGCATTCATTATCATCTCCCATTTTAATATTGCAAAGATCGTCATACCCTGATGGCAAAGAGGTTATCCGGATGCTGACGAGGGGATCCGGACATCACTACTGTTCTACTGGAGTGGTAGTTACATGATCCTATAAAGACAGTGCCGGCATTTGCGCTAAGAATTTAGTATCTATCACGTTTGTTATTTGATTATATAGTATTGTTTACATATAGCATATTCAAAATTTATACAGGAATACAGAGCTGTAGCTTATCCGATAGAGACAACTTTTTTCTTCGGTATCACTGGGCTTCGTTCACCTAGCTCCAGCATTTTTTATCAAACCATTTCTCTCTTGTGTAAAGAGAACATCATAACGCGTTAATAGCACCACATGTGATTACTACGAGCTTGTATCCAGAGATGTCAAGTAAAACAACAATCATATGGAAGCGTTGGATAAACAGAAATGTGAAATATGCACAAACCTTTTCGACGACCTGATCTCGAAGCTGCATCGACTTGTTTCATGTCACGATTTTTTGCTCTACAAGAAGCAGTAATAACTCGAGCTCGATCGTTTAGTCTTTTACGCTGCGTGGGTTACCACGCAAAAGTCTACGGTATTACCTGCGCGCACGTTATCGTTGTAGGCACATCGATCTAAAACAACCAATTGAACTAAGTAATTTTTCAAAGCAGTGAAGTGAGAAATTTGTTTCATTCTCGTTTTGTACAGCGACGATAACACAAACTGCCTCAACCCATTTGTATATTATACATATATGGCATCGAACCACCATTTTGCATTCAGAAGGTAAGTTTTCGCTAGCTGTCACACCAAAAACCAATGAAGCGGAAGCCTTCGGAATTCAAGTGTAACGGGGCACCCTTTGTCTGGGTGCCACGAAACTTCACGTACACTAGAACTTGCAGAGGAAGCTAGTCTACTTGAACGACTCGGTCAAGTAAAGGTAAAAAGAGAACTGTATTTAATAGAGTTAAGCCATCAATATAACTGTAATCTTCATATAACTTATATTCTACATTGCCGTATGACGACAACCTGCTCACCACTCATTGCGCGCGTCTAGCAGCGATTTGTGGCAATCTATGGTTGATATGTCTTTTATCAACCAATCTTGGAGCAGCGCATAAATATTATCTAAAGGGGATAAGATTCCTTCAACATTATCCATCTTGGATAATATCGGTAGGATATTGTCATACTAGACAATTTTTCAATTGACACCGTTTGTTGTCAATATCATGTAACGGGCTACCCCGTAACATCACCCCCTCTAAAAAGCATTCACCCGTTGATTGAATTAGAATTGATTGGGTCAGGGTGACCACCGTTGGATCACTCTCGGATAGGGTGCACTTGTTGTTCAGACACCATTCGTTTGCCAATTCCGCGAGCTGCTACTGCAGCAGCAAGAAGGGCGGCTGCACGCATGCGTGCGGCCGCGGAAAGTGTCTATCACACGTCAGCAGCAGGTGATTAGTTGCCTGTTGTTGTGAACCCTTTACGTAATGAGTCATTACGTGCAACAGGTACATCCGTTGCGTCTGCAGCGGGTACCACGATTCGTAATCAAGATGAGTCTGAGATAGAGCTCATCTATTCTGGCGAGTCGGACGATGCATCCGACTCGAAGGCGACTCCTTACGCCTCCGGACACCCGAGGCGGACACTGCAATAGCCAGGATGACTGGCTCAGGTCAACGCAGCGGTATCATGTCGAGATCTTCGTAACGAGCGATTGTTACAACGAATGCTAGCCTCACGCGACTCCATCCAACGATCGGATGCGTGGGGACGGTGGTGGTGTAACTATACATCACCACGAGCAAAGTGATTCGAGGGATCGAGCTGCCACTGGTTTCAGTGCTCAAGCTGACACCAATCAAGCGGCCAGGGACCGAAATGTCCTTCGACACGCTCCTCAAGTGGAGTCTCCTTGGATGCCGCCATCCAGAAAGTTGGACCGGTTGGCCGACATGACCACCGAACGGGATCGAATCCCGTTGTTAGATTGCAGGAATATTTGCCCTCCTAATTCCAGCACGGAAACTATCCGTGCTGAGGAAGAATTCTGCACCGGTGCGTTTTTCAAACATCGGTGGTACAACGGTAGCCGTGGTCGAGATAGCAAAGTCTTGGTGCAAGGGTGGAATGCCCTCATCCACAACGTCGAGTGCATTGACCGTGAGGCCTGGCTCTGTAAACTTGATGCAGCTCACACCAGGTTAGAGACGCAACTCAGTCGGGGCGCGATGCAAGTTGCACCGGCTTTCAAGAGAGGCAGCGTTACCCTGTCTCTCGTGGGGCGATTCGCGTCTAGGTTGCCTGGAAAATGCAAATTGTGCCCCTAGAGAGGCCTTCCTCCATAATGTTTCCTACTGGAGGGACGCATCTCTTCTGAGATGACCAAAGGGATTGACACTTTGTAATCCCTGTACTCGCGTTCGGGGAGGTCGTTTTCCGACGGCCCTTCTTCGAACGCAACGGGTGGGTCTCGTCGTATTGCTCGGCGAGATCAAGGAAATCAACGATCAGCTGGGAACGGGGCTCCCAGCTGTCCTAAGACGGTTGATAGCCACTCCAGCGGACGAGATTACTCATCCAGACGCCATTCACGTCGCGGTGGTTCAAAATACGCTCTACCATAAAGCGTTGACCACCTCCAGAATCTACCAAAGGATTTGGTGGCGGTGGGAACACCTGATCCGCTCGAGGGTCGGATCAGCTTAATGTTCAAGAGATGAACCGTGTAATGGAACAGTTGCAAGATGACCCGGCTCATCAACAGACTCGGCGTTATGGACTTGAGGATCTTGTAAGGGATCGTTATAATTCCCTAATGCACGATCGTTCGAAAGATCGTGCCGCCTTTGCGTTCGCGCAACTTGAGAACGAACGTTCGACTCGTTCTCTTCGTGACGAGCTGGCTGCAGCTCATCAGGACATCGCTGAACTGCGCGAACAGGTCGCTTCGCTAGTCGACCAGACTGGCTCGTTGAAACGGGACCACTCGAAGGTGGTCTCGGCCCTTGACCGCGGAGGTGTTCTTCGCATCTCCAAACGGGCTCGTACTGATAGTACGGGCGGATACGACCGACGTAAATCGTAGGATGCGTACGCATCTTACGGGACAGTTCAATCGTGTGTGCATTGCCCATTAAGTGCAACACACGAAATTGACCGATGTACTTGGGCAGTAATTTACTGCTGCCCATGTTTGTCACTAAGTGTTTTGGCTGATTTACTGTAGACAGTAAAACTAAATCTCCTTCGTTAAATGAAAGAACGTTTGGTCTTCCATGTTTGTCTGCGCTTCTTTCCTACTTGTCTATTGCGTCTGCAATAGGATCTTGAATGAAGCGTACAACCGCTTCGTGAGTCAGCAGAAATTCCACTGCTGTTTCATCCTTGTCAACAGCAGTGCACTTCTTGTGCACGCTGAAAGAACTTTGTCTTCACTAGTGAGGGCGTCACCGTCCTTACTGTGGCAGTCGTTGGCGATACTGAATATACCAGCATCGTCGTCATCATCATCATCGATGCGTAAACGAGTGGACGTACCCTCGAAGTATCTCTTCGAGAACGCGGTTGACGCGTTCCGTCTGACCATCTGTTTCGGGATGGTCAGAAGTTGACATCGTCAAACTTGTGCCAAGTGAACGGAACACGGATTGCCAGAACTCCGCTGTGAAGCGGGGGTCCCTATCGGACACGAGTTCATGGGGTAAACCGTGCATTTGGAAGATATTATCGATGAAGGCACGAGCACAGCCCTGGGCTGTGATTGACTCCAGTACTGCAGCAAGATGGTACATCTTGCTGAACCGACCAAAAAACACAAGAATACCAGTATTCTTGTGAGCTTCCTTGGGAAACCCGAAGACGAAGTCCATCGATACGGACTACCAGCACTCAGACGGAATCGGTAGAGGCTGAAAGGCTGCACGGGATGAAGAAATAGGCTTCACCCGTTGACAAACTTTGCAAGCGCGAATGTATGAATGTGCGCACAAACTCATTCTGGCGGGGCCAAAAGAAGTCACGACTCACCGTGAGGTAAGTCTTGTCTCTACCGCGATGCCCACTTGGTGGGAAATCGTGACACTCACACATGATGCGCAATCGCAAATCATCATGAGCCGGAACGACGACACGAGGTGTGTCGCCGTTGACTGCTGTATAGTGCAGCAGTCCATCACGAACAGAATACCGTTCGGTCGAAGAGTGATATTGAGACGTCAAGCTTTTCAAAGCTCTACTACGTAGATTAGACACGTAATCCATCACTCGCAGAATAGGCTCATCTTCTGCGTATAAAATTCCATCAATTTTTCACGTTCTTCAAATCCCCAAAAATAAGGTGTCATTGCTCCTACATATTCTTTTCGCACATCGTCGAGCAGATTCGACGACGGAACATTCACTGTTAGCGTCGCGACGGTGGGATCACCCCGACTGCTGGGTTGAGCAGTCGGCTCGAAATCGGGCCGACGTGAAAGAGTATCAGCGACGACATTCAGTCGTCCTGGTTTACGCTCGACGGAGAAGTTGTGCTTCGCGAAGAAATCCAGCCACCTCGCCAGTCGTTGCGAGAGGTGTGGACTGTTTACGGCCGTGCGTAACGACGCATGGTCGGTATGAACGATGAGGGGCCTATCTCCTAAGCGATATACTCGAAACTTGGCCAGTGCATACTTCATGGCAAGGAGTTCCTTGTCATGCACCGGGTAATTACGCTCAGCTGCTTGCAGCTGACGCGAATGATAATAGACGACGCGCTCAACGCCGTCTGAGTCGTACTGCATCAACGCGCAGCCGATCGTAAAATCGCTGGTGTCACAGACCACATGGAATGGTCTGCCTTGGTCTGCAATCGCCAACACAGGCGATTGTGCCAAGCTTTTCTTGATAACTTTAAAGTAGTGCTGACACTCAGCACTCCATGACCACCTCTCATTTTTCTTTAGTAGACGAGAGAGATGTACGGTCATATCGGCATAGTTGCGCGAGTACTTGTGCAAGTGCGCCGCCAAGCCAAGGCCTATCCGAAGTCCCTTGACGTCACTGGCACAGGCCAGTCGCTAATCGCATTTATCTTTCCGGATCAGGGCGTACACCGTTTTTTTCCACGATGTAGCCAAGAAGTGGTATTTCGTTCGCTACGAAGATACACTTCTTGAGGCTCGCGAACAACTTATGCTCTCGCATTAGCGTAAGAACTTTCCGGACGTGGATTCTATGAACCTCCACTTCCGTCTTTACATCCATATCCCGGATATGAACGAAGACATCTTCGAAGTAACTCGGTGCGAAGTCCCGCACCGATCGCAATAGATTCGTAACACATCTGTTGAACGTTGCAGGGGCGTTACTTAGCCCCTGTGGCATCACTAGCCACTCCCAGAGCATACCACTGGGAGTGTCCACTGCTGTGTACCGGATCTCCCGTTCACGCATGAGGATCTGATGATAGGATCTGATAGAATCCATCTATCAGATCCATGGACGAAAAGGTGGTACTCTTTGCCAAAGTATCTGTGATGATGTCCTTCCTTGGGATCGGCGTTTGAGCCGGTACCGTTGCAGCGTTCAGTTTGTTGAACGCGTGCACTATCCGCCACCCTCATGTGTCCTTTCGCGCACAGAAGGTCGGAGAGCTGTGTGGGGATGTTGATTCTCTCAGATGGCCAGCCGCTAAACAATCGGCAAAGAATTTGTCGATTGCTGTGACCTGTTCACGAGGCAGTGGTCACTAGTTCATGACATAATATTTCGAACCAGGTTTCATTTCGATCTCATGCCGAGTGCCTTTGTCCTTGAGCAGCTCGCATGGCACGGATTCGGGAAACACCCCTGAATTCAACCAAATCGTTATACGAAGGATTTATCTCCAAAGACTCCCAAGATTGAGACGTGTACCGCTCAATCCGAGTCTTCTCATCGAGGACACTCTCGTCCATCGATGAGCTACTGAGAACCCGTTAGTTCTCAGCAAACACTTGTGCCGACCGAATATCGGCGACGTACTCGTCCTCTGTGACGAGTACGCATATCTGCTTGATCTTGTCACTACACAGATCTCGCAAGAATCTTCTAGAATTCTAGCGTTGGCAACTTGATTACTTCCGAAGCTGACTTCGGAGGTGTAACCAGATCAAGCGCATAAGCGCCTACACTTGATCCGTCATTCACCAAGACATTCACTGTCTCGGTGATTTTCTGGGGAAAACACATTCGCAGGTGGTTGGGATACACCTTCAACATAATTCTCTCGGGAGTTATTGCTCTCAGGAACGCCGGAAATTTCTTCCGATACGGGTACTATCACGGTCACGTCCTCTTCGATCGACTCTCTTTCAGTCGAGCGGGCTTGCTCGACGATCGACTCTCTGATAGTCGATCTCGCTTCAACGTGTTGTCCATACTGAACAACACTGGTCTCTCTTCTCGGATGCAACCTTCTTGGTGTGCATTCGTGTTCCAGTCCACTCTGTCTTTTCGAGTGGTGAACCTTCGGCGCAGCCTGTGTCTCTACACAGGTGCCGGAAGCTGGTTCCACAGTGTAGTGGCCTTCTACACTGTGAGCTTGTGCAATCGTACTAACGACCGTACCACAAGTGAGGCCATCGCACTCACTCGTAGTACATCCACACGCTTGTGGACGCTCCAAGACGCTCATCAGATGGAGACCCGATGAACAAACGGCATGCATCTTCACGGATCGTTGCTGCCAGCTAACCCATGGCCGGTACTGTAACTGGGTGAATCGTTACATAACAATTTATAAGAAATTGTTAATAGAATATAACTATAAGAGTTATATTCTTAGAATATTGTCATAAGGACAAATATTCTGTAGCACTTACGAGTAGTTCCAAATTGGTTGATATAGGCCATTATATCAACCAACGAAGACGCGCCACGACAGACGCACGCAATGAGTGGTGAGCAGATAGTTGATATGCACACATTTGTATTTAGACATAGTTAGATAAAGATAAATAGTGATTTATTGCAGACATTAACTATTATAAATACAGTTCTACTTTTTACTTTAACCAAGTACTCGCTTCTTCTTACCGTCTTCCTCTGCACGTACGAGTGTACGTGAAGTTCCGAGGCACCGCCTTATTCTGTCATCAGAATAAGTAGCTTGTACTGTCACCAGTACAAGCTTCAGGGTGCCCCGTTACACCTGGTAGCACTTCGTAGTCCGTCCAAGGACCACGTTTACTTCTAACATGAATATGTTGGATGATGAAGATGACCAAAGCTTTCACGCTACGCGTGACGGCTACTCCCATTTGAGCGATGTCGAATGGGATGCGGTTGAACGAATGGGTTCGACCATGGGCATCCATGCTGTTAGCGTAATGCTAGAGGCTCTCAATAGAGATGCCCAACATGCTACTATCGCCAAGTTCATTCAAAATGAACTTGACGCTGAACGCGAGAAAGTAGCCTTGCTTCACCAACAAGGTTCTCAACAAGCAGAGTTGTTGAGAGAACAGGGTGCTCAACAGTTTGAACTGTTGAGACAGCAGCAGGCTGCTGCTGGTGGGTCGATGCATTCGCGTCGACCCGAAACCTTGAAGATTGACATCTCCAAGTATAGGGGGGTCGAAGAGGACTCTTGAGATGGTTCGTCGCATTAGACGACGCCATAAGGGCGCGTCGCATCGATGACGGGGATATGCAAGTTGCATTTGCCCAGTCAAATCTGGCAGGACGTGCCAAGACTTGGGCACTGGGGCTCAAGTTGCACGACCCATATGCGTTCGGGTCGTTGGAAGTCTTCAAGTCGCGGCTCAGACAAACGTTTGAATCGCCTAGAGCTGAGTTCAGAGCTCGAACCGAACTCTTGAAGCTCAAGCGGGGTAAGCGTGATGTGCACGCTTACGCTCAACATATACGACATCTCACGAGTTGTATAAGTTCCAATCCGGTGGATGAACACACGTTGGTTTCGGTGTTCATGCAGGGTCTTGCGGATGGTCCCGTCAAGACTCACCTGTTCCGGCTTGAACTAGATTCACTAGAACAAGCCATTTCCATTGCGGAGCAGGAAGACCTCAGTCTGAGACAGGCTCGCGCCAGCTCGACGTCATATCGTCAACCGAGATGACATGACAGCGGAGGTCCAGAGCTGATGGAACTCTGTTATGTAGAGAGCGAGAAGGCTCGCTCTACAGGCTACAAGAAGTTGCAGAGATGCAACAGATGTCAAAAGACAGGACACTACGCTTACGAGTGTAGTGCCCCTCGTCCAGTGTCTCGCGATACTGGGCGTAGTGACCGTCCACCCATGAGAAAGGGGCAGGGACGAGGGTCCGCTGTTGGTGCAAAGACGCAACAACGGGATGGACCGTCAAAAAACGGACAGGATCAGTAGGTGCGGAGCACCCTACTGATCCAGCAACGTCAAGAGAATTTGTAGGCCTCTTGATGAAGGTTGCTCCCAACACACAGACGTTGTGCGTTGCTGCTCTAGGTAATGAGGTCTCACTCATTACCTTGAAACTCGAAGTGACAAATAAGTTGTCCTTCGAGCTCTAGTCGATTGTGGGGCGTCCAACAATTTTGTGCGACGCCAATCGTTAGAAGATGGTCACTTTAAATTTAGTGAATGTGACATACCTCTTACGAGGATGACGGTACGTCTTACGACAGGCGCATCCGTAACCGTCATGAAGCGTATAGTGAAGATCCACTATACGCTAGAAGATACCCAATATGACGATGACTTTATCGTATTGGATTTGGATGACAAATCTGATGTCATCCTTGAAATACCGTGGCTCAGAAGGTACGAACCACGAGTAAACTGGCAACATCGAACAGTAACGATGCCTGCCGCTTGTTCATCAGATGGCCATCTGATGAACGTTTTGGAGCGTCCACAAGCGTGTGGATGTACTACGAGTGAGTGCGATGGCCTCACTTGTGGTACGGTCGTTAGTACGAATGCACAAAACCTTAGTGTACCAAACGGTTACACTTCGGAGCAAAGTTCCGGCGGCTGTGAGGAAACACAGGCTGCGCCGAAGGTCCACCACTCGAATAAGTCGGGTGGACTGGAGACAAAGATGTATCCCTAGCGGGGAACATCTAGAAGAGAAACAATCGATCGCTCAGGTTAAGCGAAACGATAATCCTAGATCGACTGGAGAGTCTTTCGTAGAGGATCTCGCTGTGGTTGCGCAACCCCAGCTAGAGGAAGTAAAGGGAATAAGTCCCAAGATTACAAATACGGCGGAAATAAGTTCCCCGAAACCCGCGGGAATAAGTCCCCGGGAAGACGAAGGAATAAGTCCTTCGAAGCCTGAGGGAATAAGTCCCCAGGAAATGACAGAGACATTGAATGTCATAGTCAATAACGGATCAAGTGTAGGCGCTTATACACTTGATCTGATTGCGCCTCCGAAGTTGACTTCGGAGATCACTCAGTTGCCAACGCTCGAACATAAAAGGTTCTTGCGTGATCTGCGTAGTGGCAAAGTCAAGCAGATCTGCATACTCGTCGCTGACGACGAGTGTGTAACCGACATAAGGTCAGCAACAGTGTTCACTGAGAACGAGAGAGTTCTCAGTAGTTCATCTATGGACGAGAGTGTCCTAGATGAAAAGACACGAATTGAGCGATATGACTCCCAATCATGGGAATCACTAAAGACAAATCCTCTCTATGAAGATTTGGTTGAATTCAAGGATGTATTCCCTGATACTTTTCCGTGCGAATTACCGAAGGATAAAGGTATTCGACACGAGGTCGAGCTTAAACCAGGCTCGAAGTACTGTGTCATGAAGCAGTGGCCACTGCCTCGTGAACAAGTACTTGCGATCGACAAGTTCTTTGCCGATCGTTTAGCTGCGGGCCATGTGAGGGAATCAACTTCCCCACATAGCTCTCCGACCTTCTGTGTGCGAAAAGCAACAGGAGGGTGGCGGATAGTGCACGCGTTCAACAAATTGAACGCTGCAACGGTACCGGCTCAGACGCCGATACCGAGGAAGGACGTAATCATTGATGGTATGTCAAAGAGTACCATCTTTTCGTCCATGGATTTGATGGATGGCTTCTATCAAATCCTTATGCGGGAACGGGATATACCCTATACCGCAGTTAGCACGCCTAGCGGCATGCTCTGGGAATGGCTAGTAATGCCACAAGGGCTTAGTAATGCCCCTGCCACGTTCAACAGATGTGTATCACATCTGTTGAGACCAGTACGAGAATTAGCACCGAGTTATTTCGATGACGCATTCATCCATAGTCGGGCTATGGATGGAAAGCCGGATGTTGAGGTTCACAGGTTCCACGTCCGACAGGTTCTTACAATCATGCGAAAGCATCAATTGTATGCTAACCTCAAGAAGTGTATATTTGCAGCAAGCGAAATACCACTTCTTGGGTGCATCGTTGGTAAGAACGGCGTACGTCCTGATCCCGAAAAGATCAAGGCGATCACCGACTGGCGTGTGCCGGTTGATGTCAAAGGTCTTTGAAAATTCCTTGGGCTAGCGGCGTATGTGCATAAGTATTCACGCAATTACGCCGAGATGACTGTGCACCTCTCTCGTTTGTTGAAAAAGAACGAGAGGTGGTTATGGAACGCTGAATGTCAGCGCTCCTTTGAGGGTATCAAGCAGAGCTTGATACAATCCCCAGTACTAGCAATAGCCGATCAGGACAGGCCATTTTATGTGGTCTGTGATGCCAGCGATTTCGCAATCGGCTGTGCATTAATGCAGTACGATCTTGAAGGCGTTGAACGCGTCGTCTGCTATCAGTCGCGTCAGCTGCAACCAGCTGAGCGGAACTATCCAGTGCATGACAAGGAACTCCTTGCCATGAAGTATGCACTCGCGAAGTTCAGAGTCTATCTATTAGGAGATAGACCCTTCGTTGTTTACACTGACCATGCGTCATTACGCACGGCAGTGAACAGCCCGCACCTTTCACAACGAATGGCGCGGTGGTTGTCATTCTTTGCAGAATACAACTTTACGGTCGAGTACAAACCAGGACGACTTAATGTCGTCGCTGATGCACTCTCACGTCGTCCCGACTTTGAAACAGTCGTGAAACCCAACAGTGAGACAGCCACTGTTGCGGTTATGACGTCCTCAGTCCCATCTTCAACGTTGAATGATGATGTGAGGCGGGCATACGCCCAAGATGGTGAGATTGTGAAGTTGTTGACGCATCTCTCACAACCATCTCGAGAATCGTTGAAACGATTGTCGTCTGCGTATCGACCTGCATCAGATCGATACACTACTCGCAACGGTTTACTGTATTATATAGCCGTTACTGGTGACGCACCACGTGTTGTCATTCCAGATGATACTGATCTGCGTTTGCGGATCATGTTCGAGTATCACGATGCTCCTATAGGAGGACATCGTGGCCGGGAGAAAACAAATCTCACGGTGAGTCGAGACTTTTACTGGCCCCGCCAGTATCAGTTTGTGCGAAAGTATGTTCGCGCATGCGAAGTCTGTCAACGAGTGAAGTCAAGTCCTTCACTGCGTGCACCTTTACAGCCTCTACCGGTTCCGGCTGAGTGCTGGGAATACATCTCAATGGATTTCGTCTTCGGGTTGCCCAAAGACGCACGCGGGAATACGGGTATTCTCGTATTTGTTGACAGATTCAGCAAAATGGTACACCTTGTGGCTGTACCAGAGACAATCACGGCAAGTGGCTGTGCTTGTGTCTTTATTGACACCATCTTCCGACTTCATGGGTTGCCCCGTGAACTCGTATCAGACAGAGATCCACGATTCACTGCTGATTTCTGGCGTTCCGTGTTCAAATCACTCGGAACGCGCTTGAAGATGTCGACATCTGATCATCCAGAGTCAGATGGTCAGACGGAACGTGCCAATCGTGTCCTTGAAGAGATACTTCGAGGATACGTACACTCCTTTAAGAGTTGGAGTGAGTTTTTGCCAATGGTAGAGTTTGCCATCAACAACTCGGTACATGCGTCCACGACCCATACACCGTTTTACGTGAATGGCTTACGCCATCCGCGTGTACCCACCTTACTAAAGTGTAACTCTGGTTTAAGGGGGGGAGGAATTCGCGAGCAAAAACCGATTTGGTTCACGCTCATCACGCTCTGACGAAGAGGTCATTGCTTTTGATGCCGACATCGATAACATCGATATCGAAGAAGATGATGCCAGTGAGAGCGCGGAAGCCCTCACTGAAGAAAAGGTTGGTGTTGCTGCAGTGCACTTACAGCTCACTGAAGCCAACGAGTCATCAGATGAGTTCATACTGGCTCGTGAAACGGTAGTCCGTTTTGTGCAAGACTCCATCGCCGAAGCGGTGGATAAGCAAAAGCAAAACGCTGACAAGAATGGAAGGGCAAACACTCTTTTATTTAATAAAGGTGACTTAGTCCTACTGTCTACGGTTAATCTACCAAAGCATGTAGTGACTAACTTGGGTAGCAGTAAACTACTACCCAAGTACATTGGCCCATTTCGTGTATTGCACCGCCTAGGCAATGCATACACGATCGAGTTACCACGTAAGATGCGAACGCATCCCACGTTTTACGTTGGTCGGCTTAAGCCGTACCATCAGTACGCTGCTTCTTCCGATGAAGAACGCCCTTGCGCTCAAGCATCTCGCAGAGAGCCTTGTGCTCCCGATGGTGGGCATCAACAAGGGTCTGAAGAGCAGCTATCTCATCCCGAGACCGATCAACAATCCCACGAGCTAACCTTAGCTCGTCACGACGAGATGTCAGAGCTCTCTCGTTCTCAAGCTGAGCAAAGGCAAACTCAGCTCGATGCTTCAAGACAGCGTCCGCCAGTTGGAGACGCCTGTCCCGCTCATGTTCGAGATCACCGCGTAACCCTTGCGTAACCCGATCAAAGAAGCTCTCGGGAACACACGGATCCCCACGATCGTGTGGAGAGCGTCTTTCCTCCTCCTCCACCTCCATTAGAGGACTCTCGCGGTGGCCAGCGCTATCTAGTTGAGCAGCTGTTGAGCTGTTTTTCGAACCACCGCGACGTGAACGGACGTCGGACGAGTTATCTCGTCCGGTGGCGCAGATATCCCCCGTCCTGGGGTACTTGGGAGCCCCGCTCCCAACTGATGGTTGACGTACTGGGTCCGGTTGAGCAGTACGACGAGGCACATCCTGTGCCGCAGAAGGACCGCCGGAGAAAGTCTTCCCGGCACGGTCGTAAAGGGATTTCAGGTTGTCAATCCCTTCGTACATCTCAATAGAGATACGTACGCGCCACCACGGGCTGGTAAGGAGGTAAGCCTCCTTAGGTGCTCGTGCAGAGTTGTTCACACAACATGGGCACGAGTCTCCCCATGAGAGGCAGGGTAACCCTATCTCCCTAGACAGACGATGCAGCTTGTAGCGTGCACCTGTCGGGGTTCGCTTTTCAAACTTATCACGAGCTTTGATAAGTTTGTCATTCCAAGCGTCACGACCTACATCCTCAAGGTTATGGATGTAGGCGTTCCACGCTTGAAGTAGTGAGGGACGATCACGCTTGTGGTTCCCACTGTACCATCGATGTCTGAAGAAAGCATCGATGAAGAACTCATTCTCAGTGTGATAGTTTTTCGCACTGGGGTCAAGGTGATGGATCCTTGACGAATCGAACAACCGTGTTCGATAACGATCACTTGTCGTCACCGACAAGCGATCCATGACTGACTTTGGAGGCAGCCATGCCTTCTTCTCGGGAGCGAGACGCAACACACTGCGGTCCCGCTCTTCCTGCGACGTACCGACAGAAGTACTGGTACCTCGCTGTGAAGTGGTGTCCATAGGAGAACCGACACCACTATTAGCGCCCGAGTCTCGCGACCTCGAGCGCCTTCGCTTCGGCGATGGTTCATCTGATTCGTCAGATGAACCAAAGATGCTACGACGCATAGCATCATCCATGCCACGCTTGGCAGGCGGCTTGGATTCGATCGCCGTCGATACGGATCCGTCTTCCGTATCAGAAGAGTACGAGACACCGAGCTCATACTCTGTGAAGACATGAGTGTCTTCATGACCAGCGCCTGCATCACCAAGTGACACAGGCTGAGTCGCTTCAGCAACCGATGATACATCAGCTGCTGTGGTTTCTGCTTCGACGTCCGCACAGAGACGTGCGGACGCGCTCTCGGCGGCCTTGCTCGCGCATCGCATGGGCTTGTTAACCATGCGATGAGATGTTGGAAAGTGGACTCGGACCAACAAGTGCAAATCCTGTCCCAAATGATTTGGGACGAGTATCCATTTAGTCACTCAGTCACTAAATGGACTGATGGTTAAGGGGGGGTGATGTAACGGGGTGAATCGTTACATAACAATTTATAAGAAATTGTTAATAGAATATAACTATAAGAGTTAGATTATCAGAATATTGTCATAAGGACAAATATTCTGTAGCACTTACGAGTAGTTCCAAATTGGTTGATATAGGCCATTATATCAACCAACGAAGACGCGCCACGACAGACGCACGCAATGAGTGGTGAGCAGATAATTGATTTACACATTTGTATTCAGACATAGTTAGATAAAGATAAATAGTGATTTATTGCAGACATTAACTATTATAAATACAGTTCTACTTTTTACTTTAACCAAGTACTCGCTTCTTCTTACCGTCTTCCTCTACACGTACGAGTGTACGTGAAGCTTCGAGGCACTTCCTTATTCTGTCATCAGAATAAGTAGCTTGTACTTTTACCAGTACAAGCTTCAGGGTGCCCCGTTACAGGTACTTTCAAGCCATGGCAGACCAAGGATGCCATCAAATTTGTCATCCTAATCTGACACGATAGATTCATCATCGTACTGTTTTCCTTCTAGCGTGTAGTGGATTCCAACTTCACGTTTGTTCACTGTTTCGGATGCGCCTGTAGCAAGGCACACCGTCATTCTCGTTTGAGGGAACTCTCGCTCAACATAGTTGAGACTACTATCCCTTAGCGACTGGCGTCGGATGAAACTGTTCGACGCACCACAGTCAATTAGGGAGCGAAGTGACATTCCACTTGTCACTTCGATCTTCAAAGTGATGAGAGACTCCTCATCACTAGGGGCAGTAACACATAGAGACTGCATGTTGGGAGCAATCTACGTCAATAGTCCTGCAAATTCTCTTGATGTTGCTGGATCAGCAGGGTGCTCCGCCCCTACTGACCCTGACCGTTTTTTGACGGTCCGATTTACTGTCGCGGCTTGGCGACATGGTCGGACCCACGCCTCGGACCCTTCCTTGGCCAACGGCGGTCATCACGTCCTGTTTTTGGACGTGATGCGGTACTTAAGACACTGGAATCATGAGCGTAGTGTCTGATCTTCTGACAGCGATGGCATCTTGCGCTCGCTGGTGACTCCGAGAGCGAGAGTCCTCGCTCTCGACGTAAAAGAGGTTCATTGGTTCGGGACCTCCTGATTCCTGTCGCCTCGTCGGACGATAGTTGGACGAGGTAGCCTGATACTGTCACAGGCTGACGTCTTCTTGTTCCGCATACGCTATCGCCCTTTCCAGCGTATAGAAATCATCTTGGAACATGTGGGTCTTCACCGACCCATCCACAAGGCCGTAGATGAACACGTTGATGAGCGTATGCTCATCAACAGGGTTTTCCGTGACGCTACTTGCAAGGTAGCGCAGGTGCTGTGCGTAAGCGTGCACGTCACGCTTACCTTGCATGAGCCTCAAGAGTGCAGAGCGTGCTCTGAACTCGGCTCTCGGCTGATCAAACGTCTCTTTAAGCCGAGACTTCAAGATCTTCAACGACTCAAACACGCTCGGGTCGTGAAGCTTGAGCCCTAAGGCCCAAGTCTTTGCTCGTCCCGTCAAATTCGACAGGGCATAGGTGACTTGCATCTCGTCACCCTCGATGTGACGGGCCCTCATGGCATCGTCTAACTCGACGAACCATCTCAAAAGGGAATCTTCATCGGTTCCCTTGTACCTTGAGATATCAATCTTCACGGTTTTGGTTCGACGCATGTGCGTCGGCCCGCCCATCGACTGATGAGATCCTTGCTTTTGTAGAAAGGCTATCTTCTGTCTTTCGACGGCAAGTTCCCCCTGTAGGAACTTGTTGATAGAAGCATGTTGCTGGTCTCTGCTTTGAGACTTCAACATGCCACTGATGGCGGGTTCGCCCATGGGCACACTCATGCGGCCGAATGTATCCCATTCTGAGTCACTCAGATGGTAGTAGCCTTCACGTGTGACGTGAAAGCTGTCGTCTTCTACGTCCAACATGAACATGTTGGACGGACACTAAGTAGTCGTTGGACGGACTACGAAGTGCTGCCAGGTGTAACAGGGTACCCTTTGTTTGGGGTGCCGCGAAACTTCACGTACACGAGTACTTGAAGAGGAAGCTAGTCTACTTGAACGACTCGGTCAAGTAAAGGTAAAAAGAGAGCTGTATTTAATAGAGTTAAGCTATCAATATAACTGTAATCTTCATATAACTTATATTCTACATTGCCGTATGACGACAACCTGCTCACCACTCATTGCGCGCGTCTAGCAGCGATTTGTGGCAATCTATGGTTGATATGTCTTATATCAACCAATCTTGGAGCGGCGCATACATATTATCCAAAAGGGGATAATCTTCCTTCAACATAATCCATCTCGGATAATATCGGTAGAATATTGTCGTGCTATACAATATTCCTATTGAAACCGTGTCAATATCATGTAACAGGCAACCCGTTACAATTCATCTCCGCGTTATCTCTAGATCTGCCGACCGCGCTATCTGCAGTCACAAAGTCCTTGATCAAAACCTCTTGATATCCTCGAAGATCCCTAAATGTATGAAGTTACATGTAAATCATGCCCAAGTGTGTTAAAGACCAACTAAAAGACGGAACGCGACCCGATAAATTCGCTGAATTTATTACGAGCTTTCTGTGCCAAACTTTCGGTTAAGAATTCATGTAAAGACAATCTGATTCGCAAGCTGATGAACACATTCTTGCATCGCATTTTCTTATTGCAACACGGCACTGGAACAAGAAATCGTGTTGGTAGCACTTTACAATTTCCGATTATGGAAGTGTCGTAGTGACGAAGCTAGAACTGCTCTTATCTAAAATGTTGCGATGCTCAGATACTTGGTCGTCTGAATTTCATTAGTACGCACCCGAAATTGGAATCAGTGTTACAAAGTGATACATACGTAGATGTACGTGCCATAGGGCTTAAGCACAATAAATAAAAGCCTGAAATGTCTCTTAGTCGATTTTCTTTCACATCAGGTGCAAAGTGCGGTCCCTTCGGGACGCCTCGCACTGCCAGCTCTACCCTTATTTTCTCTTCTCCCTTCCTCAGTTATTATTTCTCTGAATTAGACACGATACCTAAGTCTGAAGATTAGTCCTTTATGATCAAATTTTAATTTCGGCTTGCCTTAGATCGCATATGATGCTTACCCGTCGAAGCAAATATTACACAGCATCTTTTTCTTCATGATCCCTGTTCTTAGAAACTTAATCGCACATCAAAACAAGAAGCAGATTCAATAGCTGCTCCGCCTGAGCAATGTCGTCTCAAATATCTCAGCCGCACAGATGGGACATTCAGGTGCCAGTAGACAAACATTTAGCTTACAAAACGGAAGGATGTAGAATGAGGTCACTTCATTCGACTCGATTTTGCACCTGGTACCGATCAGTGTCTCTACACACACATTCGTCTGTAAATCTCTACTTCACCTCACCTTACATTATAATGTTCCAGCCATGATCAAAAGAGGCTCTTGCAAATTATGGGGACGAAAATTACCAAATAAAACCAGCAGATCACATGAATGACACATATCGCCATATAAGTAGAGAAAAACCGATAATGTCGCAGAACTGACTACCACTAACGTTACAAAGCAACCAGGTCAAAGAAAAACGGTTGAGCCTTATTCATGGATACATTAAGGACCAACGGCAACATTTCACAGCGTACTAAAACTTAGGAAGCTATTAATATCCCCCTCAGTTTCGAGTAAAGTCTCCTCAGTTTGATACAACGCTACATGACTGGCTGATTATGAGTCGAGGGTAAAGGAAACAATCTTACATCAGCTGCATTTTTATTACGCATTTATGTCGTAATCGTATACAAATTGAACCTTTTGGCGCAAAAATGTGTTGTGGGGGACGTCATTGTCGGCGGCCTTTCAGCCAAGTAAGCGATGAAAAAATCAAAAGATGTTGGTGAGTAAGTGAGTGAGTGTAAAGTCATCGTATGGAACTACAGCAATTAACGAAAAGCATCAATAAGGCAATAAACACGTAGAGTTTGTTAAGATGATGCGACCATTGTACTATGGTAGATCACAATGCTCAACAATGTGGAAATTTAATCGAGCCAACACCAACTCCTACGAAGCTTAACGAATCCAATATATAGATCAAAGTAACTTTGACTGCATTCCTCAATACGAGTGTATCAGCTTGCATATACAATCACTCGTGCATTACTAAAAGAAACGCTTACTTACACGAGCACGCAGTTGTCTCGGATTCATTGACAGCACCGACATCTAGTGTATCGTAATGTAAAATCTTACTTATTGAGATACCTTAACATCTTCGTATTAACAGGGGCGCTCGCATGCGCACTTGTCATAAGCTCCTTGTGCACAACTATCTCAATGTCCTCCTTCACCCTATTATGCGGACCTTAATTGCACATTAACAGATAAGAATTAGCACAGATAAATGGAAGGTTATTTAGTATTGAATTGGGCAACTAATTGACAACGCGCAACGCGTGCACGCGAGACAAGCGAATTGAGTACGCACAAATAAAAAATAAAAGAAATTAGAAGCCTTTAAACATCCACTAGCGCAGAACCTTTGCATAAAGCGTTATTGGGATTGCTTGCTGCTGTGGAGGCGTCTATCTTAAAATTTGATAAGCAATTGAGAGCATCTGCAGACATAAATGCTTTATTTTCCGCAAACACTTCATGCAAAGCTTGACATATCTCGCGCTACAGAACACACAGGAACGATTGCGGACCATACTAAATTACGTCGAGAGGATGTTTAAAATCGTTTATTGCGATATAATATCCTCAAGGTATGTCTATTTATTAGCCATTGACGTAGCGTTATATCAAATTGAGGAAACACTAAAAAAACGAGGGGAGATTAATGGCACCCCCTCGTTTTTTTAGTTTTTTCCTCAATTTGATGTAACGCTACGGGAATGGCTTCCCAATATACAATACAATAAACTTCACCCTCAATTGCTAAGGTAACCTTTTAAGCAAGCAACCTAGACAACCGAAGGATCCTCGGCAATCCAGGGTCCGTCGCGGGTTTAATATTGTACACGGGTGATAGCTTTGATGACTGATGGTCAGTACGAGGTAATTTAGAAGCACGGTATTAATTTGACTGGATAGCTTGATCATATTAAAGCATAAGGATAGCCTCCGTGTGGCTGGTCATTGAGTCAATATGAAAAACTTGTCATGTAGAGAATAATGGTCACGTTGAGCAGCTTTCGTTGGCACGCTTCTTTGTACAATAAGCCTGTATATCGAAGTATTTACACCGCAAAAATGGTAAGTTTTGAGATACCAAAAACTTTTGATGTGGCAGTCATCTAAAATTCAGCTACCGTAGTTTATGGTAACTAAATATTTATTAAGAAAAGGGCGCATCGAGCTCTGGCCTCTTTATTTGGGATGCACCAAGAGATAAGATAGTATGCAAGAGCTTTCGAGACCTCATCAAGGACTTTATGCGACGATTGATAACACTTTTAATTTTGGATGGTTGCGAGGATATGATACTGTGAATGTGCTCCTACACATGGTGTCTTCCATAAAAACTATACACAACAAATGGTTTTTTGAACTGGGCATTTACATAGCCCATTGCTATATTACCCATTACATTAAGACAGATGAGAGCCTCCAGAGCTCTCTGATTAATACCTATATCAACAATCCAAAGAACGAAATCTACTTTCGTAATTTGACGTACTTGTTGAGAGTAGGTAGCGGACTCGGAGTAGGTGGTGCGTTGTGTGTCGGGCTATAAAAGCGATCGTAATTGATTTTAAGGTGAAAATGATGCTCATTGCTGGGTTCGAGAGGAAATTACGGGGAAAGGATTACAAGAGTTAAGCAATCCGGTAACGAAGTCCGATCAGGCTAGGTCAACGAAACATAATTATTTAGTGTGCTGCTAAATTAAATGAAGGTATCTCCTTTTGCCACCGTTTAAATTTCGGCCCGCAAATTATTATTTTAAGCTTCTAAAATACTTCGGATAAACAACACCTCAAATTTATAATTTGCCTGGAGGAGTGAGACTCGTTGATCCAACGCCTTAAGCTTATGTATAGTTGCCCATTGTCCACCTTGGTCACTTTGAGCCAATCACATGAGGACATTGTTGCGTTTGTGACTTACACATTCCAAGCTGTCGCAATGAGTGACACCCGTCATGTAAAAACAGCGACTTAAAGGAAACAGGATCATCGCACTTAGTGCAAAGTCTAAGGTACACCTAGCTTTGTTGCACGCAGATGTGTAGCTAGTCAGAAAAAGGTAAATTTTGGAAGTCCAATGATCACCTTGCGCATAGTCACGAACAGCTTCACCCTTCGTGCTCGCAACTAAATTTTGATGATCTGGTCTATTTTAAGTGTGCGGTAAATTTCTAATTTGAACTAATGTTGTTTTCTCGCAATTTTATTTATTAATTAACTAAGTTTTATAAAGGTAGTTTAGCTTCTTTTATTACTTTTGTAGGATATATTTACAATAAATATTTGGGATGTAAGACAGGAGAGCTTGCTCTGGAGCTCTCCCTTTGATACATGTTATTCACTTCGAAGAACTTAATCAAGATCTGTATATTTACGTACTTGCGCTCAGCCACTTATCGCTTCACCCATCCGGCTCGCAACAATGCTTACTGACTAATGAAGAGAGGATAAAAGCTACATCGTACTTAATAAAATGTGTAAGGTACACCTAGCCTTTATTTGCTGAAACATGGAAAAAGATAAATAGAGTACATCTCACTTTGTACAGCGTATAAGGTACACCTAGCATTGCTCAGGGACACACAACATCGCACTTGGTGCGACACGTAAGGTATACACGGCGTTATTCACATACACAGGAGGTAAACACTAAATCAGACCTAGAATGACGTTATGGTTTATCTAGCATTATTTACAGACACGCACTCACCGACAGATAAGTATGGATGAAAGAGTTTGGCATTTACCTTGCGCACAGACACTAATAGCTTCACCCTTCGGACTCGCTATTATATTTTGATAATTTGACATATTTTAATTTTGTGGTGTACTTTCAATTTGTACATGTTTATTTTTACGATTGTTTTTTGTTGATCGAATGTTATCTGTAATGTTTAGGTTTTCTTGATTACTTTTGTGGGATATATTTTCTCCAGCAGTAATGCGGTATATATCATTATGATTCCCCGTAAAACATCGTTTGAAAAGATGCTGATACTCCTTCCAACACCTCTGTATCCTCGACCCGTGCATTAGTCAGATCCAAATCGTACTTGACTTTGCACACCTTAACATTATGAGCATCAACAATGCAATCACGTTGAGCATTTGCACCAGAAAAAAACCAGCCAAGCAGCACAGCTGCACACTGGAAGTACATGTGACGACCGGGAAGTCTAGCTGTAATTTGCAGTTGCAGTGACTGCATATTCTATCATTTTATCAACCAAACTACTCGTTGAGATCTGGTGGGCTGAGCGACTCCGTCGTCTCAAGTGTAAGTTTGTAGATAGATTCCGCCACCATGCGCAACTCCACCATCTGCGACCAAATTTGTTCGCGTTGCGCATCGTCCGACACCTCGATCTTGTCAGGCTCTGACAATTCCCTTTGCAACATTTTCGCTGATGGAACACCGCGAAACGAGTCGATGGGTTGATCGGCAGTCGGTGACAGCACGTAGAGCAAGGACTTTGCTTCTGTTATTCGTGTCGAGGCAGCTGCATCAATGCCAGTCGTCGAGTCAGTCCTTGCGCAGACCGCGAGACGTCCGTGCGGTTTACCAGCAGAGCTTTTCACACTAAACAATCTGGATTGAACTTCAGCACGTGCGACGTCCACGGATGCAAGGCGGTCAACTTGGAGCACGCACCGCTTGCAAATTACCACGCTCTTTTGTCGGAGCCATAGCTTGGAATTCACTTCTTTTAGCGTACGCAGGACTCGACAACGCGAGCAATTGTTCCGATCGCAAAGGGAACATGGACTCGCGCCATTTACCAGTTTGCCGATTCGCTTAGCACAGGTTCCACAGCTATTTGACGATTCCGATGACAATAGCTCATGATGATTTGGAGAATGATCAACATCTGAAGTGTCGACAATGCCATGATTCCTTCTGGAACAGCCGACATTGCTACTAATGTGTGACCGTCGGCTACTTTGGCAAGACATTTGTCGTGCTAGACTTTCATCCGGTAGCTGACGAAAGCACCACATGAGCTTCTTGAGGTTGGCACACTCGACTGCATTCCAAGAGCTCATAAACCCGGTTGAAGCAGCAGCAAGTGCCACTGAATGCAGGAGTTTACCATGGGCTTCCACGTATCCTTTGACGTACACGTCAACCTTGGAGTGTCGACTTCCTAGCCCTTCCGGCACTTCTCGAAAGATAGAGCAGCTCGAGATGCGGCCGCGTGTGACTTCCATCCCCGACTGAGGCGTCATGTTCCGATACTGCGGCAAATCCACCGAGTGAAGAAGTTGATAGCCAATGCGCTCTCCATTCGGTCGCGTCGTAATTCCTGTGCCTTCGATGAATAATAAATCCCGAGGTTGCACGATACCTTGAAGGGCTCTCGGAGGGCCTTTGATGACCCATTTGATCCCTAGGAACCGAAATGGGTCGGCATCGCACGGGGCGTCAATGCACGCTAGCACTGTCCCATTGACCAATTTGTTCTTAACGACAGTAGCTTTAAGTAGCATTTCTTGTGCATCGGGTGATGCGACACCGTACATGACATCGTCTAGCGTACCCTCAATCCAACCAGTTGCTACAAGCAGCTTAGGCTCCGTCCACTCGGTATTATTTCGAAACGCTGTCGACACTCTGTCCCTGAGACTGACTCGAGGACAGAGTGTCGGGTAGCGCTCCTTGTACACTGAGATGTGGTCTCTACTCTTGACGAGTTTCCATCGACGACGACTCATTCGTCGCTGGCGTGGATCGGCAGAGTGAACATCATAGTCCCGCAACGTGTTGGAGAGCAATTGAGTTGCAAGGATGCGGTACTTTTCTCGCTGTTCCATCGACAGCTCAACATGTGGCAAGGCGTCAGTCGTCCAAGTTGTGGGGCAAAACCCTTCACTCGCATCACTTGCTTCCTGCCGAGTCATGACTTGCTCAACGTGTGTGTAGGACAAGGAAAAGCGAAGTGTGAAAGCGTGTGGGCAGTAGCAGTGTGTGACTACAATGCAGAGATTGATGAGGACGAAAGAGTCGGAGGTTTGGATGCCTAAGCTTTGCCAAAGGATCGTATCAAGTCAACAAGTTCTAATGAGACCCTCGTTAAAATACAACATTACTACAGCATTGGCTCGGGTGCTTTTGCAGAAGAGCGGTCGCCGATGTTTGAATCAATCTAGACAGTGCTACTGCCAAGTGGCGACCCGTTCTGAATGGATACATGACCCACAGTCCACGGTCACCATCTTTTCTGGATCGATAATGCTACAACGTTGCGCTCGCAGTGGTAGGCAATGTCAGCACATGCATGAGCCACATCGGCTCCTAGTCGACGAAATCTCTCTAAGGCACGACGATAGACTATCGCAATTTGAGCGAACCAACCTGACCCGACTTCTTCTGATAGCGCTTCGCGTCCGACCTCATCTGATGCAGCAGCTGATGCCGTTTGAGCTGAAGTCGTGTATCAAAATCATGCTCGCGGAGTTTACGAGATCTAGGATTAAGACATTCAGTTCCAGCGTACGTTTTAAGGGCTCTTGGCAACACACATGAACCTCCCTCGACGAGACCTGATTTTAGCACAGGAGGGGTTTAGATTTGTTGACATTATGCAAAAGTCACGTAGTCGAGCGACTTGCAACGCTGCTATACGTGGCCGCCAATCTGCCCATTAACATATTGTCTCACCTGTGACCTCATGAAGGTATGACAGACAGGTTTCCTCGACTACTTGCATAATGGCCATTTAAGTCCAGACAGGCGCTAAACACCTATGTCTTGCGTACGCCAAGTAGTGAAACTTTGCCTTCAATTGCATTGTAAGCGTCATGGAGAGGCACCTTTGTGATCCATTGACATTCTGAGCATATGGTGTAGAGGTTCCCACACGCAAAATAGCTTAGACAAGGAGGAAGCCAAGGCTCTTGGATAGGCCGGTGGGCTAAACTGAAGCCAGTGGCAACGTCGGTAAGGGACCCTGCAGTAGGATGTGCTGCACTGAATTTACTTTCAGGTCGGTAAACGAATGTGTTGTCCTCGCTACGGCGTCACTCACATTAATTCTTACATGGTCCAACCACCCATACGACGATATCCGCAGCTTCTTTCTTCCTTTATCGTGGTAGCATAAGAGTCGGAACGTTTCTTGCATCAATGTGGGTGGCGTAGAGTTGCAGCTTTGTGCGGCACGATGTACATTGTGGTGGGGTGTGATTAATCCATGGACGATTATTACACGTTCGCTCTTTGGCAGGGAAGTCGCAGTTTGATGCCCTCATTGCAGCCCCGTCTCGTATTCGCTGAATGTGGGCAAAAAAGAAGAAAAAAGACAATATGATCGAAATCAATGCACAATATTTTATCTCGTGACTGTATTTGCCAAGTGCAATATCGAACAAGACGACGCAATAAGTAATCACAACATCGGGAGCTCTTTGCTTTAGGAGTCCAAGCGCTTGTTTGTGACTGAATGCATCAATAATCTACGTGGCCACTTGAGCACGAATGTACACTGGATACAGGGTACACACCAGACTCCTTCACTAAGTTAATGCAGAGAAGTGCGAGTACACATGAGAGAACTCGCACTTGTCATTCAGACTTGTCAGATGTTGAGCCGAGTTACGGTCATGGCCAAATTCTTACTTACATTGATGGAGACACAATAAACATCTAGAGGATAGGATCGCAAGTCACATGCTTGACTGCAAAAGTGCGAGAACTGGTCAAGACACTACGGCTTAATTGGTGTGTTTGCAATTGATCGCGTGCGCTTTACTTCATACTCTGTGTGCCTGTTTCTTGAGACGTACAAAGTTCTGCGCTCGAAGCACAATCTTAACGTGTCAAATGCATCCTACGATCAATTTTGGCTCGAATGGGTAGACGAATATTCTACCCATTTTGATACAGCTTGTCGGACTTTCGTACATCTAATGCCCTGCTCACCGAAACTGTTTCAGTGTTTCAGCTCAAAAGATGGACTTACCTGAATTGCCTACAAAAAGGGTTCCCGACCGGGATAATGCTGTAACACGAACCCGGCTAACTCATGATCGCGGGTCTGTCTCGACACTTGCGATCACGAAGAAGCCACAGAATACAAAGAAGTCTCGCTGGTAATTCAGGGGACCTGATAGTGTTCCCATAAACAACGTTAACATCAGCCGACCCTACCTGAAGCAGTACAGTCTCGATGCTCGAAGCGGCCCAAGAGTTTAGGAAAGACAAGACCAATCACAAGAAAGGTATACAGTATTAGCAAGGCCGCGAAGGACTAGGTAATGTAAGAGATGACATTCAGCTAACTTTCAGCTGGTTTGATTGTATAATTGAGGCATTTATGTGTGGTATGTTGAATTATCTGACCAAGCCATCGTACATTTCATGGTAGCACATATTCACAGCGGTAGTCCAATCTATTTGCACTCAGATTGTAGTAAGCCGATTACGTAGCGGCCTCAGATTTTGAGCATTTGTTGGGGGGTGCGTGCCGGCAAAATGTATTCCATCCAGGTGGCTTGACACTCGAAGGTGTAGTGTGATTTCAGGGGATCAAGCGGATCTTCTGCGTTTTGCATTTGTAACGCATCGTCTGATATGCTCGATAGTACTGTCTGATATTGATATATGCACCGGACGACATTCAATAACTAGCCCCATCCCGTTGCCAAACGAGCTGCAGCCGTCATTGTATCGCGATAAGTATAATACGTTGATAACAATTGTATTTAAAAAATTAAGTGAATTTTGGGGTAGCGTGGATGGAGAGACTAATGCAACGAATAAACGGGTTGTTGTGTTTACGAAAGGTGGTCAAGCGCTGATAGCGCTACGGGCTCAGGCCAGTGTCTCATGATTTGCTAACGCGTGCACTTTGTCGATCTTTTCTGTCAGCTTGATTCCAACATTGAGTCTTCTGCGAACTGTATTCCTGCACGGACAAGGGATAGCAAAACGCGCTGATGCTACCAGCTCCATGACGCGCTCAATGCAGTTCTATCGTACAGGGTCTCCAATCAAAAACTATACACAACATAGTTTATAGAACCCCTATCTTGCCACGGAAATCTAAGATGCTGCTGTACTTAGAAGACGTCCGTTGTTGATGAGGGGCTCTTTCAAGCTGGCAAGAGTAGCCTAAAGCCATGTCTCCGTTTGCAGATGAAACAATCAATCATGGCGACATTCTATTCTCCGACGCTTGACTCACGTTCTTACTGTCTATAATAGCGCCTCCCTCCAGGACTGTAAATGTGCAGAGCAATTCGACCATTCGCGTTTTCTTTTTAGTATGAAAACTTGTCCGCATACACCTGAGTGGCAATAGCACATACTTGGTGATCCCAGGCAACAACTATTATTGATAGAGGCAATCACGTTCGAACGAGTGATCAAGAAAGTTACATGGAACGCACACATGTCAACAGACTTTGGCGCACTTGCTCGGTTCCTAATAGTCGATTGTAACGTCTAGCACAAATTAATGTCTGATCCGTATTACTCTTATCTTGCAAACCCGATTTCTCTTTCGTTCTGTTTAACACATCAAGCATGCTGAGTATTCGCACTGAGGTGCGATTAACGCCCTTGTGCTGTAGCAAACATGGACCAACTTTGTAGAAGGTACTGGCAAAACGAACTTCGGAACGTCTGAGTTAAATGAACTTTTGCAACATGTCACACGTACACAATCAGCGCCATTTTGATTGTAAGAACACGATCGCAAGAAATCCCCACACCTCATCAGTAACCATATCTATCAGGCTGCATTACTTTCGGGTCACTCGTCTTTCGTCAACCTTGTCCATAACTCTTTCGCCGTCGCTGGTAGACATCTGCTGTAATTTTAAGTAAACCAGTAGCATGACATTATATTGGAACAAGGTACAATAATCATAATGTCATCTCTTCAGGCTTACAAGACATGCTCCACTTTTTGTCACATGGATACGGATATCATTGTGACGAGCAACGATTCGGAACATTTAAAGTGAAGTCAAGATTCGAATGGATATCTATCGATTAAGTTTGTAGCGCGTTGTCGAAAGAATTTGTAAAGCTCGTGAAGGCTATGATGGTAGTAGGTGTAAAAAGAAGCAATGAAAAATGAGACTACAAATGTAAACTCGGCCGGAACCGGGCACCGTAGCAACACACTGGACGACCAGTGTGGAGCTACAGTTACCGACAGCAGCGTGAGTGGTGCCTTGCTATCTCAATTAACTCGGCAGAGGGGGAAATGAAATTACGAAATTGACTGGTTGCTAATAAAATAAAACTGCACTAAATATAATTAAGTCCTAATCATTATCCTATGTTTCAGTCGTAACTTACTATATATTATCAGCAAAAATGTTTGCAAAGGTCTTGTTTACTACTCATTAAATGCATCAATCGTTGTTTGGACCGCTAAAACTAGCTGGGATGATGACCCATATCAGCCAATCGGTAAGTGTTTCTAAATATTACCCTTTATAGTAATATTCACGGAAACTATCAACTTTATGATGATACTTTAATTGACAAGTATCAAGGGTCAACTACATGTAACAGGCTCACCCCGTTACATGTACACTTAAACGATTAAGATGTGCTTTTCACGGGACGAGGCTGCATCAGCGCGTCCAAAACGAGCTCCGAAAGGCAAAAGGTCACGTGACTTTCCATTTGGCGTTAGGTGGAGCAAGACATAACGCCTTTGGATCAGTCTTGATGAAGGAAGAATTTGCAAAAGCAATCGCATACTGAATGGAGCAAAGTGGTAGCGGCGTTGGTGAGCTTGAAACGAGCCTCGAATAAATTTGAATTCTCGATCTACGAAGACAAGGCAGATGACATGAAATACAACCATTCAAACTGTATGACCTCAGGCTTGAAGCCATAATACTCCCGTTTGACAAAACGACGCGTTCGGTAAAAAAACCAGGTCGAGCCGAAAAGTCTCCTGTGTTTTTCTCTTATAGGAATGTATTCCGGCAGCGCTTCTCTTTTGGATTTGTTACTGCTCTACATCTGATGCAAGCGTGTCTTCCTACACCAGAGGTTAAATTTATAGCACTAGTCGATCAGCATCGATGTTGGGTGTGCGTGGTCTTCGATACTCGGCACCTGATGGCACTTTTTCTGAGTGCGCGAAATTGTGCAATGGATTGCATTTATCTTAGTATGGAGACTTTGCAATAGGCAAGCTAGATCGACACTAGATTTTGATGTGCTGAACACACAATAGTCATGTTCGTGTCGTGCTTGTTCATCTTCCCTGCGACAAGGAAACCCAGCGACTCTGCAAGGAACATCATTACTTGACCAGCTATGACCATGTCCTTGGTGCTTCGCTTGGTAGACTAGTCGAACGTTGTTCATGCCCGCTTCAAGCACGACAAGTCTTCATTTTACTCGGATTGAAACCGAATATCTCGGTGTGTTTTCTTTCTTGGCGTTGGCTCCAAGTTTCAATCAATCTTGCTCACACGATGCACTGTTTGCACTCCAGCGAGGTCTTCGATCACCAAAGCCACGAAGCCTCCCACGTCGCTTTTAGTCGCAACGGCAAGAGCACCCTGTGGGTCCAACTTAGATCCTGGAATCTCCACGTCCTCATTATCCAATGTTTAATCCACACCTTTTGATCTCAACCTTCCTACATTAAAAATACTATGGTTGGTCAAGCACTGGTCACCGTTAGTCTCACCACTGCAATGCTCCAATGCGGACTCCACTTTTGGCGATAATGAGGTTGTAACTAACAGAAATTGCAACACAACAGACACCTACAATTAGCCTGTTTACCTTTCAATACTTTGGAATTGAAGGGATCAGTACGTAGCTAACCAGACCTGGTTCTTGCTCTTCTAAGCTTTTCTAGCTATTCGCCTTGTCGCGCCCACTTTCTTGTAGCGCCCACTTCCTTGCCGCGCTCACTTCTTGCTAAATGTGCTCGTCCAGTCGCTTCGTTCTCCTTTCCCACTCCGGCATTTCTTAACGTCTTCAACTTGCCCCCAGAGTAAGGTACGGTTTCCAACACGCCCTCTCCTAAGTTACTCCGTCTCTCCGGACGATCCTATTTGGTCAGTCCAATCCTTGTACATAGCTTTTCGAGTCTTGCATAAGTCAGTGGCTTCGTCATCAGGTCAGAACGATTACCTTTGTCTTGAACTTCCACAACACAGTTCTTTTACTTCTTGGTACCTGACATAGTGCCAGCGTAGCTCGATATGTCTCGTCGTTCGTCGTTAGGTCGGGTTAGCTCCCATGACATAAGCAGCTTAGTTATTAATTACCATCCAAAAAAGTAAGCTGAATCTTGGAAAAAAATTGTATCAGCATGTTTTCAGACCTTAACCTTCCATCTATGCCTCGCATACCGCAACATATTCTGCCTCCGCTGTCGACTGGGCTACAATACTCTGTTGCCGGGAAGCCCATGAAATCGCACCCTCAGCGAGACATGTACAACACCGGTGATGCTTTTGCGTGTGTTCGGGTCGTAGCCCAAGTCTGAACCGCAGTATCAGATCTGGTTCTTGGCTCATCATCTTGTTTTGAGTATACACAATGCCTTTGCTCTTCGTGCTAATCAAAACTTATCCCCTTCTAGCAGCACCCACATTCTGCTGCATCAGATCTTTCACATAGTGACTCAGCTGTCCAACGCAATATGCGAGGTCTGGTGCATGTGGTCATGTACATGAGTGAACCAACCAGCTTGCAATACGGAATTAGTGCCATTTGCAGGGGACTGCTTTCGTCGATCATCGTCTGTTTCCTTTACAACCAATCGCATGTTTATCTTTATTGATATTAAACTTGGGTGCGCATCTTAGGATTACTAATTTCAAGCAATTCTTTACAGTATCTTTTCTGGTGAAACTTAGTTGCGTCATTCAGTTGCTCCACCTCAACACCCGAATATGAGCTAATTTAAACTTGGTCCTTCATTCCGTACATCTTGTTAAGCTGCTCAACCATTCTTTTCTTGAGCTCAACTTCGTTGGTGGCACACAAGATATCGTCCACGCACAGAAGTACCATAGCGAATCTATCATCACAGGAATAAAAAAGCAGATCGCATGGCTCGATCGCACACTGGCTAAATCCAAATTCAGCAAGCCAACGACCTACTTCATTATTTTACTCACGTTCATACTGACAAAGACCGTACAAGGCCTTGTCAATAATGTAGATGTGTCCTTCTATAGTACAAGGATACCTTTGACCCCTTTCAGATACTGCATTAAGTTCAACTCCGCGTTGAAGCAGGCAAAATCTAAATCATCTTGATAGATCGTGAAGCTCACAAGCACAGAAATGGCAACAAACATTTTCAACTTGGCCATGCGTGCCACAGGCGAAAAGTTTTTCCTTATAATCGACTTTTGGACGCTGTTTATCTCCTCGTGTGACAATTTGGGCCCGATGTTACACCACATATCCTAAAGGGTCCGTCTTTACATTAAATACCCAAATTTTCTTGATTGTTTGCTGGCCTCTTGGCATGTCCGATCGAGGAATTTCCCCTGAGAACTTCTTTGACTTTTAGTGCAGAAATTTCTACATCCATGGCCTCACGCCACGCTGTTGCTTGTTTTGAACGTGTCGATCGGCGATAGTTTGTAGGGAGCTTAATATCCTTTTCAAGTACACCTTGCCGTCCTTGGCATGCATTACACTAAATGCAAAATACACCTTGAAATCTTTACATCTGTCAGATCCACATTGTTTTTGCTTATTATTGGTACGGCCGCGGTGCAATCGGGATGATTTAATACGCTTCACATCCACCTTAGTCAGATTTAATTCACGCGTTCTCCGGACTTCAACGTCTCGTGGACGTCGACTTCCGATCAGTTGATTAAAGGGAACTGCCAATAGTCGATCTGCTACCGGGTACACTATGAGTTCTCTCGCATCACTTGGATCGAACAGACAGTAACAGTCTTCTTGAACATCATCTCATCTTTCAAGTTAAACGTCGTCTATCTCGAATAGTTCGGTGATGTGGCCTATTGACTCAGTCTCCGTCTCATTCTTCCACTGTTCACCTGCTGACTCACTTTCACAGTCACTTTCTTCGTCACGTTCACTGAGGATATCATTAGCATCGGGTAGTTCGGTCGTTTTTAAAGCTTCATCAACTTCTTCTTACTCGTCAGTGGCGTCATCATTCGGGATAGAATCAAGTGAACTGTATTGTGTATCCGACTTACTGCCAGCACTTCTATCATTATCCCGATTAAGTGCAGGCATGGTACTGTTTTGCAGTATCTCATCCCACTTTTTCGATCTTCTTTAACCAGTTCATCTTGTTAGTTATCCACCATTTGGATGTCACGTGAATTGGGAAACAAGACGACGCTTCCATTTCGCCTTTTAAACCTGTTTTGATCGTTATTTGGAAATGGTTCTTCCAGATCACCAAAGGTACAATTTCTACTGTTGATCTGTCAACATTCACATTTCATCCTGTTGTGGTGGAGTATTGCCATCACAGTCAATGTCACACAATTCCAGCGGCTTCGTCGTGTTGTCACACTTAGATCGCTGTGAGATCATATTGATGTATCTAGCTCCGCATAGATTTGTAGCTGCGCTGGTTTCGGCTTCATTTGAGAATTCATCGTGCTCGTTCACAGCAATCGCATCACTTCTACCAACATCAATTTTGCATGCCTCGATGGATTCACCAAACGGCCACACCCATTTTATTAACTCTCGATGCGTACGCAAGCTCATAAATATCTTCGTGCATAATGGACTCTTTAGTATTCACGTCTGAATTGGAACATTTCTTGATTTTATTCGGAAATTAAACATGACATCCCACAACGTCTTTGTGGTACCCTAACAGATATCCAATCTTGCATATCATATCCAACTTCTTCCTTTTTGATACTGGAACGTGGCAACAGCAAAGATTACCAAGTCTATGAACACGATATATGTCTGATTTACAGCCAAAAATACTGTCGTATGGTGTACAACCTGCCACTATACAGTATACACGAATGTTTAATAAATAAAGCATTTATCATTGCGTATACCCTAATAAATTTGGGAGTCTGGACTGAGTCATTATTGTTTTGAACACTCCAATCAACGTTTGGTGTGTCCGCTCGACAAAATTGAGCCGTGAAGCTTGTGGTGTTACCTAAGTGTGAACGTGGCCATGGTTAGTACAGATAACTCAAATTTAGAGAGCGCGATTTGTCCATAAAATTTCGCGGTGTCCTTAAGATCGAAATAAACTCAAAGGACACCACTTCGTTTCTGTTGGAATGTGATTGAATAAACTTTGTAGAAATATTCAATAGGAATTGGATAATTGGAACAAGTTTCTAGGAAAGTAAGATATGAAGAAACATGTAGAAATCTGAGTGATTCAACATATTAAATATCAGTTCTATTTTTGCGTGCTATTAAGTAAGTGCTGTTAGTTTCAGTATGGGCCACCGAGCTTAATCTATCGAGAAATAATCGGTGATCTGCTGCTGGTGCATGCTCTGTTGAAGCTGTTGGCGGCATTTCTCGGTCAGCAGTTGCATCCCCACAATATCAATCTTGTGTGCAATATCGATCTTGTGTGCGAACTGGTACGTAGACAACTGTATTGCAGCTTCCAGCGCGTCGCGATGAGTGAAGATGGGATCTTCGTCTCCATCGCTGTCGTCACCAAGCAAAAATGGCTCAGAGGTGGCAGTTGCATCGGAGTCTGATTCCCATTCTTCCAGGTTGTTTTCACACTCCAGATAGTCGTCTGCATCAACCATCAAATAAGGATAATTGTCAATTAGATTAGTTAGAATCGAGAGATCAATGGGACGGACCGGCTCGTCTCGCCTACGGAGCACTGCCGCCAAAACTCCCGACACGATTCCTGTGTGGATCCAACAGTGTCGAATCGTTTCAGGGCGCACTTCAGCCCACTATTTTACCGTCATACGGATAGCGCTAAGAACGTAGGGGTTCTTGTTCCCCGTCCCTGCCGTAACCATGTCCAGTAGCCACTGCACAAATTGGGCCTTGTACTTGAGCTTGAAGTTGCAAATGAAGCCCGCGTCCATTGGCTGCAAATAAGAGGTGGTAGTTGGCAGAAGGAAGTGAATGTGTACGTTTGAGAGCTCCATTTGACATTTGAGGTCGCGTTGTTGAGCAGCAGAAGAACTTTTTGCCCACTCATTTTGAGATTAAATGGTTTCAACCAATTTGCAAAGATGCCTCCAGTCATCCATGCCTTTGCATTTGCATGGAAGTGGACGGGTGGCTTAGAAACTTCAATGGCTTTTAAGCAACGGGGGTTGAGGGACTTGTTGATCACGATAGGGTCCAGTTTCTCAGTCCTATCCAAATTAGAGCATAGCCCTATCGAAATGCGCAACTTATCTTTCTTCTTGCCACTCAAAGGCATCGTTGCCAGAGCCCGCGAAGGCATCATGCGATAAAATAGACCGGTTTCATCCATATTGAAAGCGTCGCACGCCGCGTAGCCGTCGAGAAGGGTCCGGAGTTTCTGGCGCCGCTGGTAAAGGGTCTCTAGCTCGACTGAGGCCGCCTCGCCATGCCGTCGGTAAGATTTGATGCCGCGTCGGTCTTTGAACCTTGACACCCACGAAAGCGAGAGCGCCGTCGTTACACCTGCGTCCTCTAGCATTTAATTGGCCTTCTGGTGGAGTATGAAGTCGGTCAACGTGACTATACTTTGAGTGCCAAGCACGAAATGGAACAGTGATTTCTCTACCTCGGCATGTCTGCCCTTCTGCTGCCGTTTGGCTCTCGGATTGAGGTGAAAGGAATGTCCTTCATCAGAATCCTGCTGATCGTGGACCGTTCAACACGGACTCCAAACTCTCCCAGCGCCCATCGACAGAGAACGGCTTGCGTGAGTCCAGGGTTCTCTCGCTGCTGTGTCTGTAGAGCTCTCTTCTGTACGAAGGAAAGGTGCGTTCGGGGCTCCAATTCGTACGTCGTGTTTGTCTGTGGAGGTGTTCGGAAATTGAGAATCGTCCTTGTGTGGGGAGAATGGGACGGGTGGTGGGCGTCACTGCATTCTTTTGTCCAATAGCTGTGCGATAGAAAAAATACGCTTAAAATTTGTTTGTGCTTTTTGTCAAGTAAAATGCGGTTTTAAAACTGTGTTGGTCCTTTAACCGTGGTCTCTCTAACTGTGAGCTATCTGTATACCATTTCTCTATAGTACCAATACAGAATTCTTGGCCTTTGTCTGTCAAAACTTGTCTTACCAAATGTCTTGGGTCCGTGTCATGTTGACTTTCTGCCCAGTAGATGTAATTCTTCAAGTAACCATTTACTTCACCTTCGGTCTTTGATTTTAAGAGGTACGTCCTCACGTAGCGCGAGAATCCATTAATGATAATGAGAATTGCTTCCTCAAGTGACAGAACACTCAAATTTACTACGTCGCTTAAGCATGATACTTTTCGCCAGCCCTCGATCAAGCAAAAGCCTAATGTACTACGGGAATTAATGTCCGTAGTACATTACGCCAATGTCTGCAACAGTATCCGTAACGTAAAAATTTGCATGCATTTTCCTTTTCGTTGCCACATTGTTCTCTATTTTTGTTATAATTTCTATGTCTTAAGTCTTTAAGGTCCAGAGATGACCGTCATATTGCGTTCGATGGACGTTCGATCCATCCCTTTGCAGCTAAACTGACTTTGTTTTGTTATCCCAGCCATTCGAAAACCTTGATCAATTGTTAACCCAGCCAAAATGAGGTTACATACCGTTTTTAGGCCATAAAGCACATCTTTTACCATTAAATAGACAATTCGATCATTAGCTCGACAGCAAGAAGTATAGTACCAAATCCTTCTGCTTCAGCGTCAACACCATCCGCGAATACCGAAGTATTTGGGTTCCATTCGCTGATTGCCATGCTTTGCAACGTCCTAAAGGAATCTTTACACGCTGTCATGTGAGACTACGATCCTGTTTCAAAATACAAAAGACTAGTTAATAAGAATTTTTAAGTAGTGTGAGCTTGGTTACTTGTCCAAGCATCACTATGATCTTTGTACCATCCTGACTATGGACAAGTTCATTCTCTTGAGATAGTACGGGGTCTCCGGACCGAGCATGACTGGACTTTGACGTCCTCTTTTCTTCAAGTCGGAATAATCGCGTATAAAATTGATTCCATTACAATGGAAACAGCCGCCATTTCCACTCTTCGTGATTATCTTATTGTCATTTTCACACGCCCACTTATGTCTTTAAGATATGTTCCCTCTCGTATTGTCTCTTGCTGTACACACTTTCTTTCCATTCTTCAAATCTTGCTTCTTCGGTGATAAATATTTTGCTAAGGAGCTTCGGCGTATACTTTGCCATACTGGAGCTAAACTATACCTTTCGGCGTAGCTCGTCGTAACACATCTGCGGAGATAGGCTTCGCAACATGCATTCGTCCGTTTGCAAGTTGTTCACGAAAGCACTCAAAATCCGCCAGTTGAGTCCTGATGGCAAATAGTGTCTGCAAGTGACTGCGTAATTTTCCCTCTTCTCGCAGATTAGTTCGGTGTAATCTGGACTGCATCCTGTACACCTTTTGTGCATCCATCGCAAGGTGGGCTCCCTACGACGAAGAAGCTAGTAATTTGCTTCTTCGACTTTAGAGCGAGCCTTGGACAAAGATTTTTGATGTAGCCTGCTTCTTCCTGAAGTTTTTTTCTTCTAGTCATTCCTGCTGCTATCCAAGCGTTTTTGGCCAATGGAAATTTGATTCAACAAGCTTTTTGCAAATGCTTTTATCATAGCTCGCTTGTTGAAAGCCAAATGTCTCCATTCATGGGAGTTTCGTTGGGGCTATTTTTACATATTGTCCATCTGCGTCGCTGGTAGGACCCAAAGACTTCATACTTGATTTTGTGTGCCGTGATGGTCGTACAGCACAGCGTAGTCAGTCTTTCTCTAAGCTTATAACCCTATCCGATATTGTACCACGACAAACACTCACAAACAACTTGTTTTCCTTTCGGTGACTTTGGAAATGTAGGGATCAGTACGTAGCTAGACAGACCTGGTTCTTGCTCTTCTAAGCTTTTCTAGCTATTCGCCTTGTCGCGCCCACTTTCTTGTAGCGCCCACTTCCTTGCCGCGCTCACTTCTTGCTAAATGTGCTCGTCCTACCGCTTCGTACTCCTTTCCCACTCCAGTAGTTCTTAACGTCTTCAACTTGCCCCCAGAGTAAGGTGCAGTTTACAATAGTATCAACCATTTCTCTGATGCCAGCCATGATGTAATTATTACCCTGAACGAAAAAGTATGCGCCAGGCGCGGCTCGATCATGCCCAGGTTGCGCAGCGAAAGCACAAGATTCGTAGCTTTCTCAGAAAAACTGTCTTCGTACAATACCCCCCCCACTGAATGACTGCATCGACTGCCGGTCACGCTCTCTGATCATGACTCAATAACTTGCTGATCATGTCTAGGGTTTCAGAACATCGATTTGACGCACGAAGGTCATACGTGAACTTACCGTCTCGAGCATCACGAAGAGTGATGTATCACTCCATTATAATGCCAGAAAATGGTCGTGACACGGCTCGAAAAAGAATCATTACCAATGAGTACATGTCCGTCTTAGCGTTGTGCTTTCTCCTTGCAATTTTTTCGGGCTTGCGCAAAGATACGTGTCAACACCTGTAGTCACCTCGGTGATCTCTAACATGTTCGACCACACCGACATAGACAGAGAAATAAACCCCATCCCAAATTGTAGATTCCCTTGTATGGAACCATCAAGACTTGCAGAGGCATTCAGGCTGCTTGCTTTATATAATAGCGTAATTTGCCAAAATTTCCAAACTGAATCTCATCTCTGTTTACATTGCCAAAAACGATGTGCGCTAATTCTGATCGCGATAAACCAGTTGAGAATCGCGGCTTAAAACAGCCAGATAGTCCGCCAAGTTGCGGCCGGCACAGTATTTCTTCTGAATGTACAGCCAGTGATCACATTTCTCTACCGCGTTGCACAAAGATTTTTCGTCGCTAGCATGAGCAGCCAATGCGCAAGACAAAGACACATGAAGAGACAGATGGCTCGTGCAGGTCTTATTTGCACGACCAGATATTTATTCTTCCATCCGTTCTCACGTTCCATACTAGAGCTTTCACGCTCCTCGACATACCCACCATTATCTGCATTTTCACTAACCACGCATTCAGTGCTGCAGAAGCTCTTGATGTCGCGTTAATCTCTTGCAAGTTCGAGCTTTGAGATCGTTGCGACGAGATTGTTTGTCAAGCAATATGCCGCAGCAGCAAACTTACCGACTGAGCTTGTGTCTGAGGCAACGACAGATACTACCGACGCTTCATTTGTGCTCTCCCCAACCTTTTTCTTACCCACGCCTGATTGTACCAAATGATGTTAGCGTGGTCCAGTAGCACTAGAAGTTTCACCCCACACAGAAAATGCTGCAAATTCTTAGTCGGATGGTTCTTTGAGTTAAAACCGATCCTAATGATCGTATGCTTCCACCATACAAGCGGTTCTTGTTAAGTGTAACTTGACCAAAGCTACCTGAAAGTTCTTCAAACTGCCAACCGACTTTGGCCGACGAACAAAAAGAGAACCTCTGCCTCATTCGAGCGAGTCTCGAATTTAAACGAGGATGATAGCATGATCCTCGAGCACTAGACATGTACGCGCTTATTTTTTCATTTATGCCATTCTCATAGTGTAACAGGGCAACCTTTTTTTGGGGTGCCACGAAACTCCATGTACACTAGTACGTGCATAGGAAGATAATCTACTCAACAACTAGGTTGAGTTAAGGGCAAAAAGAGAACTGTAATTAATATAGTCAAGCTATCAATATAACGTAAAGCTTTATCTTTCTATACTAAACTCCGTCGTCGCTTGACGAAAACCTGCTCAACTTTCATTGCGCGCGTCTAGCAGCGATTGAAGGTAATCTATGGTTGACATGTCTTACATCAACCAATCTTGGAGCAGCGCATGAAGATTATACAAAAAAGGATAAAATACCTTCATTGTTACACATCTCAGGTACTTAAGACGAAGGATTGTCACGCTAGACAATCTCCCCATTGGCACCATTTGGTTTCAATATCATGTAACGGGCTACCCCGTTACATCACACACACCCCTAACCATCAATCACCCGTTGATTGAAGTTAATTGATTGGGACAGGTAGATCACTGTTGAATTACTCTGGGAAGAAGAGCACTTGTTGGTCAATTTTCAACTCATTTGCCGATTCATCGCATGATGTCAAAGTCCATGCGATGTGCTGTCGAAGCATCGAGAAAGGCGATGCACGCATGCGTGCAGCCAAAGAGGGTTATTTTCTTGCTTCAGCAACAGGTGATCCTTCTACTGCTGTTGCAATTCAGCAACAGGTTAAGCCTGTTGTAAATAGTCCATGTGGTGAGTCACCACGTGCGATAGATAGGTGCTGCGAATCGCAATGTAGATGAGTCTGAAAACTAGCTCATCTATTATGGAGAGTTGGATGATGCATCCAACTCGAAGGCAACACCTCACGCCTCCGGATCATCCGGGGCGGACACTGCAAGAGCTAGGTTGACTGGATCTGGGGAACGTGGCGGCATCATGTCCGAGATTTTTGGACCGAGAGATTCTTCTGACAAACCCTCGTTTCACGCAAATCCATCTGACAGTAGGACGCGTGATGATGGGATGATGCCTCTATGCATTAATACGAGAAAAAGCAACTCGAGGAATCGAGCTGCCACTGGTGTCAGTGCTCATGCTAACACCAATCAAGAGACCAGGGACCGAAATGTCCTGCACCATGCTCCTCAAGTGAAGTCTCCTTGGATGCCG
The DNA here is from genome assembly GCA_921007115.2 of Peronospora matthiolae. Classification (NCBI taxonomy): domain Eukaryota; phylum Oomycota; class Peronosporomycetes; order Peronosporales; family Peronosporaceae; genus Peronospora; species Peronospora matthiolae. The sequence continues at coordinate 343,247 of CAKLBY020000119.1, read as the reverse complement.
CCATACATTAAGTTAGATCGAGTGACAGGCATGACCACCGAACGGAATGAATCCCGTTGTTCGATTTTAGGAGGACATGTCCTCCAAATTCCAGCTCGGAAAATATCCGTGTCTTCACCGATGTGTTTTTAAAACATCGGAGGTACAACGGCAACCGTGGTCTAGACCCCGTAATGCCTTGTTGTAAGGATGGACTGCCTTCATCCATAATATCGATTGTATTAGGCGTGAAGCCTGGCTCGGTAAACTTAAAGCAGCTTGCATCAGGTTCGAGAAGCGTTACCCAGTCGGGGCGCGATACAAGTTGCACCGGCTGTCAAGAGAGGCAGGATTACCCTGTCTTTCGTGGGGTGATTCGTGTCCAGGTTGCCTGGACAATGCGAATCTTTCCACTAGGGAGTTCTACCTCTCTATTTTTCCCTACTGGAGGGACGCATCTCTTATGAGATGGCCAAGGAGTTGACACTTTGCAATCCCTGTACTCGCGTTTCAAGAGGTCGTTTTACGACGGCCCTTCTTCGAACGCAGCGGGTGGGCTTGTCATATTGCTCGACGAGACCCAGAACATCAACAATTAGCCGGTCACGAGGCTCCCAGAAGTCCCAGGCCGGTGGATAGCCACGCCAGAGGACGAGGTAACTCGTCCGGACGTTATTCACGTCGCGGTGGTTCAAATGTGCTCCACCAGAAAGCCTTTACCACCGCCAGAATCCACCAAAGGATGTGGTGGTGGCAGGAACACCTGATCCGGATCCAAGGTCGGATCAGCTCGATTTTTAGGAGCTGAACCGTGTAACGATCAGTTACACGAGGACGTGGCTCATGAACGGACTTGGCGTTATGAGCTATATGAAGTTGTAAAGGACGAATACAATTTGTTATTTTATGATCGTTCGGTCGATCGTGCAGCGTTTGCGTTCGCGCAACTTGAGAACGAATGCTCGATTTGATCTGATCGTGACGGGCTGAATGCAGCCCGTCAGGACATCCTTGAACGTCAGATCGTCAGTACATCACTTAACTGCGTGAGAAGTTCCCTTCGCTAGTCGATTAGACTGGCTCGCTTAACGATACGACTCAAAGGTGGTCTTGGCCCTTAACCGCGGAGGTTTTCTTCGCCTCTCGAAGCGAGCTCGTACTGATAATACGGGCGGAGACGTTCAACATAAAACGTAGTATGCTAACGCATCCTACGAGGCAGTTCAATCGTTTATGCGTTACTTATTCTGCGCAATACAAGAACTGGACCGATATACTTGGGCAGTAATTTACTGCTGCCCATGTTTGTCACTAAGTGTTTCGATTTATTTACTGTTGACGGCAAAACCAAATCTCCTTTATGAAATGAAAGAAAATTTGCTCTTCCATGTTTGTCTGCGTTTCTTTTCTGTCTGTCTGGTGAATCTGCAATAGAGTCTTGAACGGAGCGGACAACCGCTTCGCGAGTCAGCAGAAATTCCTCTGCTGACTCATCCTTGTCGACAGCAGTGCGCTTCGTGTGCACGGCTGAAAGAACGTTGTCTTAACCAATGAGGGCGTCATCGTCCTCACTGTGACAGTCATTGTCGATGCTGAATGTACCAGCATCGTCTTCATCATCGTCATCGGTGTCGATGTGATCGACATCGGCATCCATCACGTCGACACCATTGTCGACGGGTGATAAACAAGAAACAGATTGGTTTTTGTTCGAGCGAGTCCACCCCCTCCCCCCTTAAACGAGAGTCACACTCTAAGAAGGCGGGTAAACGTGGATTGCGTAGGCCATTCACGAAGAACGGTGCATGCGTTGTCGACGCATGCATCGAGTTGTTAATGGCGAATTCAGCCATCGGTAAGAACTCACTCCAACTCGTAAACGAGTGGATGTACCCTCAAAGTATCTCTTCGAGGACGCGGTTGACGCGTTCCGTCTGACCATCTGTTTTGGGGTGGTCAGAAGTTGACACCTTCAAACGTGTTGCAAGTGAGCGGGACAAGGACTGACAGAACTCCGCTGTGAAGCGGAGGTCCCTATCGGACACGAGTTCACAGGGTAACCCGTGAAGGCGGACGATAGTATCGATGAAGACACGCGCACAGCCCTGGGCGGTAATTGACTCCGGTGCAGCAACAAGAAGTACCATCTTGCTAAACCGATAAACAAACACAAGAATATCAGTGCTCTTGCGAGCGCTTTGGGAAACCTAAGGACAAAGTCCGTTGATAAGGACTGCCAACACTCTGCCGGAATCGGTGGAGGCTGCAAGGGTCCACAGTATGAAGGACTAGGCTTCACACGCTGGCAAATTCCGCAAGCGCGAATGTATTTGCGCACAAACTCATACTGGCGAGGCCAGTAGAAGTCACGACTCACCGTGAGGTAAGTCTTGTCTCTACCGCGATGCCCACTTGGTGGGAAATCGTGGCACTCACACATGATGCGCAATCGCAAATAATTATGAGCCGGAACGACGACACGAGGTGTGCCACCGTTGACTGCTGTATAGTACAGCATTCCATCGCGGACAGAATACCGTTCGGTCGAAGAGTGATATTGAGACGTCAAGCTTTCAAAGCTTGACTACGTAGATTAGACACGTAATTTATCACTCGCAGAAGAGTCTCATCTTCTGCGTATGCCCTTCGCACGTCGTCGAGCAGATTCGACGACGGAACACTCACTGATAGTGTCGCTACAGTGGGATCACCCCTACTGTTGAGTGGAGCAGTCGGCTCGAAATCGAGCCGACGCGAAAGAGTATCAGCGACGATATTCAGTCGTCCTGATTTACACTTGACGGAGAAGCTGTACTCCGCGAAGAAAGCCAGCCACCTCGCCAGTCGTTGCGAGAGGTGTGGACTGTTTACGGCCGTGCGTAACGACGCATGGTCGGCATAAACGATGAAGGGCCTACCCCTAAGAGAAACCCCGAAAATTAGACAGATCATATTGCATGGCAAGGAGTTCCTTGTCATGCACCGGGTAACTACGCTCAGCTGCTTGCAGCTGGCGCGATTGATAGCAGACGACGCGCTCAACGCCTTCTGAGTCGTACTGCGTCAACGCGCAGCCGATTGCAAAATCTCTGGCGTCACAGACCACATGGAATGGTCTGTCCTGGTATAAAATTGCTAAACAGGCGATTAAATCAAGCTTTTCTTGACACCTTTAAAAGAGTGCTGACACTCAGCACTCCATGACCACCTCTCGTTTTTCTTGAGTAGAAGAGAGAGATGTACGGTCATCTCGGCATAGATGCGCGAGTACTTGTACAAGTACGCCGCCAAGCCAAGGAACTTTCGAAGTCCCTTGACGTCGACTGCTACAGGCCAGTAGACAATCGCTTTGATCTTTTCGGGATCAGGGCACCGTTTTTTACCCACGATGCAGCCAGGAAGTGGTATTTCGTTCGCTGCGAATTTACACTTCTTGAGGTTCGAGAACAGCTTATGCTCACGCATAAGTGTAAGAAACTTCTAGACGTGGACACTATGAACCTCCACGTCCATCTTTCCATCCATAGCCCGGATATGGACGAATGTAGCGTTAAAGAAACTCCACGCGAAGTCTCGCGCCGATCGCAACAGATTCGTAACACATCTGTTAAAGGTTGGACGGGCTTTAATTAGCCCCTGCGGCATCACTAGCCATTCCCAGAGCACACCACTGGGGGTGTTCACTGCTGTGTACGGAATTTCAGGTTAAAGCATGAAGATTTAATAGAATCCATCCATCAGATCCATGGACGAAAAGATGGTACTCTTTGCCATACCATCAATGATGACGTCCTTCCTCGGTATCGGCGTTAAGCTGGTACCGTTGCAGCGTTCAATTCGTTGAACGCGTGCACTATCCGCCACCCTCCTGTTGCTTTTCGCACACAGAAGGTTGGAGAGCTATGTGGGGATGTTGATTCCCTCACATGGCCCGCAGCTAAACGATCGGCAAAGAATTTGTCGATCGCTCTGACCCGTTCACGAGGCAGTGGCCACTGCATCATGACACAGTACTTTGAACCGGGTTTCACTTCGATCGCATGCTGAGTGACTTTGTACTTAGGTGACTCCCTTGGATTTTAAAGAATATAACCCTATATTCGATCAAATCCTTATGTAAAGGATTTGTCTAAAACGGCTTCTAAAATTGAGACGTGTACCGCTCAATCCAGAATTTTCATAGAGGACACTTTCGTCCATTAACAAACTGCTGAGAACCCGTTCATTCTCAGCAAACACTTATGCCGACCGCAGATCTACTAAATTTTACCTTTACGCAGATCTCGCAATAATCTTTCAGACTCTAGCGTTGATAACTTGATTACCTCCGAATCTGACTTCGGAGGCGCAATCAGATCAAGCAAATAATCGCCTACACTTGATCCGTCATTCACCAAGACACTAATTGTCTCGTTTTTTTCTACGAAAACACACCCGCAGGTGGTTGGGGATCCACACCCTCAACGTAACTCTCTCGGGAATTATCACTTTCAAGAACGCTAGAGCTTTCTTCCGATACTTGTTCTGCTGTAAGTGCACTACCACAGTCACGTCTTCTTCGATCGACTCACTTTCAGTCGGGCATACTCTGCAAAATCGACTCTCTGATAGTCGATCTTGCTTCAACGTGTTGTTCACCCTGAACAACACTAATCTCTCTTCGTGGATGCCTTCTTCTTGATGTGCATCCGTGTTCCAGTCCACTCGATCTATTGGAGTGGTGAACATTCGGCGCAGCCTGTGTCTCTACACAGGTGCCGGAAGATGGTTCCACAGTGTAGTGGACTTCTACACTGTGATCTTGTGCAGTCATACTAACGACCTTACCACAAGTGAGGCCATCGCACTCAATCGTAGTACATCCACACGCTTGTGGACGCTCCAAGACGTTCATCAGATGGCCATCCGATGAACAAACGGCAGGCATCTCCAAGGATCGATGCTGCCAGCTGATCCACGGCTGGTATTTTATGAGCCATGGCAGACCGAGGATGACATCAAATTTTTCATCCAAATCTAATATGATGAAGTCATCATCATACTGTTTTCCTTCTAGCGTGTAGTGGATTCCCACTACACGTTTGTTCAATGTTACGGATGCGTCTATAGCAAAGCACACCGTCATTCTCGTTAAAGGGAACTCTCGCTCAACATAGTTAAGACTACTATTCATTTGCGACTGGCGTCGAATAAAACTGTTCGACGCCCCACAGTCAACTAGGGCGCGAAGTAAAATTCCCATTGTCACTTCAATTTTCAAAGTGATGAGTGACACCTCATCACTAAGGGCAGTAACACACAGAGACTGTGTGTTGGGATCAATTGTCGTCAAGATTTCTGCAAATTCTCTTGATGTTGCTGGATCAGCAGGGTGCTCCGCCCCTACTGACCCTGACTGTTTTTTGGCGGTCCGACTTGCTGTCGCGGTTAAGCGACATGGTCGGATTCGCGCCTTGGAGCTTTCCTCGGCCAGCGGTGGTCATCACGTCCTGTCTTTGGACGTGATGCGGTGCTTGGGACACTACACTCATGAGCGTAGTGTCCAACCTTCTGATAGCAATGTCATCTTTCCATTCGCTTGTGAATCAGAGAGCGAGAGTTCTCGCCCTCGATGTAACAGAGGTCCATTGGTTTGGGACCTCCTGTTTCCTGTCGTCTCGTCGGACGATAGTTTGACGAGTTAGCCTGAGACTGTCTCAGGCTGAAGTCTTCTTGTTCCGCATACGCTATCGCTTTTTCCATCGTATGGAAGTCCTTTCGGAACATGTAGGTTGCCACGGTCCATCTACAAGACCGTAGATGAACACGTTATTATGCGTGTGCTCATCAACAGAATTTTTTTGTGAAGCTACTCGCAATATAGCGTAGGTGTCGTGCATAAGCGTACACATCACGCTTACCTTTCTTGAGCCTTAAGAGTGCAGAGCGTGCTCTGGACTCGGCTCTTGGCGGCTTAAACGTGTCTTTGAGCCGAGACTTCAAGGTCTAAACGACTTAAACACGTTTGGGTCGTGAACCCAAAGGCCCAAGTCTTTGCTCGTATTGTCAAATTCGACAGGGCGAAGGTGACTTGCATCTCGTCACCCTCGATGTGACGGGCCCTGCTGGAATCGTCTAACTAGACAAACCATCTCAAAAGAGAATCTTTATCGGTTCCCTTGTAACTTGAGATATCTATCTTCAAGGTGTCGGATTGACGCATGCGCATCGGCCCGCTTATCGACTGATGAGAGCCTTGCTGCTGTAGCAAGGCTATCTTCTGTCTTTCGACATCAAGTTCCGCTTGTAGGAACTTGTTGATAGCAGCATGTTGCTGGTCTCTGGTGAGAGACTCCAACATATCACTGATGGTGGATTCGCTCATGAGCACACTCATGTAACCGACTACATCCCATTCTAATTCACTCAGATGGAAGTAGCCTTCACGTGTGACGTGAAATCTGTCGTCTTCTACGTCCAACATGTTCATGTTGGACGGACACTAAGTAGTCGTTGGACGGACTACGAAGTGCTACCAGCTGTAACAGGGCACCCTTTGTTTGGGGTGCCGCGAAACTTCACGTACACTAGTACGTGCAGAGGAAGCTAGTCTACTTGAACGACCCGGTCAAGTAAAGGTAAAAAGATAACTGTACTTAATATAGTTAAGCTATCAATATAACTTTAAACTTTATCTAACTAAATTTAACTACGCCGTCGTAGGACGACAACCTGCTCACCACTCATTGCGCGCGTCTAGCAGCACTTGGTGGCAATCTACGGTTGATATGTCTTATATCAACCAATCTTGGAGCAGCGCATGAATATTATCCAAAAGAAAATAATCTTCCTTCAATATTACCCATGTCGGGTACTATCGACGAAGGATTGTCACGCTAGACAATCTCCCCATTGGCACCATTTGGTGTCAATATTATGTAACGGGCTACACCCGTTACACATATCCTCTTATACATCGCGCATCACCGCCTCCACACGAGTGCTGTCGCCATCACTGTCGCTGTTGCTGCTACAGCATTCCTTTGTTAATTTTTCGGATGAGCTTATAGACTTTGGGCCGCTCATGACCCTTGCAGAGTCGGTGCTGGCCTAAAACGTTTCCTGCTTTGAATATTTTGCCTTAAGACAGTCGTTTTATAGCATTGAGGTACGTGAACGGTTGTTGAAGGCACACAGACGGCGATTGATGCATTGAAAATTTCGACTCGAAAACTCAGCGGCACACACAGAGCACCAGGAAGATCGTGCATCCACACGACGCGCGATTAAACAGCTGGTGGTGGCGCTAAAGAGTTTGCAAGCTATTGTGATGTCTACAAAGGCTAATCTTGTCGTTACTGGTTGTGATTGCTATTGCAGCAAGCGCGATAGATTGTAATTACGGGCGTAACTTGCAACGCACACAACTTCTTGCTCAGTGGACCAAGACAGTGTGTGGTTTTACACTAAATTGCCTCCAAATAGACTGTGAGCGATTGCGCCGGATACCTCAAATAACGGTCTTCGAGCGTCTCAGCTTTCAGTAAAACTAAATTTTATGTCCAAGTACAAATGTCCAGCAGTCAGCAAAACTAAAGTTTCTGTCGAATTGCAAACTTTATTTACTAAACCACATAAAAATGCGCTACAGCAGTGAGCAAAATCAGGAGATCACTCGATAATTGAATTTTTAGGGTATTTTTTGTTTCCACTCTCTGGATTTAATCATTCCACTGCTATGGGTTTTGCTTGTAAGTTTCTTCTTTTTCACACCTGTATAGTATTTCTGCACTTTCCTGCCCGTGATTGATTTTAACGATAGAGGTACACGATCCGAAGTTCGCCCTTTGATATAAGCAATTTAGTCCATAAAACTAAATCAAGTTCTGCATATTTACGTACCCATTCCGGTTGTTGGTGGATGTGGAATGGATTGTGTGTTGAATAACATTAACATGAACGTGCTAATGGATTTCTGTGTGTTACAGCTACTAGTTGATGTTGTTAATGTTGTTAATGCTTTTTGGAGAAGGATATAAAAATAGATGCGGAAGGCAATCCTGCTCGGTCACGCGGTCGACTACAAAGTCCGGCTGACGAAATAAAAGTTAATATAGTAAATCAAGCTCTGGAGCTCGCTCTTGATTTAAGTAATTAAGTTTGAAGAATCGAAGCAAGACGCAAAACACTCTACAACAGCATTCACTGAATAATGAGTATGATGCTGGAGATGTATGTGTGAAACCAGCATTATACTTAGGCAGCGCGATCATCTTTTGCTTATGAGCGTCCAGCATCTGCTTTTGTGATAACAATCATTCATTTTAGATTGAAAATAAGCCATTAACAAGCATGCACCACAACATAGTGACCTATCCAACAAGTGACTTGATAAATACCTATCGCTATGAGGGGGGGGCAGGTCTCAACATTCTCCTTCTACAAGCTACCTCTCCTTTCTAGGACCCTCCAGCACACAAGTATGTATATAAAAAGCACATTTGAGTCGTTTTCAGTGATACCGTTTGTCATCTGGACGCAAAACAATGTGTCTGGGTGAGGGAAAATCGGCATGCGTCATGATACACACTGAACGATAAAGTTTGGCGCTGCATGGAAAGCATTTTGGTGGCGAGGAAGTACTAATGAGGTTAGGATGTGTTGTCGTGAGCGTGATTTGTCGTTGCATAGAATACAAACTTATTGAACACAAGCGTGTCATTGCTGCTTGTGGGACTTGAAACGTTGTATGAAGCTGCAGCCGTCACTGCTGTCGGCTTTGGCTTCAGTAGTTCATCAGAAAGCTATGGTTTTGGCAGCCGACAAAGAGCGGGAACGTGTCAGCGAATTGCGGGTCTTGATACAGATAACTTAACTCTCGTCGTATTCAGCCACTGCAATCAGAGTATCAGGTATGATAGTATGGCCGCGATAGATCATAAACTTTCGCTGTGCAGAGAATGTTTTTGGTAGAGCAACAGTCTGAGCGAAAAACCATGGCTCAGACGCTGTAAAGGCGACAGGGATGACACCCAAACACAGCGCGGTTTTTCGACGGCCTGGTTGCGCGAGGGCAGTAAAATGTGAATGCAAACTATTTGTCTTGATATAATGCTCACTTGATATGGTCAACGTTTTCTGTGCACCTGTGCTCATCACATTGTCAGGATATAATTACTGACATCACCTCCGACAGCTAAATTGATGAGGTCCACGCTATCGTCGATAGGGCGTTTTTTTGCTCTGACAAAAAAGTCGAGCACTCGCTTTTAGCTGTTGCTCCCAACCTCCTCGTCGTGCCGAAAATATACTGCAACGCTAAGTCGTGCGCCGTCGTCGTGTCGTTCATTCATAAGATGCTATAAGTCGGAAGTGTGAGAGACTGTGCTGGTATGCTAAGAATCTGCACGAGACATTTGGTGACTGAGCGCTCGCACGATCGCAACATTAAACTTTATCATTATCGGTGCATCGTGACGCATGACGATGATCTCACGCAGACATAAAAAAATTGTGTCCGGATGATAAATGGTATCACAGAGAACGACTCAAAGCGCTTTTCAAGTGCAATTGAGCACTGGAGAAATTAAAAATGGAGAGGTAGCTAATCGAAGGAGGATGATTTGACCTGCCCGAGGAGGGGACATGCTAGATCGCACTTACTACGTGCAATGTATACCCAGCTGCATTATTTACAGACACACACACCTAGAAATGCTTGGTAAAAAGTCCCAGTCGATAACACTCTATTTTTTACCGGTATTTAAAAAAAAACGTAATGAGCGAGGCCTCATTTTAAGCAGACTTTTTACCAAAAATTATCCGACAACAGTCGAGTAATTTCTCAATTGATTATAAATGGGAGGTTGCGCTACAACCATCCCCACTGTCCATCGCCCACCCGTTACCGCCGACAAAAACAAATAAGGAGAATTGCAACGGTTACAAACCATGGAACTCCATCTTTGCGATCAGTCCTAAACCCTCACTGTTCTTGCGAAAGGCTTAACACATGTCTTCTCTGTAATCCAACTGATTCTACATTCTTCGCGAATCATAAATTTAAAATGCCCACCCTCGAAAATTGTGAAAAATTGGCCGGGTAAAATTGTAAGGCCAAATGCACTACTGTTCACTTGTTTTGCAAAGTCAGGAATCTTGCGTGAAAGTCTTTGTTGCACAGATTTTCCGCATTGTACTGCTGGTTATTTGCGATCATTTAGCTAACGGCATTACGCAGTCGTGCACAGGTGCTCCAAATGAGTTGGGGTTTAAGGCTGAGAACCTAGTTAGCAACCAGTCGAAAAAAAAAGATTTGGTGCGCGCATGGTGTATGCAGATCTCTTTTTTCTTCACAGTGACTAGCGTTTTTCCTGCGACGCGTTTGTTCCATCGCGTTGTGATGAATGCACCCAGCCAGGCTACTACTCTGCATAGAGAGAACCTGCTTTGTGGAGCTATGATATCACCTGTATAATTGTTAAAAGCTGGGTGTAACGATATCGACAGGTAAAACATGAAAAGCTGGTAAAAGCTGGTAAAAAGTGGTATAGAGTGAATTTTTGTTTAAACATGGTTAAAAGGTCTAATCACTATAAAACGCCACAGGCCTTTTTACCAAACATCCCCTCACACACCCACATAGATAAGTACGCTATAAAAGCTCGGCATTTATCTCACACACTCACATAGATAAGTACGATATAAAACTCGGCAATTCACCTTGCACACAACCGCTTATAGCTTCACCCTTGGACTCGCAATTAAGGTACGCCGCATGCTATCATAATGGGTCGTTGCGGTTAGATGCAATAACTCAGGCAATTGTATGACAAGGATACGTAAGAGTTTATGTCGCTACTTACCTCTTGGATTACATCTGAACATGGTAGCGACAAAAACTCCTACAGGTACACGAGCAGAGCAGAGGACCAAGCGAAAGCCAATACAGCAGCCGTGTCGCAGCTGATGAGAGTACTGACGATGCGCGCAGCACGCTTATATCCCGTATGGTAATGTTTTAGTGACTGATTTAGAAGAGCCAACGGTGTAGATGCCTACTCCTATTTCCTAGTCATACTAACTCAAGAGTCTCAAGTCTTGTACCAGTATGTGCACTACGTAGTCGATCGAGCTGTCGGAAACAACCCTTTATTACGTGTGCTTTTGTTCTGCTTGGTCTTGCGTGACCGGAAAAAAAGCCAATATCGATTGAGTGGTACAGTTAGAATAGCAAAGACGTCAGGAAGCAAACCCTGTTCGTACCTATTCTCCCTCTCTTTGTACCTACTCGCACGCGTTCCGTCTAAGTACGTTTTTAATTGGTGGCCGCCCTGTCATTCCATCTTTCATCTCGTCCCACTTGCAGGTATGGAGCGCAGCAGCAACTTCCGCGGCGGACGCGGCGTCGGACGTGGACGGGGACGAGGAGGACAAGCAGCAGGAGGCCGAGGTCGTGGTAGTGGCGCTCAACGAGGCGGCTTTGGCTTCCAGCCGCAGCGCCACGGAGAGCAGGGGTACGCTCCTCCGTACCCACCCCCGAATGAAGCCGTGTACCACTTGCAACCGCCCAATGGGTACCCCCCACACGAGATGCTACATGGAAAGCCAGGTCATTCCTTCCCAGAGCAGCAGCAGCCGTTCCCGCCACCGTTTCCGCTGCCGCATCAACACGAAATGTACCGTCATCCGCCCCAGCAACAGCCGCCGCAGCGTCCTCACGACCCGAATCGGCCACAGGGGTACATAGAGGGTACGAATGGTACTCCTCCAGGGTTCCGTCATCAGGGGATGGATACATTCCATCCCCATGTAGCGCCGCCTCACCAGCAGTTTCCACACCCACCGCATCCTCTTCACCATCATCCTCGACCGCATCACCATCTGCCTCCGCCTGTACCATTCCAAGAGCCTCAAGGTCCGGAGCATCTCCACGAGAATGGCAGGTTTGCAGCCCATAGACCACCCGTGCCGCCGAATGCTGGGCCTTTTTTTCCGCCAACTGCTGACTTTGCAGAGGCTGCACACGCAAGACAAGCAAGGTACGACCCACATGTGCCTGGCAGGGACGGGCCGCACGGCGAGTGGAACCATCCGCCACCACGGCATTTGCCATGGCAATATGCACCACCTGAGCACCAGCCGTTTGGCGGTAGACTGCCAGCCTTTGTACAGCAACAGAGACCGCCTCCGATGGACCAGCGTCACTTTCCGAGAGACCCAAATGTACCATCTCAAGACCGTTGGCAGGACGGACAGGATCGGCAGCAGCATCGGGGTCCACCGCCCTCGTACGTTTGCCACAACTGCAACAAACCGGGACACTGGAAGCAACAGTGCCCGCTTAATGAAACTGTAAACGATCGCGCCGGGTCTGGACCAGAACCTTTGCTTGAGCAGCGTCACAGTTCTGGAACGCGACCGGAACACCAGTTGGCTCCTGCCCACAGCACAAAGCCAAAGGATCCCAGAAAGAATGGCGGATCTCACAGCAACGCTCCTTCTGGAGGCAAGGTAGACACGCGTCGTGTAGCCAAAGACGAACCTTGCGAACAGCCGCCTTTGCCCGGTGGCCCATCGCCCCCGCCTCCATCAACTTTGCAGTCGAATGAAACGGACGCGGGTAGCACTCAGCTACATTCGCAGCCTGATCAGCGGGTGTGGAAGTGTGTGCCATGCATGAAGAGCTTTTTTCTAGCATCTCAGTACAATGCGCACGTCAAAACTCATAAAAGCTGCTCGGCTTGTGACTTCTCAGCTTGTCAGCGGGTCGTTACCGCACATTTTGGAACCTGTCACGGACAATACTCTGGCGAAGGGCTCAAAGAAATCGTCATTGACGATCAAAAATTTGCGGTACTGGTGGGAAACTCAGCCGAGGACATCGCGAAGTGGCGTGAGGATCGTCGAAAGAAGTGGCTTGGAATGTCTCGAAAGCCCAAATCACCTTTGGCGACTGTGCCAGTGATAGGGAAGCGAAAGCTGTCGGTACCGTCTGGAGATCTAGAGGACGGCGAAGTTGAGGAAGAAGGAAACGCTAAGGCTCATGTTGTACTTGCGAGTTCCGGTACAAACCTCGCGGCTCTTCGCTCCACAGCATTGCACCATTCCAAGCCTGACGTGCAAGAGCCGCCAGTAAAAAAACAACGAAAGAACATGTTGTGCAAGGGATTTTTACATGGCCGCTGTCGATTGGATGAGGCGAATTGTAAGTTTACTCATGATCGCTCGCTGTTTGGGTGCCGCGCAATGATGAACAAGGGGTCGTGCTCGAAGGGTGAACACTGTCTATTTTCTCATGACGCAACTGTGTTGTCAGGGCAACGGGAACGTTCTGTGAAGGCATCGAAAGAGCACGCTACGGAGCAGCAGTGGCGTAGTGAGAAAAAGTCTCTTCTTCACAAACTGCTGGCGAAAGACGTTCGTCTTGAGCAGCAGAAGATGCTACAGATTGTGCATTTTCTTGTGGAGCGTAAGTTTTTGCGCCCGTTGGATGGTGGGGATGACGTCGCATGTGCCGAAGAACCAGTCGTACATAATGAAGTGGCCGCAAGTGACGAAGCGAGTTCTGGCGATGATGCTGAAGCCAGTGAATCCTCCAGCTTGACGTCTACGGGCGCTGTGAAGGAGGAGGTTTCAGACGATGACACATCCGATATAGGGAGCAGCACGGAAGAGTGTGATAGTGCTCTGCCATCTCAAGTTAGGAAGCTATCGAAGGTTGTGGATGATGGACGTGCTGTACCTGTCGTAGAGGAAAGTGTGGATGAGGAGGAAACTTCCGATTCTGAGTAGTGCGTGAGGTTGAGCCTCTGTGGGTCACGGTTACGTGTCGTTTGAGGGACGTTTGGCGACGAAATAGGATAGCGAATATCGCCAAGAGTTGATGCCGCCACGCTGAATGTTGAAGTGGTCGCTGCGGCTAGATCTTTCGAGGATAGAGCTCTTTGTGGCAGCGATGGGTATGGCAAACATTTCATTTTGATACTTAGCGTCCAACGAACAGGTCAGTACGATAGAAGGTAGCAGGAGCGGGGCAAAGGATGTATTTTCATTTGACGTTCTCGCTCTTGATTTGATGGCTGTGCATGCCTTCGACGGTCACGTTGAATAGTTGAGACTGGGATTGAGGTCAGTGAACGGCCATACACAGTGCTTAGGTGAGATGCCAAATGTGATAGATATTTCTTGCTTGGACGCTTCAGGCCCTCAACAGCATTCAGTAGACCTACAGCATCCATATTGTGGTCCCATTGCAACCGCCCATCATGGAAGAGGGGGAGTCAATAAATGTGATGAAATATAGATGAAAGCAAGCTCGCGATCGAGATTGCGAATTGTAGATTTGACAGCTATGTAAAGAAGCGTCTTGCCTTGAGGCCTAACAGCTCGTTGGTCGAAATGCATACCTGTCGAAGTCCAGCGCAGCAATTGTAGGTGCATTTGGAGTCGCGAAATCTCGATACTGTACGTTGGTATCTCTAATTTCGAAGTCACGACGAGATGGCTACCAGCCGATACTTTTCAAGGTCTCTAGGGGAAAGAAGCGTGAGAAATGCATACAAGTGCGGGTTGTATAGCGTAAGATGCTACAAGGCTATGCATGAGGTAGAATCTAAAGCTTTTACGATCGATTTAAATGTTGCAGACACCTCAACCTTGGTATTTTGTTTACAGGCTGTGGAGATCGAACATTGGAGCAGACTTTAGGATGTGAAGTATTGGCCAAGCGCAGCTTATTAATTTGGCGAAAGCATTCTCGAAGTTGAAATACTGCGCTTGGCCGAAACTCCATATCCTAAAATCTGCTTTAATGTCGATCTCCACAATGGGCGTACACCTGAGCCAACGATCGAGCGTATGACCACATGAGTGCCCATGATTTCGTTGGACGACAAATATTTCATTGTGGTCACAAGATTCCAAGCTCAACGGCACAATGTAGGATACGGCCCACCGCTTCTTTTTTACCACATCCAAGCTTAGTGTGCGTTGTAAGTTATCCAGGAAGCCCAGCACCTAATGTATTCAGGTAGGTGGCTGCAGCTGGAATTTGTTTTTACTGACTGAGATTTCAGTTCGTACATGAATCGTTTTTAAGCAGGTCTATTCCCTTTCATGCTTGCCTAATGGCTAGCAATCGATGAGCAAGACATCAATGTGCTGGTCTTTTCATGAAGCAGCATAGCACATTACATGAATCGATAAGTATGGTAGAGTCGTTCATCCAGAGCAATATAGAGCGGCAAAGGGTGACCCTTCACAACGAAGAAGAAGCGGCGATCCGCTTAAGCGGATGCTCGGCTTCGCCACCTTACTCCAGCTCCATTACGGAATCTGTCAGCAGACGCGGGCCAGGACCTCCTGTATCTGCTTTTATTCTCGGGAGCATCTCGAGGTAATCCAGGGCCCGGCGGACCCGGGTCAGTGATTGTCAAAACAAACATGGATACACGTGCGGCAGCGATCAGTTGGGTAGCCAATATGGCTCTCAACTCCGCGCGCACGACAGAAGCCATGGCTTCATTTTACGGGCTAGTCAATGGCCTCCGACAAGCTAAGGTCCGAGTCTTCGTACCTCTGTATGTCGTCGAGGACAACAAGGCGGTTATAAACCAGCTTCGAGTGCGTCGGTCACCAGTCCGGCCCAGGCTCTCAACTCTCTACCGAAAGGCCCGGAAGATCGCAGATGCTCTTTCTGTGGTTTGCTGGAGCCACCACTCCCTCGAGTTCAACATAATGGCTGCCGGTGCAGCTACTGCTACGGCTGCAAATGTGGAAGCCTTAAGTAGACGCACTCTCCAGACTGGGCCTTTCGTTTCCTCTGTTCGAGCGAGCATGGACCACAGATATCAACCACTGTTGCGATATGTCGCTACCAGCAGAATTAGAGATTCAGTAAGGGTCTCCTGCGCCGCTTGCACGTCGTGCGCCTCCTACCTGGTCTCCTGAACAGCACGCCTCTGCCCTACACGGCGGAACTCGGGGTTAGACCCTTACAATAAAGCGAGGTAGCCATTAGGTTGCGGTCGGACGGATATTTCAATTCGGCGATCGTACTTCAATATAGCTCACCACCCCAAAAACGAAGAAGAAGCGGTGATGCGGGCAGCGATAGGAGCCATCTCTATCGGTAGAAAAGGATATAGTAACAGCAGCTTCTGGGTGTCCAGAGAGTTCTAACCGTAGAGCTGGAAAGATTATATGTAGCGATGACGAATGATCACTTTGTACATCTGCAACTGCACGGTAATGATAGACATGCACGAATTGACTAGGGTAACGGAATGCTTTATCGCTTCATCGGGTATATTAGCAGGTTGAGCTGACGACAAATAGAACAACAGAAACTTTCTGGTTGTGTGTATTTGGCTTCGCGCAGTTGCGTAAGTCGTATGTGCGCATAACACACAAAGTAGACAATTTCTTGAGCTCAAAGATCAGTTTATAACAATTCGAAATGATCCGACCAAAATCGCTCTGTATCCCGGCATTGCATATCTTCCTACGACTATAAAATGAGCCATGCACTATGCAAACCACTGTAAGGAGCTCCCACATGACGTATGAAATACATGCAAACGCTTATCTCAAGCCCTATAATTACTCTGTCATCTGTAATGAGTGCGCATTCTTGCATAATCAGAGGTTCCATGTTGCAAGATTGGCGGTGTTTAATTGAAGGCGAGAGGTCTGAGTATCTGGAGGACGCGAACAACAATACGCCAATCCTCACATCACAACATATTATGCGAAGTAATGGGGCAATAATGTACACTGTAAGAAGTCAAACCGCTTACGCTGTCAAAGTGCCAAGTAAATTGGAAGCAATGTCATGAGATTGTCATCCAATTTCTGTAAAGTCAGTCTCAGATACCAATAATGCGATATCTTATTATTTAGGGGAAAATTGGATACCAGCAATAAGTTATACTCTTGTGAACGGCTAAAACGATAGAAACTGCAATGCTATCGCACTAATCTTATCGGTGATGATTATGTTTGTTTCAGTGTGCACATACGTTACACCTCTTACATTTACTTCTATGAGATAAATCGAGTTATTGTTTACATTGTTTGTGGGTCGTGAGAGCCAATACTTAATTCCGGGTGGATAGCTCATATGATGTACTGGGGCGATGCTTCGTTTAAATCGACAAACCCTGCGTACTATAAGGCCGTGTCACGCTAGACGGTTCTTGAAATCGAGATAGAAGAGCAGGGGCGAGCGCTGACGGTGCTTAATGTTGTGGTGGGAGAGGATTCACCGTGAAGTCATATATCGAAAGTAGTTAGTGCAACCATTTTAATCAATGCAGTCAATATGTCTCACGGTCTACAAATGCGAGGAGACACCAATTCGGGAGTTTGATATACCACTGTAGTGAAGTCATTGCTGGTGTGATAACTATTATGACCAGCGTGGTCAAAAAAATTTATAACATCGAATACCATTGTTAATTGTTCGTGTATGCTTGCAAGTGTCTTAGCGAAATACATCCGGCGCAACTAAGAATACGTGCAACAAAATTATAACAATTACACAAAGCAACTCACTGCATACTAAATCATCTCTAAATAAATAAACCATTTGCAGTCGGAAACACATTAGCCAAGTAGAGGTAAGAGTACTCTACACGAATCCAACAAGAGCTATTATGTAGGACTTGTAAATGAAAGTTTAGTCGACATATATGTTGTGTGATGTAATTTTATACAGCAAGAGCCATGTAACTTGTCGTTTTGCGCATTTTGCGCAGGAGCCATTAATTCCCCCCCCCGGTTTTTAGTAAAATCCCCTCATTTCGATTTGACGCTACATGATTGGCTAATAAATAGTCATGCCTTGAGGGTATTATATCACACAAATTTGTCTTTAAACATAAGTTCGACCTAATTTAGCATAATTCACAATCGTTCTCATGTGTTATTTACCGCAAGATTATGTCAAGCTTTGCCTGAAACGTCTGCGGACTCGAAGCTTTTACGTCTGCAGATGCGCTAAAATATTCCCGCCACGCTTTCCTGCAAAGGTCTCTGCGCTAGTGAATGGTAAGCTTTCTGATTTCTTTTATTCTTTGCTTATGCGTATCCGGATTGTTCGTGTCGCGTGCACGAGACGCGTGTTATAGTTAATTTTCCTGTTCATTACTAAATAACTCCCATTCTCTGCGCTGTTCCGAATATGTTATTGTTCAATGTAGTTTTGTATAATATCATGCAGGAGGACATCAAAAGAGTCGTAAACGGGTAGATCTGGACAAGTGCGCGCGCGGACGCCCCTGGTGTTACGAAGATGTTAGGGCACCGCAATAAGTCAGATTCTACTTTGCGATACTCCAGTTGTTGGTGCTGCCAATGAATCCGAGAAATTGCGTGCTCGTATGAGTAAGCGTCTCTTTTAGAAATGCAAGAGTTATTGTGCCTGCAAAGTATATACAATCGTATTGAGGATTGCAGTCAAAGTGACTTTAATCTATAAATTAGATTCGTTTAGTTTCGTAGGAGTTGGTGTTGGCTCGATTAAACTTACACATTGTTGAGCAATGTGATCCACCATAACACAAAGGTCGCATCATCTTAACATATTATAAGTGTTTATTGCATCAGTGATGCTTATCGTCACTTGCTGTGGTTCCATATGATGACTTTACACTCACTCACTTACTCAATCACATCTTTTATTTTTGCATCGTTTACGTGGCTGAAAGGCTGCCGACAGTGACGTCCCCCACAACGCACTTTTGCGCAAAAAAGGTTCAATTGTATATGATCACGACATAATTGCGTATTAAAGATGCAGCTAATGTAAAAAAAATTCCTTTTGTCTCGACTCATAATTAGCCAATCATGTAGCGTTGTATCAAACTGAGGGGATTCTACTAGAAAAGTGAGGGGACATTAGCGTGTCTCTTAATTTAGTGTGCGGTATTGCCAGCGTAAGGAACGTTATAGATCTGCTTTATGGAACCCAAAATACTGGTTAAAATTGATCACCCGCACGTTTCCTCGCTCTCTGTCCTAAACTACATTTGCGATGATCGAGATGCAGTACGTAATGTCCTGGACACACTACGCTCCACTATGTAGACTCTTACATCAGACTTCAAAGTGTCTATGCTTACTTGGCGACATCTCAACATGTACGTGGAGTGACATGATCAAAAGGTTCTAAGTGTACGTCTTTTTAGATTGGAACGGTCGGTGTCATGTTATGACATAAGAAATCTTTAATTATACAATTTACAGGCTCTTGTTCCTATTCGATGAAGACGGGATGATTATTCTCGAGGTGCGTGCGATCGAATGTACAGAGTTTGGTCTATATGCCTTCAATATCAAATTGGCGATCTGATCGCTTTAAATGCAGAAGTTATCGATACCAATGAGCCCCACGCAGTCGCGGATCCGTCATGACTGCAATCATCGAAGTCAAAGCAACGCGCTAAATGTTTGGTTGAAAAGAATAAGTGCAAATTTGCGTCGTTCGATGGAGGCTGCTCTGATCGCCTGAACCATCCCTCATATTACAGTCTGCAATGCACAATAGGCTAGATCAAGCAGTTGTTGACTGACAGAGACGGTAAACGAACGTTTCTTATAGGCTATCCAATTGGTATTGCGTGAAATATTCGTAAGTGTGTGCAAGCTTCATGCCAAACATTTTTTAATCGTACTTACCTGTCTGTCTGTGTGTGCCTGTAGATAAAGCGGCTAGGTGTACCTTACACGTACTAAGTACGATTTGGCCTGTCCTCTTGCATAGGTATGCATGCAATTGTAAGCCGCTTTGTGGCTATGTCACTATTTGATGCACGCTTGGCAATGGCTGAACAACACTGTAGGTGGATACGATCACATATCCAAATGCTGGACGCTCATAAGCAAAGGCTGATCGCGTTGCCCAATTATAATGTACTAAGTAAGTACATTAATTAGCAGCATCATTCTCATTTTTCAGCATCTGCTGCTGCATAGTAGCTTTAAATCTGATACAGTTTTCCGGACTAAATTACTCAATCAACAGGCTAGCTACAACGATTGATCCCCTATTCTGCTATTGATAAATCTATCCCAGGTTGAGACCTGTTGCCGAGATCGTTCTGCATGCCATCATAAAAGGATTGCGATACGCATTGCAGCAATTGCAAGATATTGTGTCGAGCAGTGTCGAATCTAAATTGTCATAGAGAAACAAATTTGTCAATTACGCACGTGATTATAATCCGAGAGAAATTAAATATGAACGTTTGCTAAAAAAGGCTTATTGTGGTAATTCTACGAAGCTCTTAGTCAGAGGAAGACTTGCGACTCTAAGAGTCATTTAGCTCTACGAAAAGAAGTTCATATCATTCTAAAAAGTCTCTAGGTCTCGGAGCTAATCAACAAAAACTCTGATAGGGTATTAGCTCGTAGAGCTTCTAGTCCTGATTCAAGAGACTAATAACGACTCTAAGAATCATACGCACAAGGTGTTCTAGAGTATACGCCACAATCTGGATCGTACTTTTAACTATCTACTGACGTCTTTACAAGACACGAGTCACTACAAGATCAAAAGGTGAACTGAACTTTTATTTCTAAGTTTATATCTGTAAAACACCTCATCCAACTTCCTACTACTGAGGTCAAATTAATTCGCATTGCAATCGTCAGTACATTCTCAAGGATGATGGTTGGTACATCTGTCTATCATCAATAAATGACGGAGGTTATTAGCCACATCAATTGTCACTGATTAAAATTGGGGACTGTCGATCACATATACACGGTATATCCCTATAGGCCGCTAAAGGTCGCGTGACCCCGTTACACTTTTCGTTCGAGCTTCCATGTATTCTTAACGTCTCTAAAAAGCAATAGCCGATAGGAATCAACACAACTAGTGCGCCCGACATTTGTGAGAGCTACAGCTCATGAATATCCGAATATCGTGTGCGTACCTGGTCCAACTACACTGCCTGTGAGTCTTATAAATCGACTGGTGTTTGAGTTAATGTGTATACTATCAATCGCACTTGTGGCAATCATCTAACGTGTAACGGATTCTTACAGAAACGGTTGTGATCACCAGATACATTGGTGTGGTACAAAAGAGAGATTACAGTATCACAAATAAGGCGTGCTTTTGTATAACATACGTTAAGCGATAATACCGTACTCTATCAGTAAATGCTAAAGATTATCTGTCGTAATAGGGTTTTCATAGAGGCGACATAGTTCTGGTGTGGTACACAAAGAATAGCTACAATGATGGCTATTCAATTTAGTATCATAGTTTAAAGGCTAAAGACACAAGTAAGGTTGATCATTGCTATTAGGCAGTACATACATTTTCAGTTCCCCTTTTGATCAGTTTCAGACACGTGTCTTTCGAAGACGTCTCTGGTCGTACCATAGTCATCTCTGAAGTGCCTGAGTTAAGGCTAAGTACTCTTGGGCATTAGTGCGACGTGATTGCTTGGAGTCGTAGTCCCCTGAACCAGGACTAGAAGCTTAAGAGCTTGTACATACACTAAGAGTTGATTCTCACTAAGTCTGTAAGATTTGAGACCATTTGAGTCGATAAATGTTCAGTTTGATATTAAGAGACTCTACGAGTCTAGTATTCTTCTCCTGACTACGGAGCTAGAATGGCTCTGCTACACAACGTAAATTTCGTTGAAGTGACCGTGACGAAGACACAATGGATTCAACTTAGTTGGATGCTACAGGCTGATAGGTAGCTTCATACGAGCGCCCCAATTATAGAAGATTATGACAAATAAACGGGCGACGATATTTGAAGTACGTATCTATAGATCGCACAACTACCTGTCATGTCCCAGGGTCACCGACATGTGTGTCAATTGGTTGTACTCGCCGATTGATGCAGGTGACTGGAATTACTTTGACTTGCTCGCGTTGTCGTAGAAGTTCGTCAATTGATCTATCAAGTGTTTGCACTTTCGCATCTACGGTAGGCACAACAGCACCCTAAATAGCATCCTCGCACTAGCATTAAGCGACAAATTTGTAGCCGGTGGCACCAAACCACTGCACGTTTTAATCACGCAGTCGTCGAACATTTTGAGGGGGTAAGCTCTTTATATGATTATACGGAGTCGGCGACCAGATCGACACAAAATTTCTGCAATTATACAAGACAGTTGTTTGTTTATAGGTAATCAATTAGCACTCAAAAGTGTGGAGCAGCAGAAAACAAGTAGCGGTAATCTTGAACAGACTTCACAGCAAGCTGCAGAACCACCACATCACCGATTATGTAATGCTGATGTGAAATGATTGGTAAAACTTTATTCAGGCATTATGCCAACCACTCCGCTTCATTTTTCGATCGTTTACAACCAAATGATCCTGTAAACCAAATGATCCTGTACTCTGACCAATTCATGCACTTACTAAAACCTGCTTTTTGCATATCAATGCGGAGCGTTACATTTGCCATTTGAGATTGGTCAGTCGAGTAATACATGTCTGCTTTGGTGTTAAGGTCCAATGCAGAAACATCTGTGTTGCTATTTTGTGTGACGAGACGGTGCACCACACGCTACGTTTTATATCAAATCGTACGTACTTGTGTGCTACTGCAAGCGGCATAACACAAAAGGCCATCAAACCTTCTATTTGTAAGCTACGGTAATGAAGAATATGCTCGCAGCAACACAAAGCATAAGTTAGGGCCACTGGGTTCTACCATTAAAGATGAATTTAGGCGAGCAAATGCTTGCCAGCAGCTCCATTGCAGAGCACGATAGAAAATTAGTACGAGAAAAAGCAGCAGGATTTGCTAATTGGAACCAGCAAGCTCGATAAGTCAATTCACCCTGGAAATTCTCGCAGCTGTCAAACTTGAATACACGATCGGGCTTGTTCTTTCGTCCTTATGTAAAGACAAACCATCATCAACATTTTCTTGTCGAACCTCCGACGTAAAATGCTTAATAGCTAGAAGGACTACAAAAGCAAGGACAGTTGGTCGCTTGCTAGCGTTATGTGTACTATGGATGCGGGCACAATCTGCAAAACGCAGACCGGACGGTTCAAATTGCCATCCAGGAAAGTGTGCTCGCTTGTCACACCGATGCACATACGCAGCATGTCTTGTGGTCATGAGCTAAGTGAAAAGAAATTAGAGGCCAAAACTGGTGCCTCGGCACATTGCCAATTGCGTCCACGTATGTGACCTCGACTCCCTGTTTGTCGACAGCGACAATTTGGACCAACATTCTGTCACAGAGTACATTTTGTGACAATCGCATACTCAGAAGACAGCGCGCATGCTCGACGATGCGACGCAGTGTGGGTCTGCTCGGAACGGTAATGTGTGACGTATTTATAGACATTTACGAAGAAGGCAATGCCATATCGTCACACTATGCTGGACATACTTTGTGTGGATACAAAAACGCCACTTTGTACCGAATTTAGTCTCAACGTGATTGTACTTCAAAGCCCAAAGTGGGAATGCATTGCAGCTACATAGTCGTGCTACAAGCGTCACTAGTAGCTTCTCATCGAGTTATACGATAGTTTCTTAATTGCTGGATGCGTCGTGCTGTGAACTTGCCAAGCTCTAGCTCAAACGATCTCCTCTTCACTTGCATCGAAAATATGGTGGTATCAAACTAGTTGAGCCAAAGCGAGGGTACCGCTTTTTTTAGTAAACCACAATGGATGCGTTTACGCGTGCATGGATCATGCAATTGATATCAATCGACATAAAATCGTTGAAAATACTGATCGTACTCCAGATCTATCGAGACCAAACAGAAGCTTTTCCTGAGCTTTAATCAAATCTTTAGTACGAGGACCGAAGCTTGGTCGTCTCGGGAAATTTGATGCTCATGCTTCGGTATATCATTACTTTGCCTGCTACTACATTGAAGTTATTTCTGCTTGTGAATGACTGACTTACAAGTCAGCATCAAGCGGGACTTGTAAATGCAGTACGAGGGTTTTATCGGTAAAGTCGTTACCATCAATGAGCTACAATCTAGGCGCTCGTCTGATCGATATCTTTGCAGAAAAACTAACATTAGTTCACAAGCATCTGTCCCTTACCATAAAAATGACTATCTGCTAGTTATCGCGAAATTAAAGCACGCGTATTGTTGCCCAAATTGAATATGAGCCGCGCTGCAATGAGAACTGTTTGCAGTAAACATTGTCTTGGTTAATGCAGTAAGCATTGTCTTGGTTAGTTTACACGAGGGATTCTCGGGTAAAGCGTATATCAGATAAATAGTGCTCGGTGATTTGTGTACGATGTACTTGGGTGCGGCAGATGATGCGACCTCGGACCCTTTGCGGCTATTTACAAATATCGTCTCACGTAGCTTTAGTAGATTTCAGCAATGAACCTTTCTGATGCAAGATAGCTCATTTGAGAAAATCTAGTCATGTAGTATGCAAAGCGAAGGGATCGCGTGAGAAAAAGGGGAAGCGGGATAGCGATCTGCTGAACCACTAACACATGCTGTGGGTGCCAACTACAGCAACTGACTACATGAGCTTGTGATAAAAAAAGCAGCTACCTTTTGGGTCCCTTTGTCAAACAATCAACTGAACAATCACGTGTAATGATCTCCTACCTCTTGCATACGTACATTCAAATGATACATATAGTTGCGTGCGGCTTATACACCACTTTCGACAGCTGTACGCCATGTGCTACTTGATTCATCACAACGGAAATGATGTCACTTAATAGGAGAATGGCGTACATCGTCACTTGTATTGTTAAACTTAGCAAAGATTTTAGGTTCGCCATGCTTTTGGATGCGTGAATTTACCTCGTATAGCAAACCTACGTGAGCTCCAATTATTGAGTAAGGCAGTGACTTAAGCATCACGCTATGGCTAATGCGTTAATGTACTTGTGAGGCACAGAAATGCGATAGCGTCGAGAATGCGGGCAACTTGGTTTGTCAGTATATGCCTCCGAAACATTACGATGTATTTCTGGTGATGCGAATCCTGGCGACTACCGCTGAACTTGAGGGCACGATCATAGAATCTAAGTAGTACAATCGAAAGCCGTGTGACTGTTTAGTGGTCCGAGTGTATGGTCAGGGATAATTGTCAATCGAAGATGCCACTGTCGACATTGAAACACCGTCTGTATCAATGCATTGAATCTGCAAAAGCTTCGACAACACAGCTTCTCTGTTCAGCCCTGGTGTTGCTAAACGAACTCCATACTGTTTGATGTTCTGATCGACTGAATAGATTGACGTGGTTGGCCTGCAAGTATCGCTGTCTCCTAAGCACACCTCAGCACGCTTACTCGTTGTACGTCAAATGCATAGAGTACGGATCCGACTTGAATGACGTAACGGCTAGCAAAGTATTCCAATGTGCCTCACCTTGTCATCATCATCACCAACTCGGACAACGTATAATCGTCAAAGAATAGTCCCAAACTGGTTAAACTGACCACTGGGACAGATTTGACATGATTTGTTTTCCGTTCGACTGGCAGCGACTTCGACGGTATTCGATCGCTCCTACTTTGCAACTGAGATAACCGGCGCTTGTACCGAGACACAACCGATTGTGCCAGTCATTGATGTCGGACGGTCACGATCATTGGATGCAGGGAGACGCTAAACCGCCGGATGGACAGACTATTCAGTCGGTTTCGATGAACGATACGGAGGTTTTGGCCAATCAAATTCCTGTTCTGAGCTTTTGGCCAATATAAATCTTTCCGGCAGAATAGTCTGCCGCATCCGGTGGTTTAGCGTCTCACTTCGATGCACCTTTTGTTTGGTATCTGATTTAGCTGATACAAAAGATGTAGTAACAAAAGCGGCGAAGTTGTCTGATGGCAGCGACTCGTGTCGCACAACATCAGCGATCTCTTTGGTTTAGACTGCTACAAGTAAACGTAACGATTACTCAGCAAATTATGTCCGCATTTTGGAGCTGGATGGCAGGGCCGAGACGATCGTGGCCAGTAAATTTAACAGAAAAGGCCTGATTTTGCGACCAGATTCTACGCGGCACAGCACACGTTCGCCAGTGAGGGACGATACAGATAATCCTCACGGCTTGGGACCTCGAACCTTACGCCGCTCCTTAACACTTGACGCAAATGGCGCCAAAGAACCACGGCTGTTGCCCTCTTGAGGCTGCTCGTATGCACAAAGGAAATACCAAGCAAGTCTGATGTATCAATTGTTTGTTATCGTAGGCAGCGAATTTGCGACCTCAACAATACAACGAGATCGTCATGCTGTACCTGACACTGTATCATGGACCGATTGAGGTGTAGCAATGGTTTTCGATACGTCTGTCCATACCTTGAAATAAACAAGGCAGACGCGAGTGCTATCCACTCGTCCGTCCTGACACGTGTACGGGTATGTGTACCATCTGTAAAAACCATGTGAGACTATGTGTACAGTATGCTGGGCGTAGGTGGCAAGAGAGTGCAGACGAGTTATACTTGATACATGTGACTGATCGGTGTGCCGTCTGCAGTGTCGAACGTACGTACGTCAACGCTTTGTCCAACTCACAAGCACACCACGCAATTTGTACACAAACCTAGTAATATTTATGCCATTTGCCGTAGTTGAGCAGCACAAAGTCATACGGCAAAAGACACTAGCCTCTGTCTGGTTTAGGCCAGTGTTAAGGTCGTTTTTCCGGTATGACCTACCACGTTCGAAGTGTGCTCGTCACAGCGTAGTGTCTATGCCCGTGTCCTTTTTGTCAAACCGAACTCGTCGACGCAGAGGCATCATCAATCTAAAGTATCAGCTCTTTTGTTGGTCGTCCCACTTGACGGGCTCACTCTTGCATTCCACGTAGCGATTTTAATCAAAGATTGGGAATCGACTAATTACGGCAAGTGCCCACGAGTAAAAGGAGCCGGCGGTCGGCACAGCCTCAGTAGTGTCCTCAAGTGCAGCTCGATTGCTAATCGGGGTGTGAAACATCGTAGGGAGAAAGACTCACCTCCGACGTGCGCTAGCAAATCCCTAGGACCCTAGAGCGAAACAAGGCCAAATACCGGGGTCAGCCTTTACTGCACGACAGACCATTGCACTGCATGCCCGAAGCAGCAGCACGTGTAAGCAACCACTGTACATTCGGCTTTTTCTCTCACCTGGTCGGCTGGCTTTTCCATCGGCGAGAAGACGAGTCCTGCTGCTGGAAGTCACCGACTTTGCTCGTACTTTGATTCCTCATTGGAAAACTCTCAAGTGCGTCACGTCACTTGGCTATCCAAGCTGAACGCTTGCACTATCTACATTTTATCAGAGCTGCGAGAACACTGGAGCATCGATGGACCGTCGGGAATGCTGCGATGCTACTTTGGGTAATAAAGGCAAGCAGAAGCAAGGAACAGCGACATTCAAGGCTGATTACAAGTCCAGAGCAAGACAAGAGATCAATGCGGCAACTTCGTTGGCTGAGGGAAATTGGTGCGCTGTTAAAAACGGCGAACATGAGTGCAAGGAGGAAGGGAGCAGGTTCATAGCTCAGACACAAACTATCTCCTCGCGGCCAAACTCTAATGTCTGCAGCACTAGGCTTAAGGTGAGACGCACGAGCAGCTGCACAAATGCGATGCAGAACGACGGCAGCTTCAACAAGTCGTCTCTCAATTTCATCCTGGACGACTATGCAGCCTCGCCGGTAGTCGGTAAGGTTTTGTTCGCCTGTGCCGATTCTTCGTCAGTGTCTACAGACCGCTCATTTCTAGGTAGTGGAAGATTGACGCGTGATTGTACACGAGCTGCGCCATCGATCGCCAGAAGCATGAGCACGGGAGATCTTAATGACGACACGAGGGTTGATATCGCTTCGAGCACAAACGCTGGTTTGGCTACAACAGCACAATGCGGCCGCTCTGATCAAGCGAGTGGCCAACAAATAGATACTGGAGGAAAACGCCGAGCCCGAAGACCACCAAGTCGCATCTGCAAGCACGAGGGTTGTGAGCAGTATGTGGTGGACCAGGGTCTCTGTGTTCGACATGGTGTGCGTGAGCGACTATCTCGTTTTGTAGCTGCCAGCGGTGCTTCTGTGCAGTATAGTCAGGAGCGACCGAGCTAACTATATGTTCACTGCAAATGAACAGGGGGGCAAGCGCTGCCAAACAGCAGGATGCACCAGTCGGGCGAAGCATCAAGGACGCTGCTGGAAGCATGGTATGCTAATTCTTGCGTTGTGTATATAGTGTGTGCTGTATCATTATTGTTTGCTTTGCGATTCCAGGAGGATCGACCGAGTGCAAAGTGCCGAGCTGCATCAATCGAGCCAAGTCACGCGGATTCTGCTGGTCGCACGGTGGCGGAACAAAGTGCAGGACTAAGAATTGCGAGAAAATTGCCATTTCCAATGCCCTGTGCTGGGCTCACGGAGGAGGTACAAGTGCCGTTCTTCTGTAACTAGTTACATGGTCTTAACTGTTGTTGGAACGTTTGTCTCGTTTACCTCAGGCAAGCGGTGCGTGGTGGAAGATTGCATGCGCCAGGCGTACGAGCGCACCAATAACCTGTGTACCAACCACTACCAGGAGCAGCAGCGCAGTGTAGCGGGAGGGAGAGCAGACACGGTTGTGGATAGGTCGCAGTCATCTCGGGACGACTAGGACAAGCCGACGACACTGTCAATGGGCTGGCATGGGTTGACAAATGTCTGGACACCGCAGTGGACTACAAGTGAGAAATACGATATTAATCCGCAAAGCTTGGTGAAGGATGCGTCGACCTTTTCGAAGATCACGACTGAATTCGACCGTCGCGTCTGCAGAGCAACGCCAAAAAGCCGGTCTGACTGATGAGCAACAAGAGTATCTCGCCGTTCCGACCTTCCTGGATGACGGCAGCACGCACACAGTTTATGTCCGTATTTGCATCGTTCGTTATCGTCTCCAATGTCTTGACAGTTTGCTTTGGTAGAAAGTCCAGCGTAGCCGCCAGGTGGTCTTTGTGAACGTGCCATTTAATCATGCGGTACGACCCCCACCCCCAGAGCGCAACTCTCTCAAAATTCCGGTGTGTAGACTACACAGAGTATGTCAATTGTGACATTTTCACCAGTGACCGCTGGGTAAAGCCGTTTTTACGTTAAAACCACAAGCCGCAGTTTGTACTAGAAGTCGTGTCGGATACGTGTAGTCGTGGCGGTAGACTGCATCCCCTTTGGACGCGAACTGTCTTTGTGTCGCTTTCAAGTACGATGCAGCTGTAGATGTAGTCGTACAAGCTCTTGAATAGATTACGCAGCCTCACCGAGCAAATTTGTCAACGCAAGTTGTAGGGGAGTAAAAAAAACATGATTTGGTAGTCATGCTGAAGGCCGGGAAAACGAGGCACAAAGTGATGAATACAACATCGGCGGGCGTAACACAAAATGAAGTTTGTAAAGTTTTGCAGCTCCAATTACTTAGCTGATAGTCATAAAAGAAGTAGAAAATGCTTCTGCACGGTAGTGAAGGGGTACATTGAGGTTTTGCGTATCTTAACGATTTATATTTTTATGTCTTAACGAATGCTATTGGTGTAGGAACATTTCCATAGTGGCAAAAAGAAAGGAGTTGCGACGGCTTTAAGCCATCGAGGAAGGACAGTTTGTAAAAATTGCTAAATATAAAGTTTCAAGCATTTCCCCGCTTTTTTTGTGATGGATCTACCGATTAAAATTGTCTTTATAGTGTCTTGCCATTGATAATAATGGAGGTCCCGCTCCTTTGTCATTACTTACACGAAACCATACATATTATAAGGAACGAGAGCGGCTCATGTTAAGCCCAAGAAGGTGTAGGTGCACAAATGGGTCAGCAAAAATCGTATATCTAGTTGCTGAACATTTTGGCACACTTTCGCAGCTGCGACCTATCGCTTCTTCTAGCATGAAGATTCATCTAGCTGATTACAAAATCTAGAGTAATCGAGGCAAGTGCTAAACGGCTGAATTCATTTTTATCCGGCTGGGTCACTTTGATAATCCTCCGGAGTAACTTAAAAGTATTCCAGAAGCACGCCTAGCTTTGTCGATCCCATCTACTCAATTTACTAACACCATTACTCACGTATCCATTCAAAGTATAAAATGACGAAAAGAGTGCAAAACAGGCGAATACCCTATTCCAGTCGTTTCTTTTGCTGTTAGCGTTCCAATCCAAAAATATGTCGCTATTTGAAGCCATCATAGCTGCACAGTCAATAGGTCCACCAAACATGATGCGTCCGCGCGGTCACGAACGCTTAAGGTGGGGCAATATGTCTCGCCTGGATGTACTGTTAGTGGCGTTCTCTTACATACTCTTTACTACAATTTTCACAAAAAATATACACCGTTTCAATTGCGGCAGTTGTCTGCAAGCAGCCCTTTAGCATAGTAAAATTGGACGCGGATGTTGTGGTCGTAGTTGAGTCGTACAAATACCAACCAAGGCATCCTACCTCTTTATCTTTTAAGTTCATCCAAGCTGATTTCTGCAGCCGAAGCTAAACGTAGCTACCAAATCAACAGGGTCGAAGTCGTTAGCCGCTGTTTTAATTGCCATGTCATGCCTCTTAAAGCATGCTCGTAACCAGTGAGAAGCGATTGACCAACACTACGGACACTGCAATTTGTAATAGTCGTATTTTGTAGCTGGAACGCGATCGCTATCATGAGAAGTGCCATTGGCGGAGCGATCACCGAAAGTCAGTTTTTGATTTTTTTGGTGAGTTGACGATATTCAACTACATGCATTTTAAAGGACGACTTTTACCCTGGACTTAAAAGAACGACCCAGCCGACTAAAAACGAATCCAGCCGTTTAGCATTCGTCGTAATCAATATAAAAGGACCAAGCACCGCAGGAATACAATTTCCGATTGGTTCCAAGCGGAATATCCATCCAACTGCGACTTAAGTGTTGCATGTGCTCTATGCAGAGACAACACCGCCACGTAATAAGGTAGGACTGGATGTTTAATTGTGGAGGATATATCCTTCTTCCATAAATTGTCATTAATTTACCAGTTTTATTTGATGGCTGGTTTTTACAAATGTTTTTGCACAAGGTGCACAAATACAAAAAAGCACAAGGATTGATACGATGGTGTTAAAATGTGGTACTTACAAAAATCAAATATCTGAAGCAGCTACTGACACTTTGTTGCATCATTAGCGAAGCCATTTTAGGCATCCCAAGCTCACATGAATCTCAATCAATTCCCGCTGATGCATCATAAGAGAAGAGGGTGACACGTGGACTACGGAAAAGGTCTGGTATCTAAGCTATAATCTGTTGCACTCGCGCAAGGTGCATAATCTATCCTGTTACGTAAGCGCGTCAATCACTGAATGTTTAAAACCTTGCATCCAGAAGTTGTAGTTCCAGAGCTTGACATGTGCCTTATCGCTGCGTCTGGAAACGTGGCGCTGCCGCATTCCACGCAAGTCCACGAACTCTTTCAAGTACTAACCCTCTTATCGACACGAAATAAGTAATGGCTTCTACAGTTCGACCGCCAAGCCATGTAAACTCGCCGTTATTTTAAACGTTCCATACTATCTCTGCACACTATCAAACGCCAAGCATATGCGACTGACATGTCGATACTCGGGAATAAGTACGACGGCTTGCTTGTCGACACAACACATTACCTGTACGACAAGAAAAACTTGGATATGTGCCAACTCAATCGTTATTGCTAACTTGTATATGTGCCAACTCAATCGTTATTGCTAACTTGTATTCACCTGCTCGCCCCGTCATGTCATGACCTCTCCTAGCAGCATGATGCATTCTCTGCTTGTTATACAACTGCAACTCATGTGTCAAGAGATGCTGGTGCTCTTCCCTATTGTCCACGGAAAAGCTAAGAACATAGAGTGGTCCTGACTTAGAGCTACAAGAACCATCACGACCTCCCACAAAAAGATTCAAAATTAGGGTCAGCGTCCTCAATTTTATCTCCTATCGATAAATTATCCACAGGTACAGCCACAGCTCCAGGTACAGACCGTCTAATATCCTCGCTTCCATCTCGATGAGATGTAACTCCTCTCCATTTTCACTATGGTAATACACTGCTCCACCCAAGTCATCATCTATGACCGTCTGTGCTATTTTCTATTCGAGACACAACAATTACTTGCGCCCACAAGTTCGACATACGCGAGTTACGTGCCGACTCCTACTTTCACGATCTGCATCGCCAGTAATGACTCGATCCATACAGTACAATGTGCCTTCTGTCAGTGCGGTAAGCCCAATATCCTTGTCGCGCGATGTGATACAAGGGTGCTAAGCGAAAATTACAGTTCAAGTTATAGATGACGTAACGAACTCAGACTTGCGCAAGACTCGACAAGTGCGTCTGCATCTCACCTGTACAATTTTCGGCATCAGAGGGTCACGTCACGCGTTTACGCTCTAAAATGTCTTCCCCTTTGCAAAATAAAGGTTAGCTATCGATTTGGTCATACACATCCGCAGCCATCGATGTGCCGATCGATTAAATTTTACTGTTTTGATTACTTTGATAACGACGTTACCATTTAAAACTTTATAAGTAGTCAAAGACCAGCCATTACCGAGTTCTGGTAACTCTGCAGACCTGCTCCACCATTCTTTCCTACCAGGGGATGAAGCGAACAACACTTTAGCCGTAGGTAGTACGGCCTGATATCTTTCGCTCGCAATCGAGTTTGTACTGCCTACACATACAGCTTATCGATGAATGGTCGTCGTTTTGTACACTGGATGGTGTAATTACTCACTGACAGGAAGCAACTGCTTCTGATCACATGTAATGTCTGCAGTACCTGCTGTTTTGAACACATGTGTATTGCACCTTAAAAGCTCTGTAAATGTGTGCATCATTATAATGCAAAAAGCTAAAAACAGTGTTTGTACGTGAACAAAAAAAGCCTAATTCGGGCTGTGGTGGGCTTGTACGCCAAAACAGTGGAAATTGATCAGAATGACATTTATACGACAGGAGGGGAAGCTCATCGGGGGAGCAAATGAAAAAAAATTATGCGCAAAAACAAGCAGAATTCAAAAGAATGCTACAAGATTAAGAAGTACAATCATGCAAGAGAATCTCACTACACGTTTGAGCATAATTGAAAAAAAGTATCGAGGCTGTTGACTATCCGTACCAAGTTACGCATATTTGGAATTCCGTACGCAATTTTGTTGTAGCATTCTCACTTTTGCTGTTGCTTGGTCGGGCAGAACCACTTCTCTAGTCGACATTCTTGTCGCAAAAGGAGTAGAGTGCGTTGACAATTCGAGCGTAGCCCTGCAACGTTGTCTACCTTTGTTAGTAAGGCTACGCTGCGTCTATCTCTTCTATCTAGTGCCAACTAGTCCGACTTGCGATCCAGGGATAGCTATGCCCTGTAGTTAACGTACAGTTTTTGCACTGACGAGACAACGCAATGTCAAAGTGCTGCTAATAGTGTTGTAATAGCTTTCGTACAAACGACCGAAGACAGCATGACAGGATAGGTAAACGAAGGTAGCACATATGGACAATGTAGGAATTCGTTAATGCGATCACAGATATTACTATTGATACTTCTTGAGGCTTTAATGGACAAGACCATTATGCTGCACGTGAGTCCTTTGGACTCGTGAAGCAGGGCATTCCACGCGATCAACATCATCCGATCTTTGCGGCAACAACTTTAGGACAGTCATCGAATTCTGGAAAGCAGGCACAAGGCAGGTTGAGATGTTGCAGGGCAAAAATTGCAGGTGAGCTGACACTGGAATGAAACATACACATTTGATACGGTCCTATCGCAAACGACTTCGGGATCCCCATAGACTACATGCGCCGAAAAAATGAGTGTATTGCATTTCGCAAGTTAGGTGGTCCCATGAGCCATTCGCGTAGATGCGGTTGATTAAGTCCGGTGTATATTTAGTAACCAATTTGGGAAGCTGCATAAATTGAGTGAGCAAATCGACATGTGAATTCGAGAAACCAAATAGTTCATCCCTCGACTCCACACTTGTGGCACGTTTTACGTTTTCTCCTAAGGCACAACCTCCTTCGACAAGATCGTACAAATGTGCGGAGGTGCCCATGGAAGAGGCGACCGCGCGATTGTGACTTTGTAGGGTGGCTTAAATTTTCCGCGTCCATGATATCATCGGACTCGTGTTGTCAAGTGTTCATGTAGCCGCATTAGCATTCAAAAGCTGGAATTTAGACTAGGAGTACCCGAAAGAGCTACGTGGTCTTGCTCTGCTTGGCGATGGCATTGATGCTTGACGCCAGAAGGAACACTATGCGATGTGTGTTGACAGTGAAAAGCTACTTACACCCACAACGCAGCCGTGATACTGCAACAGTAATCCATCCTGTTTCTTTTGTTTCTCCTCTACACGCACCGCTTCCAGACGTCGATGTGCTTATTCCAGCTCTTGTGTGCACAAGAGCTGTCAACTTTTAAGGTGCTCCGACAACTGAGATCTTCATTCGCGAGTGGCCTTATTTTCTATCAACACTCACAATGAATCTTCCAAGTCTCGTCAGGCAAACGACCTTTGCTCCGAAATGGAGTCAACAGTGCGTCGACCACCAGACCACGACCTAGTTTCAGCCAGGTGTTCCATTGCCTAAATGCACTGTACCCAACTCCTATTTTGCTCTTCGTTCTCGATCTCTAAAGTGCTCTCTCGATCTCCCCATACTACAAACTACAAAACATGCAGTAGTCATAAAGCAGAGACTTCCAAGTACTACTTCACACCTACCAAGTCACACTTTTGACTACCAGCACCTCTGACAACCCGCTTTTCGGAACCAAAATGACGACGACGCGGCCCTTCATGTTTGCCATGCTGTGCGCCAACAACGTGAACCGCAGCACCGAGGCGCACGACCATCTGCACGCCACCGGGCTGCGCGTGTGCTCCTTCGGCGCCGGCAATCGCGTCCGTTTCCCCGGTCCCTCGCGCGACGACCCGCGCATCTACGAGTTCGCCACACCCTACGCGACCATGTACCGGGAGCTCCAGGGCGAGAACGGGGAGCTGTGCGTGCCTTTGCTCTTGCTCGTGCCTTCAAGTGGGGCCGTCCAGACATGGCTACATTCGAGCGTAGACGTGGTCGAGGCCCGAGGGCAGCGCCTCGTCTCGATTGTCGACGGCTTCTGACCGCTGCTCTAATGTCCGTTCCCCCCCCCACAGGTTCAAGCGGAACGGAGTGCTGGCCATGCTCGAGCGAGACATGCTGACCAAGCCGTGTCCGCAGCGGTGGCAGGACCTCAGTGTGAAGGAGCTCCAGGGACTGGACGTTGTGCTCTGCTTTGACGACCGCATCTTCGAGATCGTGCTGGAAGATCTGCAGCTTCGAGGAGCTGCGGGAGGCCCTGGCGGACCTGGGAACGAGCCCACGACGGCCTGGCGACCGCTCCATGTGCTCTGTCTGGACACGAAAGACACGCCCGAGCACGCCAAAGTGGGTGGGTCCTTGGCGCTGGAGCTTTGCCAAGCGGTACGTCTGTCGGTTATTTGCTCAGTTGTCAAGTTGAAGTGTGCGAATCATCGACTGATGGTGAAGTTGCTGCTGTCATTCTAGATTGACAAGCTGAACAGTCTTGACGACGGCATCATGGACGTCATTCTGGACTTTGAGAGTCGAAAAGACATGTACTTGCTCTACTCGCTGATGCACGTGTAGCTCTTGGGTGAAGCTGGAAATGGTTAAAATTGTCTGAACCCCTGACTATTCCACAGCTTCAGTTTTTCCACTTGTTAATGATCGATTGACTTGCCTGCGCTTGCTGACTCCAACGACCGAAATCAAAGCGTGACTGCGAAGGCGTATCGGACTGCTCTTCTGCGTGTTGGCTTTGCAGACCCTGGCGATAATCGTCCATGATATCCAGATTATCATCATCATCGTCTTGGCGCTGGGACGTTGACGTTGAAGAAAGTGGTTGTTGTCGTCGTTGACTCCATGGAACGTAACGAGAACCAGGACTCTTGCATCGCTGTTTGCGCTGAATGTGAGTATTCTCGATTTGCTGTGGCCTTCCTGGCAATAACCTCTTTCCTGCGGGTACTTGTCGCTCTTCTGCCCCAGCAAGATTCAGACAGTCTGCATCTACTTCATTGCTGACGGCATTCAGTTCAAGTTCGTTACCAAACGGAGAGTAGCTGGTGTCGGGATGAGACATTTGCGGCCTCGAAGACTGCTTCGCAAAGGCTGGTGGCTGGGACGCAGTTGATTCAAATTGGCTACCGTGTGCCGTGCTGAATTCATGCAGTCCGAGGTAGTCGAGAACGAGTTTCTCTTGGAGCATGTACTCTCCTTGTGGATCATCCGAAAAGTCAGAGTGCAAGACCGACTCTACACCTCCTTCCAGCATATCCGAGCAATTGTCCGTGGACTTGCTCACTTCCATGATGAAGACAGCAACCACTGCGTCCGTCACAGCTACTTCCGAGTGACACATCAGTCGTGCATGGGCCTGTGCCAGTCTTGTAAGGCTCTCCAGAAGTCGGATTGTTGTACGAGCGGCACTGCGGCTGTCAGATGCGCGCTGTCGTTGATAATAGCGCTGCAGTATCGTCATCGCAGAACGACTCAGTTGAGGCTGGTACCCGTCCTTGACGTGACATATATACGCCTGAAGTGTTTGGATACTCCACACTGACGAATCTTCTGCTGAGGCTGACAGGCATGGTGCTGTTTGCTCCACCGCATTATCAAATGCTGACTCGTTCTCGTTGCGCTCGGCTTCTTCTTTCATACTCGTGCTGGTCCCAACTGCCTGTTTGAGGATAAAGGAGGAGATCACTTGGTCCCAACGCGAGTTCATTCGATCCAGCAGTACGAGGATCA
The DNA here is from genome assembly GCA_921007115.2 of Peronospora matthiolae. Classification (NCBI taxonomy): domain Eukaryota; phylum Oomycota; class Peronosporomycetes; order Peronosporales; family Peronosporaceae; genus Peronospora; species Peronospora matthiolae. The sequence goes on along the minus strand of CAKLBY020000119.1, from coordinate 306,462 downwards.
GATCAAAGCGACTGAGTAACGGGCTGGCGAGACTGGTGTTCACAGACACGTCCCTGGTCGGGACATACCGGCCTCTTGGGTTCGTCACGGCGAATATTGTAGTTCGTGCGTTGAGCTTGCACACTAGACCAGCCTTGGCCACGCTCAGTGTCTGCTGCTCCATGGCTTCATGAATGGACGTGCGATCGTTACTACGGATACTACTGAACTCGTCGATGCAGCACACGCCACGATCTGCCAGCACCAACGCACCAGCCTCCAGCATCCACTCACCGCCATCCTTCACGGCTGTACAGGTCAGACCAGCGCTTGTCGTGCCGATGCCTGTCGTGAGCACAGAGCGGGGACTCAGCTCAGCGGTAAAACGAAGGAACTGCGATTTCCCGGTGCCAGGATCGCCAACTAACAGCATATGTGATTCGCCCCGCGTCTTCATGCCTGACTCATCCACGTAAGAGACACCTCCAGTCACGGTGAGCGCCACCGCTAGTTTCACGACAAATAAGCCGTAGACCTTGGGACAAATGCTAGCAATGATCTCGTTGCGTCCTCGCATTGGATCCTGCTTGTGCTTTGCCCAAAACTGCGCAAACTCTGCCCTCAGCTCTTCTGTGACGAGAACTTGAGACGTTGATGCATTTTTGATGCGGATGCTGTTTGCCTTGATCGTCGTCTCCAGGTCACAACGCACTCCTCTCACACACGGTTTCCACGTGCGCATGAGAATGCCCACAACAACCACCTGATCGCCAGCCTTTACAGAGTCCACTAAGTCGTCCTCCAACACAACCAACATTGACCTTGGAATGGAGCCAACGCCTAGCTTCGACGCCTGCTCTTGGATTTTTATCACCTGGTGATCTGACACTACGCTGCCATCAGCGCCACCAAGAGGCAGGAACTGCGTCGACTTGCACGGTTTTTTGCCGCCACTGCTCTTGTCTCCAGTGCTGCCGGAAGGACACACTTTCTGCATCAGCCACAACCTCAGAACAGTTAGCCACGTCCGTCTTCCACAGCGTCCAACACACAAGCAGAAACATAGCAGCCGTCTCCTTCTGTTCTCGTACCGGGATCTCCATCACATTGCCTTGTTCCGGGTCCGACTTGACCAAGAACCGGTGTCCGCACCGCACGTTGCAGCACTGGTACTCTCTTTCCACCTCCTGCATCTTCATCTAGACAAGATAAAGACAGACGACAGATCATGATAAGCAGACACACAGTCAGTCAAACCGTCTAGCATCCTAACACGACGTAGCAGTAACAACACTAGCAACAACAACAACAACAACAACAGCAGCAGCACTAGCAACAACAACAGCAGCAGCAGCAGCAGTGGCTTCTTGTATCGTACCACTCCCGTCCTCACCACCGTGCCTGCAATCTGGACCAGCTGCTTCACGTCGTTCGACCGAATGGCACTGATGGACGATTTCTGCAGTGGCGCCACAGGCGGCAAGTGCTCGACTCGCACCTTGAGACGGCGTCGGACCTTGAGGGGAATCACCGGGAGCTCTCCACGCTCCAGCAGCGGCTCGCCAGCCTCGCAGCTGCCAACCTCCTTGGCCAGCGCCACGTGGAACAGCGGCAGCAGCTGCTCTGGATGACGGAACAAGAGCGTCCCCAAGTGCGCGTTGAAGTCCAGCAGGCGCTGCGCACACACGCGCTGACTGAAGGCCAGAGGACTCGACTCGGCCGCTGCTTTGTCGACGGCAGAGGGCGCAGAGACATGGCGCAGACGCCGACGCAGCAGCTGGAGGTCAGCGCGGTAGTGGCGCCGCAGGAAACGGGCGAACGCCGCTTGGTACTGGGGCGCTAGACGCTCAAAGCGAGCACCTGTGGCCTCGTCGTCATCGTGGTCGTGGTCGTGGTTGTGGTTGAAGTGGTGGTCAATCGTGACGGAGCTGTTGGTGGGCGACATGGGGTCTGTCTGATAGGGAATAAGGGGGCGTTTAATTACAGCGAATGGACACGTTAGAGCTGAAACCTCTATTCGAGCTGCGGGTCAACGACAGCTCGGCGGCGTGTGGATTCAATTAGAGCAGCTCTTTCATGTCCTCTATAAAAGCGTCATACTCTTTCGACATGGAGCTACTCGCGGAGGTGGTGGTGGTGGTTGTCGCACATCTCGAAACTGAAGGAGCAACGTCCACTGATCGAGCAGGTCGAAGCACAGAAGTGCGAGGTGCAGGAACTGAGCTACGTCGAGTAATGACGGAAGGGACACTGCCGGCTATTGCAGCGCGGCTCGGGGTGACAGGAACTTGTCGATGCACTCGAAGAGCCACTGGAACGAGCGAACAGAGTTGCGCCCGTCTTCCCGCTGCGTCTTCGTCCATCACTTGATCGTCTTCCACTCGACAGTCGTCGATGGTGTGCGCCTCAGTTGTTGAATAGGGAGCAACTACGTTGTTGTCTTCGTCCGTGACAGCTACTCCTTGACGATTGCCATCGACAGCTGCAACTGTTACCATGGGGTTCGAAGGTGACAACACCTCCTGATGCGTCTGTTGTATCAACGATGAAGCCGGCAGCGACATCGTTGCAGTAGGTTGCACGTGAGCAGGTGGCGGAGGAGGCGGACGCACCGGAATCACTCCACTCGGTAACGGCGGTCGACAAGGCACCTGAATCGTCCCTGGTGGCGGGGGATCCAACGGCAGCGGTGGTCGCTTTCCAGGCCGTTTCACCATCCCACGCGGCTGCTGCATTGTTGCAAATGGAGGCTCTTGTATTCGTCGCTCGATTCTGGGTAGCAGCAGTCGATGCTGAAATCTATGCTGCGATGGACGTTCCAGATGTCGATGCTGGCTAGGCTGCCCGTGGCAAGGGCTCCTAGGTAATCCCATTGGACCGGAGGGTTGTTGCCCTTGGCGGTACAGTTGCGGCTTTCCTGGCGGTGGCGCTCCAAACGGATTCAGCGTCGGGTGGTAGTAGATCGAGTCCTGCAGCATCAACATCAACGTCGTCAGTGTTAGAATCAGCCCTCGCCCACCATCGACTTCCCTTCGCACCTCTGGGTTCTCAAACTTCTCTCTGTTCCTCTGCATCAACTCCGTCAAACTCTAAGCACCAGTAGCAGTCAATGTCTGTTTGTCTTTTCTCCAGATCTTTCTTGCACGATCATGACCACTCACCATTGGCGACGGAAGCGACGCGTCTGTCAACTTCTTCCTGCGCTCTTCCTCCTCCTCCATCTACAGGCAACAGAAACAATCCATCAGAGCTGTCAGCTACCCACCCACACCACCACATTTGCAGCCATCTCTTCACCTCTTTCTGCCTCTTTACGACCGCTCGCAGCGTGTCTTCCAGCTCCTGTTTGCGCTTGCGGCTGGGCCCGTCCGTTGAGGTTTTCACAGCCATTTGGCGCTCCAGGAGCTTGAGCTGCTCCTCCAGCGCCACTCGATCCATCGACTGCAGCTTCTCCTTCTTCTCCTTCTGTCGCTCTGCTCGGTGCTTCTTCACCTCCTTCTTCTTCTGCTCCCGGCGATACGTCTCCATCGGGTTCAACGTCGTCTTGACCATCGTCGAGCTGTGAGAGAGAGACGAAGGAATAATGACGAGGTTATGGACCAATGAGAATAGCGCGTGTCGACGACCAGAGAGGTGACAGGGACGTAGCCATGCCGATGTCCTCTGTAGCCATGTGAGTACGAATGGGGCGAATAGATCAGGTGCATCAGCAGTTGTACACGATTATCGCAACCTCAATGCATCTAGTGGATCAGACAACGCATGTTGACATGGTCGAACCTGAACACCAACTTGCAGACGGTTGAGAAAAGTCCACAGACTGCCGTGCCATATGAAACAGCAAAACTTGCACCAGCACATACATCGAAAGACCTGCCACCTGATGGTCTTCATGACACCGGCACCTTCGCCTGCATAGGAATCTTAGGCTCGCGCACAGCTTTCAGAGAGTGCAAAAAAGCGATTGCACTGCTTTAAACACCCTGTGAAGTCTTCGCAAGTACCGGCCACGCAAATGATCGAAGCTTCGTCTCCTGAATCCAAGACTACTTCTAGGACTGCAACTTCTCTAGTGGTGCCTTTGATGCCACGCATTGTGCGCTTTGTAGTAGCCCCTTCTCGATAAGCGCGAGTGGCGAGGATTCGGGGTTGCAACACACATACAATGCTAGTGAAGCCATGACGCCTTAACCAGAGAAGATAGAAATGCACCACCTCATCGCAAGTCGCACATTGCAGTGCGGAGTGAAGGAGCTGTTTAACTTCGACGCTTGTTGCCACCAGTGTTGGCCAGGTAAATGATTAGCATTCGCTCAACAAGTGCGACAGATGAAGTTCATCTCCATCCGAGATGAAGTCGTGAACACCAAAACTTCGATCGGTTGTATGGACTTGATACTTTCACCAACGAGCGAACATGGGAGTTTCTCCGCTGTCTTTGGAAAGCGCACTGTACTCAACGCATCAGCTCTACACTCGGTAGTGAATTACTCGTTACGTATCCGGTTGAAGCCAACGCCAATGGAAGTGCAGACAAGTTACGAGACAAGTTTACGTGGGTGGTCATCAGACAAGCTAGAATTCGCGTTTACGTCCACTGCCACGAAATCTCACAGTCATGAGTGGTCAGTCACGAGTACGCGGTCCGACGCACTTCAGCTAAGTTCGTACGTACTCGAATGGGACCTACCGCAGCAGCATCTGTGTAATGCGTGATAATGATATCAGAACCAGGACGATAAATGGTTGGAAGGTTGACGGTCAGCTCTGGCGCGCGGCTTACTCGGCTTCGTGTCCACTTTCACTGCCTCTCTTGAAGTCACTGCTGAAACAGGCGGTGCCGTCGGTAGCGGCAAAGCTTGTGCCCCCGGATGGACGTGGCCAGACACTTGATACTTGCACATTACACACTCGGCAACACGCGGGGCTACGACGATCGCTTCAGTGCTTCTGCTTGTCTCCTCCCCTGGATGAATGTGGCCGCGAACATTAAACTTGCACAATGCACACTCGGATACGCTTGGTGCTACGTCGACAGCCTCGGAAATAATAGCAGCTTCACTAGCGTTTTCCTCGAGTACAATTGCACCCACTGTACCGCTATAGCTTTCCTCGCCTTCCGTCGAATCCTCAGAAAGCGGAGAAAGTTTCGGTACCGCTAATCGGCGCTGCAGGGTCTTATTACGTCGCAAACCACGAGGCGGAGTGTCAGTACTTACGGCATCTGATTTACCGAGAGCAGCAGCAGCCAGACGGGCCCGCTGCACATGTTCTCGACCACGTTCGTCCATTCCTTCTTTGTCCTCGTCAATGTCATCCAAAACGGCCACAGTCACACGGCGAGAAATGCCATATTTCCTTCGCTCTTTTGGTACATTAATCGCTTCACTTTCCGCTCCAGTTTCTGACGTAACTTCTTCGTGTGTTTTTTCGCTGTGAGTTGCAGCGGCATGATCCTCGTCGATCTGCTCCTTGTAATTGTCAGCATTGCTCCGGAATCCTTGAGCGAAGAGGTACCTCAGTGCACGTTTCTGGACATTGATGACAGGACGCAACTTCAATGTGCTCTCAAATAACAGCCCAGATGTCGTGCCATCTACACGGAAGTCTCGCAGCATGTCCCTGCCGTTGCTTTCGCACGTTTTCCCTGGGATGGCATGCGTTTCAACAAACGGAGGCTTGTGAGAGCACAAGCGCAGCCACTCGTGCAACATCAAGGCGTACTTCCTGGGCTCTAGATGAGTCAGTGGACTTGCGTGCACGTCAACGTTTTCATCTTCAGCGATCGATTGGATGCTGACGCTACTACTATCAGAAGGGCTGGTACTGCAATGAACTTGGCAGCTGCTCTCAACCGACGACGTTGACGGTGACGAACGGTTGTGGTGCCACCCTCGCTTCGGTGGCTCGGTCAATTCGAACAGTAACGGCGGATTCACCGGTTCGTACTTGTGAGTGCACGCTGAAGCATTAAAGTACGTGATCTGGCCGTTCGCACTCGCACTGCGTCCATAGCCTTCGTGCACGTGTCCAAAAACGTGCAGCTTCGGACGAACTCGCTGCTCTACTTCATGTAGCAGATCTACGCAGCCCACGCGAGTACAGCCCACGAGGTCCCCGTGGCCTTGAGGTGGCGTGTGGGTGATCAGCACATCTGTGTCCGTCGGAATGAGTTTCCATTGACGGAGCAGCGCGTCACCACGAGGTAAATTAAACGCCCAATTGCAGAACTCGGGCTGCCACGGCGTGCTACACGCAGCAGGAAGAAGACAAGAGATCGTCAAGTACCATTAATGACTCGGTGTATGTCAGTGCGCTACAAACGACTGAATCCATACCAAGTCAGTACCCGTAAAAGACGTAACCCTCAATCTCCACTGCCTCGTCTTCCAGGTACAGCGCGTTGGTCAGCAGCGCCCGCACCTCTTCTGGGTCGTACTGCTGCTCATGGCCATAGTGATGCCAATAGGAAGCATAGAAGTGACGGTCGAACGACGACTCGTGGTTCCCAGCGATCACGAGCTTGTACCGATGGGGTAACCGTCCCAAGAACTCGTTGAACGCCAGCACCTCGCTGCGCGCGCCCGTGTCGGTGAAGTCGCCCGCGTGCACGAACACGTCACCGTCTGGGACGGCCGCAGCTAAGTCGTGCAGTCCGTGCGTGTCGGACACGCACACGACCTTCATGAGCAGCTGCAGCCGAAGGCGAGACCAGGTAGGAGGCGATCAAGTTTCGCAGGGAGCTGCTCAGCGCGTGGGGTCTAGGGATACAGGGGAGGGGGTACACTTTACCTACTCTCTTGGCCGGCCATCCAAAATCAAACGTACCCACCTCCGTATACCCCATCTCACATCTGTTCGTCCCGTCATATCCCGTCATATCCCATTCGTTGGCCATGACGGCCGAAGTGCTGACCGACGAGCGCAAGCGCATCTTGCAGACCCGTCGCACCGTGCGCAAAGCAAAGAAGACTAAAGCCAAGCATGCGAAGCTTGCAAAGCAGCAGGCGAGACGCGAGAAGAAAGCCGAGATCGTGGCCAGGGTGCGCGCCAAGCGCGAGGAGGCGCAGAACGCCGCCGGCCAAGCCAATGAGAGCGGCTGTTGGCTCTGCGGCGAGACGACGCACCGCAAGCAGAGCTGTCCCAATCGAGCTGCTGGAGACCTCAATCGGACGTGCTTTCAGTGCCGCCGACGCGGCCACACGGCGCACAATTGTCCGCAGAAGAGCGCTGGCATTGGCAGTGGGGATCATGGTTTAACTAGTATCTCCCAGCAGCAACAGGCAGCCGTGTGTTTCAACTGCGGTGCTACCGATCATGCACTACGCAACTGCTCCAAGCCTATGGAGAATGGCGGGGCCGCTTTTGCCACGTGCTTTGTGTGCGGTCAGCAAGGCCATCTCAGCAGCAAGTGCCCAAAGAATACCATGGGCGTGTACCCAAAAGGAGGCTGCTGCAAACTGTGCAAGAGCGTCGACCATCTTGTGCGCGACTGTCCAGTTGGCACCATCTCTGCCACTGGCAGCACGCAGCTGAAAAAGAACAAGAAAATCACGTTTACAGATGACGATGTGGACGTTATGGCTCGAGATGGGTCCGACGCGACGGGCGATGCGCTCGACTCGTGTCGACCTGAAGGCATGGAAGGAGACGACGACGATGACGACGACAATGACGACAAGAAGCGCGGTGTACACCGGCCGAGCTCGAGTGGAAACAATCCCAAGCGAGTCAAATTCTAGACGCCTCCAGTTCAAAAGCTTTTATTTGAGTGCATAAATACCACGGACCGTTCAGTCTTCACTGCCGTGGACTTTCAGTTCTCCGTCTGCTCGCTTCCTTGCACGCTCTCCTTCTTGAGTCCCTTTAGATCAATATTGTTCTCACGCAGCAACGCGTGGAACTCATCGTCGTACTTGTCGGTCGTTTCGTTGGCCACCCGAGGCCCGTGATCAGGGTACTTGTCCTGGTAGCGTCGCAGCATCGTCATGTGCAGCTCGTTCCAGCTCACTTCGTCTTGTGCTTGTTCGTCCTGAGCCTTCTTTTCCTTCAGCTCCTGCTCCACCTTGCGTAGCCCGTCAAAAAGCGCCTTGGCCGCGTTCTTCTGCTTCCGCTGCTGCTGCTGCTTCGGCTTCTGGCTGTCCATTGGCACGAGACGATTCCCACTCGTCACCAGCTCTTTGATTTCTTCTTCCTCCTCCTTTTCCTCTTCTTCTTCTTCTTCTTCTTCCTCTTCAGAGCTCTCGACTGTCAGTTCCGGGGTTAAAACGGGTCGAAGTGGCTGACGCTCTGGCGCTTCCACGTCGTTGCCCAGCTGCCGGTTGAACCAACGCGCTCCCATGAACAGCAACAGAAGCGCCACGTAGTACTTGATCACAGGAGCCAAGACGTTGATAAAGTCCCATGGCGACTGCGGTACCGGCGGCAGCTCCAGCGTCACGTTCATTGCCTCGTCCATCTCTTCTCTTGAGGTTGTAATGGACAAGTTGGCGATCGTTCGTGCGAGGTACCAGATTTCAGGTACGACTTTGTCTTGTTGACGTGGAACGACAACACAGCTGGACTTGTCGATACATAATTTGATTCGTCGTTAAAGTCGAGATTCTGCAACTTAAGCTTTCTGTGCGCTCAAAGAAAAGCTTGCTGTAGTTCAACTGTCCTCCCTCTGATAACTTCTATCTTCATGACCGATATCATCCGCTAACTTATAGAATCTGTGCGACGGGGTTACACGCAAGTTATTGCATTGGTTGTGTTATGTGTCCACACCAAGTAAAGATCGGTTGATCTGAGTGGTACAGTCTTGGTATCAATACTCGCGGTAATACTGCACCTTATCGGGTAGAAAGAAGAGATAAGACTTCTGTCATAGGGTCACGATGTAGAAGTCAGTCAGACAAGATTTGAAGGTTTTATCACCGTTGTTCAAGAATCAATATAGTTCAGTTCCCCTTTCGAATCGTTAGACACAAGTGCCTTCTAAAGGCGTGGTGTTGTTCAAAGCATCAGACTTGTCAAGGCGCTTTCCCTTGTTCAACTACTGGTCTCTTGTAAGCGTGTGATTCTGTGAATCGTAATCGATTTGGGACCAGGATTGTTAAGTTTATAGCTTGAACGACTGTACGTCGTCATTAGTTGTTATAGCTAGAGACTCTTTTAGTCTAAGACTTCCTCTGGTAAGGAGCGCTATAGCTCCGCTACAATTTGACTATCACCATGGTCGTTCTATGATTGCTTTCTAAAACGTTTACCACACCAAAAAATCCACCCACCACTATTTATTACTATTGTTCATTTGATTACCACCTATTAATTGGCAAAAATGAGAAAATCACTGTCATCAAAAGTAATTTACTATCCCGTCTACATAAAATGATCTGAAACCTAAATTCTCACGCACTGTTTCTGTAACGGGGCACCCTGAAGCTTGTACTGGTGACAGTACAAGCTACTTATTCTGATGACAGAATAAGGCGGTGCCTCGTAACTTCACGTACACTCGTACGTGCAGAGGAAGACGGTAAGAAGAAGCGAGTACTTGGTTAAAGTAAAAAGTAGAACTGTATTTATAATAGTTAATGTCTGCAATAAATCACTATTTATCTTCATCTAACTATGTCTAAATACAAATGTGTAAATCAGTTATCTGCTCACCACTCATTGCGTGCGTCTGTCGTGGCGCGTCTTCGTTGGTTGATATAATGGCCTATATCAACCAATTAGGAACTACTTGGAAGTGCTACCGAATATTGTCCTTATGACAATATTCTGAGAATATAACTCTTATAGTTATATTCTATTAACAATTTCTTATAAATTGTTATGTAACGATTCACCCCGTTACATCACCCCCCCCTTAACCATCAGTCACTTTAGTGACTGATTGACTAAATGGATACTCGTCCCAAATCATTTGGGACGGGGTTTGCACTTGTTGGTCCGCGTCCACTTTCCAACATCTCATCGCATGGTAAACAAGCCCATGCGATGCGCGAGCAAGGCCGCCGAGAGCGCGTCTGCACGTCTCTGTGCGGACGCCGAAGCAGAGACAACAGCAACTGATGTCCCATCGGTTGCTGAAGAGACCCAGCCTGTGTCACTTGGTGACGCAGGCGCTGGTCATGAAGACACTCGTGTCTTCACAGAGTACGAGCTCGGTGTCTCGTACTCTCCTGATACGGATGACGGATCCGTATCGACGGCAATTGAATCCAAGCCGCCTGCCAAGCGTGGCATGGACGATGCTTTGCGTCGCAGCATCTTTGGTTCATCTGACGAATCAGATGAACCATCGCCGAAGCGAAGGCGCTCGAGGTCGCGAGACTCGGGCGCTAATAGTGGTGTCGGTTCTCCAATGGACACCACTTCGCAGCGAGGTGCCAGTACTTCTGTCGGCACGTCGCAGGAAGAGCGGGACCGCAATGTGTTGCGTCTCGCTCCAGAAAAGAAGGCATGGATGCCTCCTAAATCCGTCATGGATCACTTGTCGGCGACGACGAGTGATCGTTATCGAACACGATTGTTCGATTCGTCAAGGATTCATCACCTTGACCCCAGCGCGAAAGACTATCGCGCTGAACATGAGTTCTTCATCGATGCTTTCTTCAGACATCGATGGTACAGTGGGAATCACAAACGTGATGGTCCCTCACTACTTCAGGCGTGGAACGCCTACATCCATAATCTCGAGGATGTAGGTCGTGACGCTTGGAACGACAAACTTATCAAAGCTCGTGATAAGTTTGAAAAGCGAACCCCGACAGGTGCACGCTACAAGCTGCATCGTCTGTCAAGGGAGAAAGGATTACCCTGCCTCTCTCTTGGGGAGACTCGTGCCCATGTTGTGTGAACAACTCTGCACGAGCACCTAAGGAGGCTTACCTCCTTACCAGCCCGTGGTGGCGCGTACGTGTCTCTACTGAGATGTACGAAGGGATTGACAACCTGAAATCCCTTTACGACCGTGCCGGGAAGACTTTCTCCGGCGGTCCTTCTGCGGCACAGGATGTGTCGCGTCGTACTGCTCGACCAGACCCAGTACGTCAACCATCAATTGGGAGCGGAGCTCCCAAGAATCCCAGGACGGGGGATAGCCGCGCCACCGGACGAGGTAACTCGTCCGACGTCCGTTCACGTCGCGGTGGTTCAACAGCTGCTCTACTAGATAGCGCTGGCCACCGCGAGAGTCCTCTAATGGAGGTGGAGGAGGAGGAAAGACGCTCTCCACACGATCATGTGGATCGGTGTGTTCCCGAGAGCTTCTTTGATCGCGTAACGCAAGGGTTACGCGACGATCTCGAGCATGAGCGGAATAGGCGTCTCCAGATGGTGGACACTGCCTCGAAGCATCGAGCTGAGTTTGCCTTTGCTCAGCTTGAGAACGAGAGATCTCTGACATCTCTTCGTGACGAGCTAAGGGTAGCTCGTGGGATTGCTGATCGGTCTCGGGATGAGATAGCTGCTCTTCAGACCCTTGTTGATGCCCACCATCGGGAGCACAAGGCTCTCTGCGAGATGCTTGAGCGCAAGGGCGTTCTTCATCGGAAGAAGCAGCGTACTGATGGTACGGCTTAAGCCGACCAACGTAAAACGTGGGATGCGTTCGCATCTTACGTGGTAACTCGATCGTGTATGCATTGCCTAAGCGGTGCAATACACGAAATGGGCCAATGTACTTGGGTAGTAGTTTACTGCTACCCAAGTTAGTCACTATATGCTTTGGTAGATTAACCGTAGACAGTAGGACTAAGTCACCTTTATTAAATAAAAGAGTGTTTGCCCTTCCATTCTTGTCAGCGTTTTGCTTTTGCTTATCCACCGCTTCGGCGATGGAGTCTTGCACAAAACGGACTACCGTTTCACGAGCCAGTATGAACTCATCTGATGACTCGTTAGCTTCAGTGTGCTGTGAGCGCACTGCAGCGACAACAACCTTTTCTTCAGTGAGGGCTTCCGCACTCTCACTGGGATCATTGTCTTCAGTGAGGGCTTCCGCACTCTCACTGGCATCATCTTCTTCGATATTGATGTTATCGATATCGGCATCAAACGCAATGACTTCTTCGTCAGAGCGTGATGAGCGTGAACCAAATCGGTTTTTGCTCGCGCGAGTCCCTCCCCCCCTTAAACCAGAGTTACACTCTAGTAAGGTGGGTACACGCGGATGGCGCAAGCCATTCACGTAAAACGGTGTATGTGTCGTGGACGCATGCACCGAGTTGTTGATGGCAAACTCTACCATCGGCAAGAACTCACTCCAACTCTAAAGGAGTGTACGTATCCTCGAAGTATCTCTTCAAGGACACGATTGGCACGTTCCGTCTGACCATCTGACTCTGGATGATCAGATGTTGACATCTTCAAGCGCGTTCCGAGTGATTTGAACACGGAACGCCAGAAATCAGCAGTGAATCGTGGATCTCTGTCTGATACGAGTTCACGGGGCAACCCATGAAGTCGGAAGATGGTGTCAATAAAGACACAAGCACAGCCACTTGCCGTGATTGTCTCTGGTACAGCCACAAGGTGTACCATTTTGCTGAATCTGTCAACAAATACGAGAATACCCGTATTCCCGCGTGCGTCTTTGGGTAACCCGAAGACGAAATCCATTGAGATGGATTCCCAGCACTCAGCCGGAACCGGTAGAGGCTGTAAAGGTGCACGCAGTGAAGGACTTGACTTCACTCGTTGGCAGACTTCGCATGCGCGAACATACTTTCGCACAAACTGATACTGGCGGGGCCAGTAAAAGTCTCGACTTACCGTGAGATATGTTTTCTCTCGGCCACGATGTCCTCCTATAGGAGCATCGTGATACTCGAACATGATCCGCAAACGCAGATCAGTATCATCTGGAATGACAACACGTGGTGTGTCACCAGAAACGGCTGTATAGTACAGTAAACCGTTACGAGTAGTGTATCGATCTGATGCAGATCGATACGCAGACGACAATCGTTTCAACGATTCTCGAGATGGTTGGGAGAGATGTGACAACAACTTCACTATCTCACCATCTTGGGCGTATGCCCGCCTCACATCATCATACAACGTTGTAGATGGGACTGAGGACGTCATAACCGCAACAGTGACTGTCTCACTGTTGGGTTTCGCGACTGTTTCAAAGTCGGGACGACGTGAGAGTGCATCAGCGGCGACATTAAGTCGTCCTGGTTTGTACTCGACCGTAAAGTTGTATTCTGCAAAGAATGACAACCACCGCGCCATTCGTTGTGAAAGGTGCGGGCTGTTCACTGCCGTGCGTAAGGACGCATGGTCAGTGTAAACAACGAAGGGTCTATCTCCTAATAGATAGACTCTGAACTTCGCGAGTGCATACTTCATAGCAAGGAGTTCCTTGTCATGCACTGGATAGTTCCGCTCAGCTGGTTGCAGCTGACGCGACTGATAGCAGACGACGCGTTCAACGCCTTCAAGGTCGTACTGCATTAATGCACAGCCGATTGCGAAATCGCTGGCATCACAGACCACATGAAATGGCCTGTCCTGATCGGCTATTGCTAGGACTGGGGATTGTATCAAGCTCTGCTTGATACCCTCAAAGGAGCGTTGACATTCAGCGTTCCATAACCACCTCTCGTTCTTTTTCAACAAACGAGAGAGGTGTACAGTCATCTCGGCGTAATTGCGTGAATACTTATGCAAATACGCCGCTAGCCCAAGGAATTTTCGAAGACCTTTGACATCGACCGGCACGGGCCAGTCGGTGATCGCCTTGATCTTTTCGGGATCAGGACGTACACCGTTCTTACCAACGATGCACCCAAGAAGTGGTATTTCGCTTGCTGCAAATATACACTTCTTGAGGTTTGCATACAATTGATGCTTTCGCATGATTGTAAGAACTTGTCGGACGTGGTACTTGTGAACCTCAACGTCCGACTTTCCATCCATAGCTCGACTATGGATGAATACGTCATCGAAATAACTCGGCGCGAATTCTCGTACTGGCCTCAACAGATGTGATACACACCTGTTGAACGTGGCAGGGGCATTACTGAGCCCTTGTGGCATTACTAGCCATTCCCAGAGCATGCCGCTAGGCGTGCTAACTGCGGTATAGGGTATATCCCGTTCCCGCATTAGGATTTGATAGAAGCCATCCATCAAATCCATGGACGAAAAGATGGTACTCTTTGACATACCATCAATGATTACGTCCTTCCTCGGTATCGGCGTCTGAGCCGGTACCGTTGCAGCGTTCAATTTGTTAAACGCGTGCACTATCCGCCACCCTCCTGTTGCTTTTCGCACACAGAAGGTCGGAGAGCTATGTGGGGAAGTTGATTCCCTCACATGGCCCGCTGCTAAACGATCGGCAAAGAACTTGTCGATCGCAAGTACTTGTTCACGAGGCAGTGGCCACTGCTTCATGACACAGTACTTCGAGCCTGGTTTAAGCTCGACTTCGTGTCGAATACCTTTATCCTTCGGTAATTCGCACGGAACAGTTTCAGGGAACACATCCTTGAATTCAACCAAATCTTCATAGAGAGGATTTTCCTTGAGCGATTCCCATGATTGGGACTCATATCGCTCAATTCGTGTCTTTTCATCTAGGACACTCTCGTCCATAGATGAACTACTGAGAACTCTCTCGTTCTCAGTAAACACTGTTGCTGACCTTATGTCGGTTACATACTCGTCTTCAGCGACGAGTATGCAGATCTGCTTGACTTTGCCACTACGCAGATCACGCAAGAATCTTTTATGTTCGAGCGTTGGCAACTGAGTGATCTCCGAAGTTAACTTCGGAGGCGCAATCAGATCAAGTGTATAAGCGCCTACACATGATCCGTTATTGACTATGACATTCAATGTCTCTGTCATTTCCTGGGGACTTATTCCCTCAGGCTTCGAAGGACTTATTCCTTCGTCTTCCCGGGGACTTATTCCCGCGGGTTTCGGGGAACTTATTTCCGCCGTATTTGTAATCTTGGGACTTATTCCCTTTACTTCCTCTAGCTGGGGTTGCGCAACCACAGCGAGATCCTCTACGAAAGACTATCCAGTCGATCTAGGATTATCGTTTCGCTTAACCTGAGCGATCGATTGTTTCTCTTCTAGATGTTCCCCTCTAGGGATACATCTTTGTCCCAGTCCACCCGACTTATTCGAGTGGTGGACCTTCGGCGCAGCCTGTGTTTCCTCACAGCCGCCGGAACTTTGCTCCGAAGTGTAACCGTTTGGTACACTAAGGTTTTGTGCAGTCGTACTAACGACCGTACCACAAGTGAGGCCATCGCACTCACTCGTAGTACATCCACACGCTTGTGGACGCTCCAAAACGTTCATCAGATGGCCATCTGATGAACAAGCGGCAGGCATCGTTACTGTCCGATGTTGCCAGTTTACCCGTGGTTCGTACCTTCTGAGCCACGGTATTCCAAGGATGACATCAAATTTGTCATCCAAATCCAATACGATAAAGTCATCGTCGTATTGGGTATCTTCTAGCGTATAGTGAATCTTCACTATACGCTTCATGACGGTTACGGATGCGCCTGTCGCAAGACGTACCGTCATCCTCGTAGGAGGTGTGTCACATTCACTGAATTTAAAGTGACCATCTTCTAGCGATTGGCGTCACACAAAATTGTTGGACGCCCCACAATCGACTAGAGCTCGAAGGGACAACTTATTCGTCACTTCGAGTTTCAAGGTAATGAGTGAGATCTCATTACCTAGAGCAGCAACGCACAATGTCTGTGTGTTGGGAGCAACCTTCATCAAGAGGCCTACAAATTCTCTTGACGTTGCTGGATCAGTAGGGTGCTCCGCACCTACTGATCCTGTCCGTTTTTTGACGGTCCATCCCGTTGTTGCGTCTTTGCACCAACTGCGGACCCTCGTCCCTGCCCCTTTCTCATGGGTGGACGGTCACTACGCCCAGTGTCGCGAGACACTGGACGAGGGGCACTACACTCGTAAGCGTAGTGTCCTGTCTTCTGACATCTGTTGCATCTCTGCAACTTCTTGTAGCCTGTAGAGCGAACCTTCTCGCTCTCTACATAACAGAGTTCCATCGGCTCTGGACCTCCGTTGTCATATCGTCTCGGTTGACGATATGATGTCGAGCTGGCGCGAGCCTGTCTCAGACTGAAGTCTTCCTGCTCCGCAATGGAAATGGCTTGTTCTAGTGAATCTAGTTCAAGCCGGAACAGGTGAGTCTTGACGGGACCATCCGCAAGACCCTGCATGAACACCGAAACCAACGTGTGTTCATCCACTGGATTGGAACTTATACAACTCGTAAGATGTCGTATGTGTTGAGCGTAAGCGTGCACATCACGCTTACCCTGTTTGAGCTTCAAGAGTTCGGTTCGAGCCCTGAACTCAGCTCTAGGCGGTTCAAACGTTTGTCTGAGCCGCGACTTGAAGACTTCCAACGACCCAAACGCGTATGGGTCGTGCAGCTTGAGCCCCAGTGCCCAAGTCTTGGCACGTCCTGCCAGATTTGACTGGGCAAATGCAACTTGCATATCCCCGTCGTCGATGCGACGCGCCCTTATGGCGTCATCCAATTCGACGAACCATCTCAAGAGGGAGTCTTCTTCGACCCCCTATACTTTGAGATGTCAATCTTCAAAGTCTCGGGTCGACGCGAGTGCATCGACCCGCCAGCAGCAGCTTGCTGCTGTCTCAACAGTTCAAACTGTTGAGCACCTTGTTCTCTCAACAACTCTGCTTGTTGAGAACCTTGTTGGTGAAGCAAGGCTACTTTCTCGCGTTCTGCGTCAAGTTCATTTTGAATGAACTTGGCGATAGTAGCATGTTGGGCATCTCTATTGAGAGCCTCTAGCATGACGCTAACAGCATGGATGCCCATGGTCGAACCCATTCGTTCAACCGCATCCCATTCAACATCGCTCAAATGGGAGTAGCCGTCACGCGTAGCGTGAAAGCTTTGGTCATCTTCATCATCCAACATATTCATGTTGGATGTGAACGCGGTCCTTGGACGGACTACGAAGTGCTACCAGGTGTAACGGGGCACCCTGAAGCTTGTACTGGTGACAGTACAAGCTACTTATTCTGATAACAGAATAAGGCGGTGCCTCGTAACTTCACGTACACTCGTACGTGCAGAGGAAGACGGTAAGAAGAAGCGAGTACTTGGTTAAAGTAAAAAGTAGAACTGTATTTATAATAGTTAATGTCTGCAATAAATCACTATTTATCTTCATCTAACTATGTCTAAATACAAATGTGTAAATCAGTTATCTGCTCACCACTCATTGCGTGCGTCTGTCGTGGCGCGTCTTCGTTGGTTGATATAATGGCCTATATCAACCAATTAGGAACTACTTGGAAGTGCTACCGAATATTGTCCTTATGACAATATTCTGAGAATATAACTCTTATAGTTATATTCTATTAACAATTTCTTATAAATTGTTATGTAACGATTCACCCCGTTACAGTTTCAATTTAGCGATGTGTGAAAATTTATTCTTTAGCCACTTCCTTCGATATACTCTTTTATCGAGCATCAAGGAGTGGCGGCAACCAAGAGTATGGGGCAGTGTCCAGTATGAATTAAGTAAACTTACCTAATTCTACTGCGAACCGCTCGCGTGTAAACTTTGCACGGCAATTGTACTTTAATTCGGGCACGTTCAATGGGAGAGCAGGGCGATTTCAATGCAAAATGCCAGTGTTCTAGGAAAGAGCCATCTGCCTTTAGTATACAATAGAACCTGAGCAGCAATGTTTTCCCTGGGTGGCGTAGGAAAGGGGTATTCTCTACTATTGGATTGTTTGTGAAGGTCGGAACTCGACGAGACGTAAAGGAAAAGGGCGACACTAGGGGCACGACCAGCGAGTCGCAGTGAGTAAAGTCTCAACGATTCAAGATTAGATCGAGGTAAGTTTTGTCAAGTGAGGCTCTTTGAATGGGGAGTTGTTGAGGAAAGGCACGATGAGCGAAGACTCGTCAGGTAAAGTCTAGTCCAATTAAGGCTCATCTGGTGGAACGCCTTGAGTCAAGGCTCCTTAAGTCGACCTAAAGACTACACGAAGGTGCTATAAGATGGAACGTTAAAGATGCAGCGACAGGGTTGCTGCATGGTCGAAAAGTTAAATTTGGCGAGTTTGGCATTTATTTATAATATTTTGCGGAATACATAGTACACCATGGTTTGCGTGTAGCGCAGCGTCTCGTAATCGGTTTAGTTGCAGATAATACAAATGCTGCTTGCCCTTTTTAATTTTTGAAGGGCCGTGCTCGTTAATTGATTCCCTTTATTGTGTATGTTGTGGCAGCAACAGGATTTATCTAGGCTCTACGGCTTGTTTCACAGGGTAACCTGTTTAAGAGGATCAGGGAGATGAAATGTAACGGGGTGAATCGTTACATAACAATTTATAAGAAATTGTTAATAGAATATAACTATAAGAGTTATATTCTCAGAATATTGTCATAAGGACAATATTCTGTAGCACTTCCAAGTAGTCCCTAATTGGTTGATATAGGCCATTATATCAACCAACGAAGACGCGCCACGACAGACGCACGCAATGAGTGGTGAGCAGATAACTGATTTACACATTTGTATTTAGACATAGTTAGATGAAGATAAATAGTGATTTATTGCAGACATTAACTATTATAAATACAGTTCTACTTTTTACTCTAACCGAGTACTCGCTTCTTCTTACCGTCTTCCTCTGCACGTACGAGTGTACGTGAAGTTACGAGGCACCGCCTTATTCTGTCATCAGAATAAGTAGCTTGTACTGTCACCAGTACAAGCTTCAGGGTGCCCCGTTACACCTGGTAGCACTTCGTAGTCCGTCCAAGGACCGCGTTCACATCCAACATGAATATGTTGGATGATGAAGATGACCAAAGCTTTCACGCTACGCGTGACGGCTACTCCCATTTGAGCGATGTCGAATGGGATGCGGTTGAACGAATGGGTTCGACCATGGGCATCCATGCTGTTAGCGTCATGCTAGAGGCTCTCAATAGAGATGCCCAACATGCTACTATCGCCAAGTTCATTCAAAATGAACTTGACGCAGAACGTGAGAAAGTAGCCTTGCTTCACCAACAAGGTTCTCAACAAGCAGAGTTGTTGAGAGAACAAGGTGCTCAACAGTTTGAACTGTTGAGACAGCAGCAGGCTGCTGCTGGCGGGTCGATGCACTCGCGTCGGCCCGAGACTTTGAAGATTGACATCTCAAAGTATAGGGGGGTCGAAGAAGACTCCCTCTTGAGATGGTTCGTCGAATTGGATGACGCCATAAGGGCGCGTCGCATCGACGACGGGGATATGCAAGTTGCATTTGCCCAGTCAAATATGGCAGGACGTGCCAAGACTTGGGCACTGGGGCTCAAGCTGCACGACCCATATGCGTTTGGGTCGTTGGAAGTCTTCAAGTCGCGGCTCAGACAAACGTTTGAACCGCCTAGAGCTGAGTTCAGAGCTCGAACCGAACTCTTGAAGCTCAAGCAGGGTAAGCGTGATGTGCACGCTTACGCTCAACATATACGACATCTCACGAGTTGTATAAGTTCCAATCCGGTGGATGAACACACGTTGGTTTCGGTGTTCATGCAGGGTCTTGCGGATGGTCCCGTCAAGACTCACCTGTTCCGGCTTGAACTAGATTCACTAGAACAAGCCATTTCAATTGCGGAGCAGGAAGACTTCAGTCTGAGACAGGCTCGCGCCAGCTCGACATCATATCGTCAACCGAGACGATATGACAACGGAGGTCCAGAGCCGATGGAACTCTGTTATGTAGAGAGCGAGAAGGCTCGCTCTACAGGCTACAAGAAGTTGCAGAGATGCAACAGATGTCAAAAGACAGGACACTACGCTTACGAGTGTAGTGCCCCTCGTCCAGTGTCTCGCGACACTGGGCGTAGTGACCGTCCACCCATGAGAAAGGGGCAGGGACGAGGGTCCGCAGTTGGTGCAAAGACGCAACAACGGGATGGACCGTCAAAAAACGGACAGGATCAGTAGGTGCGGAGCACCCTACTGATCCAGCAACGTCAAGAGAATTTGTAGGCCTCTTGATGAAGGTTGCTCCCAACACACAGACATTGTGCGTTGCTGCTCTAGGTAATGAGATCTCACTCATTACCTTGAAACTCGAAGTGACGAATAAGTTGTCCCTTCGAGCTCTAGTCGATTGTGGGGCGTCCAACAATTTTGTGCGACGCCAATCGCTAGAAGATGGTCACTTTAAATTCAGTGAATGTGACACACCTCCTACGAGGATGACGGTACGTCCTGCGACAGGCGCATCCGTAACCGTCATGAAGCGTATAGTGAAGATTCACTATACGCTAGAAGATACCCAATACGACGATGACTTTATCGTATTGGATTTGGATGACAAATTTGATGTCATCCTTGGAATACCGTGGCTCAGAAGGTACGAACCACGGGTAAACTGGCAACATCGGACAGTAACGATGCCTGCCGCTTGTTCATCAGATGGCCATCTGATGAACGTTTTGGAGCGTCCACAAGCGTGTGGATGTACTACGAGTGAGTGCGATGGCCTCACTTGTGGTACGGTCGTTAGTACGACTGCACAAAACCTTAGTGTACCAAACGGTTACACTTCGGAGCAAAGTTCCGGCGGCTGTGAGGAAACACAGGCTGCGCCGAAGGTCCACCACTCGAATAAGTCGGGTGGACTGGGACAAAGATGTATCCCTAGAGGGGAACATCTAGAAGAGAAACAATCGATCGCTCAGGTTAAGCGAAACGATAATCCTAGATCGACTGGAGAGTCTTTCGTAGAGGATCTCGCTGTGGTTGCGCAACCCCAGCTAGAGGAAGTAAAGGGAATAAGTCCCAAGATTACAAATACGGCGGAAATAAGTTCCCCGAAACCCGCGGGAATAAGTCCCCGGGAAGACGAAGGAATAAGTCCTTCGAAGCCTGAGGGAATAAGTCCCCAGGAAATGACAGAGACATTGAATGTCATAGTCAATAACGGATCATGTGTAGGCGCTTATACACTTGATCTGATTGCGCCTCCGAAGTTAACTTCGGAGATCACTCAGTTGCCAACGCTCGAACATAAAAGATTCTTGCGTGATCTGCGTAGTGGCAAAGTCAAGCAGATCTGCATACTCGTCGCTGAAGACGAGTATGTAACCGACATAAGGTCAGCAACAGTGTTTACTGAGAACGAGAGAGTTCTCAGTAGTTCATCTATGGACGAGAGTGTCCTAGATGAAAAGACACGAATTGAGCGATATGAGTCCCAATCATGGGAATCGCTCAAGGAAAATCCTCTCTATGAAGATTTGGTTGAATTCAAGGATGTATTCCTGAAACTGTTCCGTGCGAATTACCGAAGGATAAAGGTATTCGACACGAAGTCGAGCTTAAACCAGGCTCGAAGTACTGTGTCATGAAGCAGTGGCCACTGCCTCGTGAACAAGTACTTGCGATCGACAAGTTCTTTGCCGATCGTTTAGCAGCGGGCCATGTGAGGGAATCAACTTCCCCACATAGCTCTCCGACCTTCTGTGTTCGAAAAGCAACAGGAGGGTGGCGGATAGTGCACGCGTTTAACAAATTGAACGCTGCAACGGTACCGGCTCAGACGCCGATACCGAGGAAGGACGTAATCATTGATGGTATGTCAAAGAGTACCATCTTTTCGTCCATGGATTTGATGGATGGCTTCTATCAAATCCTAATGCGGGAACGGGATATACCCTATACCGCAGTTAGCACGCCTAGCGGCATGCTCTGGGAATGGCTAGTAATGCCACAAGGGCTCAGTAATGCCCCTGCCACGTTCAACAGGTGTGTATCACATCTGTTGAGGCCAGTAAGAGAATTCGCGCCGAGTTATTTCGATGACGTATTCATCCATAGTCGAGCTATGGATGGAAAGTCGGACGTTGAGGTTCACAAGTACCACGTCCGACAAGTTCTTACAATCATGCGAAAGCATCAATTGTATGCAAACCTCAAGAAGTGTATATTTGCAGCAAGCGAAATACCACTTCTTGGGTGCATCGTTGGTAAGAACGGTGTACGTCCTGATCCCGAAAAGATCAAGGCGATCACCGACTGGCCCGTGCCGGTCGATGTCAAAGGTCTTCGAAAATTCCTTGGGCTAGCGGCGTATTTGCATAAGTATTCACGCAATTACGCCGAGATGACTGTACACCTCTCTCGTTTGTTGAAAAAGAACGAGAGGTGGTTATGGAACGCTGAATGTCAACGCTCCTTTGAGGGTATCAAGCAGAGCTTGATACAATCCCCAGTCCTAGCAATAGCCGATCAGGACAGGCCATTTCATGTGGTCTGTGATGCCAGCGATTTCGCAATCGGCTGTGCATTAATGCAGTACGACCTTGAAGGCGTTGAACGCGTCGTCTGCTATCAGTCGCGTCAGCTGCAACCAGCTGAGCGGAACTATCCAGTGCATGACAAGGAACTCCTTGCCATGAAGTATGCACTCGCGAAGTTCAGAGTCTATCTATTAGGAGATAGACCCTTCGTTGTTTACACTGACCATGCGTCCTTACGCACGGCAGTGAACAGCCCGCACCTTTCACAACGAATGGCGCGGTGGTTGTCATTCTTTGCAGAATACAACTTTACGGTCGAGGACAAACCAGGACGACTTAATGTCGTCGCTGATGCACTCTCACGTCGTCCCGACTTTGAAACAGTCGCGAAACCCAACAGTGAGACAGTCACTGTTGCGGTTATGACGTCCTCAGTTCCATCTACAACGTTGTATGATGATGTGAGGCGGGCATACGCCCAAGATGGTGAGATAGTGAAGTTGTTGTCACATCTCTCCCAACCATCTCGAGAATCGTTGAAACGATTGTCGTCTGCGTATCGATCTGCATCAGATCGATACACTACTCGTAACGGTTTACTGTACTATACAGCCGTTTCTGGTGACACACCACGTGTTGTCATTCCAGATGATATTGATCTGCGTTTGCGGATCATGTTCGAGTATCACGATGCTCCTATAGGAGGACATCGTGGCCGAGAGAAAACATATCTCACGGTAAGTCGAGACTTTTACTGGCCCCGCCAGTATCAGTTTGTGCGAAAGTATGTTCGCGCATGCGAAGTCTGCCAACGAGTGAAGTCAAGTCCTTCACTGCGTGCACCTTTACAGCCTCTACCGGTTCCGGCTGAGTGCTGGGAATCCATCTCAATGGATTTCGTCTTCGGGTTACCCAAAGACGCACGCGGGAATACGGGTATTCTCGTATTTGTTGACAGATTCAGCAAAATGGTACACCTTGTGGCTGTACCAGAGACAATCACGGCAAGTGGCTGTGCTTGTGTCTTTATTGACACCATCTTCCGACTTCATGGGTTGCCCCGTGAATTCGTATCAGACAGAGATCCACGATTCACTGCTGATTTCTGGCGTTCCGTGTTCAAATCACTCGGAACGCGCTTGAAGATGTCAACATCTGATCATCCAGAGTCAGATGGTCAGACGGAACGTGCCAATCGTGTCCTTGAAGAGATACTTCGAGGATACGTACACTCCTTTAAGAGTTGGAGTGAGTTCTTGCCGATGGTAGAGTTTGCCATCAACAACTCGGTGCATGCGTCCACGACACATACACCGTTTTTACGTGAATGGCTTGCGCCATCCGCGTGTACCCACCTTACTAGAGTGTAACTCTGGTTTAAGGGGGGAGGGACTCGCGCGAGCAAAAACCGATTTGGTTCACGCTCATCACGCTCTGACGAAGAAGTCATTGCGTTTGATGCCGATATCGATAACATCGATATCGAAGAAGATGATGCCAGTGAGAGTGCGGAAGCCCTCACTGAAGACAATGATCCCAGTGAGAGTGCGGAAGCCCTCACTGAAGAAAAGGTTGTTGTCGCTGCAGTGCGCTCACAGCACACTGAAGCTAACGAGTCATCAGATGAGTTCATACTGGCTCGTGAAACGGTAGTCCGTTTTGTGCAAGACTCCATCGCCGAAGCGGTGGATAAGCAAAAGCAAAACGCTGACAAGAATGGAAGGGCAAACACTCTTTTATTTAATAAAGGTGACTTAGTCCTACTGTCTACGGTTAATCTACCAAAGCATATAGTGACTAACTTGGGTAGCAGTAAACTACTACCCAAGTACATTGGCCCATTTCGTGTATTGCACCGCTTAGGCAATGCATACACGATCGAGTTACCACGTAAGATGCGAACGCATCCCACGTTTTACGTTGGTCGGCTTAAGCCGTACCATCAGTACGCTGCTTCTTCCGATGAAGAACGCCCTTGCGCTCAAGCATCTCGCAGAGAGCCTTGTGCTCCCGATGGTGGGCATCAACAAGGGTCTGAAGAGCAGCTATCTCATCCCGAGACCGATCAGCAATCCCACGAGCTACCCTTAGCTCGTCACGAAGAGATGTCAGAGATCTCTCGTTCTCGAGCTGAGCAAAGGCAAACTCAGCTCGATACTTCGAGGCAGTGTCCGCCATTTGGAGACGCCTATTCCGCTCATGTTCGAGGTCGTCGCGTAACCCTTGCGTTACGCGATCAAAGAAGCTCTCGGGAACACACCGATCCACATGATCGTGTGGAGAGCGTCTTTCCTCCTCCTCCACCTCCATTAGAGGACTCTCGCGGTGGCCAGCGCTATCTAGTTGAGCAGCTGTTGAACCACCGCGACGTGAACGGACGTCGGACGAGTTACCTCGTCCGGTGGCGCGGCTATCCCCCGTCCTGGGATTCTTGGGAGCCCCGCTCCCAATTGATGGTTGACGTACTGGGTCTGGTCGAGCAGTACGACGCGACACATCCTGTGCCGCAGAAGGACCGCCGGAGAAAGTCTTCCCGGCACGGTCGTAAAGGGATTTCAGGTTGTCAATCCCTTCGTACATCTCAGTAGAGACACGTACGCGCCACCACGGGCTGGTAAGGAGGTAAGCCTCCTTAGGTGCTCGTGCAGAGTTGTTCACACAACATGGGCACGAGTCTCCCCAAGAGAGGCAGGGTAATCCTTTCTCCCTTGACAGACGATGCAGCTTGTAGCGTGCACCTGTCGGGGTTCGCTTTTCAAACTTATCACGAGCTTTGATAAGTTTGTCGTTCCAAGCGTCACGACCTACATCCTCGAGATTATGGATGTAGGCGTTCCACGCCTGAAGTAGTGAGGGACCATCACGTTTGTGATTCCCACTGTACCATCGATGTCTGAAGAAAGCATCGATGAAGAATTCATGTTCAGCGCGATAGTCTTTCGCGCTGGGGTCAAGGTGATGAATCCTTGACGAATCGAACAATCGTGTTCGATAACGATCACTCGTCGTCGCCGACAAGTGATCCATGACGGATTTAGGAGGCATCCATGCCTTCTTTTCTGGAGCGAGACGCAACACATTGCGGTCCCGCTCTTCCTGCGACGTGCCGACAGAAGTACTGGCACCTCGCTGCGAAGTGGTGTCCATTGGAGAACCGACACCACTATTAGCGCCCGAGTCTCGCGACCTCGAGCGCCTTCGCTTCGGCGATGGTTCATCTGATTCGTCAGATGAACCAAAGATGCTGCGACGCAAAGCATCTTCCATGCCACGCTTGGCAGGCGGCTTGGATTCAATTGCCGTCGATACGGATCCGTCATCCGTATCAGGAGAGTACGAGACACCGAGCTCGTACTCTGTGAAGACACGAGTGTCTTCATGACCAGCGCCTGCGTCACCAAGTGACACAGGCTGGGTCTCTTCAGCAATCGATGGGACATCAGTTGCTGTTGTCTCTGCTTCGGCGTCCGCACAGAGACGTGCAGACGCGCTCTCGGCGGCCTTGCTCGCGCATCGCATGGGCTTGTTTACCATGCGATGAGATGTTGGAAAGTGGACGCGGACCAACAAGTGCAAACCCCGTCCCAAATGATTTGGGACGAGTATCCATTTAGTCAATCAGTCACTAAAGTGACTGATGGTTAAGGGGGGGGGGTGATGTAACGGGGTGAATCGTTACATAACAATTTATAAGAAATTGTTAATAGAATATAACTATAAGAGTTATATTCTCAGAATACTGTCATAAGGACAATATTCTGTAGCACTTCCAAGTAGTTCCTAATTGGTTGATATAGGCCATTATATCAACCAACGAAGACGCGCCACGACAGACGCACGCAATGAGTGGTGAGCAGATAACTGATTTACACATTTGTATTTAGACATAGTTAGATGAAGATAAATAGTGATTTATTGCAGACATTAACTATTATAAATACAGTTCTACTTTTTACTCTAACCGAGTACTCGCTTCTTCTTACCGTCTTCCTCTGCACGTACGAGTGTACGTGAAGTTACGAGGCACCGCCTTATTCTGTCATCAGAATAAGTAGCTTGTACTGTCACCAGTACAAGCTTCAGGGTGCCCCGTTACATGAAATGGATCCGTACAATACGCTTCCTCTCAGTAGACAAAAGTAAATTGATCGATTTCCAAGTCCTAGTAAAGCGTATGCTCTTCCGTAAAGTAACTTCGTGGGTAGATTTATGCATGCCGTCGAACCTCGAGGGTCTTCGCTTGTAAAGGTTTGACTGGAAGCGCCAAGAGCTTAAAGTGGCCCGGGTGGGCACTCTCGCTTCCAGCGAAAGGAAAAGCCTCGCCATCGATGACCTGGTCAATACAATAGATGTTACCGCTGAAGCCCTGTTTATAGTTGAGACAGCAACTTTAGCAAAGCTGCTCTTTCTCCTTTTCTAGAGGATGACTTACAGACTCGTAGAGTCTCTTAGTGTTTTAAAGTAGACACAAATTAAATCAGGAGCTGTCTAGGCGTACACCCCCTAGTAACTGCGCGCACACACACACCCCGTGTGTGTAATCGTCTAATCGCTCTGCGTACCCTCTCGTTTTTTATATAACGAGGTTTATTTTTCTCTCGTGCTGACCAGCAACCGAGCGTCAGCGCGCGGAAGAAGCCACAAGGGACTATCACTCTCTTTTCCACTGTGTCGTAGCCACAGCATGAACAGCGAGGACGCGGCCACGCGCAACCAAGCGCAAGCACGCCACCTCGGGCGGCCGTAAGCTGCTGCGCTGGGACGCCGCGCGGTGTCAGCTGATCGAGCGCACGCTGCTGTACACGACGCGCCTCAACAGCGCGCCCCGCTGGCTTCTTTGTACGTGAGATGCTGTCCCATCTGCGGCGTGGCCCGTGCTTACGCTCTCGTGTGTCTCTCTTTGTCTATGATGTTGTTAACTAGCTAAGAGATTCATTTTTCCAGTCAAAAGTGTCACGCGCCGTCGGTGGTGATGGAGCAACCGATTGTCGGCACGCGCTCGGGGTCAGTAGTGAATCTGGGGCTCGTGTTTGACGAGACAGGCAGCGACACGTGTCTGCACGATGTCAAGTGGTTGCGGTTGTGGTTGTTATGTGGTAGTGATGGTGAGGGAATGGGAGGTATTGACTGGACAATTGTATGGGCTGGTAGGGAGTAGGACGGATAAGATGTTCAGTATGTAAATTTGAAGGTTTACGGGAGTGAAGGTAGGAGCTCTTTATAAATGGTTTGGCATGGTAGGCGGTAAGCGTCACGTGTGAATGGCGCTACTGGGTGATTGTATGTTGATGAGAAAATGGGTCCGGAGGTGCACCATAAAAGGTTTGCACAAGCATTTTGCAAGACGCCATTCGCCATTGAAGAGCGATGGCAAGGGCATGGATATGGCTGTTTTTAAGGGCGTATTGTAACGGGGCACCCTGAAGCTTGTACTGGTGACAGTACAAGCTACTTATTCTGATGACAGAATAAGGCGGTGCCTCGTAACTTCACGTACACTCGTACGTGCAGAGGAAGACGGTAAGAAGAAGCGAGTACTCGGTTAGAGTAAAAAGTAGAACTGTATTTATAATAGTTAATGTCTGCAATAAATCACTATTTATCTTCATCTAACTATGTCTAAATACAAATGTGTAAATCAGTTATCTGCTCACCACTCATTGCGTGCGTCTGTCGTGGCGCGTCTTCGTTGGTTGATATAATGGCCTATATCAACCAATTAGGAACTACTTGGAAGTGCTACAGAATATTGTCCTTATGACAATATTCTGAGAATATAACTCTTATAGTTATATTCTATTAACAATTTCTTATAAATTGTTATGTAACGATTCACCCCGTTACATCACCCCCCTTAACCATCAGTCACTT
Organism: Peronospora matthiolae; assembly: GCA_921007115.2. Lineage (NCBI taxonomy): Eukaryota > Oomycota > Peronosporomycetes > Peronosporales > Peronosporaceae > Peronospora > Peronospora matthiolae. Next base: position 278,309 of record CAKLBY020000119.1, on the reverse strand, counting down.
TAGTGACTGATTGACTAAATGGATACTCGTCCCAAATCATTTGGGACGGGGTTTGCACTTGTTGGTCCGCGTCCACTTTCCAACATCTCATCGCATGGTAAACAAGCCCATGCGATGCGCGAGCAAGGCCGCCGAGAGCGCGTCTGCACGTCTCTGTGCGGACGCCGAAGCAGAAACTACAGCAACTGATGTCCCATCGGTTGCTGAATCGACTCAGCCTGTATCACCTGGTGATGCAGGCGCTGGTCATGAAGACACTCGTGTCTTCACAGAGTACGAGCTCGGTGTCTCGTACTCTCCTGATACGGATGACGGATCCGTATCGACGGCAATTGAATCCAAGCCGCCTGCCAAGCGTGGCATGGAAGATGCTTTGCGTCGCAGCATCTTTGGTTCATCTGATGAGTCAGATGAACCATCGCCGAAGCGAAGGCGCTCGAGGTCGCGAGACTCGGGCGCTAATAGTGGTGTCGTTTCTCCAATGGACACCACTTCACAGCGAGGTGCCAGTACTTCTGTCGGCACGTCGCAGGAAGAGCGGGACCGCAATGTGTTGCGTCTCGCTCCAGAAAAGAAGGCATGGATGCCTCCTAAATCCGTCATGGATCACTTGTCGGCGACGACGAGTGATCGTTATCGAACACGATTGTTCGATTCGTCAAGGATTCATCACCTTGACCCCAGCGCGAAGGACTATCGCGCTGAACATGAGTTCTTCATCGATGCTTTCTTTAGACATCGATGGTACAGTGGGAATAACAAACGTGATGGTCCCTCACTACTTCAGGCGTGGAACGCCTACATCCATAACCTCGAGGATGTAGGTCGTGACGCTTGGAACGACAAACTTATCAAAGCTCGTGATAAGTTTGAAAAGCGAACCCCGACAGGTGCACGCTATAAGCTGCATCGTCTGTCAAGGGAGAAAGGATTACCCTGCCTCTCTTGGGGAGACTCGTGCCCATGTTGTGTGAACAACTCTGCACGAGCACCTAAGGAGGCTTACCTCCTTACCAGCCCGTGGTGGCGCGTACGTGTCTCTACTGAGATGTACGAAGGGATTGACAACCTGAAATCCCTTTACGACCGTGCCGGGAAGACTTTCTCCGGCGGTCCTTCTGCGGCACAGGATGTGTCGCGTCGTACTGCTCGACCAGACCCAGTACGTCAACCATCAATTGGGAGCGGGGCTCCCAAGAATCCCAGGACGGGGGATAGCCGCGCCACCGGACGAGGTAACTCGTCCGACGTCCGTTCACGTCGCGGTGGTTCAACAGCTGCTCAACTAGATAGCGCTGGCCACCGCGAGAGTCCTCTAATGGAGGTGGAGGAGGAGGAAAGACGCTCTCCACACGATCATGTGGATCGGTGTGTTCCCGAGAGCTTCTTTGATCGCGTAACGCAAGGGTTACGCGACGACCTCGAACATGAGCGGAATAGGCGTCTCCAAATGGCGGACACTGCCTCGAAGTATCGAGCTGAGTTTGCCTTTGCTCAGCTCGAGAACGAGAGATCTCTGACATCTCTTCGTGACGAGCTAAGGGTAGCTCGTGGGATTGCTGATCGGTCTCGGGATGAGATAGCTGCTCTTCAGACCCTTGTTGATGCCCACCATCGGGAGCACAAGGCTCTCTGCGAGATGCTTGAGCGCAAGGGCGTTCTTCATCGGAAGAAGCAGCGTACTGATGGTACGGCTTAAGCCGACCAACGTAAAACGTGGGATGCGTTCGCATCTTACGTGGTAACTCGATCGTGTATGCATTGCCTAGGCGGTGCAATACACGAAATGGGGCCAATGTACTTGGGTAGTAGTTTACTGCTACCCAAGTTAGTCACTATATGCTTTGGTAGATTAACCGTAGACAGTAGGACTAAGTCACCTTTATTAAATAAAAGAGTGTTTGCCCTTCCATTCTTGTCAGCGTTTTGCTTTTGCTTATCCACCGCTTCGGCGATGGAGTCTTGCACAAAACGGACTACCGTTTCACGAGCCAGTATGAACTCATCTGATGACTCGTTAGCTTCAGTGTGCTGTGAGCGCACTGCAGCGACAACAACCTTTTCTTCAGTGAGGGCTTCCGCACTCTCACTGGGATCATTGTCTTCAGTGAGGGCTTCCGCACTCTCACTGGCATCATCTTCTTCGATATTGATGTTATCGATATCGGCATCAAACGCAATGACTTCTTCGTCAGAGCGTGATGAGCGTGAACCAAATCGGTTTTTGCTCGCGCGAGTCCCTCCCCCTTAAACCAGAGTTACACTCTAGTAAGGTGGGTACACGCGGATGGCGCAAGCCATTCACGTAAAACGGTGTATGTGTCGTGGACGCATGCACCGAGTTGTTGATGGCAAACTCTACCATCGGCAAGAACTCACTCCAACTCTTAAAGGAGTGTACGTATCCTCGAAGTATCTCTTCAAGGACACGATTGGCACGTTCCGTCTGACCATCTGACTCTGGATGATCAGATGTTGACATCTTCAAGCGCGTTCCGAGTGATTTGAACACGGAACGCCAGAAATCAGCAGTGAATCGTGGATCTCTGTCTGATACGAGTTCACGGGGCAACCCATGAAGTCGGAAGATGGTGTCAATAAAGACACAAGCACAGCCACTTGCCGTGATTGTCTCTGGTACAGCCACAAGGTGTACCATTTTGCTGAGTCTGTCAACAAATACGAGAATACCCGTATTCCCGCGTGCGTCTTTGGGTAACCCGAAGACGAAATCCATTGAGATGGATTCCCAGCACTCAGCCGGAACCGGTAGAGGCTGTAAAGGTGCACGCAGCGAAGGACTTGACTTCACTCGTTGGCAGACTTCGCATGCGCGAACATACTTTCGCACAAACTGATACTGGCGGGGCCAGTAAAAGTCTCGACTTACCGTGAGATATGTTTTCTCTCGGCCACGATGTCCTCCTATAGGAGCATCGTGATACTCGAACATGATCCGCAAACGCAGATCAATATCATCTGGAATGACAACACGTGGTGTGTCACCAGAAACGGCTGTATAGTACAGTAAACCGTTACGAGTAGTGTATCGATCTGATGCAGATCGATACGCAGACGACAATCGTTTCAACGATTCTCGAGATGGTTGGGAGAGATGTGACAACAACTTCACTATCTCACCATCTTGGGCGTATGCCCGCCTCACATCATCATGCAACGTTGAAGATGGTACTGAGGACGTCATAACCGCAACAGTGACTGTCTCACTGTTGGGTTTCGCGACTGTTTCAAAGTCGGGACGACGTGAGAGTGCATCAGCGACGACATTAAGTCGTCCTGGTTTGTACTCGACCGTAAAGTTGTATTCTGCAAAGAATGACAACCACCGCGCCATTCGTTGTGAAAGGTGCGGGCTGTTCACTGCCGTGCGTAAGGACGCATGGTCAGTGTAAACAACGAAGGGTCTATCTCCTAATAGATAGACTCTGAACTTCGCGAGTGCATACTTCATGGCAAGGGAGTTCCTTGTCATGCACTGGATAGTTCCGCTCAGCTGGTTGCAGCTGACGCGACTGATAGCAGACGACGCGTTCAACGCCTTCAAGGTCGTACTGCATTAATGCACAGCCGATTGCGAAATCGCTGGCATCACAGACCACATGAAATGGCCTGTCCTGATCGGCTATTGCTAGGACTGGGGATTGTATCAAGCTCTGCTTGATACCCTCAAAGGAGCGTTGACATTCAGCGTTCCATAACCACCTCTCGTTCTTTTCAACAAACGAGAGAGGTGTACAGTCATCTCGGCGTAATTGCGTGAATACTTATGCAAATACGCCGCTAGCCCAAGGAATTTTCGAAGACCTTTGACATCGACCGGCACGGGCCAGTCGGTGATCGCCTTGATCTTTTCGGGATCAGGACGTACACCGTTCTTACCAACGATGCACCCAAGAAGTGGTATTTCGCTTGCTGCAAATATACACTTCTTGAGGTTTGCATACAATTGATGCTTTCGCATGATTGTAAGAACTTGTCGGACGTGGTACTTGTGAACCTCAACGTCCGACTTTCCATCCATAGCTCGACTATGGATGAATACGTCATCGAAATAACTCGGCGCGAATTCTCTTACTGGCCTCAACAGATGTGATACACACCTGTTGAACGTGGCAGGGGCATTACTGAGCCCTTGTGGCATTACTAGCCATTCCCAGAGCATGCCGCTAGGCGTGCTAACTGCGGTATAGGGTATATCCCGTTCCGCATTAGGATTTGATAGAAGCCATCCATCAAATCCATGGACGAAAAGATGGTACTCTTTGACATACCATCAATGATTACGTCCTTCCTCGGTATCGGCGTCTGAGCCGGTACCGTTGCAGCGTTCAATTTGTTAAACGCGTGCACTATCCGCCACCCTCCTGTTGCTTTTCGCACACAGAAGGTCGGAGAGCTATGTGGGGAAGTTGATTCCCTCACATGGCCCGCTGCTAAACGATCGGCAAAGAACTTGTCGATCGCAAGTACTTGTTCACGAGGCAGTGGCCACTGCTTCATGACACAGTACTTCGAGCCTGGTTTAAGCTCGACTTCGTGTCGAATACCTTTATCCTTCGGTAATTCGCACGGAACAGTTTCAGGGAATACATCCTTGAATTCAACCAAATCTTCATAGAGAGGATTTTCCTTGAGCGATTCCCATGATTGGGACTCATATCGCTCAATTCGTGTCTTTTCATCTAGGGCACTCTCGTCCATAGATGAACTACTGAGAACTCTCTCGTTCTCAGTAAACACTGTTGCTGACCTTATGTCGGTTACATACTCGTCTTCAGCGACGAGTATGCAGATCTGCTTGACTTTGCCACTACGCAGATCACGCAAGAATCTTTTATGCTCGAGCGTTGGCAACTGAGTGATCTCCGAAGTTAACTTCGGAGGCGCAATCAGATCAAGTGTATAAGCGCCTACACATGATCCGTTATTGACTATGACATTCAATGTCTCTGTCATTTCCTGGGGACTTATTCCCTCAGGCTTCGAAGGACTTATTCCTTCGTCTTCCCGGGGACTTATTCCCGCGGGTTTCGGGGAACTTATTTCCGCCGTATTTGTAATCTTGGGACTTATTCCCTTTACTTCCTCTAGCTGGGGTTGCGCAACCACAGCGAGATCCTCTACGAAAGACTCTCCAGTCGATCTAGGATTATCGTTTCGCTTAACCTGAGCGATCGATTGTTTCTCTTCTAGATGTTCCCCTCTAGGGATACATCTTTGTCCCAGTCCACCCGACTTATTCGAGTGGTGGACCTTCGGCGCAGCCTGTGTTTCCTCACAGCCGCCGGAACTTTGCTCCGAAGTGTAACCGTTTGGTACACTAAGGTTTTGTGCAGTCGTACTAACGACCGTACCACAAGTGAGGCCATCGCACTCACTCGTAGTACATCCACACGCTTGTGGACGCTCCCAAAACGTTCATCAGATGGCCATCTGATGAACAAGCGGCAGGCATCGTTACTGTCCGATGTTGCCAGTTTACCCGTGGTTCGTACCTTCTGAGCCACGGTATTCCAAGGATGACATCAAATTTGTCATCCAAATCCAATACGATAAAGTCATCGTCGTATTGGGTATCTTCTAGCGTATAGTGAATCTTCACTATACGCTTCATGACGGTTACGGATGCGCCTGTCGCAAGACGTACCGTCATCCTCGTAGGAGGTGTGTCACATTCACTGAATTTAAAGTGACCATCTTCTAGCGATTGGCGTCGCACAAAATTGTTGGACGCCCCACAATCGACTAGAGCTCGAAGGGACAACTTATTCGTCACTTCGAGTTTCAAGGTAATGAGTGAGATCTCATTACCTAGAGCAGCAACGCACAATGTCTGTGTGTTGGGAGCAACCTTCATCAAGAGGCCTACAAATTCTCTTGACGTTGCTGGATCAGTAGGGTGCTCCGCACCTACTGATCCTGTCCGTTTTTGACGGTCCATCCCGTTGTTGCGTCTTTGCACCAACTGCGGACCCTCGTCCCTGCCCCTTTCTCATGGGTGGACGGTCACTACGCCCAGTGTCGCGAGACACTGGACGAGGGGCACTACACTCGTAAGCGTAGTGTCCTGTCTTTTGACATCTGTTGCATCTCTGCAACTTCTTGTAGCCTGTAGAGCGAGCCTTCTCGCTCTCTACATAACAGAGTTCCATCGGCTCTGGACCTCCGTTGTCATATCGTCTCGGTTGACGATATGATGTCGAGCTGGCGCGAGCCTGTCTCAGACTGAAGTCTTCCTGCTCCGCAATGGAAATGGCTTGTTCTAGTGAATCTAGTTCAAGCCGGAACAGGTGAGTCTTGACGGGACCATCCGCAAGACCCTGCATGAACACCGAAACCAACGTGTGTTCATCCACCGGATTGGAACTTATACAACTCGTGAGATGTCGTATATGTTGAGCGTAAGCGTGCACATCACACTTACCCTGCTTGAGCTTCAAGAGTTCGGTTCGAGCTCTGAACTCAGCTCTAGGCGGTTCAAACGTTTGTCTGAGCCGCGACTTGAAGACTTCCAACGACCCAAACGCGTATGGGTCGTGCAGCTTGAGCCCCAGTGCCCAAGTCTTGGCACGTCCTGCCATATTTGACTGGGCAAATGCAACTTGCATATCCCCGTCGTCGATGCGACGCGCCCTTATGGCGTCATCCAATTCGACGAACCATCTCAAGAGGGAGTCTTCTTCGACCCCCTATACTTTGAGATGTCAATCTTCAAAGTCTCGGGCCGACGCGAGTGCATCGACCCGCCAGCAGCAGCCTGCTGCTGTCTCAACAGTTCAAACTGTTGAGCACCTTGTTCTCTCAACAACTCTGCTTGTTGAGAACCTTGTTGGTGAAGCAAGGCTACTTTCTCGCGTTCTGCGTCAAGTTCATTTTGAATGAACTTGGCGATAGTAGCATGTTGGGCATCTCTATTGAGAGCCTCTAGCATGACGCTAACAGCATGGATGCCCATGGTCGAACCCATTCGTTCAACCGCATCCCATTCGACATCGCTCAAATGGGAGTAGCCGTCACGCGTAGCGTGAAAGCTTTGGTCATCTTCATCATCCAACATGAATATGTTGGATGTGAACGCGGTCCTTGGACGGACTACGAAGTGCTACCAGGTGTAACGGGGCACCCTGAAGCTTGTACTGGTGACAGTACAAGCTACTTATTCTGATAACAGAATAAGGCGGTGCCTCGTAACTTCACGTACACTCGTACGTGCAGAGGAAGACGGTAAGAAGAAGCGAGTACTTGGTTAAAGTAAAAAGTAGAACTGTATTTAGTATAGTTAATGTCTGCAATAAATCACTATTTATCTTCATCTAACTATGTCTAAATACAAATGTGTAAATCAGTTATCTGCTCACCACTCATTGCGTGCGTCTGTCGTGGCGCGTCTTCGTTGGTTGATATAATGGCCTATATCAACCAATTAGGAACTACTTGGAAGTGCTACAGAATATTGTCCTTATGACAATATTCTGAGAATATAACTCTTATAGTTATATTCTATTAACAATTTCTTATAAATTGTTATGTAACGATTCACCCCGTTACACGTATGGCTAAACCTTTGTGGGGTTTCTCGTTGTGCGGTGAGTGATGACAGTGTTGGCGTTGAGTGGAGATACTCATTAGGTTAAATTGTGGTGCTGATAGCTTTTTAGTCGAACATCGCGGCCTGAGTCTCGACGCTGCGGTTGGAGAGTTTGCAGTCTCGACTTCGCCTGGTATCTACATGAGGCATTACCTGACTGTAACGGGGTGAATCGTTACATAACAATTTATAAGAAATTGTTAATAGAATATAACTATAAGAGTTATATTCTCAGAATATTGTCATAAGGACAAATATTCTGTAGCACTTACGAGTAGTTCCTAATTGGTTGATATAGGCCATTATATCAACCAACGAAGACGCGCCACGACAGACGCACGCAATGAGTGGTGAGCAGATAATTGATTTACACATTTGTATTTAGACATAGTTAGATGAAGATAAATAGTGATTTATTGCAGACATTAACTATACTAAATACAGTTCTACTTTTTACTTTAACCAAGTACTCGCTTCTTCTTACCGTCTTCCTCTGCACGTACGAGTGTACGTGAAGTTGCGAGGCACCGCCTTATTCTGTCATCAGAATAAGTAGCTTGTACTGTCACCAGTACAAGCTTCAGGGTGCCCCGTTACACCTGGTAGCACTTTGTAGTCCGTCCAAGGACCGCGTTCACATCCAACATGAATATGTTGGATGATGAAGATGACCAAAGCTTTCACGCTACGCGTGACGGCTACTCCCATTTGAGCGATGTCGAATGGGATGCGGTTGAACGAATGGGTTCGACCATGGGCATCCATGCTGTTAGCGTCATGCTAGAGGCTCTCAATAGAGATGCCCAACATGCTACTATCGCCAAGTTCATTCAAAATGAACTTGACGCAGAACGCGAGAAAGTAGCCTTGCTTCACCAACAAGGTTCTCAACAAGCAGAGTTGTTGAGAGAACAAGGTGCTCAACAGTTTGAACTGTTGAGACAGCAGCAGGCTGCTGCTGGCGGGTCGATGCACTCGCGTCGACCCGAAACCTTGAAGATTGACATCTCAAAGTATAGGGGGGTCGAAGAAGACTCCATCTTGAGATGGTTTGTCGAATTGGAACCCATAAGGGCGCGTCGCATCGACGATGGGGATATGCAAGTTGCATTTGCCCAGTCAAATCTGGCAGGACGTGCCAAGACTTGGGCACTGGGGCTCAAGTTGCACGACCCATATGCGTTTGGGTCGTTGGAAGTCTTCAAGTCGCGGCTCAGACAAACGTTTGAACCGCCTAGAGCTGAGTTCAGGGCTCGAACCGAACTCTTGAAGCTCAAACAGGGTAAGCGTGATGTGCACGCTTACGCCCAACATATACGACATCTTACGAGTTGTATAAGTTCCAATCCGGTGGATGAACACACGTTGGTTTCGGTGTTCATGCAGGGTCTTGCGGATGGTCCCGTCAAGACTCACCTGTTCCGGCTTGAACTAGATTCACTAGAACAAGCCATTTCCATTGCGGAGCAGGAAGACTTCAGTCTGAGACAGGCTCGCGCCAGCTCGACATCATATCGTCAACCGAGACGATATGACAACGGAGGTCCAGAGCCGATGAAACTCTGTTATGTAGAGAGCGAGAAGGCTCGCTCTACAGGCTACAAGAAGTTGCAGAGATGCAACAGATGTCAGAAGACAGGACACTACGCTTACGAGTGTAGTGCCCCTCGTCCAGTGTCTCGCGACACTGGGCGTAGTGACCGTCCACCCATGAGAAAGGGGCAGGGACGAGGGTCCGCAGTTGGTGCAAAGACGCAACAACGGGATGGACCGTCAAAAAACGGACAGGATCAGTAGGTGCGGAGCACCCTACTGATCCAGCAACGTCAAGAGAATTTGTAGGCCTCTTGATGAAGGTTGCTCCCAACACACAGACAAACGTTGTGCGTTGCTGCTCTAGGTAATGAGATCTCACTCATTACCTTGAAACTCGAAGTGACGAATAAGTTGTCCCTTCGAGCTCTAGTCGATTGTGGGGCGTCCAACAATTTTGTGCGACGCCAATCGCTAGAAGATGGTCACTTTAAATTCAGTGAATGTGACACACCTCCTACGAGGATGACGGTACGTCTTGCGACAGGCGCATCCGTAACCGTCATGAAGCGTATAGTGAAGATTCACTATACGCTAGAAGATACCCAATACGACGATGACTTTATCGTATTGGATTTGGATGACAAATTTGATGTCATCCTTGGAATACCGTGGCTCAGAAGGTACGAACCACGAGTAAACTGGCAACATCGGACAGTAACGATGCCTGCCGCTTGTTCATCAGATGGCCATCTGATGAACGTTTTGGAGACGTCCACAAGCGTGTGGATGTACTACGAGTGAGTGCGATGGCCTCACTTGTGGTACGGTCGTTAGTACGACTGCACAAAACCTTAGTGTACCAAACGGTTACACTTCGGAGCAAAGTTCCGGCGGCTGTGAGGAAACACAGGCTGCGCCGAAGGTCCACCACTCGAATAAGTCGGGTGGACTGGGACAAAGATGTATCCCTAGAGGGGAACATCTAGAAGAGAAACAATCGATCGCTCAGGTTAAGCGAAACGATAATCCTAGATCGACTGGAGAGTCTTTCGTAGAGGATCTCGCTGTGGTTGCGCAACCCCCAGCTAGAGGAAGTAAAGGGAATAAGTCCCAAGATTACAAATACGGCGGAAATAAGTTCCCCGAAACCCGCGGGAATAAGTCCCCGGGAAGACGAAGGAATAAGTCCTTCGAAGCCTGAGGGAATAAGTCCCCAGGAAATGACAGAGACATTGAATGTCATAGTCAATAACGGATCAAGTGTAGGCGCTTATACACTTGATCTGATTGCGCCTTCGAAGTTAACTTCGGAGATCACCTCAGTTGCCAACGCTCGAACTATTAAAGGTTCTTGCGTGATCTGCGTAGTGGCAAAGTCAAGCAGATCTGCGTACTCGTCGCTGACGACGAGTGTGTAACCGACATAAGGTCAGCAACAGTGTTCACTGAGAACGAGAGAGTTCTCAGTAGTTCATCTATGGACGAGAGTGTCCTAGATGAAAAGACACGAATTGAGCGATATGACTCCCAATCATGGGAATCGCTCAAGGAAAATCCTCTCTATGAAGATTTGGTTGAATTCAAGGATGTATTCCCTGAAACTGTTCCGTGCGAATTACCGAAGGATAAAGGTATTCGACACGAGGTCGAGCTTAAACCAGGCTCGAAGTACTGTGTCATGAAGCAGTGGCCACTGCCTCGTGAACAAGTACTTGCGATCGACAAGTTCTTTGCCGATCGTTTAGCTGCGGGCCATGTGAGGGGAATCAACTTCCCCACATAGCTCTCCGACCTTCTGTGTGCGAAAAGCAACAGGAGGGTGGCGGATAGTGCACGCGTTCAACAAATTGAACGCTGCAACGGTACCGGCTCAGACGCCGATACCGAGGAAGGACGTAATCATTGATGGTATGTCAAGAGTACCATCTTTTCGTCCATGGATTTGATGGATGGCTTCTATCAAATCCTAATGCGGGAACGGGATATACCCTATACCGCAGTTAGCACGCCTAGCGGCATGCTCTGGGAATGGCTAGTAATGCCACAAGGGCTTAGTAAGGCCCCTGCCACGTTCAACAGATGTGTATCACATCTGTTGAGACCAATACGAGAATTCGCGCCGAGTTATTTCGATGACGTATTCATCCATAGTCGAGCTATGGATGGAAAGTCGGACGTTGAGGTTCACAGGTACCACGTCCGACAAGTTCTTACAATCATGCGAAAGCATCAATTGTATGCTAACCTCAAGAAGTGTATATTTGCAGCAAGCGAAATACCACTTCTTGGGTGCATCGTTGGTAAGAACGGTGTACGTCCTGATCCCGAAAAGATCAAGGCGATCACCGACTGGCCTGTGCCGGTCGATGTCAAAGGTCTTCGAAAATTCCTTGAGGCTAGCGGCGTATTTGCATAAGTATTCACGCAATTACGCCGAGATGACTGTGCACCTCTCTCGTTTGTTGAAAAAGAACGAGAGGTGGTTATGGAACGCTGAATGTCAACGCTCCTTTGAGGGTATCAAGCAGAGCTTGATACAATCCCCAGTCCTAGCAATAGCCGATCAGGACAGGCCATTTCATGTGGTCTGTGATGCCAGCGATTTCGCAATCGGCTGTGCATTAATGCAGTACGATCTTGAAGGCGTTGAACGCGTCGTCTGCTATCAGTCGCGTCAGCTGCAACCAGCTGAGCGGAACTATCCAGTGCATGACAAGGAACTCCTTGCCATGAAGTATGCACTCGCGAAGTTCAGAGTCTATCTATTAGGAGATAGACCCTTCGTTGTTTACACTGACCATGCGTCATTACGCACGGCAGTGAACAGCCCGCACCTTTCACAACGAATGGCGCGGTGGTTGTCATTCTTTGCAGAATACAACTTTACGGTCGAGTACAAACCAGGACGACTTAATGTCGTCGCTGATGCACTCTCACGTCGTCCCGACTTTGAAACAGTCGCGAAACCCAACAGTGAGACAGTCACTGTTGCGGTTATGACGTCCTCAGTACCATCTACAACGTTGTATGATGATGTGAGGCGGGCATACGCCCAAGATGGTGAGATAGTGAAGTTGTTGACACTCTCTCCCAACCATCTCGAGAATCGTTGAAACGATTGTCGTCTGCGTATCGATCTGCATCAGATCGATACACTACTCGTAACGGTTTACTGTACTATACAGCCGTTTCTGGTGACACACCACGTGTTGTCATTCCAGATGATACTGATCTGCGTTTGCGGATCATGTTCGAGTATTACGATGCTCCTATAGGGAGGACATCGTGGCCGAGAAAAAAACATATCTCACGGTAAGTCGAGACTTTTACTGGCCCCGCCAGTATCAGTTTGTGCGAAAGTATGTTCGCGCATGCGAAGTCTGCCAACGAGTGAAGTCAAGTCCTTCACTGCGTGCACCTTTACAGCCTCTACCGGTTCCGGCTGAGTGCTGGGAATCCATCTCAATGGATTTCGTCTTCAGGTTACCCAAAGACGCACGCGGGAATACAGGTATTCTCGTATTTGTTGACAGATTCAGCAAAAATGGTACACCTTGTGGCTGTACCAGAGACAATCACGGCAAGTGGCTGTGCTTGTGTCTTTATTGACACCATCTTCCGACTTCATGGGTTGCCCCGTGAACTCGTATCAGACAGAGATCCACGATTCACTGCTGATTTCTGGCGTTCCGTGTTCAAATCACTCGGAACGCGCTTGAAGATGTCAACATCTGATCATCCAGAGTCAGATGGTCAGACGGAACGTGCCAATCGTGTCCTTGAAGAGATACTTCGAGGATACGTACACTCCTTTAAGAGTTGGAGTGAGTTTTTGCCGATGGTAGAGTTTGCCATCAACAACTCGGTGCATGCGTCCACGACACATACACCGTTTTACGTGAATGGCTTGCGCCATCCGCGTGTACCCACCTTACTAGAGTGTAACTCTGGTTTAAGGGGGGAGGGACTCGCGCGAGCAAAAACCGATTTGGTTCACGCTCATCACGCTCTGACGAAGAAGTCATTGCGTTTGATGCCGATATCGATAACATCGATATCGAAGAAGATGATGCCAGTGAGAGTGCGGAAGCCCTCACTGAAGACAATGATCCCAGTGAGAGTGCGGAAGCCCTCACTGAAGAAAAGGTTGTTGTCGCTGCAGTGCGCTCACAGCACACTGAAGCTAACGAGTCATCAGATGAGTTCATACTGGCTCGTGAAACGGTAGTCCGTTTTGTGCAAGACTCCATCGCCGAAGCGGTGGATAAGCAAAAAGCAAAACGCTGACAAGAATGGAAGGGCAAACACTCTTTTATTTAATAAAGGTGACTTAGTCCTACTGTCTACGGTTAATCTACCAAAGCATATAGTGACTAACTTGGGTAGCAGTAAACTACTACCCAAGTACATTGGCCCATTTCGTGTATTGCACCGCCTAGGCAATGCATACACGATCGAGTTACCACGTAAGATGCGAACGCATCCCACGTTTTACGTTGGTCGGCTTAAGCCGTACCATCAGTACGCTGCTTCTTCCGATGAAGAACGCCCTTGCGCTCAAGCATCTCGCAGAGAGCCTTGTGCTCCCGATGGTGGGCATCAACAAGGGTCTGAAGAGCAGCTATCTCATCCCGAGACCGATCAGCAATCCCACGAGCTACCCTTAGCTCGTCACGAAGAGATGTCAGAGATCTCTCGTTCTCGAGAGCTGAGCAAAGGCAAACTCAGCTCGATGCTTCGAGGCAGTGTCCGCCATTTGGAGACGCCTATTCCGCTCATGTTCGAGGTCGTCGCGTAACCCTTGCGTTACGCGATCAAAAAAGCTCTCGGGAACACACCGATCCACATGATCGTGTGGAGAGCGTCTTTCCTCCTCCTCCACCTCCATTAGAGGACTCTCGCGGTGGCCAGCGCTATCTAGTTGAGCAGCTGTTGAACCACCGCGACGTGAACGGACGTCGGACGATTTATCTCGTCCGGTGGCGCGGCTTATCCCCCGTCCTGGGATTCTTGGGAGCCCCGCTCCCAATTGATGGTTGACGTACTGGGTCTGGTCGAGCAGTACGACGCGGCACATCCTGTGCCGCAGAAGGACCGCCGGAGAAAGTCTTCCCGGCACGGTCGTAAAGGGATTTCAGGTTGTCAATCCCTTCGTACATCTCAGTAGAGACACGTACGCGCCACCACGGGCTGGTAAGGAGGTAAGCCTCCTTAGGTGCTCGTGCAGAGTTGTTCACACAACATGGGCACGAGTCTCCCCAAGAGAGGCAGGGTAATCCTTTCTCCCTTGACAGACGATGCAGCTTGTAGCGTGCACCTGTCGGGGTTCGCTTTTCAAACTTATCACGAGCTTTGATAAGTTTGTCGTTCCAAGCGTCACGACCTACATCCTCGAGGTTATGGATGTAGGCGTTCCACGCCTGAAGTAGTGAGGGACCATCACGTTTGTGATTCCCACTGTACCATCGATGTCTAAAGAAAGCATCGATGAAGAATTCATGTTCAGCGCGATAGTTTTTCGCGCTGGGGTCAAGTGATGGATCCTTGACGAATCGACCAATCGTGTTCGATAACGATCACTCGTCGTCGCCGACAAGTGATCCATGACTGATTTAGGAGGCATCCATGCCTTCTTCTCAGGAGCGAGACGCAACACATTGCGGTCCCGCTCTTCCTGCGACGTGCCGACAGAAGTACTGGCACCTCGCTGTGAAGTGGTGTCCATAGGAGAACCGACACCACTATTAGCGCCCGAGTCTCGCGACCTCGAGCGCCTTCGCTTCGGCGATAGTTCATCTGACTCATCAGATGAACCAAAGATGCTGCGACGCAAAGCATCGTCCATGCCACGCTTGGCAGGCGGCTTAGATTCAATCGCCATCGATACGGATCCGTCATCCGTATCAGGAGAGTATGAGACACCGAGCTCGTACTCTGTGAAGACACGAGTGTCTTCATGACCAGCGCCTGCATCACCAAGTGACACAGGCTGGGTCGCTTCAGCAACCGATGAGACATCAGTTGCTGTTGTTTCTGCTTCGGCGTACGCACAGAGACGTGCAGACGCGCTCTCGGCGGCCTTGCTCGCGCATCGCATGGGCTTGTTAACCATGCGATGAGATGTTGGAAAGTGGACGCGGACCAACAAGTGCAAACCCTGTCCCAAATGATTTGGGACGAGTATCCATTTAGTCAATCAGTCACTAAAGTGACTGATGGTTAGGGGGGGTGATGTAACGGGGTGAATCGTTACATAACAATTTATAAGAAATTGTTAATAGAATATAACTATAAGAGTTATATTCTCAGAATATTGTCATAAGGACAATATTCTGTAGCACTTCAAGTAGTTCCTAATTGGTTGATATAGGCCATTATATCAACCAACGAAGACGCGCCACGACAGACGCACGCAATGAGTGGTGAGCAGATAATCAATTTACACATTTGTATTTAGACATAGTTAGATGAAGATAAATAGTGATTTATTGCAGACATTAACTATACTAAATACAGTTCTACTTTTTACTTTAACCAAGTACTCGCTTCTTCTTACCGTCTTCCTCTGCACGTACGAGTGTACGTGAAGTTACGAGGCACCGCCTTATTCTGTCATCAGAATAAGTAGCTTGTACTGTCACCAGTACAAGCTTCAGGGTGCCCCGTTACACCTGGTAGCACTTTGTAGTCCGTCCAAGGACCGCGTTCACATCCAACATATTCATGTTGGATGATGAAGATGACCAAAGCTTTCACGCTACGCGTGACGGCTACTCCCATTTGAGCGATGTCGAATGGGATGCGGTTGAACGAATGGGTTCGACCATGGGCATCCATGCTGTTAGCGTCATGCTAGAGGCTCTCAATAGAGATGCCCAACATGCTACTATCGCCAAGTTCATTCAAAATGAACTTGACGCAGAACGCGAGAAAGTAGCCTTGCTTCACCAACAAGGTTCTCAACAAGCAGAGTTGTTGAGAGAACAAGGTGCTCAACAGTTTGAACTGTTGAGACAGCAGCAGGCTGCTGCTGGCGGGTCGATGCACTCGCGTCGGCCCGAGACTTTGAAGATTGACATCTCAAAGTATAGGGGGTCGAAGAAGACTCCCTCTTGAGATGGTTCGTCGAATTGGATGACGCCATAAGGGCGCGTCGCATCGACGACGGGGATATGCAAGTTGCATTTGCCCAGTCAAATCTGGCAGGACGTGCCAAGACTTGGGCACTGGGGCTCAAGCTGCACGACCCATATGCGTTTGGGTCGTTGGAAGTCTTCAAGTCGCGGCTCAGACAAACGTTTGAACCGCCTAGAGCTGAGTTCAGAGCTCGAACCGAACTCTTGAAGCTCAAGCAGGGTAAGCGTGATGTGCACGCTTACGCTCAACATATACGACATCTCACGAGTTGTATAAGTTCCAATCCGGTGGATGAACACACGTTGGTTTCGGTGTTCATGCAGGGTCTTGCGGATGGTCCCGTCAAGACTCACCTGTTCCGGCTTGAACTAGATTCACTAGAACAAGCCATTTCCATTGCGGAGCAGGAAGACTTCAGTCTGAGACAGGCTCGCGCCAGCTCGACATCATATCGTCAACCGAGACGATATGACAACGGAGGTCCAGAGCCGATGGAACTCTGTTATGTAGAGAGCGAGAAGGCTCGCTCTACAGGCTACAAGAAGTTGCAGAGATGCAACAGATGTCAAAAGACAGGACACTACGCTTACGAGTGTAGTGCCCCTCGTCCAGTGTCTCGCGACACTGGGCGTAGTGACCGTCCACCCATGAGAAAGGGGCAGGGACGAGGGTCCGCAGTTGGTGCAAAGACGCAACAACGGGATGGACCGTCAAAAAACGGACAGGATCAGTAGGTGCGGAGCACCCTACTGATCCAGCAACGTCAAGAGAATTTGTAGGCCTCTTGATGAAGGTTGCTCCCAACACACAAACATTGTGCGTTGCTGCTCTAGGTAATGAGATCTCACTCATTACCTTGAAACTCGAAGTGACGAATAAGTTGTCCCTTCGAGCTCTAGTCGATTGTGGGGCGTCCAACAATTTTGTGCGACGCCAATCGCTAGAAGATGGTCACTTTAAATTCAGTGAATGTGACACACCTCCTACGAGGATGACGGTACGTCTTGCGACAGGCGCATCCGTAACCGTCATGAAGCGTATAGTGAAGATTCACTATACGCTAGAAGATACCCAATACGACGATGACTTTATCGTATTGGATTTGGATGACAAATTTGATGTCATCCTTGGAATACCGTGGCTCAGAAGGTACGAACCACGAGTAAACTGGCAACATCGGACAGTAACGATGCCTGCCGCTTGTTCATCAGATGGCCATCTGATGAACGTTTTGGAGCGTCCACAAGCGTGTGGATGTACTACGAGTGAGTGCGATGGCCTCACTTGTGGTACGGTCGTTAGTACGACTGCACAAAACCTTAGTGTACCAAACGGTTACACTTCGGAGCAAAGTTCCGGCGGCTGTGAGGAAACACAGGCTGCGCCGAAGGTCCACCACTCGAATAAGTCGGGTGGACTGGGACAAAGATGTATCCCTAGAGGGGAACATCTAGAAGAGAAACAATCGATCGCTCAGGTTAAGCGAAACGATAATCCTAGATCGACTGGAGAGTCTTTCGTAGAGGATCTCGCTGTGGTTGCGCAACCCCAGCTAGAGGAAGTAAAGGGAATAAGTCCCAAGATTACAAATACGGCGGAAATAAGTTCCCCGAAACCCGCGGGAATAAGTCCCCGGGAAGACGAAGGAATAAGTCCTTCGAAGCCTGAGGGAATAAGTCCCCAGGAAATGACAGAGACATTGAATGTCATAGTCAATAACGGATCATGTGTAGGCGCTTATACACTTGATCTGATTGCGCCTCCGAAGTTAACTTCGGAGATCACTCAGTTGCCAACGCTCGAACATAAAAGATTCTTGCGTGATCTGCGTAGTGGCAAAGTCAAGCAGATCTGCATACTCGTCGCTGACGACGAGTATGTAACCGACATAAGGTCAGCAACAGTGTTTACTGAGAACGAGAGAGTTCTCAGTAGTTCATCTATGGACGAGAGTGCCCTAGATGAAAAGACACGAATTGAGCGATATGAGTCCCAATCATGGGAATCGCTCAAGGAAAATCCTCTCTATGAAGATTTGGTTGAATTCAAGGATGTATTCCCTGAAACTGTTCCGTGCGAATTACCGAAGGATAAAGGTATTCGACACGAAGTCGAGCTTAAACCAGGCTCGAAGTACTGTGTCATGAAGCAGTGGCCACTGCCTCGTGAACAAGTACTTGCGATCGACAAGTTCTTTGCCGATCGTTTAGCAGCAGGCCATGTGAGGGAATCAACTTCCCCACATAGCTCTCCGACCTTCTGTGTGCGAAAAGCAACAGGAGGGTGGCGGATAGTGCACGCGTTTAACAAATTGAACGCTGCAACGGTACCGGCTCAGACGCCGATACCGAGGAAGGACGTAATCATTGATGGTATGTCAAAGAGTACCATCTTTTCGTCCATGGATTTGATGGATGGCTTCTATCAAATCCTAATGCGGGAACAGGATATACCCTATACCGCAGTTAGCACGCCTAGCGGCATGCTCTGGGAATGGCTAGTAATGCCACAAGGGCTCAGTAATGCCCCTGCCACGTTCAACAGGTGTGTATCACATCTGTTGAGGCCAGTACGAGAATTCGCGCCGAGTTATTTCGATGACGTATTCATCCATAGTCGAGCTATGGATGGAAAGTCGGACGTTGAGGTTCACAGGTACCACGTCCGACAAGTTCTTACAATCATGCGAAAGCATCAATTGTATGCTAACCTCAAGAAGTGTATATTTGCAGCAAGCGAAATACCACTTCTTGGGTGCATCGTTGGTAAGAACGGTGTACGTCCTGATCCCGAAAAGATCAAGGCGATCACCGACTGGCCTGTGCCGGTCGATGTCAAAGGTCTTCGAAAATTCCTTGGGCTAGCGGCGTATTTGCATAAGTATTCACGCAATTACGCCGAGATGACTGTGCACCTCTCTCGTTTGTTGAAAAAGAACGAGAGGTGGTTATGGAACGCTGAATGTCAACGCTCCTTTGAGGGTATCAAGCAGAGCTTGATACAATCCCCAGTCCTAGCAATAGCCGATCAGGACAGGCCATTTCATGTGGTCTGTGATGCCAGCGATTTCGCAATCGGCTGTGCATTAATGCAGTACGATCTTGAAGGCGTTGAACGCGTCGTCTGCTATCAGTCGCGTCAGCTGCAACCAGCTGAGCGGAACTATCCAGTGCATGACAAGGAACTCCTTGCCATGAAGTATGCACTCGCGAAGTTCAGAGTCTATCTATTAGGAGATAGACCCTTCGTTGTTTACACTGACCATGCGTCATTACGCACGGCAGTGAACAGCCCGCACCTTTCACAACGAATGGCGCGGTGGTTGTCATTCTTTGCAGAATACAACTTTACGGTCGAGTACAAACCAGAACGACTTAATGTCGTCGCTGATGCACTCTCACGTCGTCCCGACTTTGAAACAGTCGCGAAACCCAACAGTGAGACAGTCACTGTTGCGGTTATGACGTCCTCAGTCCCATCTACAACGTTGTATGATGATGTGAGGCGGGCATACGCCCAAGATGGTGAGATAGTGAAGTTGTTGACACATCTCTCCCAACCATCTCGAGAATCGTTGAAACGATTGTCGTCTGCGTATCGATCTGCATCAGATCGATACACTACTCGTAACGGTTTACTGTATTATACAGCCGTTTCTGGTGACACACCACGTGTTGTCATTCCAGATGATACTGATCTGCGTTTGCGGATCATGTTCGAGTATCACGATGCTCCTATAGGAGGACATCGTGGCCGAGAGAAAACATATCTCACGGTAAGTCGAGACTTTTACTGGCCCCGCCAGTATCAGTTTGTGCGAAAGTATGTTCGCGCATGCGAAGTCTGTCAACGAGTGAAGTCAAGTCCTTCACTGCGTGCACCTTTACAGCCTCTACCGGTTCCGGCTGAGTGCTGGGAATCCATCTCAATGGATTTCGTCTTCGGGTTACCCAAAGACGCACGCGGGAATACGGGTATTCTCGTATTTGTTGACAGATTCAGCAAAATGGTACACCTTGTGGCTGTACCAGAGACAATCACGGCAAGTGGCTGTGCTTGTGTCTTTATTGACACCATCTTCCGACTTCATGGGTTGCCCCGTGAACTCGTATCAGACAGAGATCCACGATTCACTGCTGATTTCTGGCGTTCCGTGTTCAAATCACTCGGAACGCGCTTGAAGATGTCAACATCTGATCATCCAGAGTCAGATGGTCAGACGGAACGTGCCAATCGTGTCCTTGAAGAGATACTTCGAGGATACGTACACACCTTTAAGAGTTGGAGTGAGTTTTTGCCAATGGTAGAGTTTGCCATCAACAACTCGGTGCATGCGTCCACGACACATACACCGTTTTACGTGAATGGCTTGCGCAATCCGCGTGTACCCACCTTACTAGAGTGTAACTCTGGTTTAAGGGGGGGAGGGACTCGCGCGAGCAAAAATCGAATTGGTTCACGCTCATCACGCTCTGACGAAGAAGTCATTGCGTTTGATGCCGATATCGATAACATCGATATCGAAGAAGATGATGCCAGTGAGAGTGCGGAAGCCCTCACTGAAGAAAAGTTTGATGTTGCTGCAGTGCGCTCACAGCACACTGAAGCTAACGAGTCATCAGATGAGTTCATACTGGCTCGTGAAACGGTAGTCCGTTTTGTGCAAGACTCCATCGCCGAAGCGGTGGATAAGCAAAAGCAAAACGCTGACAAGAATGGAAGGGCAAACACTCTTTTATTTAATAAAGGTGACTTAGTCCTACTGTCTACGGTTAATCTACCAAAGCATATAGTGACTAACTTGGGTAGCAGTAAACTACTACCCAAGTACATTGGCCCATTTCGTGTATTGCACCGCCTAGGCAATGCATACACGATCGAGTTACCACGTAAGATGCGAACGCATCCCACGTTTTACGTTGGTCGGCTTAAGCCGTACCATCAGTACGCTGCTTCTTCCGATGAAGAACGCCCTTGCGCTCAAGCATCTCGCAGAGAGCCTTGTGCTCCCGATGGTGGGCATCAACAAGGGTCTGAAGAGCAGCTATCTCATCCCGAGACCGATCAGCAATCCCACGAGCTACCCTTAGCTCGTCACGAAGAGATGTCAGAGATCTCTCGTTCTCGAGCTGAGCAAAGGCAAACTCAGCTCGATGCTTCGAGGCAGTGTCCGCCATTTGGAGACGCCTATTCCGCTCATGTTCGAGGTCGTCGCGTAACCCTTGCGTTACGCGATCAAAGAAGCTCTCGGGTACACACCGATCCACATGATCGTGTGGAGAGCGTCTTTCCTCCTCCTCCACCTCCATTAGAGGACTCTAGCGGTGGCCAGCGCTATCTAGTTGAGCAGCTGTTGAACCACCGCGACGTGAACGGACGTCGGACGATTTATCTCGTCCGGTGGCGCGGCTATCCCCCGTCCTGGGATTCTTGGGAGCCCCGCTCCCAACTGATGGTTGACGTACTGGGTCTGGTTGAGCAGTACGACGCGGCACATCCTGTGCCGCAGAAGGACCGCCGGAGAAAGTCTTCCCGGCACGGTCGTAAAGGGATTTCAGGTTGTCAATCCCTTCGTACATCTCAGTAGAGACACGTACGCGCCACCACGGGCTGGTAAGGAGGTAAGCCTCCTTAGGTGCTCGTGCAGAGTTGTTCACACAACATGGGCACGAGTCTCCCCAAGAGAGGCAGGGTAATCCTTTCTCCCTTGACAGACGATGCAGCTTGTAGCGTGCACCTGTCGGGGTTCGCTTTTCAAACTTATCACGAGCTTTGATAAGTTTGTCGTTCCAAGCGTCACGACCTACATCCTCGAGGTTATGGATGTAGGCGTTCCACGCCTGAAGTAGTGAGGGACCATCACGTTTGTGATTCCCACTGTACCATCGATGTCTAAAGAAAGCATCGATGAAGAATTCATTCTCAGCGCGATAGTTTTTCGCGCTGGGGTCAAGGTGATGGATCCTTGACGAATCGAACAATCGTGTTCGATAACGATCACTCGTCGTCGCCGACAAGTGATCCATGACTGATTTAGGAGGCATCCATGCCTTCTTTTCAGGAGCGAGACGCAACACATTGCGGTCCCGCTCTTCCTGCGACGTGCCGACAGAAGTACTGGCACCTCGCTGTGAAGTGGTGTCCATAGGAGAACCGACACCACTATTAGCGCCCGAGTCTCGCGACCTCGAGCGCCTTCGCTTCGGCGATGGTTCATCTGATTCATCAGATGAACCAAAGATGCTGCGACGCAAAGCATCGTCCATGCCACGCTTGGCAGGCGGCTTAGATTCAATCGCCGTCGATACGGATCCGTCATCCGTATCAGGAGAGTACGAGACACCGAGCTCGTACTCTGTGAAGACACGAGTGTCTTCATGACCAGCGCCTGCATCACCAAGTGACACAGGCTGGGTCGCTTCAGCAACCGATGAGACATCAGTTGCTGTTGTTTCTGCTTCGGCGTCCGCACAGAGACGTGCAGACGCGCTCTCGGCGGCCTTGCTCGCGCATCGCATGGGCTTGTTAACCATGCGATGAGATGTTGGAAAGTGGACGCGGACCAACAAGTGCAAACCCCGTCCCAAATGATTTGGGACGAGTATCCATTTAGTCAATCAGTCACTAAAGTGACTGATGGTTAAGGGGGGTGATGTAACGGGGTGAATCGTTACATAACAATTTATAAGAAATTGTTAATAGAATATAACTATAAGAGTTATATTCTCAGAATATTGTCATAAGGACAAATATTCTGTAGCACTTACGAGTAGTTCCTAATTGGTTGATATAGGCCATTATATCAACCAACGAAGACGCGCCACGACAGACGCACGCAATGAGTGGTGAGCAGATAATCAATTTACACATTTGTATTTAGACATAGTTAGATGAAGATAAATAGTGATTTATTGCAGACATTAACTATACTAAATACAGTTCTACTTTTTACTTTAACCAAGTACTCGCTTCTTCTTACCGTCTTCCTCTGCACGTACGAGTGTACGTGAAGTTACGAGGCACCGCCTTATTCTGTCATCAGAATAAGTAGCTTGTACTGTCACCAGTACAAGCTTCAGGGTGCCCCGTTACACTGACGGTGCGTGGGTGTTTGAGCTATGTGGGAGAGCCGGCTGATATAGTACTAAATTGTGCTGTTTTTGTCTTTTGTATCGGAACAAACCCCGGAAGCGCGAGAGTGAAATAACCACTGTCGTTGAGGTTGTAACGGACCACAATGTCATTTATACCCCTTTGGATGCTCCGTATAATCTTGGCGGCCTCGAGTGTGAGGAGCCATTTATTTAGTTCGTTGCTAACGAAGGCAGCGGTATCCCTGGTGAAGACGGAAGTATTTTAGAGCAGCGAATGGTTCGGTACAAAAAATATAATTTGAGTTGACTGAGTTCAGTGCTGCGCAACTTCATTTTTCAGCCACTAAATGGGAACGGAGCTAAGCACTTTAGAGAGGAATTTTTACGAAATGGGCGTATTCAGGGGTCAGGCCGTGTATTGCATACGAGCCAGCATGACGTGTGGTGCATTTCGATTGGTACGTCCCCTCATTACTGCGTGCACACCCCCTGCACGTGACGCAACGAAATTCAAGTCCTCACGTTACATATCTATAAGTGATTGCAACATGACGGGGAAAAGAATGTTCGTGTTTTGAATGTGAAATACATACAGTAAATTCTACTCAATGCATTACATACTCTACATACTCTGCCAGCTGTTTGCTATCTCAAGAGAGGACAATTTCGCCCGTCATGTCCTTCCTCTCGACAATCTAGATTCCCGCATCTTCGCGGAGCTCGCGCTTTAGCTATCACTAACTCAAAAGCAGAAGTATCACGCCTTGTGCTACTCCCCGCCACCGCACCCACAGGTCTGCCTCTAGTCCGCACTACCACAGATTTGTGCACTAGTGTGAGCGGCTGTTGGGAGAGCTCTACAATTTGTTCCTCTAAAAGACGTTGCTGGTGTGGGGGGAGAGTTTTGTGTTGAGATTGCAGTTGTGTCAATACATCTGCAAAATCTGTCATCGCATCTGCAGAGGTATTACTGTCATTGCACATAGGCTCTTTAGGTTTTACAAGCCACCAGTGCCTATGGAAATGGTGGGCCCCCCAACGAAAAATTGTTGCCAGTTAAATGGTGGAGTTCGTAGGAGAAAGGAAGACCCATCGTACTTCGAAAGATTCTGGAGCAGGTGGAGTCGCCAGCCAGGTGTTTTACCTTCTGAAGCTGTTCACACACCTTGTTCAAAGCAAAGTGTGATATCTTTCGCTTAACATCCTTCCACATGTTGTGAGAGAAGGCGAGCATAGAATGCGTCTCGTTTTAGATAATCTGTTGACGGATGTGATGTTCTTGATAGTCGATCGAAAAGACGATCTATTCGTACACATTTTTGAGATCTCCTGAAGAGACACTGATCCATCCTTTTATCGGAGAATGTTTGCCTTCAGCGCGAGATGTAGCCAAGTGACCATCATGCAAGACCAGCTTGGTGGATGCGGTGACAAGCTTCTCCTTGCGTACGATCCATGTGCTCCTCAGGTATTCCACGGTCTGTCCGTAATCGCAGTAGCAGATTTGCAGATCTTTCCGATTAGCGATAAACGTCTCCACATCTATCGAAGCAACCAGAAGGTGCCAGTCTGCCAGAAACCGTTCCCACCCTTCACAAGTTCGGAAGAAGGTGTCAGTCTGCCAGAAACCGTTCCCACCCTTCATTGGTTTGGAATTGGTTCAGGTTAGCGACAATGTTCTTTTCGATGTTCCAAATGCAGAGAAGATTAAAAGCATCTCCGAGAATGATTTTAATTACTGACATTAAAGCCGGCTCTCGATCAGTAGCCACCACTTCAGGCGGGCGGTTCTAAAGAAACACCCCTTTCACGTGTAATAAAACCCAAACACAGTCCTCTTCTGTCTCTCCGCTCATGAAGCAAAAGCATATGGATAATTTAGCATTGGTGCTGGTCATGCCGAAAATGTGGAGGAGTGGGAGTTTGAACCTAGTACACAAATGTTGTGTTAGAAACTTGTAAAATGCATAATTCAAGGTTTGAAGCTCATTACCTGTTATTCTTGTACGTCGAGTCCAATTAAACAACGTCGGGAAACTCTCTGGCTCGATCAACAGCACTTCGCGTGGAAAAGAAGAGGTGTGTGACTCGACCCTCATCATTTTGGATTGTCATGCATGACCTATTTTCCTGCAGCTCGTCTAGCGGGGCCTCTAGAGGTGTACGGCCGTTCAAATCTTCTTGTCGAAGCCGGGCTTTAGCATTGGAGATGTCTTTACTGGTGAGGTTTGTTTGCGGATCTTGTTGCCGTAAGGTCGTAAGGTTAACTTTGGGGGCTGCACCGCTCTTGGACATTTGTTGTATGACCTGTCACGCTTGATATGTGACTTTAAGTGCGCTGGAAAAGCCTGATATATCGGCTGTTGCCTCATGGTTGTGAGAACCCTCCTCTACCTTGACCCACCACATCCATCCCTCTGCGGTCAATACTCTTTTAATAGTGACGCTCCGGGGGCATTCAGTGCATCTGCTGATGGTCTTCCTCTTCCAATTTCCTTCAGTGAGATATTCGCGATGGTTTCTGTACTCTAGGCCGTGCGAGCAATGGAGCCAGACCTTGCGTGTTTCACCGCTTTTGGAGGGTTTTGAGCGAATCCGTCCCCCACAGCGTAGCCTTGGTCAAGTACAAACCCATCTACTGCCAACTGAGAATCATCAAGAGAAGGATAAGTATGCTCGGGAGGTAGTGCTAGCATTGCCGGAAGAGAAAGGAGCAGAGAGATATAAGATTGAATGGAGGATAGCTCGCCTTTAGTGGGAGAATTTTTTTTCGACATCACGGGGGGGTGCGCGTAGCTATTAGGGGGTGTACGCCTAGGCGGTCCTTTAAATAAACGAGTTTCAAGCTGTTGCCGAAGTAGTGAAACTTAAGTCGAATCGTCTCAACAAACTTCTTTTAGTCTTGTTTTTATGGGGTGATTTAATCCAAGAAATCAGGCGGCACTAATGCCCAGAGTGTTAGTGTCAATACAGACTCTTTACACTTACGGTCTAAGATGTCTAAACAAGGCACGTGTCTTAGATTGATAAAAAGGAGAATCGTGGGTTCGCTGATTCATAGCGATAGTAAACCTCACTCACGTATTTAGCCACTAAACTATGCTACCTAATCAAGACGTACTAATATAGGTTCTCATGGTTTTACCACACAAACAGTATGACGTATTGTGACGACACTAATGCCATGTCTACCATATATCCTGAATCCAAAAGGTTAAATATCATCGCAAGCGTAGTTGATGCAATCATGATTCTTTCAGTTTCACTGATCTCATCATTATGTGTGCATCACAATAGGTTACCTGGTTCTGAAATCTAGTTATCACCATGTTGTAGTGATCCAACAGATGGCAATTTTTTAACTTGTGAATAGATGAGCACGTGGGTATTTAGCCAAGGACACCGTAATACTTCTACGTAGTATGGGCGTCTACTGCGTCCGGTGACCTGCAAGCGTGCATTAACACCAGCATATTCCCACTGCTGTGAGGTCACAAGATTTTGTAAACAAAGTCTACTGATCTCATGCAGGCTTCTAGAAGTGATAGTGGTTGTGGGTACTCAGCGAAGGCTGATTTTAAGCCACAACTGAAACCGAAGAGGCGAAACGCATAGGGGTATATCTAGACGTACTAGCTTAACTAAGCCGACTTACTCGGCAATTATGATGTTAATACGTAAAGACTGTATTTACGCATATTTACAAACTATTATGCCGCAACTGGAGCTGTAGCCTGGGAATCAAGGTGTAAAATTGTTTTAGAAGGTAACAAGAAAGCAAGAGCAATAGGTTAGGCGAGTTGAGAAATGCGTGCGGCGAGACGCCATCAACAGCTGGATGAACACCGCATGTTGAGACGAACTCGGTAATTTCGAAAGTCATCCTGGAAGAAGCGGGGGTGGGAAGTGCCATCCATTTCATTGACTTTGAAGTGAGTTACTGGTATAGCTAGGAGGATGGAAGAGTAGAAGCCAACGACAGCATTGGACTCCGCGATAGATCGATAAATTGTTCGCTGCATGTGTAACATAGCAGTAACCTTTGTGAGGCTAGAGATGTGTAGCTAACGAGGGATGTAACGGGGTCACACGATCGCATTGTCCAAAAATGATACTTTGTGTACTTGTGATTTACATGCCAAAAGACAAAATTTTAATTGATGTAATCGACAACCTTCGTTTTCCCTTCATTGATGATATATTGATGTACCATCCACCAATCTTCAATATACATACGATTACTATGCAAGTCATTTTAATGTTAGTATTAGGTAGTTGATTGCATTTTTAGTACAGGTATAAACTAAGAGTTAAAAGCTCAGTTCCCTTTTGATCTCTGGATGACATCATTAGATCGTGAGGAGGAAAGAGCCAGCTTTTGGAGTCTACTTAAGAGCACACTGTGCGTGCAATTCATAGAGTCGTTGTCATTCCCTTGAGCCATGACCAGAAACCCTACATATTTAAAGACTCTGAGTCTTTGTTGATTAGCTCTGAGGCCTAGAGACTCTTTATTTAGCAGAAATTTATTTCCGTAGAACTAAGTGAATTCTAAGGTCTTAAAAGTCTTCCTCTGACTAAGAGACGTACAGCTTGATTCAAAGGGATACGAAGAAGAAGAGACGGATCAAGACGTGACCCGTTGGGTATGCCCCAGATGTCTCCCAGCGTCACATTAAATCCCGGAAGCTCTATGGCAATTCGCACTATAATCTAATCGATGAGAAATATATAAGAGACGTTTAATCCAGCTGTTTGGACCGAAAGTATCCTTCCAAGACACATGAGTGTCGTTGGGAGTGATGTGATACAAATTTATGCATAGTGTGTCGCTACAACAACTGATCGACAACACATGCTTCTGCAACGAGGAATTGGTTACGAGCGTGACAACAGGCTTTCAATTTACTGTTGGCAGGCTTCAAGACTCGCTCGTTTGAAATGGGAATGTTGAAGGGGAGAACAAGGGAAAAGAAAGCTTTCGTTTTGGAATGCGTAATGAAGTAGCAAGTCCCGCTGATCGTCGAGCGCAGGCATACAAGATATCTGAGAAACAGAAATTACCGACGCCAAGTCTGGAAAAGATGACTACACATAAAGAGATGTACCTGGTCCATAAACTACGCAGCTACTGGGACCGCCGAATCCGAAATATGTAGTCCTGTAGAGGAAGGAAAGGACGTCTTCCGCTACGGATTCGCACATGGTAATGCTAAATCGAACGCCGCGAGCGACAGAAACGCCACAACAGAGGAACGAGGATAAAGTAGAAATGTTGACTGGAGACGATCACTCTGATTAGGACGAAGTATCGTATGACGACGGGCGGTTAGTCGACGCATCTCTGAATAATCCGCATGCTTCATCTGAGCTGCAGCGGTGTTGAAAGTGAATGGAGTCACATTATGGAGACAACAACAGCAGTTGTCCCACTACAAGAATAAGAGCGATACGTTTTGAGCCAACGTACCCGTACCCAGACTATCGAAGGTCAACAAGCTGCAAACAAATGAAGAAGAGAGATGCGCTGATCATGTCCTCGTACAGCAACTCACTCTAACCCCATTCGTACAGCGTCGTTAGTAATACCGACGTCCAGAGGAAGGATTCTACTCAATCACTCAACCGACGCATTCAGGTGGGTACGAGCAAGACGGAGTGCCAGGTAAAAAAAAGAAATTTTACCACAGGGCTAGAGCGGAAACACGCGATGCGTGAAATTTCTGTCAGCTGTGTATGGTAGCTGAGATAGCACGAAGCATAGTGTATTACTAATGCCACGCTGTATCCTACAATCAACGAAATATTGAAAAAGAAGAAGTCCAAATATACATGCGGAAAGGATTTGGAAGAAGATCACAACGTTTGGCTATTCATGGAGACACTATAGGCATATATGAAGACGAGGGGTGATCATCTAAGGCACGGACCATTTGGGACCAAGAAAAAAAAGAGTTGGATTCACATACAGGATATGGTTGACGTCCATTTGAGGCCTATAGCTTTTTTTGGTTGGGATCCACAACTGAGGCAAACAATTCGAAAAGACGATGAGGTTGCACCAAAAGACGACGTCCCAAAATCTGTGCCCTTTGCGCAAGAGCACCTGGCAAGCCTCTGATCACAAATGTCTACCGATCTTCAAGTAGAATAGCACCAAACACTTGTGCGCCTTTTGACGTAGTGAATACACAAGGGCAAAGGAAAAAGACGCAAAACAATTAATGATTTGGCCTACTCGCGGGTCAAACCTACATATGATGCCGTTGACACGAGAAACTCGTATGTGTAGACATTATTGATGATTCTGTGACAACAAGATCGACCTACAAAGAAATTCATGGTCTTTGCTACGTGAAAAAAAATCCTGCATTAGTAATAAATTTAAAATACGTGACACAGTGCAATGACCATTCACCTACATCACAATCGAAAACAAATATTGCAACATATGGTAACATAGCAAGAATAAGACGCAATCTCAAGGCGACAAACTGACAAGGCATTATTACGTACCATAGTAGCAGCAATGCCTAAAAGAGGTACAGTCTCCATACTAGTGTGAAAATGAAATGCAGAGAAGACTACGAGTCGAGAGAGTCACCAAATAGCAAACCATACTTTTCAATGTAGGAAGATGCAAGATGATACCAGGCAACTTAAAAATGGGTAATATTGGGCCCTGCGATACGAAACCTTGCGACATAGTACTTTGAATGCATAAGCATTGACGCACCAAGTATTATCGAAAGGTGTAAGTTTGGGAGAAGATGAAGACGTATGGACGAGCGTAG
The DNA here is from genome assembly GCA_921007115.2 of Peronospora matthiolae. NCBI lineage: Eukaryota > Oomycota > Peronosporomycetes > Peronosporales > Peronosporaceae > Peronospora > Peronospora matthiolae. The sequence goes on along the minus strand of CAKLBY020000119.1, from coordinate 248,139 downwards.
TGCTCCTACAAATGTTGTGATGTATTGATTCTGTTAAAAGTAGGGGTTAAGTAAAGCAAACGACTAGTAAATTACCGCGCACCAGACGCGTTTCGGCCCCCCGCCAGGGGCCTCATCAGTGGTTTGTCAATCTACAAGTAAGAACTATCCATAAATCTAGCTGCTGTACAACCTATTATAATGCATAAAACCCTAAAGAACATTCTGCACATACTCTATCATGGGTCGAATCTCTGGAGTCGAAACCAGTGCATCATGCACTTCCAACAGATTCCACAAGTTATAGCTTTATATGGAAATCCACTTATTTAGGCTCCACGCTATGGGACTCGGCCCTAATGTTCTAAGTGCTGTGGAACTCCGCCCTACTGGACCCAGGCCAACGAGATTTTGCGTAAAAGACTCCACACACTGGGACCCTGCGTTTTTAGCTCCAAATTACGGGAACCGATCCTATGAGATTTAACACTAAGGGTATCCTTACTTTGGGACCTTGTGCTATCAGTTTGTTTAAGGGACTTTTAATCATGTAATTTCTATTGATTCTAGTTGGCGAAAGCATTTGATTATGTACCATAAGTTTATAAACAAAGAGAAAGACAGATCAGCGAGAGAACGAGTCGCTTAAGGATCAAAAATGACAAGTCGAAAGACATACTAATTCAGTTCGTACGAGGACCAGTGATGTTGTGTTGAAGTGGTATTATCTATTATCGTCTGATTTTGGAGGCCGGAACTCGACAAGACAGAGAGCTGGACTCGACACGAGGGATATGGCCAGCGAGTCTCGGCGAGTTGAGTTACAGCAACTCAAGATTAGAAAGGTTGAAATTATTGAGTGATGGGCTCGTCGAGAGAATACTTGTTGAGTGAAGACACATCGAGTAAAGAATCGTCGTTTAAAGACTCGTCAATTTAGGTTCGTCTGGAATACTGACCTAGTTGGGAGGTCGTCAAACTAAAAGACTCATTGAGTGTGATATAATCTCGGCGACTTGTTTTACTGAGCAGCTGTACAGAAGATTCGGGGGGGGGTGAAAGGGCCCCATGCAATCTTTCCCTCCCAGTGGAAAAAGAAACAATAGGTATTGTGCCTGAATTTCAAGTCCTAGAAATGCATAGGCTGTTCCGATGAGTCTAGGCGTGGGTTGTATGCCTGCTGTCAAACCTCTTGAGGCACAGATTGCTGAGGTTTCGACTGTAAGCACCAAGAGGTAAGTCGGATCAGGTGGGCATTGCTCGCTTCCAGGTAACGATCAGTCTTTGTCGCACGGCGAAGGGGTCGCCCAATAGACGACACCGTCTTAAGTCTCGTCGATAGGCGAGCCAATGGACCAATAGATAGCACGCTTTCATCCTCATCAAGAGACGAGCGGGTAAGTCTTTTACCAAAAGCACCGTAAGTCTTCTATTCAGACGTATACTGCGCCCGCTTCCCTGTAAACGTGTAACAACACCGACAACCACCCGTTGGCGTGAGGCCACATTATTTGAGGAACAGAAGCTTCTGAGTTCAGGCAGGCGTAAGGAGGTGAGAGTAATTGTGGGTCCCCAACAAGGACAAAAGCTGCAACTAAACCTGAAAGGGCGAACAGCAAAGGGATTATTTCCGAAGTAATAACCCAAATACACCTACTCACTCGGCGATTGTTGTGTCGCTACGTTGAGACTGTATTACCGCACATCTAACTAACTATAATGGCGTAAGCAAATACGAAAGGAGAGAAAGTTTTGGGGCTCACCCGCTGTCACAAGTATTACTGTCCCTAGGAACAGAATCAAATTCTGTAAAAATACGGACTTATTTTGAGAGGAGACGAAGACGGAATGGATTGTGGTGTGTGTGTTTATCAATTTTAGTGTTATTGAACTGTGAGCATTATAGCTAATCGTTGATAATTTTGCCTTTTTAAAACTGACACAAAAACGAGATGATCTTGCTTAATAAAGCCTTAAACAACGTAGTGCGGCCTACGTCACACATAAACGCATGATGAAGAAAATAGAATGAGATAGCCTGGTCTGCTATAGAAATGACAAACAAGACCATACCTCTTACAAATTGGCACATAAGTAATTTAGAGCAAAACCACTTCACTCTTGCTGCCTTCGAAAGATGCGAGGCTTTCCCAGCCTTTGAGTGTAAAGCTTTTGCCGATTAATTATCTGTTTGCCCTTAATTACTTTTGATCCAATCACGTGCAGGCATTGTTGCGCGTATAAACGTTACAAACTTCGTAGTCAAGTTAATGCCGGATCAAAAAGTGACCACGATAATGCCAGTTGACCAATGAAGAAGGTTGAATGCTGTATCTCACATAATACGACGTGCTACGTAAAACAAGATTTTGTATGCATACACATACAAAGGGGGAAACAGGCTACACCGCACTTGGTATGAAGTGTAAGGTGCGCCTTACATTATATACAGATACATTGCATGACAGAATTTTTACCTAGTACGACAATTAATGTACAGCTATCGATATCCGCAGGCACACAATGGAGGGATTCAGCCAATCGCACTTAATACGACGCGTAAGGTACTCCTGGCGTTGTTCAACATGCACAGGAGGTGACCGACGATATCGCACTAAATTTGACATTCAAATTTTGCGTTTTTCTACACACACACGGACAAAAACAACCTGGACGCTCCCACAGACACGCACAGGTAATCGAATTTGAAAGTTGATATTCATCTTGTGCACCGTCACTAATGTGTTCACCTTTGAAGATTGGAGCAATCAAACGAGTATCGGATTGACTGATTGTCTGTGTGTATCAAACGAAACAATACTGGTTATTAAAAGTGATACGTAACCCTTCAAATTTAGTCTGAAAGATGTCGTTTGAAAGGCAAGACTCGTTAGCTAACATGCAGTTTCTTATACCATGTTGCATCTATGCAATGGAGTGGCCCGTTACATGATATTGAAACCAAATGGTATCAATAGGGATATTGTCTAGCGTGACAATTCCCTGCCGACATTATCCGTGATGGATAATATTGAAGGAATATTATCCCCTTGTAGGATAATATTCGTGCGCTGCCCAAAAATTGGTTAATAAAGACATATCAACCAAGGTTACCACCAATCGCTGCTAGACGCGCGCAATGAGTGGTGAGCAGGTTGTCGTCATACGACAATGTAGATTAGTATAGTTACATAAAGAATGAAGTTATATTGATAGGTTAACTATATTAACTGGTCTATTTTCACGTTTTACTCAAATGAGCTGTTTGAGTAGGATAGCTTTCTCTGCACGTACTAGTGTACGTAAAGTTTCACGGCACCCCAAATAAATGGTGCCTCGTTACACCTGGTAGCACTTTTTAGTCCGTCCCACGACTTGTTGGTGTCCGTCCAGCATGAATTGTTGGACTTAGAATACGACAGCTTTTACGTCACACGTGAAGGCTACTCCCTTCTGAGGTACTCAGAATGACGGTAGTCGGCCGCAAGAGTGTGCTCATGGACGAACCCGCCATCAGTGGTATGTTGGAGTCTCTAAGCAGAGACCAGCAACATGCTACTATCAACAAGTTTCTACAAGGGGAACTTGCCGTCGAGCGACAGAAGATAGCCTTGCTACAGCAGCAAGGCTCTCCTCAGTCGATGGGCGGACCGACGCACATGCGTCGACCTGAAACCTTAAAAATTTATATTTCAAGGTAAAATGGAACCGGTGAAGGTTACCTTTTACGATATCTTGTCGAATTATACTACGCCACAAAAGCCCGTCACAACGAGGGTGACGAGATTCAAGTCACCTTCGACCTGCCAAATTTGACAGGACGAGCAAAGACTTGGGCCTTAGGGCTCAAGCTTCACGACTTTAACGTGTTTGAGTCGTTGGAGATCTTCAGTCTCGGCTTAAAGAGACGTTTGAGCCGCCGAGAGCCGAGTTCATATTACGCTCTGCACTCCTGAGGCTCAAGCAAGGTAAGAGTGATGTGCATGACTACGCACAACATCTACGCTACCTTGCGAGTAGCGTCACGGAGAACTCTTTTAATGAGCACACGCTCATCAACGTGTTCATCTACGGTCTTGTAGATGGACCGGTATAGACCTACATATTCCAAGAGGACTTCCATACGCTGGAAAAGGCGATAGCGTATGCGGAACAAGAAGACATAAGCCCAAGACAGTCTCAGGTTAACTCGTCAAGCTATCGTCCGACGAGACTACAGGAAACAGGAGGTCCCGAACCAATGGACCTCTGTTACATCGAGAGCGAGAACTCTTGCTCTCAAAGTCAAAAGCGATCGTCAAGATGCCATCGCTGTCAAAGGATCAGACACTACGCTCATGAGTGTAGTGTCCCAAGCACCGCAACACGTTCAAAGGAAAAACGTGATGACCACCGTTTGGCAAGATAAAGGTCCGAGGCGTGGGTCCGACCATGTAGCTAAGACGCGACAGCAAGTCGGACCGTAAAAAACGGACAGGGTCAGTAGGTGCAGAGCACCCTACTGATCCAGCAACGTCAAGAGAATTTGCGGACTCTTGACGAAGATCGCTCCCAACACACAGTCTCTGTGTGCTACTGCCCCTAGTGAAGAGGAGTCTCTCATCACTTTGAGGATCGAAGTGAAAAGTGGAATGTTACTTCGCGCCCTAGTTGACTGTGGGGCGTCGAGCAGTTTCATTCGACGCCAGTCGCTAGGGGATAGTATTATCAATTATATTGATCGAGATTTCCCTCCAACGAGGATGACGGTGTGCCTTGCATTAGTCGCATTCGTAACAGTGAACAAATGTGTATTGGGGATCCACTACACGCTAGAAGGAAAGCAGTACGATGATGAGTTTATCGTATTAGATTTGGCTGACAAATTTGATGTCATCCTCGGTCTGCCATGGATAAATATACTAGCTATGAATCAGCTGGCAGCATCGATCCGTGGAGATGCCTGCCGTTTGTTCATCGGATTGCCATCTGATGAACGTCTTGGAGCGTTCACGAGCGTGTGGATGTACTACGAGTGAGTGCGATGGCCTCACTGGTGGTACAATCGTTAGTACGATTGCACAAGATCACAGTGCAGAAGGCCACTGCACTGTGGAACCAGCTTCCGGCACCTGTGTAGAGACACAGGCTGCGCCGAAGGCTCACCACTCGAAGAGATCGAGTGGACTGGAACACGGATGCACACCAAAAAAAGTGCATCCGAGAAGAGAGATCAGTGTTGTTCAGGATGCACAACACATTGAAGCGAGATCGACTATCAGAGAGTCGGTCGCAGAGCAAGCCCAATCGACTAAAAGAAAGTCGATCGAAGAGGACGTTGAATGTGGTAGTTCACCCATATTCAGTACACGTATTGGAAAAAGTTTAAGCGTTCCCGATAGCGATAGCTTTCTAGAGGGTTATGTTGAGGGTGTGGATCCTTAATCAGCTGCGGATGTGTTGCTTTCAGGAAATCACCGAGACATCGAATGTTTTGGTGAATGACGGATCAAGTGTAGGCGCTATTACACTTGATCTGATTATACCTTCGAAGTCAGCTTCGGAGATTATCAAGTTGCCAACGCTAGAATCTTAAAGATTCTTGCGAGATCTGCGTAGTGCCAAGATCAAGAAAATCTGCACATTCGGTCGGCACAAGTGTTTGCTGAGAACGAAAGTCTTATCAGTAGTTCATCTATGGACGATAGTGTCCTCGATGAGAAGACCCGGATTGAGCGATACACGTCTCAATCTTGGGAGTCGTTGAAGACAAATTCTTAAAATAAGGATTTGGTTGAATTCAGGGATGTGTTCCCCGAATCCGTGCCACGTGAGCGGCCTAAGTACAAAATCATCTGGCATGAGATCGAACTGAAACCAGGCTCGAAGTACTGTGTCATGAAGCAGTGGTCACTACCTCGTGAACAGGTCACAGCGATCGACAAATTCTTTGCCAATCGTTTAGCGGCTGATCACATGAGGAAATCAACACCCCCATATAGCTCTCCGACCTTCTGTAAGCGAAAAGCCACAGGAGGGTGGCGGATAGTGCACGCGTTCAACAAATTGAATGCTGCAACGGTACAGGCTCAAACGCCGATCCTAAGAAGGACAACATCTTAGATTGTATGGCAAAAAATACCATCTTTTCGTCCATGGATCTGATGGATGGATCCCATCAGATCCTATCATCAGATCCTCATGCGTGAACGGGAGATCCCGTACACAGCAGTGAGCACCCCCAGTGGTATGCTCTGGGAGTGGCTAGTGATGCCACAGGGGCTAAGTAACGCCCCCGCAACGTTCAACAGATGTGTTACAAATCTATTTCGATCGGTATGGGACTTCGCACCGAGTTACTTCGACGATGTCTTCGTCCATATCCAGGCGGTGGATCTAAAGACGGACGTGGAGGTTTAAATAATCCACGTCCGAAAGGTTCTTACTCTAATGCGAGAACAATAGTTTTCGCGAACCTCAAGAAGTTTATAATTGCATCGAACGATATACCACTTCTTAGCCGCATCGTGGGTGAAAACGGCGTACGCCCTGATCCGGGGAAGATCAAGGCGAGTAGCGACTGGCCTGTGCCAGTCGACGTAAATGGACTTCGAAAGTTCCTTGGCTTGGCGGCGTACTTGTACAAGTACTCGCGCAACTACACCAGGATGACCGTACATCTCTCTTGTCTGTTAAAGAGAAACGAGAGGTGGTCATGGAGTGCTGAGTGTCAGCACTCTTTCGAAGGTGTAAAGAAAAGCATGATACAACCGCCTGTGTTGGCGATTGCAGACCAGGACAGACCATTCCATGTGGTCTGTGACGCCAGCGATTTTGCAATCGGCTGCGCGTTAATGCAGTACGAATCAGACGGTGTTGAGCGCGTCGCCTGTTATCAATCGCTTCGGCTGCAAGCAGATGAGCACAATTATCCTGTTCATGACAAGGAACTCCTTGGCATGGAACATGCACTGGCTAAGTTTCGAGTATATCTCTTAGGAGATAGACCCTTTATCGTCTATACCGACCATGCGTCATTACGCACGGCCGTAAACAGTCCACACCTCTCGTAAAGAATGGCGAGGTGGCTGTCTTTCTTCGCGGAGTACAACTTCTCCGTCGAGTATAAACCAGGACGACTTAATGTCGTCACTGATGCTCTTTCGCGTTGGCCCGATTTCGAGCCGACTGCTCAACAAAACAGTAGGGGTGATCCCACTGTCGCAACACTATCAGTGATGTTTCCGTCGTCGAATCGGCTCGACGAAGTGCGGAAAGAATACGCAGAGGATGATTCTGATCTGCGATTGATGGATTACGTATCCAATTCATGCAGTTAAGCTTTGAAAAGCTTGACATCTAATTACCGCTTTTTAACCGAACGGTATTGGGTCTGTGATGCACTGCTGTACTAAACAGCAGTCAAAGGCTATACAACTCGTGTCGTCGTTTCAGATCTTGATGGTTTGCGACTGCGCATCATGTATGAGTGTTACGATTCCCTAACTAGTGGGCGTCGCGGTAGGTAAAAGAATAATCTCATCGTGAACTGTGACTTTTACTGGCCACGCCAGTATGAGTTTGTGCGGAAATACATTCGTGCTTGCGAAGTTTGTCAACGAATGAAGCCTGGTCCTTCATCCCGCGCGCCCTTGCAGCCTCTACCGATTCCGTAAGAGTGTTGACAGTCCGTATCGATGGACTTCGTCTTTGGGTTCCCAAAGACGCTCACAAGAATACTGGTATTCTTGTGTTCGTTGATCGGTTCAGCAAGATGGTACATCTTGTTGCTGTACCGGAGTCAATCACAGCCCAGGGCTGTATTCGTGTCTTCATCAATATTGTCTTCCGACTTCACGAGTTACCCCGTGAACTCGTTTCCGATAGAAACCCCCGCTTTACGGCGGAGTTCTGGCAATCCGTGTTTCTTTAATTTGAAACACGGTTGAAGATGTCAACTTCTGACCATCCTAAACAAATGGTCAGACGGTACGCGCCAACCATGTCCTCGAAGAGATACTTCGAGGGTACGTCCACTCAATTACGAGCTGGAGTGAGTTCTTGCCGATGGCGAGTTCGCTATCAACAACTCGGTGCATGCTTCAACAACGCGTTCACTGTTCTTCGTGAATGGCCTACGCCATCCACGTTTACCCGCCTTTTAAGAGTGTGAATCTGTATTAAAAGGGGGGGATGGACTCGCTCGAACAAAAACGATCTGGTTCTTGCTCATCACCCGTCTACAATGATGTCGACGTGATGGATGCCGATGTCGATGCAATCGACATCGTCCATGAAGATGAAGACGATGCTGGTATATTCAGAATCGTCAATTACTGCCATAGTGACGACGATGATGCCCTGACTGGTGAAGACAAAGTTTTTCAGTAGTGCACACGAAGCGCACTGCTGTTGACAAGGATAAATCAGCAGAGGAATGTCTGCTGACTGTCGAAGCGGTTGTCCGCTTCGTTCAAGACTCTATTGCAGATGCACTAGACGGACAGAAAAGAAACGCAGACGAACGTGGAAGAGCAAATGTCATTACAGTTGATGGAGGAGATTTAGTTTTACTGTCTACAGTAAATCCACCGAAACAGGCAGTAACAAACGTGGGCATCAGTAAATTACTGCCCAGGTACATCAATCCATTTCGTGTGTTGCGCCAAATGGGCAACGCATACACGATTGAACTGCCTCGTAGGCTGCATTCGCATCCTACGTTTTACGTTGGACGTCTCCTCCCGTACTGTCAGTACGAATTTGTTTCGAGAGGCGAAGTAAACCTCCGCGGTTAAGGGCCGAGACCACCTTCGAGTGGTCTCGGCTCAACGATCCAGTCTGGTCGACTAGCGAAGCGACCTGCTCATGCAGTTGAGCGATGTCCTGACGAGCTGCAGTCAGCTCGTCACGAAGAGAACGAATCGAACGTTCGTACTCAAGTTGCGCGAACGCAAAAGTGGCACGATCGTTTGGACGATCGTGCGCTAAGGAATTGTAATTATCCTTTACGAGGTCATAAGGCTCGTAACTCCGAGTCACTTCATGAGCCAGGTCATCGTGTATCTGTTCCGTTACACAACTTAGCTCCTGAACATCAAGCTGATCCGACCCTCGATCCGGATCAGGTGTTCCCACCGCCATCACATCCTTTGGTGGACTCAAGCGGTAGTCAACGATTCCTAGTGAAGCGTATTTTGAACCACCGAGACGTGAATAGCGTCCACACGAGCTACCTCGTCCGCTGGCGTGGCTATCGACCATCCTGGGACATCTGGGAGCCTCGTGCCCAGCTGATTGTTGATGTCCTTGGTCTCGTCATGCAGTACGACGAAACCCACCCGCTGCGTTTGAAGAAGGCCGTCGGGAAAAAGACCTCCTCGAACGCGAATACAAGGATTTAGAAGTGTCACCCCTTCGGCCATCTCAGAATAGATGCGCGCCCTCCAGTAGGAAACATTAGAGAGGTAGGCCTCCCTAGTAACACTATTCGAGTTTTCCAGGAAACTTGGACACGAATCACCTCACGATAGACAGGTTAACCATCCTCTCTTGACATTCAGTCAAACTTTTATCGTACACCGACTGGGTTACGCTTATCAAACCTGATGCGAGCTGCATCAAGATTTCCGAGCCAGGCTTCACGGCCAATGCACTCGATGTTATGGATGAAGGCATTCCATCCTCGCACCAAGGCTTTACCGTCTCGACCTCGGTTGCCATTGTAACACCGATGTTTGAAACATGCATCAGTGAAGAAATCTTCCTCAGCACGGATGGTTTCCGTGCTAGAATCAGGCAAGCAAATCTTCCTACAGTCATACAACGGGATTCGATCCCTTCAGTGGTCATGCCGGCCACTCGATCTAACTATACAAATGACGGCATCCAAGGCGACTCCACATGAGGAGCATGGCGCAGGACATTTCGGTCCCTGGCCTCTTGAGTTGTGTCAGCACGAGAACTGACACCGATGGCAGCTCGATCTCTCGAGTTTCTTCTCACGTGGTGATGCATAGGATTATTACCACCATGACCAGGCGTCCCATCGTCGGATGGACTTGCGTGAGGCGAAAGTACGTCAGAAGAATCGCTCGGTCCGAAGATCTCGGACATGATGCCGCCACGTTCCCCAGAGCCAGTCAACCTGGATCTTGCAGTGTCCTCCCAGGATGGTCCGGAGTCGTGAGGTTTCGCCTTCGAGTCGTATACATCATCCGACTCGCCAGAATAGATGAGCTCTATTTCAGGCTCATTAACATTGCGAGTTACAGCACCCGCTGCAGACGCAGCGAATGTACCTATCGCTCGTGTTAACTCACCACGTGTACTAGCCACAACAATCACCGCCTGTTGCTGAATCGCAACAACAGTCACCGCCTCTTGCTGAATCGCAACAGCAGGCGAAGGATTACCTGCTGCTGAAGCAAGAAAAAACTCTCTTCGGCTGCGCGCATGCGTGCAACCGCCTTTCTGGCTGCTTCGGCAGCACATCGCATGGACTTTGATATCATGCGATGAATTGGCAAGTGAGTTGGAATTTGACCAGCAAGCGCTCCCCTTCCCAGAGTGATCTAACGGTGATCACCCTGTCCTAATCAGTTCAATTCAATTAAAGGGTGATTGATGGTTGAGGGGGGTGGGTGATGTATCGGGGTAGCCCGTTACATGATATTGAAACCAAATGGTGTCAATAGGGATATTGTCTAGCGTGACAATTCCCTGCCGACATTATCCGTGATGGATAATATTGAAGGAATATTATCCCCTTGTAGGATAATATTCATGCGCTGCTCAAAAATTGGTTAATAAAGACATATCAACCAAGGTTACCACCAATCGCTGCTAGACGCGCGCAATGAGTGGTGAGCAGGTTGTCGTCATACGACAATGTAGATTAGTATAGTTACATAAAGACTGAAGTTATATTGATAGGTTAACTATATTAAATGCAGTTCTATTTTCACGTTTTACTCAAACGAGCTGATTGAGTAGGATAACTTTCTCTGCACGTACTAGTGTGCGTGAAGTTTCGCGGCACCCCAAACAAAGGGAGCCCTGTTACAGATAATTGCAACGTAGTCACGCCAAATTCTTTTCAGATGGTACTGATTTTAAGACTGGTACGGTTTTTAGAAATGTGCACAAATGTAGTAATTGTAATGAGGTTTGCACATGTTTTATACTTTGACATATTAACGAAGTGCCAATGTGATGTAAGACCCGTCAAGGTGTTAAGCAGTTTGCTTTGAATGTGTGCCAACAAGTGTTGCGAGAAGGCTGCCAAAGAATCTTTTTTGGTTCTAGCATCACGCGATATTTCAACCACGGTTGCCGGTGCTGAGGTCAATACGCCCGATCAGGACCTTCGATTTTGCACAGGAGTCTACATCACAGAAGTGGGACAAGATCGAAGGCGCCTAAAAACTTGGATGATGGAGAGTAGGCCGATGCGCGTAAATGCCTTGGTAGAGGACGGTAAGTAAAACGCGGTGAGTAGCGCCGAGTCAGTCATCCTACAACTACTAAGCTATCATAAAGTTGAGTTTGCACTCCTTGTGCTATGTACGGAAACTCGCATTGAGAGGTTGCTGTGCTGTTAGGTCCACATGCAAAACACAAGACCATCTGCAATCTTACGGAATTTGTAGCTGATACGTGCATGCTGTGCGCTAGAAAAACATTTGCTTCATCGGTGTGCTAAGAACTGGACGGTAAACCAGACCTTACCATCCGTCCGTCGCATATTCATCCATGTTAAATATACCAGATCAAAAAGTTTATGGGAAAGCTATTGTTTATGTGCTTCTTCAGCGGTGCACAAACCTGGCATTGAACAACAGCACGTACGCGAGTTGTAGAACCTACATCATCATTGTTCATTTAGTCATGACCAATACTAGCCATTCGCTACAAGTTCCTTCATGTCAAGTGGGCAGCATAGTTATTTTAAACATATTACATTCATATCATCGTAAGCTGCGTGCGCCTTCCAAGTCCATTTGCACTACGACATTACATATCCGCGCAGTCTTCACGACATAACCGTAAAAAGAGACGTGCTACCAGTCGTCGAAATAACGAATGTTTCGAGGTTTGTTGCCGACTTTGACTACAACCCGGTCCTTTGGCACAAGTGACTTGAAAACTTGCCCACGATGTGCGAGTATCGACCCATGGAAAACTAGTTGCGCTGGCTGAGTTGGTCCCCTGCCACCGTTTCGTCCGTGATCTCGGCAATGACCTTGAGCGCCATGATCTCGTCGTTGACATTGCAAATAGACGCCAGACGGTCAGCTAGGAAGTCCATCGCGACATAAAGTGCCCAAGTGGATGGCAACAAGCTTACACCAAAGACAGTCTTGTACATCGTGGACATGAGCACCATTCCACCGTTTGGCACTGGCGGCGCGCAAGCGCACGCGACCAGCGTTAGGAAGAAGATTGCAACGAGACGCAGAAAGTTGAGCTCATCGCCATTACCGGATGACTCAGCAAGAAAAATTATACCAATGGGGAAGTACCATCCCGAGCCCGACATATTCGTGACGGCGCCAATGGAGACGACAAAAGTGGCGATCGACTGTGAGCACACGCGAGCCTTCTGAATACAACTGAGCGTTACTGGAGCAGAAGCCAGCGACGAAGATGAACCGAAAGCGAAGAGATACGAGCGGACCATGTGGCGCATGTGCACGTACGGGTTGCACCGGGTGAGAAGAAAAATCACGAGCGGGTAGACGACCAAGATCTGCAGTGCAGTAGCCAGAATACAGGCCACCAGAAACATGTAGACTTTGGGCATCTGACTCACTGCGTCCTGACTGGATGCAAAAGCTCCAGAGATGATGGAGACGACAGCAACAGGTGTGATCCAAATGACCCACTCCATGGCCAGAAAGAAAGTGTTGCGCAGCTGCAAGAGCACCAGGTACAAATAATTCACACGGCAGCTGTTCGAAAAGTAGCTTCGCCCTGCAACTGAGCCCAACACTGCAGCGAAGACGATGATCGACAAGAGATTGCCTTCAGCCAATGCAGCAAAAATGTTGTTGGGTACTACGGACTCCAGCGTCGAAATCAACTGCTTTCGTAGCGTCAGGTCAGTGATCACCGCATCGCTGTTCGTCACAAACACTTTGTTCATGTCAGTCAAGACGAAGGCGTTGTTCAACGATAGCTCTGTCGCGTCGGATGAGCAAACGATACTGTTGTTGCTCAGCATCTGCACCATTTGTCCGTTCGAGCAAGTCAGCCCCACTGCATTCGCACTAGGCATGGCAAATTTGGTCTTGAGCCGGAAAAAGGGACGCAAGACGAGAGCTACACTGATCCCCAAGATCGTAGAGACCAGCCACCCCACCGCGAAAACCTTCAGCGTCTGCAGTCCGACGATCGATACTTTGCCGACAAAGACAATGTCTCCCACAGCTACAGCCACGGAGCAGAAGACGTAAGGCACCACGAGGGCATTGACAGCTCGGAGGAACAAGTCGCCAGGTAGCGATATCCACTGCGCTGCAATGGGCGACATGCCGATGTAGGTGAAGACGATCCCCAGTGCAATGCCGAAGATAGCTCCAATAAGCATGTACCTGACCGACAGCTTCAGGTTACTCCCATTTCCTCGAAATCCTTTCGTCGGATCTGGACGCTGTTCCACGGGACAGTCAGCACTGGAGATGAAAGGCATTGCCGTATGCTCCACGTTGTCGTAGTCAGTGGGCGCGGACAAGGAGTTGCCGCTTGCAAAGTTCTCCCGCGCATCCTTCGCTTTCAGAAAAGCCGCTACCGGGTTCGGATTCTGGCGGTTGGTGGAAACGTTCGTCTGAAGACCATCACCACCTCGTTCTTCACTGGTCTTGTGGAAACTCGCAGCCGTCGTAGAGAGAGGGCGACGTCCAGTTGTAAAGTCAGTGCGCAAGTAGCTGGTCGTGGGGGGCGGAGGCGCTTGGAGTGCGACATGTTGGGAAGAAGGCAGCATCGAGGGCAGAGCCAACCTGTCGCTGGTAGGCCCGGGATGCAGCCGCTGTTGGTCGTCAGAGCATCGATTCGATTGGTCTGCGTGGCCTTCACGCAACTTCTGCTGCTGCTCCTTCTCCAGCAGCACAACCGTTGGCGCTGGCGGACGTCGATTGCTGGGTCCGTCCATGGGCAGTGGACAGCGACGTCAAGTGTCTGGAGATGTCGAGACAAGTGTCCAAGAGCTCTTGTCCAGTCTTTCGTCAGTGATTTGGCACCTCGTTGTCTCGGCTGGGAAGAGCTCGTAACGGACGTTGAGTGGGGATTATCATGCAATTGAGACGCGTCATTTTTGGTGGAGAGGAAGCAAGTCGCGGTGAGTTGAGTGAACTGCTGCGGGTGGAAGTTCAGTCCGAACGCATTGACACTCACGCGGATGATCCATAGGAGTTGGCGTCTGAACTGTCTCCCCAGGCTGAGCACCGGCCGACCGTTGCTCGCTTCATTGTGTGCGTCATCTCATTAGCTCTTTGATTCATCACTACTACCTGCTTTAAAGCCTCCGTCGTTGCCATGTGGGCTGCACTGGCCGAGTGGGTAGCCGATAGGAGCTCTTAGCCCGCAGAGGGGCTCGCGTCGGTCCGTGTCAGGACATGGCTCATTCCATACTCATCACTGATGTCCCTGCAGACATGTCACCTCTTTACCTGTCACGACTGTGCCACCACATGCAGGCTGACAAAGTAAAGTTGCTGCTATCGTACGGGTGTTGTCGAGGAGTGAATGCACGAAGGAAGTTCAGGTTGCCTCACTGGTTGGGTGAACACTCATCTTCTATCTGGATGACGCCCGTGTAGCGGCAGGAAGCATCGAAGCTCAACTAAAGCTTTTTCATCCTGCAATGAACTGTCCGTCTGGGGATGAGGTGGCGCGTCTTCGTCTTCGTTCAGTAAAGACGACATGGCTATACCAGCGAACGCAGGTACATCGTCCGTCACCTTCCAGCTTGCGCTGAGCCATTGCAAATGCTTTACAATGAACGAGTCGATCAAGAGATTTTCTACAACTGAAGCGCAATGCATGGCATCGAAAGTGCTGCATGAAGTCGCGGTCTTGGAAGCAATCCCGTATGGACATGACGCAGCTGCGACGAATCACACTATCTGGCGCTTGCAAAGACTTGCAGGATTTTTGACGCATTGCAAGCACTTGTTGCACGCGAGCGACAGCTTCAGCAGAGATTTCAAACGCATGCAAAGGTGCCGGTGTCATGAAGACCATCAGATGGCAGGTCTTTCGATGTACGTGCTGGTGCAAGTTTTGCTGTTTCATATGGCATGGCAGTCTGTGGACTTTTCTCAACCGTCTGCAAGTTGGTGTTCAGGTTCGACCATGTCAACATACGTTGTCTGATCCACTAGATGCATTGAGGTTGCGATAATCGTGTACGACTGCTGATGCACCTGATCTGTTCGTCCCACTCATACTCACATGGCTACAGAGGACATCTACATGGCTACAACCCTGTCACCTCTCTGGTCGTCGACACGCGCTATTCTCATTGGTCCAAAACCTCGTCATTATTCCTTCGTCTCTCTCTCACAGCTCGACGATGGTCAAGACGACGTTGAACCCGATGGAGACGTATCGCCGGGAGCAGAAGAAGAAGGAGGTGAAGAAGCACCGAGCAGAGCGACAGAAGGAGAAGAAGGAGAAGCTGCAGTCGATGGATCGAGTGGCGCTGGAGGAGCAGCTCAAGCTCCTGGAGCGCCAAATGGCTGTGAAAACCTCAACGGACGGGCCCAGCCGCAAGCGCAAACAGGAGCTGGAAGACACGCTGCGAGCGGTCGTAAAGAGGCAGAAAGAGGTGAAGAGATGGCTGCAAATGTGGTGGTGTGGGTGGGTAGCTGACAGCTCTGATGGATTGTTTCTGTTGCCTGTAGATGGAGGAGGAGGAAGAGCGCAGGAAGAAGTTGACAGACGCGTCGCTTCCGTCGCCAATGGTGAGTGGTCATGATCGTGCAAGAAAGATCTGGAGAAAAGACAAACAGACATTGACTGCTACTGGTGCTTAGAGTTTGACGGAGTTGATGCAGAGGAACAGAGAGAAGTTTGAGAACCCAGAGGTGCGAAGGGAAGTCGATGGTGGGCGAGGGCTGATTCTAACACTGACGACGTTGATGTTGATGCTGCAGGACTCGATCTACTACCACCCGACGCTGAATCCGTTTGGAGCGCCACCGCCAGGAAAGCCGCAACTGTACCGCCAAGGGCAACAACCCTCCGGTCCAATGGGATTACCTAGGAGCCCTTGCCACGGGCAGCCTAGCCAGCATCGACATCTGGAACGTCCATCGCAGCATAGATTTCAGCATCGACTGCTGCTACCCAGAATCGAGCGACGAATACAAGAGCCTCCATTTGCAACAATGCAGCAGCCGCGTGGGATGGTGAAACGGCCTGGAAAGCGACCACCGCTGCCGTTGGATCCCCCCGCCACCAGGGACGATTCAGGTGCCTTGTCGACCGCCGTTACCGAGTGGAGTGATTCCGGTGCGTCCGCCTCCTCCGCCACCTGCTCACGTGCAACCTACTGCAACGATGTCGCTGCCGGCTTCATCGTTGATACAACAGACGCATCAGGAGGTGTTGTCACCTTCGAACCCCATGGTAACAGTTGCAGCTGTCGATGGCAATCGTCAAGAAGTAGCTGTCACGGACGAAGACAACAACGTAGTTGCTCCCTATTCAACAACTGAGGCGCACACCATCGACGACTGTCGAGTGGAAGACGATCAAGTGATGGACGAAGACGCAGCGGGAAGACGGGCGCAACTCTGTTCGCTCGTTCCAGTGGCTCTTCGAGTGCATCGACAAGTTCCTGTCACCCCGAGCCGCGCTGCAATAGCCGGCAGTGTCCCTTCCGTCATTACTCGACGTAGCTCAGTTCCTGCACCTCGCACTTCTGTGCTTCGACCTGCTCGATCAGTGGACGTTGCTCCTTCAGTTTCGAGATGTGCGACAACCACCACCACCACCTCCGCGAGTAGCTCCATGTCGAAAGAGTATGACGCTTTTATAGAGGACATGAAAGAGCTGCTCTAATTGATCCACACGCCGCCGAGCTGTCGTTGACCCGCAGCTCGAATAGAGGTTTCAGCTCTAACGTGTCCATTCGCTGTAATTAAACGCCCCCTTATTCCCTATCAGACAGACCCCATGTCGCCCACCAACAGCTCCGTCACGATTGACCACCACTTCAACCACAACCACGACCACGACCACGATGACGACGAGGCCACAGGTGCTCGCTTTGAGCGTCTAGCGCCCCAGTACCAAGCGGCGTTCGCCCGTTTCCTGCGGCGCCACTACCACGCTGACCTCCAGCTGCTGCGTCGGCGTCTGCGCCATGTCTCTGCGCCCTCTGCCGTCAATAAAGCAGCGGCCGAGTCGAGTCCTCTGGCCTTCAGTCAGCGCGTGTGTGCGCAGCGCCTGCTGGACTTCAACGCGCACTTGGGGACGCTCTTGTTCCGTCATCCAGAGCAGCTGCTGCCGCTGTTCCACGTGGCGCTGGCCAAGGAGGTTGGCAGCTGCGAGGCTGGCGAGCCGCTGCTGGAGCGTGGAGAGCTCCCGGTGATTCCCCTCAAGGTCCGACGCCGTCTCAAGGTGCGAGTCGAGCACTTGCCGCCTGTGGCGCCACTGCAGAAATCGTCCATCAGTGCCATTCGGTCGAACGACGTGAAGCAGCTGGTCCAGATTGCAGGCACGGTGGTGAGGACGGGAGTGGTACGATACAAGAAGCCACTGCTGCTGCTGCTGCTGTTGTTGTTGCTAGTGCTGCTGCTGTTGTTGTTGTTGTTGTTGTTGCTAGTGTTGTTACTGCTACGTCGTGTTAGGATGCTAGACGGTTTGACTGACTGTGTGTCTGCTTATCATGATCTGTCGTCTGTCTTTATCTTGTCTAGATGAAGATGCAGGAGGTGGAAAGAGAGTACCAGTGCTGCAACGTGCGGTGCGGACACCGGTTCTTGGTCAAGTCGGACCCGGAACAAGGCAATGTGATGGAGATCCCGGTACGAGAACAGAAGGAGACGGCTGCTATGTTTCTGCTTGTGTGTTGGACGCTGTGGAAGACGGACGTGGCTAACTGTTCTGAGGTTGTGGCTGATGCAGAAAGTGTGTCCTTCCGGCAGCACTGGAGACAAGAGCAGTGGCGGCAAAAAACCGTGCAAGTCGACGCAGTTCCTGCCTCTTGGTGGCGCTGATGGCAGTGTAGTGTCAGATCACCAGGTGATAAAAATCCAAGAGCAGGCGTCGAAGCTAGGCGTTGGCTCCATTCCAAGGTCAATGTTGGTTGTGTTGGAGGACGACTTAGTGGACTCTGTAAAGGCTGGCGATCAGGTGGTTGTTGTGGGCATTCTCATGCGCACGTGGAAACCGTGTGTGAGAGGAGTGCGTTGTGACCTGGAGACGACGATCAAGGCAAACAGCATCCGCATCAAAAATGCATCAACGTCTCAAGTTCTCGTCACAGAAGAGCTGAGGGCAGAGTTTGCGCAGTTTTGGGCAAAGCACAAGCAGGATCCAATGCGAGGACGCAACGAGATCATTGCTAGCATTTGTCCCAAGGTCTACGGCTTATTTGTCGTGAAACTAGCGGTGGCGCTCACCGTGACTGGAGGTGTCTCTTACGTGGATGAGTCAGGCATGAAGACGCGGGGCGAATCACATATGCTGTTAGTTGGCGATCCTGGCACCGGGAAATCGCAGTTCCTTCGTTTTACCGCTGAGCTGAGTCCCCGCTCTGTGCTCACGACAGGCATCGGCACGACAAGCGCTGGTCTGACCTGTACAGCCGTGAAGGATGGCGGTGAGTGGATGCTGGAGGCTGGTGCGTTGGTGCTGGCAGATCGTGGCGTGTGCTGCATCGACGAGTTCAGTAGTATCCGTAGTAACGATCGCACGTCCATTCATGAAGCCATGGAGCAGCAGACACTGAGCGTGGCCAAGGCTGGTCTAGTGTGCAAGCTCAACGCACGAACTACAATATTCGCCGTGACGAACCCAAAAGGCCGGTATGACCCGACAAGGGACGTGTCTGTGAACACCAGTCTCGCCAGCCCGTTACTCAGTCGCTTTGATCTGATCCTCGTACTGCTGGATCGAATGAACTCGCGTTGGGACCAAGTGATCTCCTCCTTTATCCTCAAACAGGCAGTTGGGACCAGCACGAGTATGAAAGAAGAAGCCGAGCGCAACGAGAACGAGTCAGCATTTGATAATGCGGTGGAGCAAACAGCACCATGCCTGTCAGCCTCAGCAGCAGATTCGTCAGTGTGGAGTATCCAAACACTTCAGGCGTATATATGTCACGTCAAGGACAGGTACCAGCCTCAACTGAGTCGTTCTGCGATGACGATACTGCAGCGCTATTATCAACGACAGCGCGCATCTGATAGCCGCAGTGCCGCTCGTACAACGATCCGACTTCTGGAGAGCCTTACAAGACTGGCACAGGCCCATGCACGACTGATGTGTCACTCGGAAGTAGCTGTGACGGACGCAGTAGTTGCTGTCTTTGTCATGGAAGTGAGCAAGTCCACGGACAATTGCTCGGATATGCTGGAAGGAGGTGTAGAGTCGGTCTTGCACTCTGACTTTTCGGATGATCCACAAGGAGAGTACATGCTCCAAGAGAAACTCGTTCTTGACTACCTCGGACTGCATGAATTCAGCACGGCACACGGTAGCCAATTTGGACCAACTGCGTCCCAGCCACCAGCCTTTGCGAAGCAGTCTTCGAGGCCGCAAATGTCTCATCCCGACACCAGCTACTCTCTGTTTGGTAACGAACTTGAACTGAATGCCGTCAGCAATGAAGTAGATGCAGACTGTCTGAATCTTGCTGGGGCAGAAGAGCGACAAGTACCCGCAGGAAAGAGGTTATTGCCAGGAAGGCCACAGCAAATCGAGAATACTCACATTCAGCGCAAACAGCGATGCAAGAGTCCTGGTTCTCGTTACGTTCCATGGAGTCAACGACGAGAACAACCCCTTTCTTCAACGTCAACGTCCCAGCGCCAAGACGATGATGATGATAATCTGGATATCATGGACGATTATCGCCAGGGTCTGCAAAGCCAACACGCAGAAGAGCAGTCCGATACGCCTTCGCAGTCACGCTTTGATTTCGGTCGTTGGAGTCAGCAAGCGCAGGCAAGTCAATCGATCATCAACAAGTGGAAAAAGTGAAGCTGTGGAATAGTCAGGGGTTCAGACAATTTTGATCATTTCCAGCTTCACCCAAGAGCTACACGTGCATCAGCGAGTAGAGCAAGTACACGTCTTTTCGGCTCTCAAAGTCCAGAATGACGTCCATGATGCCGTCGTCAAGACTGTTCAGCTTGTCAATCTAGAATGACAGCAGCAACTTCACCATCAGTCGATGATTCGCACACTTCAACTTGACAACTGAGCAAATAACCGACAGACGTACCGCTTGGCAAAGCTCCAGCGCCAAGGACCCACCCACTTTGGCGTGCTCGGGCGTGTCTTTCGTGTCCAGACAGAGCACATGGAGCGGTCGCCAGGCCGTCGTGGGCTCGTTCCCAGGTCCGCCAGGGCCTCCCGCAGCTCCTCGAAGCTGCAGATCTTCCAGCACGATCTCGAAGATGCGGTCGTCAAAGCAGAGCACAACGTCCAGTCCCTGGAGCTCCTTCACACTGAGGTCCTGCCACCGCTGCGGACACGGCTTGGTCAGCATGTCTCGCTCGAGCATGGCCAGCACTCCGTTCCGCTTGAACCTGTGGGGGGGGGAACGGACATTAGAGCAGCGGTCAGAAGCCGTCGACAATCGAGACGAGGCGCTGCCCTCGGGCCTCGACCACGTCTACGCTCGAATGTAGCCATGTCTGGACGGCCCCACTTGAAGGCACGAGCAAGAGCAAAGGCACGCACAGCTCCCCGTTCTCGCCCTGGAGCTCCCGGTACATGGTCGCGTAGGGTGTGGCGAACTCGTAGATGCGCGGGTCGTCGCGCGAGGGACCGGGGAAACGGACGCGATTGCCGGCGCCGAAGGAGCACACGCGCAGCCCGGTGGCGTGCAGATGGTCGTGCGCCTCGGTGCTGCGGTTCACGTTGTTGGCGCACAGCATGGCAAACATGATGGGCCGCGTCGTCGTCATTTTGGTTCCGAAAAGCGGGTTGTCAGAGGTGCTGGTAGTCAAAAGTGTGACTTGGTAGGTGTGAAGTAGTAATGTGACTACTTTTGCGACTGGACAATGTGAAGTGAAGGTGCACGAAACGAACGAGATGCATGTATCGAGTGAGTACGAGAGTTTCAAATAAGGCGCCCACGCCCACGACCACCCACGCCCATGGTTTTTTTAATCGTCATGGGTGCGAAGGACAAAGAGTAGGTGGGTGTGGGTGCGACGTCGCAAACCTTTAATTTATTTAGCACCTTTTACTTTGTTATAAATCTATTTGTCGCGGTGTACGAGGCTTATTCGTACAAAATAAATCTGGTGACCAATTGGGTAAAGAATTGAAGTAGGTGGGCACTGTCTACCCACGCCCAAGATTTTTAGCTCATGGGTGAGTGCGAAAAGCGCCGATTTAGATCTCTGGTGCATATTCACATTTACAGATCGACGTCGTCGAATTGTGTACTCCCCATTCCTACGATATATTCACAGCATCTATAAATTCCAACTCGCAAATTTGTTTGGCATACTGAGGACAGGCACTTCGCGCTAGTGCTATTCTGCACTCACTATAAATACTGATTAAGCCCTTGGATCAGTGATTGTTACTTGGGATATGATGGATGTGTAATTTTTAGGACTTTGATGAAGCTTGCACCAACCTTTATCAGAGGTGGCTAGCACTCATAGGTATGACACAAAAACTACCATTAAAGTAGTGACAGAAGCAAGTTGTGAAAGCAATGTACAACGGAAGTAGATATACTCAAACCCGTTTCCTTGGATTCACACCCTTTGTCAAACCTGGTATTCGCATTCCCTCCTGCTAAACATGATATGCACACCCCTGCCAAACCAATCATTACATCCCCTTTCCTGGTACGCTTTCTCCATGTAAAACAACCGAAATAGAATCGTAATATATTTTGCTCATTCATTTCACACCTTTCTTCGAAAACATATTCGTTTGACAGGAGTGCACCATCAAGGGTCATGTGAGATGGATCTTATATTAAAGACAATAAAGACCATAAATAAAAATGTTCAGGAGTTTACGCTAATTTGTTCGTCTAATATTGAATGGGGTGATCAAGAGAATGCAAAATGACGTCACTATCGAGTCATCACCGTACAGTCTACTAATTATAAGTACATACCAAGTGAAATTCTTCTACAGTTGTAAGCTTCTGTAATATAACAATACAATAACCATCTAACTACAACCGTTATATTACTCCCATCAACCTCCTGTGATGTTGCCCCGGCTCTCCTCTCTTCACTCACCCACTGAAAGTCTAGACAAAAACGCAAACACAGCAACTATCAAAAAGTTTGATTTACAGGGCAAAAGTAGCTGCAAAGTCATTGCTGCTCTCGTTACGCCGAAGTGCGTCAATGGGCTAAGCTTGGGCATCCTCGCTGTTGGACCGCGGAATAAACGCATGATCGGGGTATCTTTTGACAACTGATAGACGATTGAAGAAAGGGGCAAGTGCGCGCATATAATCAAGCATACAGGCTCATTGCGTATTGTTTAATGGTTGCGCGCTCTCTTTGTCGACAAAGCGTGCACTATAACAAATGCAGGCAGCTTGTAACATGCAACCGTGTCGATGTATGCTTCCGTTGTCCCTTCTGCTGCAGACTGTCCATAAAATTTAGGAATGGCCTGCAAGCAGCAACATGTATTTGGTGAATTGGCGCAATAATTGGATAGTTAATATTATAGACGCCTGAGCTACATGGATGGCTAGAGGGAAGACATGTTTATAATAATTAAGACTGTAACATCTATTAGTATTTACGTTTTATCGAATAATTCAAGAAATCAAATATAAATCTATCAAAAACAATATTAGATAGTAGGATGCCAATATCAATTCTAACAGGAAGAATATGAATGTAAGTAAAAGAAGTGTGATTATATCGACTCCATTTACAATTTAACCAAGGAGACATCATACCAGGGCTGAACCCCCCAACGATTTTCGGCGAGGCAATCGGGATTTGCTTTAATACATTGAAACTGGATTTTGGGCAAACAAAATCACGGTTATTTTCCTCAAGGAGGGAGCGCCTACTGAGAAGAATGACGATGTAACGTCGTCACCGTCGTGCATGTAGTCGTAGAAGGTCGGCAAGCTGCTTTTAGATGAACGTCATTTCGTTCCCTCGTGTGGGTTAATACAGTTCTTCATCCTGAGTGAATGTTGACGCAATCACGAACTCGGTCCACTGAATGCCAAAGGTCTGCGCTCTTCATCGAATGATCCGCGGGGCTCGTCGTCTACTGTAAACTTAGACAGGACGTCCTTCACCTAAATGCGGTTGCCAGTCGGCAGTCACACTCCGATAACTCACGAGAGTTGAGGTATAACTTGATAACTTGAACTTTATAATTTTCTCTTCTTATGGTAATTGTTCAGAGTCTTTAAGGCATGCAATCAGCACTCTTGGCATATAGTGATGATGCATCATCGGTAAACTTTTTCCAGGCTGCGCCAGGAGACCAACAACGTTTCCGTTCCGGTGTAGGAACTTCAACATAATATCATCGTTAAAGAAAATTTGAAGTTCAACATGGCGGCTTGCGCGTCTCGCTGTCAAAGGTCGAGAACGTCGTCGTTAAAATTATCGACCTATTTGTCAAATTGGCTTAAAGAAAACGACGATTGCGACATAGTAGTAAGTGCAGCTAGAGGGTGCTACTAATGCTATACATCGTCAGTAATGCTAGTATACTGAAAAGTGTTAGGTCTATTGCCTTCCTTGCAGTTGCAGGGATCGGCGACCGGCCGGGCTGTCTGTTAGTCATACGATTATCGGGAAATAAAACCAAATAAAACCTGATTTCGGAAGATCGCAGGCTGTCAAGTTTATCGACAAAACATTAAAACCCGATTGTAAAAAACACTTGGTGTTAGCCCTGCATCATACGTATTGGTCGTACATAGACCATTGCACTGGCAATTCGTCTGGCATAATATGATACTCCCGTCCTAATTTTGATACACCCACCCTCATTTTGTTACGTCCGCAGTTGCTCCCTTCCCATCATATATCTGATATGAGACCACATTTTATTCATCGAAGTAAAATGTGGTCATCATCTCGAGGAGCACTTAATTCTATGCTTTTATGGCGAACCTCGATAAAGTGTGCCCTACTCGTCATGGAAATGGATTTAATGTCACATATCGTACACTTTACCAATGCCACGAGCGCTAAATGACGTCGATTACTGTCGTGGCCCACACGATCCTTCAAAGGCGTAGCTCGAGGACAGGGAATGTACGCAGACTTAAACTTAGGTGTACAATATAAGAACGTCAACATGTTAATTAATTCATCAAACACTATAAATACTAAACATGCTAGCAGAGCCATCAAACATAGGCGATTTCGACCCGTCTTCGAACAAGGTGCTCGCTTCGTCTTCCTCGTAATTTATGTTGTAGCCCATCGCCTGCCGGCAACCGCCACCACAGCAAACACGAACAATAATCGGAGTTGAGGTGTTAAGAATCAGATTGTATGCATCAGGATTATATTGAATCAGGAAACCGGTATCTAGCCTGCCAGGGTACTGTTGAACACACGCTGATTACCCACCACCCTATGTATTCAAAACTATGTACTTATTTTTAAGTTATAATAAAAACATTAGGTGTCTGATTGATTCAAATGGGCCGTCGTATTTGCTAAAACTTGATGCCACTCTCATCGCAACGATGCAACGATGCTTTTTTTCACCCGTACCACGCTATTTCTTACGCCTTTCGGTGCCATCACCACGTAGTAATTAAATCTATTACCAAATTTAAATTTACAATGAATAACTTACTATCGCTTATGCTGCCTGCGATACGCTCGAAAATGTCCTCAGGCGCGTACAATATGCAGCAAGCACGAGTATTGAAACGATCATCCTGCTAAGTAGGTAAGCAACATGAAAGATAACTACATCAAAACGTAATGTGTATGGTGCAACCAGGGTGATAAGTCGAAGTCAGTGAAACTTTTGACAACTTTCTTGCGCTAGTGGCTAGAATGTGTGATTCTAAGCGAAAGCAGGGTCATGAAAGGTCTACTCGTGCCTTAATGAGTCGTCGACAGAACGCTACGCGCAATCCATCGCTATACGGGCATGCAGAGGTCACGCTTGATTTTCCCAGGCGTCAAAATCGTAGTTAATGAAGTCATCCTGACCATAAGGTGTGGGTAGGTTGCCAACTTGGAATACCACCAACCTCCTCATGATTCGCTTAGTAGGAGCAGAAAAAACATAGAGTAATAGATAACATACATCGTTTAATCCAGTATGGCGAGGTCTGCAATCGACACATAATGCATACTTTCTAAGGCAATTTCGCCGATCAAATTGTGCCAGAATAATCAGATTAGGCATCGTAATCTTTTGCACACGAGATTGGAAGTTATTTCTGAGAATGGGTCCTTTTCATTTAATTGTTTAGAATGCATCAAAAGTCAATTATTTAGGCTATATAATGAGGGTGGCTAGCAAAATTCTGGTAGGTGGGTCATGAAAATCTACTGGGTTATTTACAGCTCTCAATGGAATTACATTTTATAAAAAGCCAGACCGATCAGCGTTGCAATGATCCTTCTACGACCGGCACTTCTTACCCATTCCTAATAGTAGAAAATTAGCTTCGCTAGAGACACAATAACGTTGCTTCCTCCGAAAAATTGTCCGCTTCTAATTTTGATCAGATATGTTGACAAATTGAGCGTCCACCTACCTGAAATTATGGCCAAAAAGAATTCGGTCAATGGTTACAACCAGGATGGGCTGTACAACTTCAGTAAAATTTCCTCATAATTTGGCTCGTGTCAGTTGATATGCACGAGACAAATTGCAAGCAGTCTGGTGGTTTCATTAAGTTTACTACGCAAGAAGCAGGCATCATGTAAATCCTCGATTCTTTCAGTCCAGTAAACCTATTTGTGACGGGTGCCACGTTTCCACTCGGCCACCTTTTCTCTCGCTTTCCTCCGCATGTTGAGCCGATTTATTTCTCGTCTTCGGTCATCTCCAGCCTAGCACTCTTACTCTCCGTCGATTTTATTCAGATGCTGCAAAATTAGGTAATGGTTCGGATACGCTATTGGTTGAGCATAGCTTCCAGATCCAGCTCGAGCTCAACTTACGTCTTCTTAATCTGCTACTGTTAATATTGGCTATCGAAGCTAGAGATAATCATGGAAAACCAAACAGCCCGATTTGTTAATGTGGCTGCTATCGCAATTTACTGAACTTTCTACCTGTGCATGATAGGACGTTGTAGATATTGCTGGCACTGCGTGATCATCTCAATCGACCACATTATAAGAGCAGTAGCAACGGTAGGGCTGCAATGTGTAATCGGCATCCATCGACTAGATATTGACCGAATTTCTGGTGAAACAAGCTGAACCTTAACATGGAGTTTTTAGTCGTCCATAATTTGCGCTGAATTACTTTCATTTAAAATGGAGTCACTGTCAATCACAATATAACTACAGCTTCCATAGATGACCGATCCACACCGAATTGAGCGGGAGACGTGTCTTACACGATCGATCACGTGCCAAGCCCAGTTAGAGTACGAGCGAGAAAACAAAGTGTCTTTCCAGCAGTCTGTAATCATTAACCCTGGAGAAAAATTCCTTTCTCGTTGTGAGTGTGTTGGCTTGCTAAATGAGATCTGTTCCTTTTGTTCGCGATGGTTCCGTTCGATCAACTCGATTATTCACTTTATGCGTATGGCAAAAGGTCCGATAAAGTGCATTCCCTTCGGCGACAAAGAAAATCTTAGACTACCTAACCAATATGTTATGGGAGGAAGCGCTGCAAAAAGCACCATCCAGTCTTGTATGAGCCACGACGAGTATGCATCTGAGGTGCATATCGCTTTTCAGGTCGTCTGTGTTATAATTTTAATTTTACTTAGCTAGCTCTAGGACGTCTTGCAAACGACTTCACGAAGCGGACAGCGACCTCAAAACTTTTGTTTGCTGCGCTTTCGGAAAACTTGCCTGCGTCGTCGAGTTTGCACATTTGAAAAGGAGGTAATTCCCTCGTACAACTTCGACAAGACAACGTCCTTGTTTGCAAGCAATGCGAGTTGCGAGCTCAAACATCTTGCGGCCGATAGCGTCATTTTTTCTCTCGCATTTCCTGTTATCAACAAGTTTACAATCGACAATTCGCGTGGATGTCTGACAGACTTGTTGACCCGTCGACTCACTCACGGCTTTGAACGGTCACGACGCTATGATTGAAAATGCGCTGACCAGGAAATGGTGTCCGCTCTGTAATCGCGAATGATGGTGCTACCTGCGCCCTGTCACCAGCGCTATCTACAAACCTATTTTTGAAACGCTGAACCACAGTCAACAATAGAGGACCAATAGAACAATATAAACACGTTGCATTATAATCACGACCAGAGCTCTCACGCACAAAATTTACAGCCTGCTTCCGCGACACTCAGCTCAATGCAGTAAGTCAGTCATGACGCTGTCAGATTGTGCACGCGGCGAGTCCAGCATACACAGACTCTCCACTGAAGCTGTACAGAAGCTGTTGTCGAGCGAGAAATTGTGTGCCAGCACCTCCAGCGTGCTAGGCGTCAATGGGTTGAACACTTCTGCAGTGTGAGGGTGAAGCATTTCCTGTCTCTGAATTTCCTTGGCATCCAGTTGCTTGACAAACTCCCGGCAAGTGGGGCAAATCCGCACCGGAAACTTGCGCGCCCGACGATACGGGTCAATCTCATACAGACTCTTCTTGATGCAACAGTTGGAGCATAGCGGTGCTTTGCACAGGTTGCAGATGCGGTGTACAGCTCTGGACTTCCATATCGTGACCACACTCTTCTTGCACGACGCGCAGCACTTGTCCAGTTTCGCGTGAAGCGCCTTAGGGGCGTTGCTGTGCACGCGGTGGTCGATGCACCAGCGCAGCTTCTTCGCGTAGGCAAAGTCCGGTACAGTCCAGACCTGTTCAATGCACTTAGCGGCGTGGGCCATAGCCAGCGGTCCAAGAATGCTGCCCATGTCGGCCTCCATACTGTAGCTTTTAATGAACAGGTCGACCGTTCCGTTGGGACGTTCGCGATAGATCGAGCCGATGACGATGCGCGTGCGTCGCAGTCCGTCAACGTGGGGGGGAAAAGCAGGGTGGTCGATCGAGTGGTGGACTTCATAGCCGATGAACTCGCCCGTGTCGCGACGCCTCATCGTACCTGTGCCTCCTAAGAACATCACTTCTCTGGGCGCCACGAGCTTCCCGGAGACACCACGCGGCGGCCTCACTTCGATCCACTTGAGAGCAAGGAACCGAAACGGGTCCTCTTCGGTCGGCCCCAGTAGCTGCTTGAGCACAGCCCCGTTGCCAATGTTCTTGTCCACCACGGCGCACTTGAGGGCCATGGCCTGCGTGTTGCCCATGAAGACGCCGTACATGAGCTCACTGAGAGGACACTGAACAAATCCCATGCCTAGAACCACGTCCTTGGACGGCCTCGATGTGGTGCTGCGGCCCCCGTCTGCCGCCACGTACGCAGCTTCGGGCGCGTCGTCGCACCGCGTGTACGTGGTGAAGTGCTCTTTGTGGTGAATCTTCTTCCACAGCCGCGGGTCCTGCTTGTCGTGGGAGCGCGGCTCGACGTCGTGCTCGTCCATGTCGCGCAGCGTGCGGTCCAGCAGCTGCATGGCCATCTCCCGGAACGTCAGTTGGTCTTCTTCCGAAACCTGCGCGACCTGGAGCGGCGGCTGGACGGAGACCGCGACCATCGCTTCAGTGTTGCAATTTACAGTCTGCAAGCGTTTAGGCAACGCTTGGAGGGGTCCTGACGCCCTTGTGCAGAAGGTGCGGGCGGCTACCCGAGGCGCACTCGACGACAGTTCGATGGCGCATGTGCTACGTTGGACGAGATGTGGGATAGTCTACTCTTGAGCGGGTATTCACTTATAAAGGGGTGATGCGTAGCTCCTCTATGAGTCGTGGCTTGCCCTGTCACTGGGAGTAGAACTAAGATAATGGAAAAGTATGTGATTTAGCAGAGAAAGTGGAGATGGCGGGTGCTAGTTTGATGACCCTAGATCCGAGGCGCATCTTTGAGGAACGGTCCCGCGTGAAGCGTCAGGCTCTATAGCACGAGTGGCGGTATCACAGCCAGTACTAAACTAGTATCCAGCTGGTGAAGCAGCCACCACATAAAATGCACAATTCTGACCGATTACGTAATGCATGCACGACTGCTGAACACAGATGGTGTAACGGAGTGAGCCTGTTACGTGCAATTAGCATTAATACTTGTTCGTTAGACTATTATCATAAAGACTGGCAATGCTCGTGATTATTACAATAAGGGGTAACATTCCGAAGCACTCACCGATTGGCCGATATGGGCCATCATATCAGCCAATTCTAGCAATCAACGATAGACGCGCGCAATGAGTGGTGAGCAAGACTTTAGCATACACTTTTGTCGATGAATGTAATTAAGTTAAGACTGAACGAGGTCCATGCATTTAGGACTTAGTTACATTAAACATTTTTACTTTCTACTCCTATTGAACGCGTCGTTTAATAACCAGCCTTCCTCTGCACGTACAGTGTAACGGGGCACCCTGAAGCTTGTACTGGTGACAGTACAAGCTACTTATTCTGATAACAGAATAAGGCGGTGCCTCGTAACTTCACGTACACTCGTACGTGCAGAGGAAGACGGTAAGAAGAAGCGAGTACTCGGTTAGAGTAAAAAGTAGAACTGTATTTATAATAGTTAATGTCTGCAATAAATCACTATTTATCTTCATCTAACTATGTCTAAATACAAATGTGTAAATCAGTTATCTGCTCACCACTCATTGCGTGCGTCTGTCGTGGCGCGTCTTCGTTGGTTGATATAATGGCCTATATCAACCGATTAGGAACTACTTGGAAGTGCTATAGAATATTGTCCTTATGACAATATTCTGAGAATATAACTCTTATAGTTATATTCTATTAACAATTTCTTATAAATTGTTATGTAACGATTCACCCCGTTACATCACCCCCCTTAACCATCAGTCACTTTAGTGACTGATTGACTAAATGGATACTCGTCCCAAATCATTTGGGACGGGGTTTGCACTTGTTGGTCCGCGTCCACTTTCCAACATCTCATCGCATGGTAAACAAGCCCATGCGATGCGCGAGCAAGGCCGCCGAGAGCGCGTCTGCACGTCTCTGTGCGGACGCCGAAGCAGAAACTACAGCAACTGATGTCCCATCGGTTGCTGAATCGACTCAGCCTGTATCACCTGGTGATGCAGGCGCTGGTCATGAAGACACTCGTGTCTTCACAGAGTACGAGCTCGGTGTCTCGTACTCTCCTGATACGGATGACGGATCCGTATCGACGGCAATTGAATCCAAGCCGCCTGCCAAGCGTGGCATGGACGATGCTTTGCGTCGCAGCATCTTTGGTTCATCTGATGAGTCAGATGAACCATCGCCGAAGCGAAGGCGCTCGAGGTCGCGAGACTCGGGCGCTAATAGTGGTGTCGTTTCTCCAATGGACACCACTTCACAGCGAGGTGCCAGTACTTCTGTCGGCACGTCGCAGGAAGAGCGGGACCGCAATGTGTTGCGTCTCGCTCCAGAAAAGAAGGCATGGATGCCTCCTAAAACTGTCATGGATCACTTGTCGGCGACGACGAGTGATCGTTATCGAACACGATTGTTCGATTCGTCGAGGATTCATCACCTTGACCCCAGCGCGAAAGACTATCGCGCTGAACATGAGTTCTTCATCGATGCTTTCTTCAGACATCGATGGTACAGTGGGAATCACAAACGTGATGGTCCCTCACTACTTCAGGCGTGGAACGCCTACATCCATAATCTCGAGGATGTAGGTCGTGACGCTTGGAACGACAAACTTATCAAAGCTCGTGATAAGTTTGAAAAGCGAACCCCGACAGGTGCACGCTATAAGCTGCATCGTCTGTCAAGGGAGAAAGGATTACCCTGCCTCTCTTGGGGAGACTCGTGCCCATGTTGTGTGAACAACTCTGCACGAGCACCTAAGGAGGCTTACCTCCTTACCAGCCCGTGGTGGCGCGTACGTGTCTCTACTGAGATGTACGAAGGGATTGACAACCTGAAATCCCTTTACGACCGTGCCGGGAAGACTTTCTCCGGCGGTCCTTCTGCGGCACAGGATGTGTCGCGTCGTACTGCTCGACCAGACCCAGTACGTCAACCATCAATTGGGAGCGGGGCTCCCAAGAATCCCAGGACGGGGGATAGCCGCGCCACCGGACGAGGTAACTCGTCCGACGTCCGTTCACGTCGCGGTGGTTCAACAGCTGCTCTACTAGATAGCGCTGGCCACCGCGAGAGTCCTCTAATGGAGGTGGAGGAGGAGGAAAGACGCTCTCCACACGATCATGTGGATCGGTGTGTTCCCGAGAGCTTCTTTGATCGCGTAACGCAAGGGTTACGCGACGATCTCGAGCATGAGCGGAATAGGCGTCTCCAGATGGTGGACACTGCCTCGAAGCATCGAGCTGAGTTTGCCTTTGCTCAGCTTGAGAACGAGAGATCTCTGACATCTCTTCGTGACGAGCTAAGGGTAGCTCGTGGGATTGTTGATCGGTCTCGGGCTGAGATAACTGCTCTTCAGACCCTTGTTGATGCCCACCATCGGGAGCACAAGGCTCTCTGCGAGATGCTTGAGCGCAAGGGCGTTCTTCATCGGAAGAAGCAGCGTACTGATGGTACGGCTTAAGCCGACCAACGTAAAACGTGGGATGCGTTCGCATCTTACGTGGTAACTCGATCGTGTATGCATTGCCTAGGCGGTGCAATACACGAAATGGGCCAATGTACTTGGGTAGTAGTTTACTGCTACCCAAGTTAGTCACTACATGTTTTGGTAGATTAACCGTAGACAGTAGGACTAAGTCACCTTTATTAAATAAAAGAGTGTTTGCCCTTCCATTCTTGTCAGCGTTTTGCTTTTGCTTATCCACCGCTTCGGCGATGGAGTCTTGCACAAAACGGACTACCGTTTCACGAGCCAGTATGAACTCATCTGATGACTCGTTAGCTTCAGTGTGCTGTGAGCGCACTGCAGCGACAACAACCTTTTCTTCAGTGAGGGCTTCCGCACTCTCACTGGGATCATTGTCTTCAGTGAGGGCTTCCCGCACTCTCACTGGCATCATCTTCTTCGATATCGATGTTATCGATATCGGCATCAAACGCAATGACTTCTTCGTCAGAGCGTGATGAGCGTGAACCAAATCGGTTTTTGCTCGCGCGAGTCCCTCCCCCCTTAAACCAGAGTTACACTCTAGTAAGGTGGGTACACGCGGATGGCGCAAGCCATTCACGTAAAACGGTGTATGTGTCGTGGACGCATGCACCGAGTTGTTGATGGCAAACTCTACCATTGGCAAAAACTCACTCCAACTTTTAAAGGAGTGTACGTATCCTCGAAGTATCTCTTCGAGGACACGGTTGGCACGTTCCGTCTGACCATCTGACTCTGGATGATCAGATGTTGACATCTTCAAGCGCGTTCCGAGTGATTTGAACACGGAACGCCAGAAATCAGCAGTGAATCGTGGATCTCTGTCTGAAACGAGTTCACGGGGCAACCCATGAAGTCGGAAGATGGTGTCAATAAAGACACAAGCACAGCCACTTGCCGTGATTGTCTCTGGTACAGCCACAAGGTGTACCATTTTGCTGAATCTGTCAACAAATACGAGAATACCCGTATTCCCGCGTGCGTCTTTGGGTAACCCGAAGACGAAATCCATTGAGATGGATTCCCAGCACTCAGCCGGAACCGGTAGAGGCTGTAAAGGTGCACGCAGTGAAGGACTTGACTTCACTCGTTGGCAGACTTCGCATGCGCGAACATACTTTCGCACAAACTGATACTGGCGGGGCCAGTAAAAGTCTCGACTTACCGTGAGATATGTTTTCTCTCGGCCACGATGTCCTCCTATAGGAGCATCGTGATACTCGAACATGATCCGCAAACGCAGATCAGTATCATCTGGAATGACAACACGTGGTGTGTCACCAGAAACGGCTGTATAGTACAGTAAACCGTTACGAGTAGTGTATCGATCTGATGCAGATCGATACGCAGACGACAATCGTTTCAACGATTCTCGAGATGGTTGGGAGAGATGTGACAACAACTTCACTATCTCACCATCTTGGGCGTATGCCCGCCTCACCTCATCATACAACGTTTTAGATGGAACTGAGGACGTCATAACCGCAACAGTGACTGTCTCACTGTTGGGTTTCGCGACTGTTTCAAAGTCGGGACGACGTGAGAGTGCATCAGCGACGACATTAAGTCGTCCTGGTTTGTACTCGACCGTAAAGTTGTATTCTGCAAAGAATGACAACCACCGCGCCATTCGTTGTGAAAGGTGCGGGCTGTTCACTGCCGTGCGTAAGGACGCATGGTCAGTGTAAACAACGAAGGGTCTATCTCCTAATAGATAGACTCTGAACTTCGCGAGTGCATACTTCATGGCAAGGAGTTCCTTGTCATGCACTGGATAGTTCCGCTCAGCTGGTTGCAGCTGACGCGACTGATAGCAGACGACGCGTTCAACGCCTTCAAGGTCGTACTGCATTAATGCACAGCCGATTGCGAAATCGCTGGCATCACAGACCACATGAAATGGCCTGTCCTGATCGGCTATTGCTAGGACTGGGGATTGTATCAAGCTCTGCTTGATACCCTCAAAGGAGCGTTGACATTCAGCGTTCCATAACCACCTCTCGTTCTTTTTCAACAAACGAGAGAGGTGTACAGTCATCTCGGCGTAATTGCGTGAATACTTATGCAAATACGCCGCTAGCCCAAGGAATTTTCGAAGACCTTTGACATCGACCGGCACGGGCCAGTCGGTGATCGCCTTGATCTTTTCGGGATCAGGACGTACACCGTTCTTACCAACGATGCACCCAAGAAGTGGTATTTCGCTTGCTGCAAATATACACTTCTTGAGGTTAGCATACAATTGATGCTTTCGCATGATTGTAAGAACTTGTCGGACGTGGTACCTGTGAACCTCAACGTCCGACTTTCCATCCATAGCTCGACTATGGATGAATACGTCATCGAAATAACTCGGCGCGAACTCTCGTATTGGCCTCAACAGATGTGATACACATCTGTTGAACGTGGCAGGGGCATTACTGAGCCCTTGTGGCATTACTAGCCATTCCCAGAGCATGCCGCTAGGCGTGCTAACTGCGGTATAGGGTATATCCCGTTCCCGCATTAGGATTTGATAGAAGCCATCCATCAAATCCATGGACGAAAAGATGGTACTCTTTGACATACCATCAATGATTACGTCCTTCCTCGGTATCGGCGTCTGAGCCGGTACCGTTGCAGCGTTCAATTTGTTAAACGCGTGCACTATCCGCCACCCTCCTGTTGCTTTTCGCACACAGAAGGTCGGAGAGCTATGTGGGGAAGTTGATTCCCTCACATGGCCCGCTGCTAAACGATCGGCAAAGAACTTGTCGATCGCAAGTACTTGTTCACGAGGCAGTGGCCACTGCTTCATGACACAGTACTTCGAGCCTGGTTTAAGCTCGACTTCGTGTCGAATACCTTTATCCTTCGGTAATTCGCACGGAACAGTTTCAGGGAATACATCCTTGAATTCAACCAAATCCTCATAGAGAGGGTTTTCCTTGAGCGATTCCCATGATTGGGACTCATATCGCTCAATTCGTGTCTTTTCATCTAGGACACTCTCGTCCATAGATGAACTACTGAGAACTCTCTCGTTCTCAGTAAACACTGTTGCTGACCTTATGTCGGTTACACACTCGTCGTCAGCGACGAGTATGCAGATCTGCTTGACTTTGCCACTACGCAGATCACGCAAGAACCTTTTATGTTCGAGCGTTGGCAACTGAGTGATCTCCGAAGTTAACTTCGGAGGCGCAATCAGATCAAGTGTATAAGCGCCTACACATGATCCGTTATTGACTATGACATTCAATGTCTCTGTCATTTCCTGGGGACTTATTCCCTCAGGCTTCGAAGGACTTATTCCTTCGTCTTCCCGGGGACTTATTCCCGCGGGTTTCGGGGAACTTATTTCCGCCGTATTTGTAATCTTGGGACTTATTCCCTTTACTTCCTCTAGCTGGGGTTGCGCAACCACAGCGAGATCCTCTACGAAAGACTCTCCAGTCGATCTAGGATTATCGTTTCGCTTAACCTGAGCGATCGATTGTTTCTCTTCTAGATGTTCCCCTCTAGGGATACATCTTTGTCCCAGTCCACCCGACTTATTCGAGTGGTGGACCTTCGGCGCAGCCTGTGTTTCCTCACAGCCGCCGGAACTTTGCTCCGAAGTGTAACCGTTTGGTACACTAAGGTTTTGTGCAGTCGTACTAACGACCGTACCACAAGTGAGGCCATCGCACTCACTCGTAGTACATCCACACGCTTGTGGACGCCCAAAACGTTCATCAGATGGCCATCTGATGAACAAGCGGCAGGCATCGTTACTGTCCGATGTTGCCAGTTTACCCGTGGTTCGTACCTTCTGAGCCACGGTATTCCAAGGATGACATCAAATTTGTCATCCAAATCCAATACGATAAAGTCATCGTCGTATTGGGTATCTTCTAGCGTATAGTGAATCTTCACTATACGCTTCATGACGGTTACGGATGCGCCTGTCGCAAGACGTACCGTCATCCTCGTAGGAGGTGTGTCACATTCACTGAATTTAAAGTGACCATCTTCTAGCGATTGGCGTCGCACAAAATTGTTGGACGCCCCACAATCGACTAGAGCTCGAAGGGACAACTTATTCGTCACTTCGAGTTTCAAGGTAATGAGTGAGATCTCATTACCTAGAGCAGCAACGCACAATGTCTGTGTGTGTGGGGGGAGCAACCTTTTTTAAGAGGCCTACAAATTCTCTTGACGTTGCTGGATCAGTAGGGTGCTCCGCACCTACTGATCCTGTCCGTTTTTTGACGGTCCATCCCGTTGTTGCGTCTTTGCACCAACTGCGGACCCTCGTCCCTGCCCCTTTCTCATGGGTGGACGGTCACTACGCCCAGTGTCGCGAGACACTGGACGAGGGGCACTACACTCGTAAGCGTAGTGTCCTGTCTTTTGACATCTGTTGCATCTCTGCAACTTCTTGTAGCCTGTAGAGCGAGCCTTCTCGCTCTCTACATAACAGAGTTCCATCGGCTCTGGACCTCCGTTGTCATATCGTCTCGTTGTCATATCGTCTCGGTTGACGATATGATGTCGAGCTGGCGCGAGCCTGTCTCAGACTGAAGTCTTCCTGCTCCGCAATTGAAATGGCTTGTTCTAGTGAATCTAGTTCAAGCCGGAACAGGTGAGTCTTGACGGGACCATCCGCAAGACCCTGCATGAACACCGAAACCAACGTGTGTTCATCCACCGGATTGGAACTTATACAACTCGTGAGATGTCGTATATGTTGAGCGTAAGCGTGCACATCACGCTTACCCTGCTTGAGCTTCAAGAGTTCGGTTCGAGCTCTGAACTCAGCTCTAGGCGGTTCAAACGTTTGTCTGAGCCGCGACTTGAAGACTTCCAACGACCCAAACGCATATGGGTCGTGCAGCTTGAGCCCCAGTGCCCAAGTCTTGGCACGTCCTGCCAGATTTGACTGGGCAAATGCAACTTGCATATCCCCGTCGTCGATGCGACGCGCCCTTATGGCGTCATCCAATTCGACGAACCATCTCAAGAGGGAGTCTTCTTCGACCCCCCTATACTTTGAGATGTCAATCTTCAAAGTCTCGGGCCGACGCGAGTGCATCGACCCGCCAGCAGCAGCCTGCTGCTGTCTCAACAGTTCAAACTGTTGAGCACCTTGTTCTCTCAACAACTCTGCTTGTTGAGAACCTTGTTGGTGAAGCAAGGCTACTTTCTCGCGTTCTGCGTCAAGTTCATTTTGAATGAACTTGGCGATAGTAGCATGTTGGGCATCTCTATTGAGAGCCTCTAGCATGACGCTAACAGCATGGATGCCCATGGTCGAACCCATTCGTTCAACCGCATCCCATTCGACATCGCTCAAATGGGAGTAGCCGTCACGCGTAGCGTGAAAGCTTTGGTCATCTTCATCATCCAACATATTCATGTTGGATGTGAACGCGGTCCTTGGAAGGACTACGAAGTGCTACCAGGTGTAACGGGGCACCCTGAAGCTTGTACTGGTGACAGTACAAGCTACTTATTCTGATAACAGAATAAGGCGGTGCCTCGTAACTTCACGTACACTCGTACGTGCAGAGGAAGACGGTAAGAAGAAGCGAGTACTCGGTTAGAGTAAAAAGTAGAACTGTATTTATAATAGTTAATGTCTGCAATAAATCACTATTTATCTTCATCTAACTATGTCTAAATACAAATGTGTAAATCAGTTATCTGCTCACCACTCATTGCGTGCGTCTGTCGTGGCGCGTCTTCGTTGGTTGATATAATGGCCTATATCAACCAATTAGGAACTACTTGGAAGTGCTATAGAATATTGTCCTTATGACAATATTCTGAGAATATAACTCTTATAGTTATATTCTATTAACAATTTCTTATAAATTGTTATGTAACGATTCACCCCGTTACATACAGTGTACGTGAAGTAACGCGCGACACTACCTACACTGTTGTCAGTGTAGGTGTACTAGTACTGTAGCAGTACAAGTGGTTAACGCCCCGTTACATCAATTAGTAGCACTTTGGAGTCCGTCCAAGGACCGCAACCCCTACACCCAACATGAACATGTTGGATGATGATAATGACAGCTTTCACGCCAAGCGTGAAAGCTACTCCTATTTGAGTGACATCGAATGGAGTGCGGTCAGACGAATGGGTTCAACCGTGGGCGAACATGCCGTCTCTGCCATGCTGTCCGTACTAGACGGAGATGGGCAACGTGCTGCCGTACACAAGTTCATACGACATGAACTTGACGAGTAACGGGAGAAAGTAACCTTCCGTCACCAGCAATATTCTCAACATGCAGATGTTGATAGAGCAGAACACGTAACAGTTCGAACTGTTGGGACAGCAGCAGGCACATGCTGCTGTTCCCGGGGTGACGCACGCGTGTCGACCCGAAACTATAAAGATAGACATCTCAAAGTACAAAGTAGTCGAGAAGACTCCCTGCTAAGATGTTTCGCCGAGATGGACGACGCCATAAGGGCTCGTCACATCATCATTGATCAATTGCAAGTCGCATTTGCTCAGTCTAACCTGGCTGGACGTGTAACGGGGCCACACTACCATTGGCTAAATTGGTCAAAGACCTCCCCTAATTAATATGGATGAATGTGTGTGACCTTAGATTTTATATCAGCAAGAGAATATCAATTGATCGATATTTCCAGGTTTACGGTACTGACCGTGTACGTACTTTGTACCGTCATCATTTGATGATTAAGTGATGTGCCAACCATCCGTTTGGTTCGAATACTAGTATTTGTATTAGTTCTAGTTTAGTAAAATATAGGGTACTTGAAGTAGGATTTTCCTTGATATTATATCCAAATTAAAGTTCAGTTCTCATTTTGAGCAGAAGTCCCTAGACACCTCCCTTCGCACATTGTGCCCTGCAGTTCCTTAGAACTGCTGTAGCTTAGATAGTCCTTAGACTCCTACTACCCTGCACATTGTGCTTTTGGTTCTCTTAAAGTACACAGTAGCTGAGCTGTTAGCTCGTAGAGTCCACCCGAGTTCCGCAGAACTGGGTGACTCTTTACCTTGATATCTATTAGTTCCGTAGAACTAACATGCTATATATATTCATTCCGTAGAACTAATAGGCTGTCAGCCGTAAGCCGTTGGCTTATTTAATAAGTCTTCCTCTGACGAAAAGAGCTGTTTAGATCCGCTACAGGACGTGCCAAACCCTGGGCGTTAGGGCTCAAGTTTCACGACCCATATGTGTTTGGGTCGTTGGAGGTATTCAAGACTCGGCTCAGACAAACTATTGATACGCCAAAGTTCAGGACTCGATCAGAGCTCTGAAACTCAATCAGGTTAAGCATTATGTGCACACTTATGCTGATACATTGGACTTCTTGCGAGTTGTATCACGGCCGACCGGGTTCATAAAAACACATCGATCACTATGTTCATGCAGGGTCTTGCGGATGGTCCCGTCAAGACTTACCGGTTCCGCTTGGAGCTGGATACTCTAGAAGAAGCGATATCAGTTGCGTAATAGAAAGACTTTAGCTTGAAACAGGCTCACGATAGTTCGGGTTCATATCGTCCCCCACGACAACAAGAAGTCGAAGGTCCAGAACTTATGGACATCTGTTTTGTTGCGAGCGAGAGACCTTGCTCTTCAGCCAATAAGCGTCAGAAGTTGGGACACTACGCTTACGAGTGTAGCGCCCTACGCCCATTATTCAAAACGCTGAAGGAACTAATCGACCATTTGCTAAGAAGGTCAGAGGACACGGGTTCAACGTTGTTGCTAAATTGCAACAGCGTAGCGGACCGTAAAAATCGTCAAGATCAGTAGGGGCGGAGCGCCCTGTTGATTCAGCAAGCTCAAGAGAATGTAAAAACCTCTTGATGAAAGTTGCTCCGGACTCACAATCACTGTGTGTCTTTGCACTTGGTGTCGAGATACCCCTTATCACCTTAAAGTTGGATCATGACAAAAGTGTGTCACTTCGTGCCCTAGTAGACTGTGGGGCGTCGAACAAGTTTGTTCATTGCCATTCGCTAGAGGATAGAAGACGCAATCTTGTCGAGCGCGATATCCCTCCGATGAGGATAACGGTGTGTCTAGTTACAAGCGCATCCGTAAGGGTAAAAAAACGTGTAGTAAAAATCCACTGCACGCTAGAAGGAAAGCACTACGATGATGAATTCATTCTACTTGATTTTGACGACAAATTTGATGTCATCCTCGGTCTGCCATGGATTAGAAAGAACGGGCCATGGTTCAGCTGACAGCATCGATCCATAAAGATGCCTGCCGTTTGTTCATCAGATGGCCATCTATTGAACGTCTTTGAGCGTCCACAAGCGTGCGGATGTACTACGAGTGAGTGAGATGGCCTCACTTGTGTTACGGACGTTAGCATGACTGCACAAGATCACAGTGTAGGAGGCCGCTACACTGTGGAACCAGCATCCGGAACCTGTGCAGAGACACACGATGCGCCGAAGGCTCACCACTCCAAGAGATCGAGTGGACTGGAACGTGAATGCACACCAAGAAGGGTGCGTCCAAGAAGAGAGATCAACTAACAGAGAGTCGATCGTAGAGCAAACCCGATCAACTAAAAGAAAGTCGATCGAAAAGGACGTGAATGTGGTAGTTCACCCATTATTAGTGCACGTATTGGAAAAAGTTCCAGCGTTCTCGAGAGTGATAGCTTTCTAGAGAGTTATGTTGAGGGTGTGGATCCTTAATTACCTGCGAATTTGTTTTTCCAGGAAATCACCGAGACGTTGAATGTTTTGGTGAATGACGGATCAAGTGTAGGCGCTGTTACACTTGATCTGATTATACCTTCGCAGTCAGCTTCGGATGTTATCAAGCTGCCAACGCTAAAATCCAAAAATTCCTTGCGAGATATGCGTAGCGACAAGATCAAGCAGATCTGCGTACTCTTTTTAAAGGACGAGTACGGCGCCGATATTCGGTCGGCACAATTGTTTACTGAGAACGAAAGGGTTCTCAGTAGATCATTGACGGATGGGGGTGTCCTCGATGAGAAGTCCCGGATCGAGCGATACACGTCTTAATCTTGGGAGTCATTGAAGACAAATCCTTTGTGTAATGATTTAATCGAATTCAGGGATGTTTCCCGGAATCCGTGCCATGCGAGCTGCCCAAGGACAAAGGCACTCGGCATGAGATCGAAGTGAAACCCGGTTCAAAGTACTGTGTCATGAAGCAATGGCCACTGCCTCGTGAACAGGTCACACCGATCGAGAAATTCTTTACCGATCGTTTAGCGGCTAGTCATGTGAGGGAATCAACATCCCCACACAGCTCTCCGACCTTCTGTGTGCGAAAGGCCACGGGAGGGTGGCGGATAGTGCACGCGTTAACAAATTGAATGCTGCAACGGTACCGGCTTGAACGCCGATCCCAAGAAAGGATTTCATCATAGATGGTGTGGCAAAGAGTACCATCTTTTCGTTCGTGGATCTGAGGGATGGATCCTAAGAGATCCTCATGCAGTAACCTGACATCCCGTACACAGAAGTGAGCACCCCCAGTGGTATGCTCTGGGAGTGGCTAGTGATGCCACAGTGGATAAATAACGCCCCTGCAAGGTTTAACAGATGTGTTACAAACCTGTTGCGATCGGTGAGCGATTTCGCATCGGGCTACTTTGATGATGTCTTTGTCCGTAGCCGGACTATGGATGGAAAAACGGACGTAAAGGTTCAGAAAATCCACGTCCGGAAGGTTCTTACTCTAATGCAAAAGCAAAAGTTGTTCGCGAACCTGAAGAAGTGTATAATCGTAGCAAACGAAATATCACTTCTTGGCTACATCGTGGGTATAAACGGTGAGCGCCCTTATCCGGAAAAGATCAAGGCGATTAGCGACTGGCTTGTGCCAGTCGACGTCAAGGGACTTCGAAAGTTCCTCGGCTTGGCGGCGTACTTGCACAAGTACTCGCGCAACTACGCCAAAATGGCCGTACATCACTCTCGTCTGTTCAAGAAAACGAGAGATGGTCATGTTGTGCTGATTGTCAGCACTCCTTTGAAGGTATTAAGAAAAGCTTAATACAATCGCCTGTGTTAGCAATTTTATACCAGGGCAGACCATTCCGTGTGGTCTGTGACGCCAGAGATTTTGCAATCGGCGGCGCGTTAATGCAGTACGACTCAGATGGGTTGAGCGCGTCGTCTGTTATCAATCGCGTCAGCTGCAAGCAGCTGAGCGTAATCACCCAGTGCATGACAAATGAATACTTGCCGTGACATATAAACTGGCTAATTTTCGGGTAAATCTATAAGGAGATATACCCTTCATCGTTTAAACCGACCATGCGTCGTTGCACACGGCCGTAAACAGGCCACACCTCTCGCAACGAAAAGAGAGGTGACTGTGATTCTTCGCGGACTACAACTTCTCCGTCGAGTATAAACCAGGACGACTTAATGTCGTCGCTGATGCTCTTTCGCGTCGGCCCGATTTTGGGCCGACTGTTTTACATAACAGTAGGGGTGATCTCACTGTAACGACACTAACATTGAGCGTTCCATCGTCGAATCTACTCGACGACGTGCGAAAAGCATACGCAGAAGATGAGTCTCTTCTTCGGTTGATAGATTACGCATCTAATCCGTGTAGTCAAGCTTTGAAAAGCTTGAAGTCTCAATACCGCTCTTCAATCGAACGGCGTTCGGTTCGTGATGGACTGCGGTACTATACAGCAGTCAACGGCGACACACTTTGTGTCGTCGTTCCCGCTCATAATGATTTGCGATTGCGTATCATGTATCTGTGTCACGATGCACCAACAAGTGAGAATCGCGGTAGGGAAAAGACTTACCTCACGGTGAGGCGTGCATTCTATTGGCCCCGCCAGTATGAGTTTGTGCGGAAATACATTCGTGCTTGCGAAGTTTGTCAACGAATGAAGCCTAGTCCTTCATACCGCGCGCCCTTGCAGCCTCTACCGATTCCATAAGAGTGTTGACAGTCCGTATCGATGGACTTCGTCTTTGAATTCCCAAGACGCTTACAAGAATACTTGTATTCTTGTGTTTGTTGGTCGGTTCAGCAAAATGGTACATCTTGTTACTGTACCAGAGTCAATCACAGCCCAGGGCTGTTCTCGTGTCTTCATTGATACTTTCTTCCGACTTCACGAGTTACCCCATGAACTCGTTTCCGATAGGTCCCCCGCTTTAAGGCGGAGTTCTGGCAATCCGTATTCCATTCACTTGGAACACGTTTAGAGACATCGACTTCTGACCACCCAGTTACAGTTGGTCAGACGGTACGCGCCAACCGTGTCCTCGAAGAGATACTTCGAGGGTACGTCCACTCTATTACGAGCTGGACTGAGTTCTTGCCGATGGCGAGTTCGCTATCAACAACTCGGTGCATGCGTCGACAACGCGTACACTGTTCTTCGTGAATGGCCTACGCTATCCACGTTTACCCGCCTTTTAAGAGTGTGAATCTGTATTAAAAGGGGGGGATGGACTCGCTCGAACAAAAACGATCTGGTTCTTTTTCATCACCCGTCTACAATGGTGTCGACGTGATGGATGCCGATGTCGATGCAATCGATATCGTTCATGAAGATGAAGACGATGCTGTTATATTCAGCATCGTCAATTACTGCCATAGTGACGACGATGATGCCCTCACTGGTGAAGACAAATTTTTTCAGTAGTGCACACGAAGCGCACTGCTGCTGACAAGGATAAATCAGCAGAGGGATTTCTGCTGACTCGCGAAGCGGTTATCCGCTTCGTTCAAGACTCTATTGCAGATGCACTAGACAGAAAAAAAGAAACGCAGACAAACATGGAAGAGCAAATGTTCTTTC
The DNA here is from genome assembly GCA_921007115.2 of Peronospora matthiolae. Classification (NCBI taxonomy): domain Eukaryota; phylum Oomycota; class Peronosporomycetes; order Peronosporales; family Peronosporaceae; genus Peronospora; species Peronospora matthiolae. The sequence continues at coordinate 204,404 of CAKLBY020000119.1, read as the reverse complement.
ATATGATGAAAAAGACCTGGTTTTACTGTCGTCAGTAAACCTACCAAAACACGCAGTGACAAACGTGGGTAGCAGTAAATTACCACCCAAGTATATCGGTCCATTTCTTGTGTTGCGCCGAATGGGCAACGCGAACACAATCGAACTGCCCCGTAAGATACGTACGCATCCTATGTTTTACGTTGGACAACTCCGCCCGTAATATCAGTACGATCCCGTTTCGAGATGCGAAGAACACCTCCGTGGTCAAGAGTCAAGGCCTTCTTCGAGTGGTCCCGGTTCACCGAGCCAGTCTGGTCGACTAGCGAAGCGACCTGCTTACGCAGTTGAGCGGTGTCTCGGCTGCAGACAGCTCGTCACGAAAAGAACGAGTCGATTGTTCGTTTTCAAGTTGCGCAAACGCAAACGCGGCACGACCGTTAGGACAATCGTGCGTTAAGGAATTGTATTTATCCCTTACAAGATCCTCAAGCTCAAAACGACGAGTCCTTTCATGATCCAAATCATCGTGTGACTGTTCCGTTACACGGTTCAGTTCCTGAACATCAAGCTAATTCGACCCTCGAGCCGGATCAGGTGTTTCCGCCACCAGCACCAATACATCCTTCGCTAGATTTTGGCGGTGGTCAACGCTTTCTGGTGAAGCGTATCTTGAACCACCGCGACGTGAATGGAGTCTGGACGAGTTACCTCGTCCGCTGGTGTGGCTATCCACCGGCCTGGGACACCTGGGAGCCTCGTGCCCAGCTTATTGCTGATTACCTTGGTCTCGTCGAGCAACATGACGAGACCCACCTGCTGCGTTCGAAGAAGGGCCGTCGAAAAACGACCTGATCGAACGCGAGTACAGGGATTGCAAAGGGTCAATCCCTTCGGCCATCCCAGAAGAGATGCGCGCCCTCCCGTAAAGATCATTAGGAAGGAAAGTCTCCCTAGGGGCACGGTTCGAGTTGTCCAGGCAACTTGGACACGAATCACCTCACGAGAGAAAGGGTAATCCCGCCTCTTGACAGACGGTGCAAATTGTATCGTATACCGACCGGGTTGCGTTTCTCAAACCTGATGCGAGCTGTACCGAGTTTACCGAGCCAGACGTCACGGCCAATGCACTCGATGTTATCGATGAGGTCATTCTATCCTTGCACCGAGGCATTACCATCTCGAACATGGCTGCCATTGTACCATCGATGTTCGAAAAATGCATCGATGAAGAATTCTTCCTCAACACGGATAGTTTTCATGCTGGAATAACGTGGGCATATCTTCCTAAAATCGAACAACGGGATTTAATTCCGATCGGTAGTCATGCCGGCCAACTGGTCCAACTCCTTGGATTACGGCATCCAAGGAGACTCCACTTGAGGAGCGTGGCGCAGGACATTTCGGTCCCTGGCCTCTTGATTGGTGTCAGCATAAGCACTGACACCAGCGACAGCTCGATCTCTCGAGTTACTTCGCTCATGGTGATGTATAGGTGCATCACCACCATCTCCACGCATCCTATCGCTGAATGGACTCGCGTGAACCGAGGATTCGTCGGAATATTCGCTTAATCCGAAGATATCGAGCATGAAGCCGCTACGTTGACCTGAGCCAGTCAACCTGGCTCTTGCAGTATCCGCCCCGGATGATCCGGAGGCATGCGATGTCGCCTTTGCGTCGAATACATCATCCGACTCGCCAGAATAGATGAACTCTATTTCAGACTCATATGGATTACGATTCGCGGTATCCGCTGCAGACGCAGCGGATGTACCTGTCGCACGTGGTGACTCACCACGTGGACTGTTCACAGCAGCAGGCAACAAATCACCTGCTGCTGAGGTGTGAGAGGCACTTTCCGCGGCTGCACGCATGCGTGCAGCAGCCTTACTTGTTGCTGTAGTAGCAACTCGCTTCGGTTTTAAAACCATGCTTTGGATTGGCAAATGAGTTAAAATTGACCGACAAGTGCTCCCTTCCCAGAGTGATCAAACAGTGGTCACCCCGTCCTCAATCAATGTAGTATAATTACCAGGTTTGTTGATGGTCAAAGGGGGATGATGTAACTGCGTATCCCATTACATGATATTGACACTAAACGGTGTCAATTGGAAGATTGCCCAGCGTGACAATCTTCCTCCGAATACTACCCAGGGGAAATTGTATAGAAGTAATACTATCACTTAAAATATTATTCACGTGCTGCTAAAGGATTAGTTGATAAAGAGGACACATCATATGAGGTTATCACCAATCTCTGCTATAAGCTTGTAATGAGTGGTGAGCAGGTTGTCGTCACACGTTAATGTTGGTTAAAATAGTTAGATAAAGACTGAAAATGCATGGATAGCTTTACTGTATTAAGTACGCTTCTCATTATAACCTTAACGCAATCCAGTTGTTGAGTAGATTAGCTTCCTCTGCACGTACTAGTATACGTGAAGTTTCGTGGCACCCTAAACAAAGGGTGCCCCATTACACCAGTGAGGTTATTTTTGAGAACGTTTTCTGTTTCACGACTACCAAGTTTTTTTCTGTTGTCGTTCAGCATGATAAAAGCCAGGATTGGCAGTCGTAAAATCGAATTGATTGTCAGGATATGGGGTCATTTCTACATTGGCATGTCCGTCTTTGTATAGACTTTACTCGTCAATGATTAGGTTAGGTAACCAGTTGCATGAAAAATCCACAGAAAGTACACTTCGTAGACAACGTGTTCAAAGTCCAGACCAAGATCGTACCTAATTTTCGCATTTTCATTATCTCATTGATTTGTCAAATACTTGAAGCCATTCTTCGACCTAAAGAGTGAAGCCATGATGATTGTCGATGCGAGTGAATCGGCAATTTCGGCGTCAATGGTACATTTACATGAAGGACTGCTTATGTGAGTACCATTTACAAGCCGAACCTTTAAGCCTAGAAAGCCAAATTACAGCACCGTGAAGAATTTAGAGTTAGTCTATTCTCGTACGCTTAAGACATGCTTCGCCGTATGGTCACCCGGGACCTCAAAGTCTTTACAAGATATGCGACATTTTCATGTTAAATATAAATTGCTTGCTTGCAAGGCACTTGGAAATTGGGGCTTTATCTCATAAAAATGGACCTTGGAGATCTTGGAGTGTAAAAAGGTGTTGTTTAGGTGCTGGGAGCGCTATAAGCCAGTAGTACCCCTCGAGAGAGTCCGGAATAAATACTGTTGGACGTTGCCCTTAAGAAGCAGGCGAGGCGGAGGAATGACCTACCTACCGACCGTAAAACTAGATGAAGAAGTGTACGTGATAAGTTTCTATGAGTCAGACTGTGTTAGAAAGGAGGGATGGCTTGTTGCGCTATCTCAATAAGACCCCCAGCATGGACCATAGTCGAAGCTGATCCAAACAAATTGACACGTCTGCGGTGAATGATACACAATATATGCGGGTATGCTGCTAGAGTATTCTTTCTGAAACCATTGAAGCGACATAATTGATTATCTGGGGAGACTGCAGTTTAGTGGTGCGGCTTAAGCGAGGGGAGAATGAGTGTGAGGCTTCGGGTATGTCCCTGCTACGAACCGGTCTTTGTGTGAACTCCAAGCTTTTGGTCCTTCACGGGATTTTACATCTGAAACGAAATCGCAATAAGAACGCGGGTCGGTTGTCTAGTACAGCTTCGCACCAGCACAAGGGTATCTGGTCGTTGTCGAGTGAAGAATGAATTAGTTTGGAAGCAATCAATCGTCTAACGGAGATGCTAGTTACTAGACCTTAAATATATCTCGACTATAACGCTTGCGGCAATTAGTTTGCGGTCTCCCATTAAGATTTACGGGTAGATCAAGCAAGAGGAGGTAGTACAAAGACTCTCCGATTACCGAATTAAAAGGTTCAAGAAGAGAGTAGCTATATGCGAGATTTAAAAGCATTTTTGAAGGTTGACTGGAAGGATATGCTCAAGCCGATCGAGATCAGGTCCAGAAGCCTAAGCGATTCGGCTAGCTACAAGTTGGTGCTGGCTGAATCGCTCGTGGAATGATATCCACCTATTTTGGATGTCACCGTTTGGAGAACCGAACGGGATAAACCCCATCTAATCCGCATGGCCCCAGACTGTAAAATGATTAAAAAAAAGTGCAATGGGGGAAAACGATCGAGGGACCGCGATCAGAGGACCGCGATATAGGGAACGCAATTGGAGGACCTCGATCAGAGGACCTCGATCAAGGGACCACGATCTGGCGTGGTCCACGTGATAGGGACTGAATGCAAATCCATTCGGCATGGAGGACACACGTGGCGGTCAATCCTGACATACGGAGTAGGCGTGGTTATAATTATGGGTTTTGGCTGGTTAACATTAAACAGAGTCTAATTTGCTTCTAACATATCATGTTGTTCTTCTTCGGGTTGGATATGTTGGCCATCCGACATCAGAGAACTTCGACACCAAGGGAAGAAAGATCACTCCTGGAGCTATTTGGCCAGGAGTGAAAGGATACTCGACACATCTCAACTGCGAGGGGACGCAGGCAACCTTACTGGTTGAAGTACATGATCGCGAGACGGCTCAAGTGTTCAGAAGGCTCGCGACACAAGTATCCCATATTTGGCACAAGGCGGTCAAGGCTGATCGCGGTGACACTTAGAGAGCTCCGACCAAGAACACGCGATCGGGTGAGGAATTTCCACCCGATCGACACCAACCTCTAAAACGATCAAGTTCAGCATCGAGTCAAGTCAACCTAGAAGAGTGCGACCCGCTCTACCGATAAGTACACAAGGTGAGAAGGAAACAAGTGCAAGCGGAATTGAAGTACCTCCTTCGCTAGTCGATTGTCTGGGCGCCAGTGGAGAGTCGGGATCGCCTCATAAAGTGAGCGAACCCCACGCCACCATAATGGTGCGCAAGCCCAGATCTCCTGGTCACTCGGGATTTCACCATGAGTCCCATGATGATGATGCTAAGATCAAGTCTGAACCTGGACTTGAAGCTCTAACAGAAGATAAATCTCCGCAGACGCGCAAAGAGAAGATTCTTTGGATCATCATAATTTTGGGAGGGGCTAAGATGACAAGAAAGTTAGAGAGGAAGATTACCAAGATGAGCTGGGAGATGAACCTCGACCCCCTCCTATTGTCCCCTCGGGGACCACCGCGGATCGTGCTGCAAGCCACGATCCGCTGGATGAAAAACCTTCAGATGAAATTGAAAGATTGTCATCTAAAAACTACCGCTCAATCAAAGGCGAAGAAATACAATATCAAGTTTTTCCGGTTAAAGTCAAAGACGAAGGAGACACATCCTAACCATCAAGCGATCAAGGCGGAAGCTGATGCCGAATCTAAAGACTGGCAGTTGGAATGATTATTTGATTAGCAACAACTGAAGAAGCTACGCTCAGAAGACCCAGTCCTAAAGGTGTTGAAGCCTAAGCTAATCGGGTCGATCCATGATCCGGTATCGCCACCTAAAGCGATCTCAAATCAGCTGGAGGCTTGCATCGTTTTTATTAAATGCTAAGAGACGTCGGATTATCGACGAATGCTTTTGATGCACAAACACTTTTAGAGTGCAACCACGATCGGTTAATCAAGGCAGGACGGCTATTATTCGAGAATTTAATGCCACTGACAGAGTATCACGACCCGACGGATCAATAGATCAGGGAAGAAGAGGATACCGACAGAAAGATTAGGCGAAACGACCGCACCCTGAAAGAGAAACAGCTGGGCCAAGTGATCAAGTTTATCGGCCGCAACGTGAAGGAAGAATGTAATGGGTCCTCGCGCTGTGCCTTGGCAGAATCGGATCTGGACTCAAACGAATCGATTAGAATGCAACGGAGGTCTCTGGGACCGACGGGAGCAGCCTTGCTGAGAGTAGGATCGACTAGGCTAAAAGCGAAATGCGATCGACTCTAATACCGACCTTACAGAAGGCAAATACGCGGAGCTAAGCCAGTTGCAAACACACTTCAAGGCTGCCATCGACGAGTTCATTCGCGATAGCGAGGAACAAGGAGCAAGCCACCTGTTCGTCCAAGGAAGGTCTACGAATTCGTAAGAGCGATTCATTCAAGATGTCGAAATGGAATCAGTTGAATCATATCGTGATCGACCGATCGAGCAAGACAGTAAGGGTTTTGACGATCTAAGGCGACCGCACGTGGCAACCGCAGGAACTGGACCTACGGGACGTTTCAACGTGCAGAGAATAAAGTTGTCGGCAGTGCCTGACCTGACAGAATTTTCAGGACGGTACCAAGACGAGTAACGTGCTAGAAGCTGGTTTAACAAGATGAAGACTGCCTTCCTACGCGATCAGGCTCCAGATTACGAGAAATGTTTGGTTTTTGGAGATCAGCTGACAGGACCTGCCCGTAATTGATACAACCATCTAAGCCGATCGATTAGCAATGAGTGGAAACCTTTGTCCGAAAGCTTTATGGCTTAATATGGGGGATGCGGAATGTCAGCAGGAATACAGTATTACCACGCGCAAAACCGGCCAAGAGAGACCCCGTTGGAATACGTTCACCGGCTGAATGCGGCAGGAATGCGAGCGAAGATAGCGTTCAGAGATGGATTGCCTGCAAGCCGACGTGAACATGTGGAACATTTCATTGATACTTTAGACGATCGAAATTTGGCGAAATAACTGACTCTACTGCGATTGCATAACGCTAATACGAGGGAAAAGACTCTACATGCGTATCAACGTATGAGTTTTCGACACAGCATAGAGCCGATTGAACCGAACAAGTATCAATCTCGATCGGCTAAAGCGTCGGCCCTGATACATTCTAAAATGGCGCGAGTAGTTAAAGCCATTCGTATGGAAGGTGATAAAAGTAAATCAGGCTCAAGCTCGGACGGATAGGATGAAAAAGGGTTTCAACGCAAAGTTTTTGTGACGACTACTTCTGATCAATCTGCAGACCCGGGAGAACAACAAGATCGCACAAGACAGAACGGGATGATGATCGCTATCGCGGCGAAGTTTCGAAGGCCTGCACACACTGTGGCTCGAAATGACTTGACGATCTCGGATGATGGAATAGATAGATCTATCATAATTGTGGCCGCAAAGGACACCCCTCGGAAAAGTTCATGTATGTGTGTCCCGCCTGAGGGGAGTTTCATGAGATCGGTCAATGCCCCATGGAAGAGTTCTACAACCTGATCCGCAAGTGTTACGTCTCAACCAAGCACGCGGAACTACTACCGACCAAAGCCGAGGAGATGTTAAACCAGGACGCTTGCCAGGTTGGAATCTGGCATGAGCCGAGCTATCTCGGCTATGAATTTTTGGAGCCGGAAAGGATCGATCAAGGAGGTTACAATCGGATCGGCCCGATCGCTAATACATGTGGTTTGGAAAACCATTGTCTACGCAGCATTTAAAGTGTGAAATGAATGAATGAATATTCGCGATCTCCCGTTAAGATGGACCTCAATACAGGACCGATAGAATCGCGAGGACATTGGAACTATCACACACCTGGAAAGTGGTTTAAACAGTCTGAAGCGGTGGGCAAGATCAACAACGAAAAGCCACCATGCTATTCAAATCTGGAGCTTAAATCTCGATCATAGACGCTACTTTTGATCGTAAGGTGGTATGTTCGATCCACAACAGTCAGCAGCAAGAATATGTGGGGATTTGATAAAACGTTTACATGACTGAGCGGCGAACCAAGATCAAGATCACACTGAATGGATCGCTTGCATATTATTTTGAAATTTGGGTAAGCGATCAAGTTGGCCGATAAGCCATCTTAGGTATGGATTTTTTGGTGCCAGCAGGAATACGGTTTAATCTAGCAGACGGTACGCTTTGTTTTTCCGATGAGGTAAAATTTCACTTAACAGGGCGATGGCCTCCGTACGGAGTAAATATGCAACCAATTACTGCCCCAGACCAATATGTGGTAATACCCGCCGGAGAATCCACAGATTAAGAACTTGATACTGACTAACGTCGTCGATTGGCAATTTTCTCGATCACGATACTCCTTTGGGGTGGTGGATGATAACGTTTATGATACCATAAATTTCCGGAATATATGTCGGTAGGATCACGCCGGTATAAGGAATGGCAGACTCTGACATTCGAAGCTACAACGGAGTTAGCCAAAGAACATCAGATCGGGTATTCGGGGCCCCTATTTGTCTTATCCTACTCAAAAAAAGATTAATTTACGAGCAGAGATGGCAGATATCAAAGGCGCAACACCCTACGGGGATGAAGATCGCCCGGACAAGGAAGAGTAGCAATCGCTAGAAGTGCCTGCTGCGGTCAATATGATAACGAAAGCTGAGAATAACGGTCTAACACAGAATCGGTCGGAAGAATCGCCCAGAAAAGCGCAGGCGATGATGATCGCTCGACTGGGGGCGATCAGGAGCTCGAGCTGTCATAAAACGAGAGAAAAATCGTAGAATTACCAATTTGAGTGAAAGACTCAACTGACGATAACCCGATGAAACCTGCTAAATACCGCCATGATACAGGCGATCTGTTCGCGGAAATCGTGGACCAACATCTGTCCCTGTTGCCATAGATACTCGCTCCCACGGAAAAGTGGCTGTAGATGACATCCAGGTTGGCGATCTTAGCGTGTTACTGACAGAGGATCAAGAGAAGTTGAGGCAACTGATCTGGAATTATCGCCGCTAACTTGTGGGCAAAGGGAACTATCTGCTTCCAGCTGCGCGTGGAGCGGTACGTGATATTGATGTCGGAAGTGCTGAACCGATCGCGCAGAGAGTACGACCGGTGGCACTTAGAAAAAGAGAAAATTGACGGACCTGATCACGGGATCACTATCTGCTCGGATCATCCAACCGTCCACCTCACTTTAAGCTTCCTTATAGTGGTGACAATCAAGAAGGATAAGGAAGTTATAGGGGTGTGCATCGATTATAGGAAGCTGAATCAGTTGACAAGATTGATGATATTACCCGTACCACTCATTAACGAGTTGCTGTAAGATCTCAATAAAGCGATGTGGCATTGCCTGTTAGAAGTGGCAAGTGGATTTTGGTTTGTGGAAATGACAGAACGATCAAGAGCTATTTGCGCATTCATCATCCCTTCGGGTTTCTTTGAATGGTAACGAATTTCATTTAGCTAAAAAAGCGCTCCCCATATTTACCAACGACTGATCGACAATGCACTTAATGGGTATTTGAAGATCAGCCCAACACCTAGCTCGCATGCACTACTTTCATCGACCTCGGCTGATGTGTTCACTAACGAAGTGCCCGATACGGACCCAAGACCATAAATTCAAGGTCGAAGATCATGTATCGACGACATCTTGATAACTGCTACGTCATAGAACTCTATATATTAAACGGTCTAAAGACTCTTAGAATTGTATGATAGATGAAACTAATCGATCAGTTTAGTCAAAAGTATCTGAGATCGTCGTAAGGTTGACTACCTAGGTTATCAGGTGTCGCTCAAGGAGTTAGAGGCCCATCCAAAGCCTTAGACTCGATTGTAAGCATTCCTATTCCCTCGAACTCTGAGATTAATGCAGTCATTCTTGGGTAGTCTAAATTACTACAGCCGCTATATTAAAGACTTAGAGATATATGCTTCTATGCTTTTTGAGCTGCGAGAGAAAGAATTCCATGAGATCAGCCAAGACATAGAGTTTCAGTCATCAATATCAGACATCGAACCCGACCGCGATCGCGATTTACGAGATGGGTCCAAACATCCTCCTGTCTTAAATACCGGGGGCGATCTGAACTTTAACAAAATGTGATCTAGATAAAATTGTTGGGGGCGATCCGGACTCTGAAATCAGAAGTCGATAGAAGAAAGCAGTAATAGCTTTTCCTTTGCTTAAAGCCAAAATTGCTAAAACCCCGATCATAAGACATTCCGACCCAGATCGAAAACCTGTAATTGTGGTACAAGCCAATAAGTGGGCGGTTTCAGCTGCACTGATCCAGGAATATGATGGCACATATGTTGGCAAATCACCTTTTCTAGCCGCACGCTGAAGTCAAATGAAGTTAGTTACGGAATGGTTGAGAAAGAGGTGTTAGCTCTCCTCCGAATATTAGACGGTGGTTACACGATGTTTTTCTCACGAGATATTATGCTGATTACGAGAAATTCGTTGTTGGCTGGGCTATTGCAGTCGTCTGGTCTCAACTTAAAACTAGTGATATAGGCAGCATTATTATCAAATTGGACGTTAGACATTCGACGATGCGAAAAAGGCAATAACAAAATGCTGAGTACACTAGCCGAAAGTGTGACTCCCCGCAAAGACGAAGACGAAATGTTGATCGCGATCGATCCAAGAAAACAGCCACGGCAAACCATTAGCATGCCGCCACCCACAGTCGAATTAGACAAAAATCTCCTCGTGGTCAGCTGCAATGGCTCGGCTAGGGTAGAGAAGAAAGTTGGGGCTTACAGTGCAATAATATGTAAGTTACCTGAATGAAAAATCGTGGCGGCTACTACTGAGTTTGCAGAGCATTTGACAGTGAATTAGGTGGAATATCGCGGAATGATCAATGGATTGGATTCACTTTCCGATCAGACTACGAGACGGGTGATCTTTTGTGGTGACTAGAACTTGGTGATAAGGCAGATGCGAGGCGAAACTGTTTGTAAAGCACTCAATTTACAGTTGCTCTAACATAAGGCAATGGAGATACTCCGATCTTGGCTCCAGCATAAATTTCTACATATGAAACGAGACTAAAACCAGAGTGCTGCGCGAGGATTTACAGCTAGCGAAAGGGATGTCGTGGTATCAGACCATGAGCAAAACAATCTCATGACCATTAATCGGCTAAATGAGTTTCTGATACCGAATCAAACCAGCCGCCCAGTCAAAGTGGCAGCGATCACACGATCAGCGATGCAGTCGATGCCTCCCCGACAATTTTGCAAGAGGAAGTTGTAGAATAGGTCCAGATCGAACGTATAGAACAGGCGCAACATGAGGTTAGTTGGATGTCGGACTTGAAGACATATCTGATAGGGGATGTAGCCACACTGTATGCTAGAGACGCAATGATTTGTGCCCTAATCGCATCGGACTACGAAGTAGATCAAGGCTGACTATTATTCTTCTGTCCAAGGGCAGCAGCAAAAAAAGCGAAGATCGAAGCGATCCGGTTCGTCTATTAATTCCCGAATAAGGAACTGGGAAGGGCTAATGTTTAGGCCTGGCAAGAAGGCGGCGAAAAACCCCAAGTCCACTCCGATACGCTGATATAGCTCACCCGACGTGTAGACTTTAATGAAATTCAAACAAAAGATCTCGGAACGCGACAAAGATGCCCAGGTATCCATTGATCGCGATACAACTTTATCTGGGGAAGAGCATCGTACTCGGCTGATGACAACATCGTGTTGAGGGAAGTTCGGTTATTTTTTTGCGACACTGATCGCGCCATCCAAACTGCTGGAAGCTTTACCAAACAAGTCGACCTTAAAAGGCTTGGTTTCGAGCGTAGGAGAAGCAGCACTTGGGGCAGCAGGAAAACTCAACGCAGGGCTAGGGGTGCCCACAACGATCGATTAGGGCGACGGGGAGATCGGAGTAAGCGGGCTACCGGGCGGAACCATACGCCAGGAGATAAGGCGCGGTTATGAGAGTGCAGCCAAAGTTTGGGACTCCGCATCTGATGACTCATCAGCATCCGAGCGGAGCGCAGAAAGTGCTGAAACGCGCAGTCTATTTTTTTCCTTATGACCACCAGAACCGGACATAACTGATGGTTAGGGTGCTGACTTTGCCGTGGATTGCTTATGACGGCGAGACGGATGGGAAGTGATGTCATCCAAATTCCTACCAGGTAAAGAAGACGGGGTGGAGACGTCGGGCACAGAAGAAGCCGCAGGTTTTGAGGTCGCCTGGACTGAAGACTGCGAAGAGGTACGAAGAGTCAAGGAAGCCCTTGTCTTGGCCCATTTTTGCTGAGAAGAACTGGACTGAAAGATCTGGGACGTTTGCTACGGGTGGCTTTAGACTTCGCTGGTCCTTTTACTCATGATGGGTTATAACGGGATGGGGTCTTACCGACAGAATGGGAAAAAAGGGGGAAGGATACGCTGGTTTAGAATGAGGCGATTCTCGCCCGAAGAGCATCCCGATCGCGCAATGCTAGATCACGCTCTGACTTTAGATTTGAGATCTCAGTCTGGAACCGACCCACTTGATCGTCCCGATCGGCGAGAAAAGAGCGTAACCGATCGCGGTCGACTTCGAGCTCAGCGTCCCGACACTGGTCGCGCTCTACCACCAGTGACGCAAGAGCATCGCGCAGACGGCATACCCTGGTCTGGACACGAAAAAGGCCAGACGTGGAACCGGCTTTCTTCGACTGGACATTCTGAAGTCTTGCGTTTTTCTTGGTAAGTACAGCATGCATTCGGGAATTTTCCTCATTTACGTCCTGTCGCAAGGCTGCCATATCCCGATCGTGACGTTCCTGTAAAACATGAAGCAATCGAGTTGCCTTCAAAAGCTAAGACTTTAAGTCGTCAATGTGCTGCTCCTTAAACAGACCCGCTAGGATATCCTCCCGAAGTAAGGCAGCCTCCGCGCGCGCATCTTCGAGGTCCAAGCGAAGACGATCATAGAGGACTTGAACGAAAGTCATAAACGGAGAGACCGACTCAGCAAGGAAACGGAGCTATTGATCTAGCCGATCACCTGGACGGTTCTGTTTTCTCTACGCTTGGTTCAGATCGACGTAACAATTTATGCAATCTTGAAGAGACAAAATCCGCTAATAAAGACCAGCTAGCACCTCGATTGCAGTCGCTTGATCGGCAATCGGCGGCGATTTAACTCGAGCGGTCGGCAACGTAATTCCTTCGGTGAGGCTGGAGTCCATGTTACCAATTGTTATCAGAGTTTGCAAGAATGGCACTTAGGACATAACCGCATCAACATCAATCGAAGTGCCAGGCGATGCGTTAACGGATGTCAATGTGTAGCCAGCCGGGTTAGGTAATGCGTCACTAGCGGAAGGCTCGTCGGGCAAGGCACGACGGGGCGTGGACGACGTGGACGACGTGGACGTCATGGTTTACGGAAAAGGGAAAATTACGACGGATCACGTGCACAAGCCAGCCGAATGTTGCGGATCGGCTATTGGTGCACCAGACGATTGTGGTAAAGCCATTGGAGATCGGGTCTAACGACTAGGCTATTTATCTCATTACAAGGGGGGATTGGCAAAATCGCTCGTAGAATCATCCCATTTAATTGTATGTTACCGTTGGGAGGACCCAACGGGCTCAAACCCATCTAGTCTGGGGCAACCCATAATACTAAGTAGTCATACATAAATACATGTATTATGTGTAGGCAGTATCCACATAGCGGATACTGCGCGTCTATATATTATTGGTTTATTGTTGGGGTGCCAGACCCAATAATTAGCCAATATTGATCAGTTCTGTATTTGAGTGGTTCCCATGAGCTAGGGAACATATTCGCACTTACTGCGAATTATTTAAACACAAAATAAAAACAGAGTTATGTTTACCTTATAAATCACAGCGCTTCCTCAGCTTTAATAGTAGTGCAAGACGATAAGTGGCCCTAACCTTCTTACAGCTGGTAGCACTTAGTAGTTCTTACCATGACCAAATTGGAGAGGGACATGAGAGAATCTTTGATGGCTCTAGCGTAGAGCATGCAGATTTCCCCCACGTCACTACAGTAGAATAACAGGCATTACACCGCCTCGAGTCGGTGTCCAGTAAAATCTTGGTGACGTCGCTGCTGAGTACAGCGACGCCCGAACAACACCGTGCCGCCATTCAAGACTACATGGTGCGCGAGCTCGCCGAAGCGAACCGGCGAGTACAGACTCCCTCGCGCCCCTCCCACTACGACGCAATTAAAATGGAGACGTCGACGTACTCTGGTGATGGTCCAGATCGTCTCCCCCTTAATCGCTAGTTTAGGGAGATCGATATCGCCATAGCGTCAAGGTTTATCGACGCTCCGAAGGCCAAGGTTATTTTTCTGCTGTCTCGACTTGTTGGTAAACTCAAATAATGGGCTGTTGGGATGCCCGTGGTAAATGATTTGGCGTTCCCCACGCTGGAAGATATCTAGCGCGACTTACGAATGGCGTTCGAGCCCCCTCAAGATGATTCACGCTTGTGTGCAAATTTCTTTTAACTTCGATAGGGTAAGCTGTCGATGCCTGATTACGGGCAGAGAACGCGACAGCTTGCTTCATGTATCGCCACGCAGCCGATCGACATGGCTTCACAAGTCCATGTCTTTGTCTTCTGTGTGCAAGAGGACATGAACCGCTATTGACTCACACGTGCTGAACTGAAGACTCTCGAGGAGTCATTTGACCTCGCAATTCGTGAAGATTACACGATAGCGTCGCCATACTTGCAGGAAGCGTCGCAACGCCCGCGTACGTCTGGCCCATATCCAATGAAAATTGACGTTATCGATACATCTCGTGGTCGTAGCAAACAATTTGGCCGCGAAATGCGAAGTCAAAACACAGTGAAGTGTTATCATTGCGGCAGGACAGACCACAGTGCGGCCGTCTGCCGAGCACCAGCGCCGGTGTCCATGAACACAGCTGTCTCACGTGGAGATGCTGTGTCGTCGGTGGACCCACCAAAAAACGAGCGGTTCCAGTTGGCGCGGGGCGCTCTACTGGCAGCAATGAAGCCCCGAGTACTCAGGTGGCAGCTCGGGCTCCTAGCCCCAAATTGATACACACTCACTTTAACGCCACCACCATGCACGACGATCCGAGACTGATAGATATCAGTCTCATCGTTGCTGGAGTTAAACGACCACTCCGAGCGTTGTTGGATTAAATGCATCTAACAACTTCTTTCGTGAATCATGTTTGGCCCTTCTCCCGTCCAAAATTCCGGTTCGAGAAGGTTTAGGTGACATCGTTGTCAAACTTGCTGATGGACAACCACAGCGTGTCCCGAGTATAACCGTGGTTTCGCCGTTTACGTTTGACGGCATTTAAAGCAACGACGAATTTCTGGTGTACGAGATAAACTATGCATTCGATTGCATCTTAGGGATAACGTGGCTCTCTACGGTATCAGCCGACGATAGACTGGCTATCTCGGTCCGTCAAACGAAGAAGCTGTTATGACGTGAGTGAAGTTTTCACCCATTTGCTGGTTGCGCCATCCGATTGGTCTCACGTCCGGGTCGTGAACGAACTCGCCACGACTAGAAATCAGCACAAAGATAGCGATGGCTTTATGTGTCCGGTAGGTTCAGTCAGACTGACAGAGCCTCAACATGAGGCGGTTGAACAGGGATTCCCGCAAATACAGACATCGGTCGAGCAGGGGCTCTCGTACATTACTACGGACGAGCAGAGGCTTTCAATCCATATTGCGGCGATAGAGCAGGGTCTCCTGCATACACACACAACGGTCGAGCAGAGGTTCCCGATTGTTACCGAGGTGGTCAAACAGAGGCTCCCACATACATCTGAGGCGGTCGACGACGAGGTCCCGCCTCTTATCAAATAAAATGAACGAACTGTAGATTCGGATTTGAACGACGTGGTGAAGACAGAGCCCCCGCGTTTAGAGGGGGGGGGTGATTCATCCTCCAGCGACGTGCCAGTCTGGAACAGTGGCTCGAGACGCAAGAGAAAGCGCAAACGTAAGAGAGATGCACGCCGATCGCCAAGACGACAAAATTCTCGCTCAAACGCCGTCGAAGATGATTCTGTAGTGCCGGAATCCTTGTGTGCGCTTGAATATGTGAAAGGGTATTCACATCGCGGCCGCTCCGTTGAGGTAGCGAGCCCTCCGTGCACTGCTGCAGAAACTATATCTCGATCAGCTCTACCATGGAAAGATTTCCTTCGTGACCTCAAGGCCGGCGAAATCGAGCAAGTGTGAATCATATCAGCCGCCAAAACAGCTAGTGGAGAAGTTCTGTAGGCTTGCCCAAAGAGCGCCGAGCCCAAATCAGCGCGTGAAAAAAGTTTTGCGGCACAGCCTTGGGAAGCCTTTCGGGCTTCGGGCAACCCTGTCTATGATATCGCGCGTGAGCACGCCGACATCTTTCCGGAGAAAATCCCCGCTAAGAATCCAGCGGATCGTGGAGTGCGACAAGAAATCGATCTCGTGCTAGGATCGAAGTATTGCGTGACGCGGCAGTGGCCGCTACCACGTGACCAAGTCTTCGCAATTGATAATTTTTTTGAGGGCCGCCGTAAGGCAGGACATGCTCGCAAAAGCATCTCGCCACATTCGAGCCCGACTTTCTGTGTAAAGAAAGCCACCGGCGGTTGGAGCAGTGTGCATGCTTTCAGCAAATCAAATGACGCCACGATCCCGGCTTAAACGCCGATTTCACGCAAAGACATGGTATTGGATACCATATCCGGCAGCGAGATTTTCAGCGCCATAGATCTGACAGACGGGCTTTATCAGATGTTAATGAGTGACAGTAAAATTAAATTTGCCGCTGTCATCACCCTAAGCGGGATGTTTTGGGAGTGGCTATGCATGCCACAAGGCCTTGAGAACTCTTTAGCAACGAATAACCGGATGGTGACACAAGTGCTTCGTCCACTAAGCGATTTTGCACCGAGTCATTTCGACGACAGTTTTGTCCACAGCCGCGCTGAGTAACAACTCAGCGCTACGGTGGTCCACCTTCGGCATTTGAAACAAGTGTTCCAAGTTATGCGCAAGAATAAATTGTACGCAAATTTACAGAGGTGTGTCTTCTGTGCTCCCGAGATTTCATTCCTTGGATGCTATGTTAGCAAGGAGGGTGTCCGTGCTGATCCCGACAAAGTGTCATCGAAACGCTCCTGGCCTACGCTCAGGAATCAAACGGAACTACGCCAATGGCTTGGCTTGGCCAATTACTTGCATAAGTATACGAAGAACTGTGCAGAGCTACTTCAGCCACTATCGACTCTACTGGAGAAAGACGCAGTATAGTCATGGACGGCAGAACATCAGCCTGTCTTCGGTTCCGTGAAAAAGAGATTGTCTGAGGCACCAGTGCTAAGGTAGAATGCTGATTCCAAGCCAATTCAAGTCGTCTGTGATTCGAGTGATTTCGCAATCGGATGTGCCCTCATGCAGTTTGACGATGAGGGCCGAGAGCGCGTCGTGATCTTTCAGTCACGGTAGATGAAACCTGCAGAGAGATATTATCCGGTACATGAAAAGGAACGTTTGGCTATGCGTTACGCGCTGATCAAGTTTAATGTACATTTGCTCGGCGAGAAAATGTTTTCGTTCTGTACAGATCACGCATCATTGCGAACTGCCGTCAAGACACCCCACTTGTCCCAACGTAGGGCACGTTGGTCGTCATACTACTCAGAGTATAATTTCGAGGTCTATAATAAGCCCGGCAAGAACAACATTTTCGCTGACGCGCCTTCTCGACGTCCCGATTGTGATCCTCGACGTGACATGGGTCATCAGCCAGGCAGTGCTGATGACGAGGACGACAGCATTTGTTTACGCTGTGCTAAGCAGGGGCTCAATGCAATAATTTCGACACCTGTGCTGTCAATCCGGACACAAATCGCTGAGTCATATGCGAATTGATTCATTTTACACAAAAATTAAAAATTACCTTTGACACCCTAGTTAGGGTTTATTCGCAAAGTTGACGAAACCAATGCGTGATCACATCAAGCGTTACGTGCTTGATGGTCCACTGCTGACTTATACAATGGACGTCATTGACCCACCGCGCTTCTTTATCCCTGCTGATGACGACATCCGCGCACGATTAATGCATGAATTTTATGAAACTCCAGCTGGTGGTCATTTGGGTCGCGAGAAGACGTTTGCCGCCATTTTGTGTGTGTTTTTATAGCCGCGTTTGTACAAATTAATCCGAAATTGGTAATCTCTTGTGAAACATACCAGCGTGTGAAACCTGCGCCGTCTACACAAGCCCCATTGCGACCGCTTCCGATTCCTACGGAAGCCTGGCGCTCCGTCAGTATGGATTATATCATTGGTCTTCTACCGGATGAACAGAAACGCACGGGCGTACTGGTTCTTGTCGATCGATTCAGTAAAATGGTACATTTGCTCCAGTTTTCGCGCACGTGACGGCGGAGACGACCGCGGAGATCTTTATCGATCTCATATATCGGGATCACGGCCTGCCAGAATCCATTGCTATGGACCGTGACCCGCGTTTCACGTCGGCTTTAGGGGCAGAGTTGTTCCAACTATTGGGTACGCGACTGCTTATGTCTACGACAGCCCACCCAGAGACGGATGGGCAAATGGAGCGCGTGAACAGAGTGCTTGAAGACGTCCTACGCAGGTACGCGACGTCGTTCACGTTGTGGAGTTTGTTTCTCCCACTCGCTGAATTTGAAATCAACAATGCAGTTCATGCGTCAACTGGGTTGACGCCATTTTCGTGAAAAACGCGAGGCACCCTCGCGTTCCGCAGCTTCTAGCTCTTCAGCTTCAGAACACCCGGTTTTTAAGCTTGGTGGGGGAGTATATGCCTTTGACACTACGCGGAAAAATTTGGTGACTGATAGTGTTGAAGATAAGGTTGCTGCCGATGCAACTCCTGCTCCTAACTTTGTGGCCAATGGCATATCGAGTCCCGACGCGATGCTTACCACCGCATCTCCCGTCGCTAATCTTTGCTCCTTAAGAGTCCACTTTACCTATAAGTTCGGCTGCTGTGACCGAATTCCTATTATTTTGGCAAGGCATCACGCGTTTTGTTTGTGATGCCCTTCAACAAGCAGTGGATAAATAAAAGGAGAACGCTGACAAGAGAGGTCAAAAGATAACATTGACGTTCAAAGAAGGTGACAGAGTCTTGTTATCGACCAGTGGATTACCGGACACATCGGTGACGAACTTGGGTGCTAATTTATTAGCGCCAAGATATATTGGTCCCTCCCGGGTGGTTAAGGTACATGGAGAAGCATACACGCTATCCTTTTTACCACTGTGCGTTTGCACCCGAAGTTCTAAGTTGGGCGCCCTTAAGGCTTACCTGCCGGCGGATTTCCCTTTGGACCTTCCTCGCTCTTCTGTAACGGCTCAAAGTCCGACATACCCTGTCGACGACGCTGACGACGACTGGGACCAAGTCCTGCACGAGCGCGTGCGGACTCGTTCTGTTGGAGTCCACTGAACGCAGCAGACTCAAGCTGTCGTAGATACTCCACCACCAAGCCCTGCTGCTCCCGTCGAGTCCTCTCGGCCATATCAAGTGCATCCAGTAGGCCGCTCTTTGCCTCTTCGTTATCAGCACGAAGGAAAGGAAGCTCGTCAATCGACGGCACAGGCGCCCGATCATGAGAATCGTCACCCAACATAATAGGCCTTCTGTCGTGATGGCCCCCCTCCCGTGTTGGATGCATCGGGTGAGCGACGCTAATTTATGGACCGTATCGTCGGTCATGAAGACCCCACTCCTCTTGAGCCGAGTTATGACTCGGCGCCATCGAAGAGTCGTTCCGAAACGCTTTATTTGGTCCGATGGCTGGGTTATTCACCAGCGGAAGACATGTGGAAGCCTCTAAGTGTGTTGGCTCGTGATGTTCCTGACGTCGTTGAGGAATAAGATACCACTAAGAGGTCGGCGATCGCGACTGACGCTGTTGACTCCCTCCGCGATCCCGCGAACCGTGACGCTCGTAAATTGGCGATCGAAGACGATCTCCCGAGCACCTCCGAGGTCTTCAACGAGGCTCGGGAGCACTTGGATACCTTGACGATCGAGAGAGACTACGAGAACGACCACGGTGGTCGTAAGACAATCGATCTCGGCTACGCGAACGCTATCTCTTATCGACAAGGCGCTCTTTCATGCGACGCAACGCAGATACTCGGAGCTCTGAGAGGCTCTCTCATAGCGGCCGATCCATGGTCGAATGTGCTGGGGCGTTCCTCGTGTACACACCATGTCTTCCTATTCCTGCCGCATCGGGCGCGGCCTCTTCTTGTAACACGGTGGGCACCCTTCACAAACATGGACGTAACACCTGTGAAACTTATCAAAGGTCAGACGACATATGCGTCGGCGTAAGTCGCCAATAGCGTGGACGCCATGAGTGTTTTCGCGTCCCTCGATCCAGGACGTATAGGACGTACTTTCAAGTCGATTCACGTTCCAGCGTCTTATGAAGGCACACTAAGGTCGTTGCAGTGCGTCTTCAGTGTATGCGTGATTCGTTCCTTTGCCTCGAACGGTACGGTATCGTGTGAAGGGGTTCTTCATCGAATCAAGTGATTCAGGTTGTTGAGCACCTCCGAGGCTGTACAAGCCCCACGGCTTTAAGTCGTCATCCATGATCTGCGGTGTATGTTCTCTTCGAAGTGTCTGATGACCCCAACTGTCATTTGGGGTCCAGTCGCGTGGGTGTTCATGGTTCATGCTGCTCAGTTGTTCTTAACTGAGCAGAGTCGAAGACCCAGATGACATGCCGTTGGAGTTCTCGTGGGTTTTTCGTTGAACTACTCGTTTAGAAAAATCTTTCTTTGTTTGGTGCTTACGTCACGGTAAGCGCAACTTAAAGAGGGGGGGTGATGTCATGGAACAACCCATTATACTAAGTGGTCATGCATAAATACATGTATTAAGTGTAGGCAGTAACCACATAGCGGATACTGCGCGTCTGTATATCATTGAATTATTGTTGGGGTGCCAAACCCAATAATTAGCCAATAATGATTAGTTCTATATTTGAGTGGTTCTCACGAGCTAGGGAACATATTCGCACTTACTGCGAATTATTTAAACACAAAATAAAAACAGAGTTAAATTTATAATGTAAGTCAGAGCGCTTCCTCAGCTTTAATAGTAGTGCAAGACGATAAAGGGCCCTTACCCCTTACACGCACGGTCCCTGACTGTAGAAATATCGCAGACCCGCGATCAGAGGATCGCGATCAAGGGACTGAATGCAAACCCATTCGGCATGGAAGACACACGTGGCGGTCAATCCTGACATACGGAGTAGGCGTGGTAATAGTTCTGGGTATTGGCTGGTTAACATTAAACAGAGTCTAATTTGCTTCTAAACATATCATGTTGTTCTTCTTCGGGTTAGATATGTTGGTCTCCCGACATCAGAGAACTTCGACACCAAGGGAAGAAAGATCACTCCTGGAGCTATTTGGCCAGGAGTGAAAGGATACTCGACACACGTCAACTGCGAGGGGACGCAGGCAACCTTACTGGTTGAAGTACATGATCGCGAGACGGCTCAAGTGTTCAGAAGGCTCGCGACACAAGTATCCCATATTTGGCACAAGGCGGTCAAGGCTGATCGCGGTGACACTTAGAGAGCTCCAACCAAGAACACGCGATCAGGTGAGGAATTTCCACCCGATCGACACCAACCTCTAAAACGATCAAGTTCAGCATCGAGTCAAGTCAACCTAGAAGAGTGCGACCCGCTCTACCGATAAGTACACAAGGTGAG
Source organism: Peronospora matthiolae (assembly GCA_921007115.2). Lineage (NCBI taxonomy): Eukaryota > Oomycota > Peronosporomycetes > Peronosporales > Peronosporaceae > Peronospora > Peronospora matthiolae. Next base: position 182,979 of record CAKLBY020000119.1, on the reverse strand, counting down.
AAGGAAACAAGTGCAAGCGGAATTGAAGTACCCCCTTCGCTAGTCGATTGTCCGGGCGCCAGTGGAGAGTCGGGATCGCCTCATAAAATGAGTGAACACCACTCCACCACAATGGCGTGTCTGTGAAATTTTCTAAGTCATGCAGAATACATTTAAAAGGTTACGACGTAAGTGAAAAAAACTATGGTGCTCTATCCTATTATAGAAATGATGGAAAAGGCCGTGTCATGACGGTCGTACTGGTAATACCTGAAAGTCTCTAAATTGACTTTCTTTACCAAAACCGCACGTCTTTAGAAGGTAGTAATTAAGGTATTGGGCGTACCGACCCCCGCATACGACGGTACTGTCACCGAAAAGCTCTGTTTCGGAGCGTGCTGAGATATGTGGATGCACGCATGGAATATGATACCGAAAAGGTGGACCTGCTCTGCAAATGAATAGTTCTATAAATAACGAGCAACAAGAACTTTCTTAATCACAGTGATGGACCGTATCCCTTTTCTCTAGAGTTCGAGTAGTGGAAATACAGTTTTGCTGATATGGGTTCCTCTATCAACCGGATACGTAATGGCTAAGGCAAGAGCTTCCCGGATAGCTCATACTGTGGCGGAGGGATCTAAAGAGTAATATTGACATCTTGTAGGGGCGATCAAGTTTTTCCGTCATGATCGAGAAATGAGATATAGGTCGGGTTTCTTATGAACGTTTAAAGATTGGTGGGTCATTGTCCGCAAGCGAAAATGCTCTATTGACCTCAGGTAAATAGTACGGTGAAGATAATGGTCCAGACTCTGACCAGGTGTATAAATTGGTATGCCGCAAACCTAGGGCAACATGATTAAGACGAGTATGCAGAGCAGGTGATTTTGCGATTACTAAAGCACAAGACCGGGTGCGGAAATTTAACTTAATTTATCTGGCTACGGTTGGGATTCCAGATTTACCCTTGAATTACGTAAGCGATAGTGATTTTCCGACGGCAAGAGTCCAACTCCAGAAGGTAACAGTAACATAATAGAGTCCGTAAAAAAGAGGGAGGAAATTGCAAAAGGGGAAAGTGCAAGAAGCGAGTCAGGCGCGAGTTCAATTACAAAACGAAGGGAGGGGAGACTACAAGAATCAGATGGATATTCCAGTATGGCTCTATCTAGACCGAGAAAAAGATGAAATTTTCAGGAAACTGGCCCATCCTTGGCATGTATCGTTACGCGTTCTGCTCTGGGCCATGCGGACCGGCCTGACGTTGACGAATGTCTATTTACGAAAGACAATAACATTATAGTATTGGACGAGGGTGAAAACTAGGTTAAAGGAATCCTGGAGAGCCGTACTGGTAAGAAGAAACGTTATGGGCGACAGCAACGAGAGTATCTGTTCGGGGAAAGGCGTATGGGTAACCTTCCGATGCGGATGAACTTGTATATGAAATTGGGGAGCCTTACTGCGGGAGTTTAAACGTAAGCATACGAGCCATTATCAGTTCGTAAAAATGCAGAGTCAAATAAACTAGAGCCGCGTTTCTAAATTATCAGGCGAAGACCTTGGTCCATCACGGTAGATATGATTTCTTTTAGTGAACCAAGGTATCTCATGGGTAGACCTAGTCCCACATGAAAACACTTAAATTATTAGGGGTCGAACGAAGTTTTTTAAGGTCGATCCAAACTCGGCACTACCAAGACGTGACGAAGCGACAACAGAAGAGAATAGGAACAAGAAAATTTTAAGCATATCATGTCTGAAAGAACGCAACAAATTCGTCCTTGATGTAAGGGACCAATGAGATTGAATGTGGCTCCAAGGACGACCAAAACTTCCTGGGCGATGGGAAAACCGAGCCGGAGACTCGAAGAGCCTCAAGCACGTCTATCGGATTGAAATCCTCTTTACGCCTAAAAAAATCAGTACACTGGAAAGCGAGGTCGAGCAAGGTGGTAAAAGAAGGGGATCCAAAAAAATGTCGAAATCACATCGATAGGCGCTCATCCCCTGAAACAATAAACCAACCACATCCCGCCACGCTTGGACCAATAGACCTCGAAGCTTCATTCGGGAGTTTTCAAATAGGACGCGAGGAACGGGTTAAAACGCGCCGTCTCTTTGGAAATATACAAGCATTCGGTCCATCATCAAATAGCTTGGCTGTGATTGTAACGGGGTGAATCGTTACATAACAATTTATAAGAAATTGTTAATAGAATATAACTATAAGAGTTATATTCTCAGAATATTGTCATAAGGACAATATTCTGTAGCACTTCCAAGTAGTCCCTAATTGGTTGATATAGGCCATTATATCAACCAACGAAGACGCGCCACGACAGACGCACGCAATGAGTGGTGAGCAGATAACTGATTTACACATTTGTATTTAGACATAGTTAGATGAAGATAAATAGTGATTTATTGCAGACATTAACTATTATAAATACAGTTCTACTTTTTACTCTAACCGAGTACTCGCTTCTTCTTACCGTCTTCCTCTGCACGTACGAGTGTACGTGAAGTTACGAGGCACCGCCTTATTCTGTTATCAGAATAAGTAGCTTGTACTGTCACCAGTACAAGCTTCAGGGTGCCCCGTTACACCTGGTAGCACTTCGTAGTCCGTCCAAGGACCGCGTTCACATCCAACATGAATATGTTGGATGATGAAGATGACCAAAGCTTTCACGCTACGCGTGACGGCTACTCCCATTTGAGCGATGTCGAATGGGATGCGGTTGAACGAATGGGTTCGACCATGGGCATCCATGCTGTTAGCGTCATGCTAGAGGCTCTCAATAGAGATGCCCAACATGCTACTATCGCCAAGTTCATTCAAAATGAACTTGACGCAGAACGCGAGAAAGTAGCCTTGCTTCACCAACAAGGTTCTCAACAAGCAGAGTTGTTGAGAGAACAAGGTGCTCAACAGTTTGAACTGTTGAGACAGCAGCAAGCTGCTGCTGGCGGGTCGATGCACTCGCGTCGACCCGAAACCTTGAAGATTGACATCTCAAAGTATAGATGGGTCGAAGAAGACTCCCTCCTGAGATGGTTCGTCGAATTGGATGACGCCATAAGGGCGCGTCGCATCGACGACGGGGATATGCAAGTTGCATTTGCCCAGTCAAATCTGGCAGGACGTGCCAAGACTTGGGCACTGGGGCTCAAGCTGCACGACCCATATGCGTTTGGGTCGTTGGAAGTCTTCAAGTCGCGGCTCAGACAAACGTTTGAACCGCCTAGAGCTGAGTTCAGAGCTCGAACCGAACTCTTGAAGCTCAAGCAGGGTAAGCGTGATGTGCACGCTTACGCTCAACATATACGACATCTCACGAGTTGTATAAGTTCCAATCCGGTGGATGAACACACGTTGGTTTCGGTGTTCATGCAGGGTCTTGCGGATGGTCCCGTCAAGACTCACCTGTTCCGGCTTGAACTAGATTCTCTAGAACAAGCCATTTCAATTGCGGAGCAGGAAGACTTCAGTATGAGACAGGCTCGCGCCAGCTCGACATCATATCGTCAACCGAGACGATATGACAACGGAGGTCCAGAGCCGATGGAACTCTGTTATGTAGAGAGCGAGAAGGCTCGCTCTACAGGCTACAAGAAGTTGCAGAGATGCAACAGATGTCAAAAGACAGGACACTACGCTTACGAGTGTAGTGCCCCTCGTCCAGTGTCTCGCGACACTGGGCGTAGTGACCGTCCACCCATGAGAAAGGGGCAGGGACGAGGGTCCGCAGTTGGTGCAAAGACGCAACAACGGGATGGACCGTCAAAAAACGGACAGGATCAGTAGGTGCGGAGCACCCTACTGATCCAGCAACGTCAAGAGAATTTGTAGGCCTCTTGATGAAGGTTGCTCCCAACACACAGACATTGTGCGTTGCTGCTCTAGGTAATGAGATCTCACTCATTACCTTGAAACTCGAAGTGACGAATAAGTTGTCCCTTCGAGCTCTAGTCGATTGTGGGGCGTCCAACAATTTTGTGCGACGCCAATCGCTAGAAGATGGTCACTTTAAATTCAGTGAATGTGACACACCTCCTACGAGGATGACGGTACGTCTTGCGACAGGCGCATCCGTAACCGTCATGAAGCGTATAGTGAAGATTCACTATACGCTAGAAGATACCCAATATGATGATGACTTTATCGTATTGGATTTGGATGACAAATTTGATGTCATCCTTGGAATACCGTGGCTCAGAAGGTACGAACCACGGGTAAACTGGCAACATCGGACAGTAACGATGCCTGCCGCTTGTTCATCAGATGGCCATCTGATGAACGTTTTGGAGCGTCCACAAGCGTGTGGATGTACTACGAGTGAGTGCGATGGCCTCACTTGTGGTACGGTCGTTAGTACGACTGCACAAAACCTTAGTGTACCAAACGGTTACACTTCGAAGCAAAGTTCCGGCGGCTGTGAGGAAACACAGGCTGCGCCGAAGGTCCACCACTCGAATAAGTCGGGTGGACTGGGACAAAGATGTATTCCTAGAGGGGAACATCTAGAAGAGAAACAATCGATCGCTCAGGTTAAGCGAAACGATAATCCTAGATCGACTGGAGAGTCTTTCGTAGAGGATCTCGCTGTGGTTGCGCAACCCCAGCTAGAGGAAGTAAAGGGAATAAGTCCCAAGATTACAAATACGGCGGAAATAAGTTCCCCGAAACCCGCGGGAATAAGTCCCCGGGAAGACGAAGGAATAAGTCCTTCGAAGCCTGAGGGAATAAGTCCCCAGGAAATGACAGAGACATTGAATGTCATAGTCAATAACGGATCATGTGTAGGCGCTTATACACTTGATCTGATTGCGCCTCCGAAGTTAACTTCGGAGATCACTCAGTTGCCAACGCTCGAACATAAAAGGTTCTTGCGTGATCTGCGTAGTGGCAAAGTCAAGCAGATCTGCATACTCGTCGCTGACGACGAGTATGTAACCGACATAAGGTCAGCAACAGTGTTTACTGAGAACGAGAGAGTTCTCAGTAGTTCATCTATGGACGAGAGTGTCCTAGATGAAAAGACACGAATTGAGCGATATGAGTCCCAATCATGGGAATCGCTCAAGGAAAATCCTCTCTATGAAGATTTGGTTGAATTCAAGGATGTATTCCCTGAAACTGTTCCGTGCGAATTACCGAAGGATAAAGGTATTCGACACGAAGTCGAGCTTAAACCAGGCTCGAAGTACTGTGTCATGAAGCAGTGGCCACTGCCTCGTGAACAAGTACTTGCGATCGACAAGTTCTTTGCCGATCGTTTAGCTGCGGGCCATGTGAGGGAATCAACTTCCCCACATAGCTCTCCGACCTTCTGTGTGCGAAAAGCAACAGGAGGGTGGCGGATAGTGCACGCGTTTAACAAATTGAACGCTGCAACGGTACCGGCTCAGACGCCGATACCGAGGAAGGACGTAATCATTGATGGTATGTCAAAGAGTACCATCTTTTCGTCCATGGATTTGATGGATGGCTTCTATCAAATCCTAATGCGGGAACGGGATATACCCTATACCGCAGTTAGCACGCCTAGCGGCATGCTCTGGGAATGGCTAGTAATGCCACAAGGGCTCAGTAATGCCCCTGCCACGTTCAACAGGTGTGTATCACATCTGTTGAGGCCAGTACGAGAATTCGCGCCGAGTTATTTCGATGACGTATTCATCCATAGTCGAGCTATGGATGGAAAGTCGGACGTTGAGGTTCACAGGTACCACGTCCGACAGGTTCTTAAAATCATGCGAAAGCATCAATTGTATGCTAACCTCAAGAAGTGTATATTTGCAGCAAACGAAATACCACTTCTTGGGTGCATCTTTGGTAAGAACGGTGTACGTCCTGATCCCGAAAAGATCAAGGCGATCACCGACTGGCCTGTGCCGGTCGATGTCAAAGGTCTTCGAAAATTCCTTGGGCTAGCGGCGTATTTGCATAAGTATTCACGCAATTACGCCGAGATGACTGTGCACCTCTCTCGTTTGTTGAAAAAGAACGAGAGGTGGTTATGGAACGCTGAATGTCAGCGCTCCTTTGAGGGTATCAATCAGAGCTTGATACAATCCCCAGTCCTAGCAATAGCCGATCAGGACAGACCATTTCATGTGGTCTGTGATGCCAGTGATTTCGCAATCGGCTGTGCATTAATGCAGTACGATCTTGAAGGCGTTGAACGCGTCGTCTGCTATCAGTCGCGTCAGCTGCAACCAGCTGAGCGGAACTATCCAGTGCATGCCAAGGAACTTCTTGCCATGAAGTATGCACTCGCGAAGTTCAGAGTCTATTTATTAGGAGATAGACCCTTCATTGTTTACACTGACCATGCGTCATTACGCACGGCAGTGAACAGCCCGCGCCTTTTGCAACGAATGGCGCGGTGGTTGTCACTCTTTGCGGAATACAACTTTACGGTCGAGTACAAACCAGGACGACTTAATGTCGTCGCTGATGCACTCTCACGTCGTCCCGACTTTGAAACAGTCGCGAAACCCAACAGTGAGACAGTCACTGTTGCGGTTATGACGTCCTCAGTTCCATCTACAACGTTGTATGATGATGTGAGGCGGGCATACGCCCAAGATGGTGAGATAGTGAAGTTGTTGTCACATCTCTCCCAACCATCTCGAGAATCGTTGAAACGATTGTCGTCTGCGTATCGATCTGCATCAGATCGATACACTACTCGCAACGGGTTTCTGTATTATACAGCCGTTTCTGGTGACACACCACGTGTTGTCATTCCAGATGATACTGATCTGCGTTTGCGGATCATGTTCGAGTATCACGATGCTCCTATAGGAGGACATCGTGGCCGAGAGAAAACATATCTCACGGTAAGTCGAGACTTTTACTGGCCCCGCCAGTATCAGTTTGTGCGAAAGTATGTTCGCGCATGCGAAGTCTGCCAACGAGTGAAGTCAAGTCCTTCACTGCGTGCACCTTTACAGCCTCTACCGGTTCCGGCTGAGTGCTGGGAATCCATCTCAATGGATTTCGTCTTCGGGTTACCCAAAGACGCACGCGGGAATACGGGTATTCTCGTATTTGTTGACAGATTCAGCAAAATGGTACACCTTGTAGCTGTACCAGAGACAATCACGGCAAGTGGCTGTGCTTGTGTCTTTATTGACACCATCTTCCGACTTCATGGGTTGCCCCCGTGAACTCGTATCAGACAGAGATCCACGATTCACTGCTGATTTCTGGCGTTCCGTGTTCAAATCACTCGGAACGCGCTTGAAGATGTCAACATCTGATCATCCAGAGTCGGATGGTCAGACGGAACGTGCCAATCGTGTCCTTGAAGAGATACTTCGAGGATACGTACACTCCTTTAAGAGTTGGAGTGAGTTTTTGCCAATGGTAGAGTTTGCCATCAACAACTCGGTGCATGCGTCCACGACACATACACCGTTTTACGTGAATGGCTTGCGCCATCCGCGTATACCCACCTTACTAGAGTGTAACTCTGGTTTAAGGGGGAGAGGGACTCGCGCGAGCAAAAACCGATTTGGTTCACGCTCATCACGCTCTGACGAAGAAGTCATTGCGTTTGATGCCGATATCGATAACATCGATATCGAAGAAGATGATGCCAGTGAGAGTGCGGAAGCCCTCACTGAAGACAATGATCCCAGTGAGAGTGCGGAAGCCCTCACTGAAGAAAAGGTTGTTGTTGCTGCAGTGCGCTCACAGCACACTGAAGCTAACGAGTCATCAGATGAGTTCATACTGGCTCGTGAAACGGTAGTCCGTTTTGTGCAAGACTCCATCGCCGAAGCGGTGGATAAGCAAAAGCAAAACGCTGACAAGAATGGAAGGGCAAACACTCTTTTATTTAATAAAGGTGACTTAGTCCTACTGTCTACGGTTAATCTACCAAAGCATGTAGTGACTAACTTGGGTAGCAGTAAACTACTACCCAAGTACATTGGCCCATTTCGTGTATTGCACCGCCTAGGCAATGCATACACGATCGAGTTACCACGTAAGATGCGAACGCATCCCACGTTTTACGTTGGTCGGCTTAAGCCGTACCATCAGTACGCTGCTTCTTCCGATGAAGAACGCCCTTGCGCTCAAGCATCTCGCAGAGAGCCTTGTGCTCCCGATGGTGGGCATCAACAAGGGTCTGAAGAGCAGTTATCTCAGCCCGAGACCGATCAACAATCCCACGAGCTACCCTTAGCTCGTCACGAAGAGATGTCAGAGATCTCTCGTTCTCAAGCTGAGCAAAGGCAAACTCAGCTCGATGCTTCGAGGCAGTGTCCACCATCTGGAGACGCCTATTCCGCTCATGCTCGAGATCGTCGCGTAACCCTTGCGTTACGCGATCAAAGAAGCTCTCGGGAACACACCGATCCACATGATCGTGTGGAGAGCGTCTTTCCTCCTCCTCCACCTCCATTAGAGGACTCTCGCGGTGGCCAGCGCTATCTAGTAGAGCAGCTGTTGAACCACCGCGACGTGAACGGACGTCGGACGAGTTACCTCGTCCGGTGGCGCGGCTATCCCCCGTCCTGGGATTCTTGGGAGCCCCGCTCCCAATTGATGGTTGACGTACTGGGTCTGGTCGAGCAGTACGACGCGACACATCCTGTGCCGCAGAAGGACCGCCGGAGAAAGTCTTCCCGGCACGGTCGTAAAGGGATTTCAGGTTGTCAATCCCTTCGTACATCTCAGTAGAGACACGTACGCGCCACCACGGGCTGGTAAGGAGGTAAGCCTCCTTAGGTGCTCGTGCAGAGTTGTTCACACAACATGGGCACGAGTCTCCCCAAGAGAGGCAGGGTAATCCTTTCTCCCTTGACAGACGATGCAGCTTGTAGCGTGCACCTGTCGGGGTTCGCTTTTCAAACTTATCACGAGCTTTGATAAGTTTGTCGTTCCAAGCGTCACGACCTACATCCTCGAGATTATGGATGTAGGCGTTCCACGCCTGAAGTAGTGAGGGACCATCACGTTTGTGATTCCCACTGTACCATCGATGTCTGAAGAAAGCATCGATGAAGAACTTCATGTTCAGCGCGATAGTCTTTCGCGCTGGGGTCAAGGTGATGGATCCTTGACGAATCGAACAATCGTGTTCGATAACGATCACTCGTCGTCGCCGACAAGTGATCCATGACGGATTTAGGAGGCATCCATGCCTTCTTTTCTGGAGCGAGACGCAACACATTGCGGTCCCGCTCTTCCTGCGACGTGCCGACAGAAGTACTGGCACCTCGCTGTGAAGTGGTGTCCATAGGAGAACCGACACCACTATTAGCGCCCGAGTCTCGCGACCTCGAGCGCCTTCGCTTCGGCGATGGTTCATCTGACTCATCAGATGAACCAAAGATGCTGCGACGCAAAGCATCGTCCATGCCACGCTTGGCAGGCGGCTTGGATTCAATTGCCGTCGATACGGATCCGTCATCCGTATCAGGAGAGTACGAGACACCGAGCTCGTACTCTGTGAAGACACGAGTGTCTTCATGACCAGCGCCTGCATCACCAGGTGATACAGGCTGAGTCGATTCAGCAACCGATGGGATATCAGTTGCTGTAGTTTCTGCTTCGGCGTCCGCACAGATACGTGCAGACGCGCTCTCGGCGGCCTTGCTCGCGCATCGCATGGGCTTGTTTACCATGCGATGAGATGTTGGAAAGTGGACGCGGACCAACAAGTGCAAACCCCGTCCCAAATGATTTGGGACGAGTATCCATTTAGTCAATCAGTCACTAAAGTGACTGATGGTTAAGGGGGTGATGTAACGGGGTGAATCGTTACATAACAATTTATAAGAAATTGTTAATAGAATATAACTATAAGAGTTATATTCTCAGAATATTGTCATAAGGACAATATTCTGTAGCACTTCCAAGTAGTCCCTAATTGGTTGATATAGGCCATTATATCAACCAACGAAGACGCGCCACGACAGACGCACGCAATGAGTGGTGAGCAGATAACTGATTTACACATTTGTATTTAGACATAGTTAGATGAAGATAAATAGTGATTTATTGCAGACATTAACTATTATAAATACAGTTCTACTTTTTACTCTAACCGAGTACTCGCTTCTTCTTACCGTCTTCCTCTGCACGTACGAGTGTACGTGAAGTTACGAGGCACCGCCTTATTCTGTTATCAGAATAAGTAGCTTGTACTGTCACCAGTACAAGCTTCAGGGTGCCCCGTTACAGTGGTCTTCATTATTCCGCCCGTAGGTTGAGGCAGACTTAGCATTACAGACCCTCGATCGAAGTGACACGTATGGCAGTGGATTTATGACAAACTGCTTAAGCTCGGCGGCCAGTAAGCCCTTAGCCACATGGGGGTTGGGATAGGAGGCCTTCCACATTATAAGAAGGTCGACGTGACCGTCTATTGGACCGAATAATCCCCTAGGCACGTTCAGACGGTCGTCTTGGTCGCTCGGACTCATCATTACGATGCTTAACGAGCTGAACAGATCCACGGTCAATGGTGCCGCTCCACAGTGGTAAGAGTCTTCGATTGCACACGGCGGGGATTGTGGTGGTCTTGGGAAGTGAGTGAACATGTGCCGGGTCCGGGATCTGAAGTACTTCCGGATGTCAGGGTATTTTAATTTCCAGAAAACGGCTCATTGTCCGAGTCCGAAGACCCGAACATCGCTCGCTTTAGCAAATGTTTGAATTAATAGCACATCTCGTGGCCGAAGCCGCGACTGGCGCGGTGGCCGAATGACTCGAAGTCTCAATCTATTGTCCACTTGAAAACAGGTGGACCATAAGATTTGATAAATAGCGGCGAAGCCAAAGGTGTTAAAATCTTAGTGGAGCGGCGACCAGAAGACCACAACTTGGCCAGTTCACCCCACTTGAGCCGTCGCCGAAAGTATCCAGCACCACCGGAGAAGACGGACCGCCGGAACTTTACGAGGGACAAATAGACGAAGCAACGGTGGCTGATGCCTGAAGATTCGAGGGGTTCCTCGATGCTGCGGACGCTCGGGCGTATCTTCACTGTGGATGGTTTCCCGAGTTCTTGAAAGATCGAGCATCCCGAAATGGGCCCTTCCCCCCCCCTTTTTTTCCTTTGGCGAAATGTCAATTTACAAACCAAGTATGTAACGGGGTGAACCGTTACATATCAATTTATAAGACATTGTTAATAGAATATAACTATAAGAGGTATATTCTCAGAATATTGTCATAAGGAAAAATATTATGCAGCACTTACGAGTAGTTCCTAATTGGTTGATATAGGCCATTATATCAACCAACGAAGACGCGCCACGACAGACGCACGCAATGAGTGGTGAGCAGATAGTTGATATACACATTTGTATTTAGACATAGTTAGATGAGGATAAATAGTGATTTATTGCAGACATTAACTATACTGAATACAGTTCTACTTTTTACTTAAACTAAGTACTCGCTTCTTCTTACCGTCTTCCTCTGCACGTACCAGTGTACGTGAAGTTACGCGGCACCGCCTTATTCTGTCATCAGAATAAGTAGCTTGTACTGTCACCAGTACAAACTTCAGGGTGCCTCGTTACAACTGGTAGCACTTCGTAGTCCGTCAAGGACCACGTTCGCATTTAACATGAATTTGTTGGATGATGAAGACGACCAAAGCTTTCACGCTACGCGTGACGGCTACTCCCATTTGAGCGATGTCGAGTGAGATGTGGTTGAACGAATGGGTTCAAGCATGGGCATCCACGCTGTTAGCGTCATGCTAGAGGCTCATAATAGAGATGCCCAACATGCTACTATCGCCAAGTTCATTCAAAATGAACTTGACGCAGAACGCGAGAAAGTATCCTTGCTTCACCAACAAGGTTCTCAACAAGCAAAGTTGTTGAGAGAACAGGGTGCTCAACAGTTTGAACTGTCGAGACAGCAGCAGGCTGCTGCTGGTGGGTCGATGCATTCGCGTCGACCCGAAACCTTGAAGATTGACATCTCCAAGTATAGGGGAGTCGAAGAGGGCTCCCTCTTGAGATGGTTCGTCGAATTGGATGACGCCATAAGGGCGCGTCGCATCGACGACGGGGATATGCAAGTTGCATTTGCCCAGTCAAATCTGGCAGGACGTGCCAAGACTTGGGCACTGGGGCTCAAGTTGCACGACCCATATGCGTTTGGGTCGTTGGAAGTCTTCAAGTCGCGGCTCAGACAAACGTTTGAACCGCCTAGAGCTGAGTTCAGAGCTCGAACCGAACTCTTGAAGCTCAAGCAGGGTAAGCGTGATGTGCATGTCTGAGACAGGCTCACGCCAGTTGGACATCATATCGTCAACCGAGACGACATGACATCGGAGGTCCAGAGCCGATGGAACTCTGTTATGTAGAGAGCGAGAAGGCTTGCTCTACAGACTACAAGAAGTTGCAGAAATGCAACAGATGTCAGAAGACAGGACACTACGCTTACGAGTGTAGTGCCCCTCGTCCAGTGTCTCGCAACACTGGGCGTAGTGACCGTCCACTCATGAGAAAGGGGCAGGGACGAGGGTCCGCTGTTGGTGCAAAGACGCAACAACGGGATGGACCGTCAAAACAAGGACACGATCAGTAGGTGCGGAACACCCTACTGGTCCAGCAACGTCAAGAGAATTTGTGGGCCTCTTGATGAAGGTTGCTCCCAACACACAAACGTTGTGCGTTGCTGCTCTAGGTAATGAGATCTCACTCATTACCTTGAAACTCGAAGTGACACATAAGTTGTCCCTTCGAGCTCTGGTCGATTGCGGGGCGTCCAACAACTTTGTGCAACGCCAATCGCTAGAAGATGGTCACTTTAAGTTCAGTGAATGTGACACACCTCCTACGAGGATGACGGTACGTCTTGCGACAGGCGCATCCGTAACCGTCATGAAGCGTATAGTGAAGATCCACTATACGCTAGAAGATACCCAATATGATGATGACTTTATCGTATTGGATTTGGATGACAAATTTGATGTCATCCTTGGAATACCGTGGCTCAGAAGGTACGAACCACGGGTAAACTGGTAACATCGAACAGTAACGATGCCTGCCGCTTGTTCATCAGGTTGCCATCTGATGAACGTTTTGGAGCGTCCATAAGCGTGTGGATGTACTACGAGTGAGTGCGATGGCCTCACTTATGGTACGGTCGTTAGTACGACTGCACGAAACCTTAGTGTAACAAACAGTTACACTTCGGAGCAAAGTTCCGGCGGCTGTGAGGAAACACAGGCTGCGCCGAAGGTCCACCGCTCGAATAAGTCGGGTGGACTGGGACAAAGATGTATCCCTAGCGGGGAACGTCTAGAAGAGAAACGATCGATCGCTCAGGTTAAGCGAAACGATAATCCTAGATCGACTGGAGAGTCTTTCGTAGAGGATCTCGCTGTGGTTGCGCAACCACAGCTAGAGGAAGTAAAGGGAATAAGTCCCAAGATTACAAATACGGCGGAAATAAGTTCCCCGAAACCCGCGGGAATAAGTCCCCGGGAAGCCGAAGGAATAAGCCCTTCGAGGCCTGAGGGAATAAGTCCCCAGGAAATGACAGAGACATTGAATGTCATAGTCAATAACGGATCAAGTGTAGGCGCTTATACACTTGATCTGATTGCGCCTCCGAAGTTGACTTCGGAGATCACTCAGTTGCCAACGCTCGAACATAAAAGGTTCTTGCGTGATCTGCGTAGTGGCAAAGTCAAGCAGATCTGCGTACTCGTCGCTGACGACGAGTGTGTAACCGACATAAGGTCAGCAACAGTGTTTACTGAGAACGAGAGAGTTCTCAGTAGTTCATCAATGGACGAGAGTGTCCTGGATGAAAAGACACGAGTTGAGCGATATGACTCCCAATCGTGGGAATCGCTCAAGACAAATCCTCCCTATGAAGATTTGGTTGAATTCAAGGATGTATTCCCTGAAACTGTTCCGTGCGAGTTACCAAAGGATAAAGGTATTCGACACGAGGTCGAGCTTAAACCAGGCTCGAAGTACTGTGTCATGAAGCAGTGACCACTGCCTCGTGAACAAGTACTTGCGATCGACAAATTCTTTGCCGATCGTTTAGCTGCGGGCCATGTGAGGGAATCAACTTCCCCACATAGCTCTCCGACCTTCTGTGTGCAAAAAGCAACAGGAGGGTGGCGGATTGTGCATGCATTCAACAAGTTAAATGCTGCAACGTTATCGGCTCAGACGCCGATACCAAGGAAGGACGTAATCGTTAATGGTATGTCAAAGAGTACCATCTTTTCGTCCATGGATTTGATGGATGGCTTCTATCAAATCCTTATGCGAGAACAGGATATACCCTATACCGCAGTTAGAACGCCTAGCGGCATGCTCTAGGAATGGCTAGTAATGCCACAAGAGCTTAGTAATGCCCCTGTCACGTTCAACAGATGTGTATCACATCTGTTGAGACCAGTACGAGAATTCGCGCCGAGTTATTTCGATGACGTACTCATCCATAGCCGAGCTATGGATGGAAAGTCGGACGTTGAGGTTCACAGGTACCACGTCCGACAGGTTCTTACAATCATGCGAAAGCATTAATTGTATGCAAACCTCAAGAAGTGTATATTTGCAGCAAACGAAATACCACTTCTTGGGTGCATCTTTGGTACGAACGGTGTACGTCCTGATCCCGAAAAGATCAAGGCGATCACCGACTGGCCTGTGCCGGTTGATGTCAAAGGTCTTCGAAAATTCCTTGGGCTAGCGGCGTATTTGCATAAGTATTCACGCAATTACGCCGAGATAGCTGTGCACCTCTCTCGTTTGTTGAAAAAGAACGAGAGGTGGTTATGGAACGCTGAATGTTAGCGCTCCTTTGATGGTATCAAGCAGAGCTTGATACAATCCCCAGTCCTAGCAATCGCCGATCAGGACAGGCCATTTCATGTGGTCTGTGATGCCAGCGATTTCGCAATCGGCTGTGCATTAATGCAGTACGACCTAGAAGGCGTTGAACGCGTCGTCTGCTATCAGTCGCGTCAGCTGCAACCAGCTGAGCGGAACTATCCAGTGCATGCCAAGGAACTCCTTGCCATGAAGTATGCACTCGCGAAGTTCAGAGTCGATCTATCAGGAGATAGACCCTTCATTGTTTACACAGACCATGCGTCATTACGCACGGCAGTGAACAGCCCGCACCTTTCACAACGTATGGCGCGGTGGTTGTCATTCTTTGCAGAATACAACTTTACGGTCGAGTACAAACCAGAACGACTTAATGTCGTCGCTGATGCGCTCTCACGTCATCCCGACTTTGAAATAGTCGCGAAACCCAACAGTGAGACAGTCACTGTTGCGGTTATGACGTCCTCTGTCCCATCTACAACGTTGTACGATGATGTGAGGCGGGCATACGCCCAAGATGGTGAGATTTTGAAGTTGTTGACACATCTCTCCCAGCCATCTCAAGAATCGTTGAAACGATTGTCGTCTGCGTATCGATCTGCATCAGATCGATACACTACTCGCAACGGGTTTCTGTATTATACAGCCGTTTCTGGTGACACACCACGTGTTGTCATTCCAGATGATACTGATCTGCGTTTGCGTATCATGTTCGAGTATCACGATGCTCCTATAGGAGGACATCGTGGCCGTGAGAAAACATATCTCACGGTGAGTCGAGAGTTGTACTGGCCCCGCCAGTATCAGTTTGTGCGAAAGTATGTTCGCGCATGCGAAGTCTGTCAACGAGTGAAGTCAAGTCCTTCACTGCGTGCACCTTTACAGCCTCTACCGGTTCCGGCAGAGTGCTGGGAATCCATCTCAATAGATTTCGTCTTCGGGTTACCCAAAGACGCACGCGGGAATACGGGTATTCTTGTATTTGTTGACAGATTCAGCGAAATGGTACACCTTGTGGCTGTACCAGAGTCAATCACAGCAAGTGGCTGTGCTTGTGTATTTTTCGACACCATCTTCCGACTTCATGGGTTGCCCCGTGAGCTCGTATCAGACAGAGATTCACGCTACACTGCGGATTTCTGGCGTTCCGTGTTCAAATCACTCGGAACGCGCTTGAATAAGTCGACATCTGATCATCCAGAGTCAGATGGTCAGACGGAACGAGCCAATCGTGTCCTTGAAGAGATACTTCGACGATACGTACACTCCTTTAAGAGTTGGAGTGAGTTTTTGCCAATGGTAGAGTTTGCCATTAACAACTCGGTGCATGCGTCCACGACACATACACCGTTTTACGTGAATGGCTTGCGCCATCCGCGTGCACCCACCTTACTAGAGTGTAAATCTGGTTTAGGGGGGAGAGACTCGCGCGATCACGAAACGATTTGGTTTTACGCTCATCACACTCTGACGATGAGGTCAGTGCGTTTGATGCCGATATCGACAACATCGATATCGATGAAGATGATGCCAGTGAGTGCGAGGAAGCCCTCACTGAAGAAAAGGTTGATGTCGCTGCAGTGCACTCACAGCGCACTGAAGTTAACGAGTCAGCAGATGAGTTCATACTGGCTCGTGAAAAACGGTAGTCCGTTTTGTGCAAGACTCCATCGCCGAAGCTGTGGATAAGTAGAAGCAAAACGCAGACAAGAATGGAAGGGCAAACACTCTTTTATTTAATAAAGGTGAATTAGTCCTACTGTCTACGGTTAACCTACCAAAGCATGTAGTGACTAACTTGGGTAGCAGTAAACTACTATCCAAGTACATCGGCCCATTTCATGTATTGCACCGCCTAGGCAATGCATACACGATCGAGTTACCACGTAAGATGCGAACGCATCCCACGTTTTACGTTGGTCGGCTTAAGCCGTACCATCAGTACGCTGCTTCTGCCGATGAAGAACGCCCTTGCGCTCAAGCATCTCGCAGAGAGCCTTGTGCTCCCGATGGTGGGCATCGACAAGGGTCTGAAGAGCAGTTATCTCATCCCGAGACCGATCAACAATCCCACGAGCTACCCTTAGCTCGTCACGAAGAGATGTCAGAGCTCTCTCGTTCTCAAGCTGAGAAAAGGCAAACTCAGCTCGATGCTTCGAGACAGTGTCCGCCATTTGGAGACGCCTGTCCCGCTCATGTTCGAGATCGTCGCGTAACCCTTGCGTTACGCGATCAAAGAAGCTCTCGGGAACACACGGATCCACATGATTGTGTGGAGAGCGTCTTTCCTCCTCCTCCACCTCCATTAGAGGACTCTAGCGGTGACCAGCGCTATCAGGTTGAGCAGCTGTTGAACCACCGCGATGTGAACGGACGTCGGACGAGTTATCTCGTCCGGTGGCGCGGCTATCCCTCGTCCTGGGATACTTGGGAGCCCCGCTCCCAACTGATGGTTGACGTACTGGGTCTGGTTGAGCAGTACGATGCGGCACATCCTGTACCGCAGAAGGACCGCCGGAGAAAGTCTTCCCGGCACGGTCGTAAAGGGATTTTAGGTTGTCAATCCCTTCGTACATCTCAGTAGAGATACGCACGCGCCACCACGGGCTAGTAAGGAGGTAAGCCTCCTTAGGTGCTCGTGCAGAGTTGTTCACACAACATGGGCACGAGTCTCCCCAAGAGAGGCAAGGTAATTCTTTCTCCCTTGACAGACGATGCAGCTTGTAGCGTGCACCTGTCGAAGTTCGCTTTTCAAACTTATCACGAGCTTTGATAAGTTTGTCGTTGAGGGACCATTACGCTTGTGATTCCCACTGTACCATCGATGTCTAAAGAAAGCATCGATGAAGAACTCATGTTCAGCGCGATAGTCTTTCGCGCTGGGGTCAAGGTGATGGATCCTTGACGAATCGAACAATCGTGTTCGATAACGATCACTCGTCGTCGCCGACAAGTGATCCATGACGGATTTAGGAGGCATCCATTCCTTCTTCTCAGGAGCGAGACGCAAGACATTGCGGTCCCGCTCGTCCTGCGACGTGCCGACAGAAGGACTGGCACCTCGTTGCGAAGTGGTGTCCATAGGAGAACCGACACCACTGTTAGCGCCCGAGTCTCGCGACCTCGAGCGCCTTCGCTTCGGCATGGTTCATCAGATTCGTCAGATGAACCAAAGATGCTACGACGCATAACATCATCCATGCCACGCTTGGCAGGCGGCTTGGATTCGATTGCCGTCGATACGGATCCGTCTTCCGTATCAGGAGAGTACGAGACACCGAGCTCATACTCTGTGAAGACATGAGTGTCTTCATGACGAGCGCCTGCGTCACCAAGTGAAACAGGCTGAGTCGCTTCAGCAACCGATGATACATCAGTTGCTGTGGTTTCTGCTTCGGCGTCCGCACAGAGACGTGCAGACGCGCTCTCGGCG
Organism: Peronospora matthiolae; assembly: GCA_921007115.2. Lineage (NCBI taxonomy): Eukaryota > Oomycota > Peronosporomycetes > Peronosporales > Peronosporaceae > Peronospora > Peronospora matthiolae. The sequence goes on along the minus strand of CAKLBY020000119.1, from coordinate 164,717 downwards.
GCCTTGCTCGCGCATCGCATGGGCTTGTTGACCAAGCGATAAGATGTTGGAAAGTGGACTCGGACCAACAAGTGCAAACCCTGTCCCAAACGATTTGGGATGAGTATCCGTTTATTCAATCAGTCACTAAAGTGACTGATGGTTGGGGGGTGATGTAACGGGGTGAACCGTTACATATCAATTTATAAGACATTGTTAATAGAATATAACTATAAGAGTTATATTCTCAGAATATTGTCATAAGGAAAAATATTATGCAGCACTTACGAGTAGTTCCTAATTGGTTGATATAGGCCATTATATCAACCAACGAAGACGCGCCACGATAGACGCACGCAATGAGTGGTGAGCAGATAGTTGATATACACATTTGTAGTTAGACATAGTTAGATGAGGAAAAACAGGGGGTTTGTTAACAGACATTAACTATTATGAATGCAGTTCTACTTTTTACTTTAACCAAGTACTCGCTTATCCTTACCGTCTTCCTCTGCACGTACCAGTGTACGTGAAGTTACGCGGCACCGCCTCATTCTGTCATCAGAATAAGTAGCTTGTGCTTTCATCAGTACAAGCTTCAGGGTGCCCCGTTACAAAGTACTTGTCAGATGCATAAGACGCGTCGACGACTGATTATCGTATAAACGTTGTCTGCTCCCAGGTTCACATCGCGCCTGCAGCGAACGTCAGTTTCGGAGAGCTGATAATGATGGTGGAATGGAGCTTTTGTAGAAGATCTAATCAGCGTGATCGAATCGAGCGACCCATTTGGCAATACCAGTTTAGAGCTGGTTCAATCAGCAAATTACCGTCGTATGAACCCAAGCGGGTGACTTAGTCTGGGGAAAAGCAGGAAACAAGTGCAGCTTGTAGCACCTTATGAACACGAGAACTGGCTGTTTGACGTCACCCTCACGGTTTGGAAATAAATTCACGCCATTATGGAAGTTGGAATGCTACAGACTGATGTGAACCCACTTTAAGGTGCGGAATTTTACGGAGATTACGAATCTGCTCGAACCAAACGATTGCATCATTTTTGAATTCACGGTAGTCAAACGCGCGGCGATCGAGTCCACGCATCGGCCGTTTAGTATTCTCGTAGTCATCGTCACTGTCCGAATCCCACGTCGGCGCATGAGGTCGGACAATCTCCTGCTCGTCTTTGGAGTATACGTCTTGTTCTTCTTTCGCTGTCTCCAGCTCGAGCTCAAGCTCTCTTTGTTCCTGTTCCTCTTTCTTCCTCCTCGACGACGACAGAAACGACAGCGTTCTCCCCCGGTCCTTCGTCCTTGTGCAGAGCTGGTGAAAGCTGGCGTGAACCTCATTGTGATACTCCGGTTGTCTGCTAACCATGCACTTTTTTGAGAAGCGCTTCCACAATGAGCAACTCGTCACCGGTGGCTTCATCAAGTATCACTGGTACCGCTTTCGCCACCGGTCGACTGTTAAACCGCACAGGGTTTGGCACAAAGTGGCTTCACAAATCGATGTCGAAGCTCGGGTGCAACTTAAGTAGCGCTCGTTTACCAAGTAGACCGCGAGGAGATTCCCCTGTTTCTTCCGGTCGTTGATCCACCACTTCAGATGCTCGACCATTGCCAGGTCAAATTGAAAGCTCTTGAGGATTTGGGCCACCAGGCTCGAGCGGCACCGAAATTAATCTTTTAGTAGTTTTGATCAGCTACACTAGTAATTGGAGTTTGGAGAAGTTGATGCAAGCTGCGCTCACAAGCCTCCACACGGCGTGGATGTGCCGCCACGAAATGTTGAAGATTGATCAAAATCTTACGCACGGAGTAAATCACATACGAGATTGTACAGGGTTCCATGGTGGCGGTGACCGGGAGGCCAGGAGATGCGACTGACAGGGCAGAGGCTACCGATGAACCTTCATCATGGCTTACTTCTATATGACGTAACCGACGCCATAAGGTTACCCTCGACGACTGGCGGACCTATAAAGATGAGACCTGGTCAGATATAGGCAGATGAATGGTCGATGGCGGAATCATTATGTGCACCTATTTGCCTAGAGCGATTTTCCTGCCCACCGGACGAGGTAGCTCGTCCGACGTCCTTTTACATCGCATTTCGGAGTAGTCATTTCACTAGGAAGCGTTAACCACCGCGAGTGTCAACCAGTGGATGAGGTAGGGGATAAATAACATCCTCCGATGGATTTGCGGGGACAATGTGATCTGAATTTAGCTCGACCGTGTATCGTATTATTGGCGCGAGGACCTCGACACAAGATATTGGATTTTTTGCTAGGGAATGTGAACAGTCTGAGCTTATATCAGGGGAAGAAAAAAGCAGAAAAATCCTTTGCTCGGCTTGCAAATAAGCGGGCTCAGCGTTGTTAGTCACTTTGTGCCAAGGTAGGTTTACAAAAGATACGGGACTAATTTGATCTGATTGGACAAAAATAACGCCTTCCCTTCCATTCATGTCAGCATTTAGTTTTAATCTCTTGAACGCGTTGTCCATTATCTTCAAAATTTCCACCCCAAGCACAGCCTCATCCGCCTCTACGATAGAGTCTTGAACTAAACGGGCAAATGTTATGCGATCCAGTATGAATTTATCTGCTGACTCTCTGTCTTGAGCTACAGTGTTTTCACATTTACCATTGCAAGATCAATTGCGCTTCTGTGAGTGTGTCTTTGGACACACTAGGCGTGATACTAATTTTATCATTATTGTGGCCAGTAAGAGCATCTTCGCTCTTAATTTTCTCTTCTCCACCAAAGTCGATGTGATCAACATCGGCGTCGAACGAGTCCCTCTACCCTTTCACGATAATCACAGCATGGCTAGGTTGGAAGACGCGGATGTCGCAGGTCATACATAAAGAACGGCGTGCGTCGTCGACGCATGAACTTACTTGTTAACGTAAAACTCCACCATCGGCAAAAAAGCGCTCCGTTTCGTAATGAAATTGACGCATCCTTAACAGATCCCCTTTGGGGGGGATGATTGGCACGTCCGGTTTGATTAACTGTTTCAAGATGGTCATACATGGACATTTATAAGCACGCTCCAAGTTTTTTAAACACGAAAATGTAGAGCTCAGCTTTGAACCGCAGGTCCCGATCGGAAACGTGTTCAAGAAGCAAACGAGGAAGGCAAAGACCGTGCCAATAAAGACATGTGGAGAATCCGATGCTGAATTGATTCGGGAACAGAAACCAGATGTACCATCTTGATGAAGCTGTCAACGAACACAATAATACTAATATTCTTGTGTGTGTTAGCAAAGAAGTCAAAGACAAAGTCCACATAGACAGCGTCCAAGCACTCTACAAAGATGTGCAGAGGCTTCAAAAGGGCAAGAAGGGAAGGACTGGAATTCATTTGTTGACAGACCTCACAGCGTAGAATATACTTGCGCACGAACTGATACTGGCGTAGCGAGTAAAAAACTGCGACTCACGGTGAGATGTTCCTTTTTTCGACCACGATGGCCACCAACAGGAGAGTCATGCCACTCATACATAACAAGCAATCGTTTGTCACCATGATTTGGTATGGCGACACACCCTGTTTCGCCGGCAACAGCCAAATAGCGGAGTAAGCCACTGCAAACTGTATATCTAGACTTAGAGGATCGATGTACAAGTGACAATTGTTCGAGGCTCTTCCCGGATAGATGCGCCAAATGGTGCATTAAACGCACAATCTTCGAATCAAATTCTTTTCGTACACCTTACAATAAGGTTGACGATGAGACAATCAAAGTAAATCCTGCAACAGTGGTCTGACCAGTATCGAGTGGCGCAGCCGGTTCGAAGTCCGGCAGGAGCGAGAGTGCGTAGGCGACGACATTAAGTCATCCATGGCTCTTAAATTGACAGATAAGGTTTCTCCGCAGTAAATTATATCCGCCTCGCCATCCGCTGCAAGTTTTTATGGGCTGATTTCAGTCAAACGTATTGACGCATGGTCCGTACAATCGATGAAGGGTCTATCGCGTAGCAGATAGAATTACAACTTTTCATAGCAAACTTCATGGCAAATAGTTCCTTGTCATGCACTGGATAATTAAGGCTTAGCTGCTTGCAGATGACGCTATTGGCAACATACGACGCGCTCCGCGCCGTCTATATCGACGTACACTGATGCAAAAACCAATTACCAATTAGTAATAGCAGGCATTACAGACCATCTTCAGCTGTGATGGAGTGGGTTGCCAAAGCAGCTTGACGAGACCCGAAAACACTCACTGTGTCGGACTGCCGACTTTCAAAGGGTGTACCTTGGTGCCGCTTCTAGACCTTTACTAATCTTGTGAACCTGTCGGCTGGTAAATTTAACTCTCCGGAGGACTTATTTATAATTATAGACGTCGGCACTGACGGAGGTCAACCTGGGGTCTAAAACAGATATGCTTCAGCCGGGGTCCAATGTAGGCGGCCACTCGATCGACTTGGTCGAGAGTAATCTTGTAAACAGTTGCCTCAGGTTCTAATTGCGCCTGCTCATTACTTGTCTTAGTGGTGTTAACTGCCTGGCCTTTACGTTTCTTTTCCCTTACCAATGGGGTATAAAAACCGCTTCCTATAGCAGGCTTGAGTTGTGGGGTGCTACTCTACGAACCCATAGGCCAATGTACTTCCTGAGGTTCTACTTACGCTCGGGTCTTACTGACAACAGTCTATCCGACGGGCGGGTCAAAAAGATTTCTGGCCTGGATCAGGTCGGTAGACTTACAAGTTTCTTAGCGCAAGACACGTCGTGATGCTGAGATCGCAAATTGAGCAGTATATAATACTGTCCTATCCGTTAAGCTCCTTTACTCTATCTTTGCCTTGCACCTGGGCTCGCTATTATGAGTGGCCAGGAGCCACCAGACCTTGAAACACCAAGTCGACCTATAAGTGAACAGGTTGGCCAATGGGTGGCCAGGTTAGACTACGGTGGATAGAGGTCCACCTTTGGCAATCCGGCCGACGGACGAGTGGTTGAGAACGATTCAATCGGTACCGTTTAATTTGTACCGTTAGTCGATTTGACCCCGTTAGCAGTAAACTTAACCACTCGTCACGTTTTAGACCCAACGGCCGTTCTTTACCTGTGACCCCTTAAGTTTCCGGTCCATTTCCCGGCCGCGAGGTCTCATGTCAGTCCGGCTCTTCGACTTTCGAGTCCATCATTATGAATACTAGCTTCTTCTCAGAATGTTCTGTCTTGGTCTGCGATCTTTAAATTGTAAATTGCATCAAGTTCGGCCTGTATTAATACAGAAACTCTGACACTCAGCATCCCGCGAAAACTTCGCGTTCTTTTTATATAATACGAGAGAATTATACGTTCATCTCGGCGGTATTAGTCGAAAACTTGTGTAGATGGGCCGCTAGACCAAGGCGCTTCCGAAGTCCCTTGACATCGAAAGGTACAGGCCAGTCAGTGATCTCTTTGTTCTTTTCTGAACCAGGGCGCACGCCATGCTTCATCCCTATGCAACCAAGAAGTGTTATTTCTCAAGCAGCAAATATACGCTCTTTGAGGTTGGCGAACAACTTATACTCGCGCATTGGTGTTAAATCTTTCTGGATGTGGAGTCGGTGCACTTTCACATCCTTCTGTCCGTTCATATCCCAAATTGGAAGAACACATCATTCAAACAACTTGATGCGTAGTTTCTTACATAAAGCTTTAAACTCTTTAAATATCTGCCAATTTTGGCGATGGTAATGATTAGCTCTTATGGTACAACTAACCATTCCCAAAGTATGTTGCTTGGGGTGCTCACTGCAGTATAGGGAATGTTTTTTTGATTACAAGGATCTGGTTGAATTCATCCATCAGGATCGTGGAGGAATATTGATGTACGAAGCCATACAGTGGAGGCTCTCAACTCATTAAAAGCATACACTATCGCCATCCCCCTGTGGCCTTGCGCACGGAATTTAAAAGAGCTTTGAGGGAAAGTTGACCACTTCACCTGGATCGCAGCTAAGCAATCGGCAAATAATTTGTCGTTTTCAAGTCCTTGCTCACGAGGCAGTGGACATTGCTTCATATAACAGTATTTCTAACCCGGTTTCCAGTCGATTCCGCGACTCGCATGTTTTTCCTCAGGTAACTCACACGGCACTGTTTCTTGAGATACATCCCCAGATTCCACCAAACTATCGTAAAAAGGATTTAATTTGAGCAATTACAAAGAATAGGCTGTATCGCTCAATTCTAGTCTTCCCATCAGGGACACCCACGTTCGTTAATGATCTATTCATACCTCGTTCATATTCGACAAAGACCATTGCCAATCAGATATCACTGACGTACTCATCTTTCGCGACGTGTACATGAATTTGTTGGACTTACTACTATGAAGATCACGCAAGGACCTCTCTTCGGACAACGAAGGGAACTGAGTTATATTGGAAGATAACTTCGGAGGCGCGTTCGTATTCTGCATAGGAATACTTATGCTCGATGCGTCATCAAATACGTCATCCGGTGTCTGTGATTTTTCACAGGAACTTATTTTTTGTCTTTCGGAGGCTTTTTAAACTCAAAATTAGCCATTTGGGCAACTACAATTTCGTTTTGACAACCATGATAAATCGGTTAACCATGATCTGGGTGCTGTCTACTAAGAAAAAAAAAACATTTCCGGTACAAGTGGTAGGTCTTCGGCGCCTTCTGCGTCGTTCTACAGTCGCCGGGAACTTGTCTGCGATGTGATGGTTAGTCAAAATGCGATATCGTACAGTCGTAAATACGGCTATTTCACACACGAGGATATCGCGCACACTCGTAGCACATTCACATGACGGTAGACGCTCCAAGATGGTCACAGTATGGACTTCTGGTGAAGAAGCGGCGGACTTATCTACCCTTCGTCGATGCCAGCTGACTTGGGGCTTGTAACTTCCGAGCCACGGTAAACCATATATAACATTACATTTGTCATTCAAGGGCAAGACGTTAAAGTCATCATAGCATCAGACTTCTTTCAGTGAATAGGAGCTCTCTACTACACGCTTCATTACTATTACGGATGCTTCTGTCGCGAGGCGTACCGCCACAATCGTTTAATATCTCTCGCTCAATATATTTAAGCATGTCATTATCTAATGATGAGCGTTGTGCGAAGTTTTTTACGTCTAAGAATCGACTACGGCTCTTAGCGACATGTCCTTTGTGTTAATGAGCCTCTAAGTTATAAGGAAATCCTGATTACAAGATGCAACAACACACAATGGGTGAGTTTTAAGAGCAACCCTTGTCGATTGGCCTGCAAATTACTTGACGTTGCTAGATTAGTAGGGTTCTCCGCACCTGCTTAGGTGCTGGAGTGGTAATCGCTCATTTCTTGAGACGATACCGACTCTCCACTGGCACCCAGACGATCGAATAACGGAGGGGGATACTCCGGTTCCGTTTATATTGCTTTTCTCACCTTGTGTGCCCGTTGGTAGTTCGGGTTACAATCTTCCAGGTGGACTCGTGTCGAGGGAAAACTTGACCGTGTTGGAGATGGACCTGTGTGATCGGGAGGAAATCTTCGCGCGATCACTGGGGTATCGGTGGGGTACTGATAACAATTACCTGATCTCAACGAGATCGCCTTGCCCACTGTGTAGGCTCTTGATATGCAAGCCTTCTGACCAATTGAGCCGTCTCGCGACCTTGTGCCTTGCCTTTACATGTCTTGCTGCATCCGATCGCAGTTGTGGTTACATGCAAATTCTTGACCGCACCTGACCAAACAATCCAGGTGCAACACTGATATGGACGGGTAACGCGACTCTTTATTCGTCGGGAGGCCAAAGGTCCTGCCCGACAGAGGTTGCGTGCGCCTTAAGAGCTAAATTGAATTCTCTTTAATGCTCATCGATCAACCCAAACCTACCCCTCTGCCTTATCCGTTTATCCTAACCGGATGTTCTGTGTCATCGTTTTAGGAAGACAATCTGCACGTATTGTCGTGGCCCCATCAGGTGTATTAACAGTCGAACCTTCTTGTGGTCCACACGAGACATCACCACAACTTTACCTCGGATCGTGATCCTAGGTCCGGATCGCGACCTAGGTCTGAATCGCGTATATGGTCCGGATCGCGATCCTAGGTCCGGCTCGCGATCCTTAGTCCGGCTCGAGATCCTGAGTCCGTATCGTAATCCTAAGTCACGATCGTAATCCTAAGCCTTGGTCGTGATCCCTAGGTGAGGAACCACAAACCTTCCCTTTCCCTGTCTCACGATGAATCACGCAATCCAACTTGTTCAACTGTCATCTAGCCTTGTCCCAAGTGATACCGATCCTGCTTACTGGGGTTAGGTTCGCTATTTCTAGCCACCCGTACCATTTTGTGTCCACCAATCATAACGCTTTGGACGTATCTGAGGTGTACGATCCACCCAGCCCCCCACTCCAACTGAGCCGTAAATTTCCTTGTGACCGCTTTGCCACAGCCGTCACCTGCTTCTTTAGTCAACATACGGTATTGATCTGGCTGTGTAACTTTGTAGATTCTCCCAACTGCCTCATTTTCACGTCCGCCGTCCCGATGGCCAATCGCGTCTCTTCGGATCCTGTTCCTTCGCCAATCTCAGGATTGAGGTATATCGGATCACATCGTCAGATCTTCACTCCGTACGTGGCCCAGTCAGCGATAGCGTCCCAACCTCGGACCTGAGTGATCCTGTATTGCTTTCAAAAAACCCAAATCAAGCCGTAGAGCTTGGTCGATCGAGAGACGCCGGACGCCGCGATCGACTCGATCTTTCATCGTCTGGACCTCCAGCAAACTGTCGTGAATCGATATCAGAGTATGGAGTCTGCCTTAGCACATCAGATGGCCCATAATCGTCAGCTTAGGGAGGACATCCGTGAGCTTCGTGCTTCGGCGTCTCATTTCGTGAAGTTCGTACGATCCAAGTTTGATCGAATGCGAGTCCGATACGAAGAGGAGTTCAAGCGGTATGATGCCTTCCGGGAGGCGTAAGTCGACGGGGTTGACCAGACTGCCGTGATCGCACATCTGAAAGCAGCGATCCTCCGCACTGGGCGGGCACGTCACGCCGCACAGGAGAAAGCCGATCGCGAGATTGCCGGGATTTATAAGCAGATGGATGACGCGGGGTATCGGTCGGCAGCGGAATGTGATCGGCTGTCCGACAGCCTTCGCAAGGCTAAGAGACAAAAATCGCAGAATAAGAAGATCTGCCTCCACGACCAAGAGAAACTGAGTCGATTACTTAGGCAGGTGGCGTGGCTCCTGGTCGAATAAGGCGAGGAGCGAGACTCCCTATGTTCCCGATCAGCTGAATTATTAGTTGCGTGGTGTCTTACAAGATAACCTAATCCTGCGGGATCGCATGGTCTCGCTGAGGGCCGGAAATACCTACGCTGCACCAGCGACGGTAAGTTTGGCTACCCTTATCCCTTCCGCAAAACCTCGCACGGAATCGGATGCCTCTGGACCCAGCCGCAAGCGACCTCACGAAATTCCACCATCGTCTGCCTTGCCGCTCCCTAATAGGGCTAGCAGATCGGTGACGTCTAAATCTAAACCTTTCCCGTGTAGCAATCCTAAGGGTGTTCGCGCTTCCACAGATTCTTATGCCCGTAACGGTATTTGCAGTACCAAGGATTCTGCTACCCAGGATTCTTTTGCTACCAAATTCACTAGCGATCCGGAGGGATCTCGCGATCCAAAGGGTTCAGGTTCTTGCGACTACCGGCAGCGTGCTGCGCCCATAAAATGATCAAGCTGAGACGTCGTGGTTCAATCCTATCGTCAACTGAGGGGGAAAACCCAATCTCAAGCAATGATACAACGCTAGTGGCTTTGTCAGGATCTCGGTCTTTTACACTTCGTCGAGCGTCTGGTCCGACATCACCCTTCTCGGCTGGGCCGTCCCAAGCATCCACTGTCGTAGATACGCCCAGTCCTCCGCGCGGTTCCCCGTCTGCGACTGGTCCTACTCGCGCCTCTGTGCTTTAAGTGTCCCGCGTGGATCTCTTTGAGGAGGCTTCGAGCGATTCCTACGGTGTGGTCAGCCTCGCCGATGCGCCCCGTGCGTCGGTTAACCCGTTATTTTCTCTTGCGGATTACGGTGGTCTGCCTTCCAAAAAATCTATCGTGACCAGTGGATCCTCGGATATAAAGATCGTGTACCACGGTCTTTGGCTCAAGTTTCTCCTTGGTCAGCGCGCAGAGTCAGTTGGACGAGTGTCGCGGAGTTGGAAGATGATTTCTTGTATCGTTACTTGTCCCGTCCTAAAGGGTTCATCTTCCCGACGGTACTTGTGCCTAATAAACCTCCTCCTACATCCTAGTGGGCACCTTGGTTGACTTGTTCGGCCCAGATTACGGCCTTATACGCCCAAGAGCCTTAGGCGTATTATGCAGGCCGGATCGCACTTATATCTTTTCCTCGTACAGTGTGGTACGACCAACCCGCCACCCTGTATTTGGAATGCAAGGATTGAAACGGACAGGCGTGTGGGAATCGACGCAAGAAATATTCCTTTGTGGCAAACAGCGGGCCAGCGATCCTGAGCTGTATATAATCGAAACAGCGGAAACAACGTCGATTGCGAGTTGGGCCCCAATGAGAGAAGATCCTTCGATTCATCTTGCAGGGTATGATCGCAGGTCACTTTGATCTGGAAATTCTATTGAACCCATTCTTCCTGCACTTCCCGTCCCACCTGGAAGTGACCTTATGGTATCCTGGCTTGGGATGTACACAGAAGAACATTCCTAACTTGATATCGGCTACGCATCACTTAAACGTAGCTGAGCCTTGGCGTATTCAGTTTCGATCCTCTATCGCCAACCACCTCGGATCGTCGATCGCACGTCTGCCTGGCAAGTTCTTATTCGTGTGATCGCAAAGGTTCGAATCACATAGTTTCATATCTTGATATCATTTCTTCGATCCTTCATCTTATTCGTCATCATGAACTAAACTTTTTTTCTATGTCTTGTTGGCCGCGATCGAACTTTTCGATCCGCTATCGCCACATACTTACTAATACCCCAGTTCAACCATCTCGTGGAACTTCCTTGCACATATACCGATCCACCCGCATATGCAACCTCCTAGCACATCTTTCAACCTCATCCATGAGGGGTTGTCTGATCCGTCTTTGTGTGACTCTATTACTTCGAAATGGTTTCGACTAACCCGGTTTCGCTAAAATTCTTAAAAATTGCCCCACAATTAGATCGGCCTCATCCACCCAACTCAGATCGGGATAACCTTTCCACTTCACCAAGAATTGTCAATGTACTCGCCCATAACGGGTTTTTTACCGGATCGCACATCCATTATTCCTTCCACTTCAGCTTTTATTCTTCAAGGTCGCCCCTTCAACCATCTACTGGTAGTAGAGCCTTGTCAAAATCCAAGCAATCTCCTTCGTCCATTATAAGCTGGTCCTTCGGCCGCTCGGGGAACATATCTACTCTCTTCAGCTTCGACAGATGCACAATGGGAAATATTCGATAGGAAGTTTCTGCAATTTCCAGTCTCACAGCGTGAGCTCCACATGTATTTGCAACTCGAAACGGACCATACCACAGATGTGCGAGCTTTTTCGCATATCCTTCTTCGATCCGATTTAGGCATAATCAAACTTGTGTACAGAGTTAGATCTCGTGTGGTTCTAGATCTTCATTACGTTGATCCGCTCTTTCCTGGATCGCAGCTCGTAATCTGTTACTCACTAGACCCTAATCTCGTTAATATTGTCTCTGGATTAGATATCTCCATCTCTTCAAATCGCGATATCAAGTTCTCTTTTTCCCTACTGATACCGTATCCTCCAACTTATATCGTTTATCCTACCCTGGATCAGATAGAATGGAGTATTCCCCCGGATTCGATTTTGAGCAATGTAAATCGCAAACGTGAGCCGTTCAGCACACTCATTCCAGTCCTGTTGCTTGAAATTAGCGACAAACATCTTGAGCGATCGCATCAGAGTTTGTACCATCCGTTCGACCGTTCCATTTGACTGTGACCTATATGCGATTGTAGCACGTTGTCTCTGTCCCACGATCCGAAAGAAAGCTCGGAAAAAGTCGGAGGTAAATCCAGGTTCTCGATCATGCCTGATCTCCTCACTGGCGCCGAATCGCCGGAACACACATTTTTTTTCGTAATTTTTCTGCAATTGCTTGTGCTGTTCGTGACGAATCAGCTTTCGAGATCACACATCCTGAAAAGAGATCCACTCAAACCAGCAACTCCGTGATTCCTTTGAAGTACTTCCGCAACGATGTATTTGGTCCATAGAAATAATTTGGCATGGATAAGTTGCTTGTAGGTTACCCAGCGATCTTTTCTAGATTGTCGGACATCCCTTTTCCGTTTTTCATCGGTGCATTCACCTACATATCGTTGCACACTCCGGTACAACCCTCTCCAATCGAATCTCGATCTAATCCTCTGATTTGTCCTGCAAATACCTTGGTGGCCTCCTTCTAGACTAGCGTGGTAATGGTGAAGAAGGTCTTGTTGCAACGTCTCTGGGATCACCAGACGCATTAGACCATCGCAATCTTCTGACTCTCTCTTCTCTAAACGGCAGAAAAATCAAGTCATTAGCATCGATCTCATACTCTGGCGCTAATTTTACACACACATGCTTCTCCTGCGTCCAGGATGGACAAATCGCCGTTCATGGACTTCGTCAGATTGACGATCTAACTTTCTTCAGTCTGGAGCTTTTCAATTCGTCAAATCCTAATCTTTTGCATCACCTCCTCGTGCAACATTTTAGCCTGAGGGTGTCTCTTTCCGGCCGATCTCGTGATCGCGGTTATTTGTGCAATTGGATTGTCCGACTTAGGCATCAGCAATTTACCAAACTAAATCAGCGAATCAGATCTCGCCGATCTTCTGTAGTCACCACAGTTATTCGTTCTGCAAGGGTGTGCTAGATAGTCGATCCGCACTCTGATTCCATTATCGCTTTATGTGTAGATGCTCAAGCTTTGGTTATGATCGAAGTTTCTGCATTGCCTTGTGACGCAACAACTGTAATCCGGGCGCTTAACAATAGATCTCACCCCGCATCTGTTGGATCACTAAGTTCGATTCACCACATATAATGACCCCCCCTAGTCTGGCCATCTAGAAGATCGAAACCCAGTATCATGCCGCAATATTCGGCTGCATTCACCGTCAGATCCGCTGTGTATTCCAAAACGGCTACAATAATCGTCCATTCTGGTAGCTTTTATGCGATCGCGCTATAGGACCCGCTCTTTCGTTTTTTTCGCGCCGATCCGTCAAAAATAACAACCAAAAGCTATTCATCCGGTTCCACTGTGGGGTGTGTGGCATAGTTACCAATGGTTTAGGTTGCTTCTGTGGAATGATCGCGATCAACATATCATCAACCTCTTCTCCAGGTGTTATGCTAGCTGCGAGTGCGCCGAGTATTTCATCTAACCCTTTTTCGCATCTCCTACCCTCCAGTGTCCAATTCGATAGTAGTGCGGCCAATCTTCCTAGTCTCCCGTAAAGGCCAGACAATTTAACTAGATAGGCTAATGTAGAATATCGAGTCAGCACCCTGATCTTTTGGGATACTAGCATAGTATAACACACCCTCAAAAGACGTAGTAGGGAAAATAGTTCTTTCTTTACCATGCCATAATTAATCTCGTTGGGCTTCAGTGTGCAACTCGTAAATTTCACGGGCCAATATACGTCATCACATTCCTGCATCAGGAAGTCCGATACGGCCCACTAGCATTCGATCTGGATTAAGGTGCTTGATGATCAGGGTATCCGCATTCTTAGCCTTCAACAGGATGGATGCGATAGTGGCTTTTCCCCACCGAGATCGTTCCTTCAAATCAAAATCATCCTCTTTTAGGGTGAGATCGCAAGCTCCTTTTTATGCCTTCCGATCCTTTATATGACTAATCTCAAACAATCCGCCTCTCGTAGCTCGTACAACACCGATGCGTACACTGCAAAATATTCTATGAAGCGACTGTAATAGTTCAAGGAACCCAGGAATAATTGCATGGAACGCATCGTTGTGGGGAAAGGGATGCTGAATAGCGATCCTTTATCTTTAAAGTTGGCCTCCAATCCGGCCGAAGATACCTGATAACCTAGGTAGTCCACCTTACGCCGTCCCCAAAATTTTTTGATCAAGCTGATCGACACATTCCATCGATCACACACCGTCAGTAGTCGCTCGACCTGGTTATACAAGGACGTCCATGACGTAGCTGGGACCGTTTTGTCATCAGTAAAGGATTGTCTGCCTAGCACTGACGGTGTCCGATCATTTTATAGTTCTCCTTTGGTGAACAGATCGGTCAACCATAAGATTTTTTTGTGTTTTCATCATTATCTGCGCCGGTCTTGAGGTAAATTTATAGAGCGTTGTTAATTAACCGCTGTTAAATTTGAGGGGCATTCTTTGGTCTAAAAGGCACCCTCAACCATTCAAATAGACCTGAGGGTTTGATAAACAAAAAGATTAACTTCGCTCGCTCGGTCATCTATATCACCCAGTAATCACTCGCCATGTCCAACGAACGTTACCACATATCTCACGGCCATATCCTGCACGAATTCACTAACAAGCGACATGGGATAAACCATTAACCGCGCTAGCTTGTTCACTCGTCGATAGTCGATAAATAGTCGGACATCTTCTCTATTCTTCTAAATAATCACGACTATCGGTGATGCCCACGGCGATGTCGAATGTCGGATAATTTTGGCCGACAATAGGCCTTTTATCCGAGCGACTAAATTCTCACGAAATTCTGGCGCAACAGGTCGTACGCGCTGCGCAATCGGCCTTGCCTCACCCACACCAATACCACAAACGGCCTCGCGCGCTGCATGGGGTGATGCACTTCCTTTCCCTATATACATATGACGACTCTTACATTTCAATTGTCGAAAATCTTCTTGATCCTCTGTCATGGGTATTCCAAGATTGCCAAATTGGACATCTTCTATCATGATCTCGGATGTGTATGTAGTTAATTCCGGTAGATCAGCCACGTGTTGCTCCACATCTTTCGCGAACATTTCGTCTCCTTCATAAGAATGGATTTAATCATTTGGTATGTTGTCTTTCGTCGCTTCGTTGTCGATACTAACAGCTTCTGCGTCTTCGTCTAGTCGTGTAAACCGGCCGTGCACTTCCTGATCTTCGACCTTGATCTCGTCTGGATGATAGTTGGACTGTCCTTGTAGCAAATCAGTAATCTCATGGTTGTCTTTCTGAGTTTTCGCCTCGTCTACAACCACGTCTACTTCACCCGATTGTGCTGGCGTCTTTCGCACTGCGTTGACCGCGCCCGATATCATCGTCGATTCACTATCCTTGTCTTCGTTTATCTTAACATCCGTAAACACGTCCTGCGACCCATCACTAGTGCTACCATTAGATTCAGACAGCGAAGTGATCTCCACAGATTGCTTGACGTCGTCTGATTTCCGTTTCGGTCGTGTTAAGATTCGGGTAGGTTTCTCATACGCAGGATGATCCACTAACAGGCCCGTGTATGCTTCAACTTCTTCTTCCTCTCGATCTGTATTGGCTTTGAAGACCATTATCTGCTATTCCATATACCGCCGCGATTCTACGGATACGTATCCTTGAGATCGCGGTTTCATGTCTTCTGTCATCCACAACGCTATAGAGGCCTCATTACTTGAGATCAAGTCATGATCGCTTTTATTCGTAAGCTGTAGGGACTTTTTTTCGGGCTAATTCATTACGGTAGGAATCCGAGCCACATCTCGTCTCACCCATATCTTAGACTTCGGAGGATTGACGCCGGTCCTGACTTCCATTAAGTTTACGGTGGGTATCGCAACATGTTGATCGTTAAGGTTAATCGCCGATTTATTCGATTGATATGGTGGTCTTTGTTGAACCAAATCGATCCGAACTTCATCTGGTAAACACAGGGTTCTGTCGGCCAGATCCAAATGGATTCCTGCCTAAACATTGAACTCCATTCATAGTATGGCTTCTTGACCAACCTGATCGCCAACAAAAACATCAAAATAGCATACTAGTAATCCGTATAGTGTGATCTTCATCTTGGTCCAACCCACCGTCACATAGGCACTCTCCCCGATCCTAACACATTCTTTCGCTCGGCTCTCGTCGACCACACATCCTAACATACGAGCAAAGGTTGTGCTGATGATCAAGATCACCGCTCCAGAATCAAACAGCATAGTAGCCTCCTCATTGTCAATCTTGCCTACTACTTTCGCTTGCTTAAATCAATTTCCAGGAGTACGATACTTCCAATATCCTTTTGAGGCCCCTGGGGCAAGATCGAGCTCCACCTTCACGAGGGATCGGGCATGATCCTCCACTCAAGTTACACCTGATAAAGAAAAAACCAATAGTGAACGATCAAATATATGATTGATCGGATCGCGCTGATCCTTAACTCCTTGGTCGTCCAGCTTTCTCTCAACAAATATGCAAAGTCTAGAATGCTCGGCTCGTGCCATTTTCTAACCTGGCAAGCGTCCTAGTTTAGCATCTCCTCCACCTTGACGGGAAACATCCCCGCGTGTTTGGTATGCACATACCACGTGCGGATCTAGTTAAAAAAAACCTCCATTGGGCACTTGCTATTCTCACGCATTTTTCCGCAAGCTGCACATACACAAAAACATTTGTCTGATGGTTGTCCTTTGCGGCCACGTTTCTGACACGTCAGTCTCTGCCAGCATCCCCAAAAATCGTGTCTGGTATATCCACAATGGATACATGCCGTCGTATTTCCATTTCGATCACATCCATATCTTTACCAGTGTCCGTATGCCAAGCGCGATGATCCTTGTCCGACTTTTATTAAACAGGCGTAGTAGTCACACAGACTTGGCGAATATCCTTGCCTTTATCGGATCCCATTGAGTCTAATTCCGATCCGCTGCTTTAGACTCTCGTGCTGACCGCCCTCACTTCCCGGGTTGTCTTGTATGACATTGGATTCGAAGGCGCGGTCGCCCGCTGATGGGATCTGTTCGATCCCGTCGACGCTTTTATCTGACGACCTCGATCCGTTGGCATGCAAGGAGAATTTCTTCCATTTCATCACTGTTCTTCAATCGCAGTAGAGTAAGATGTTTTGCTAGATCGCGATCATCGAGCGTAGCGATGAGATGGTACACATGTTCGCGACGCGTGGCCGCGGTAGACATTTTTCTTCTTTGATCGAGATCTTAGCGTGTTTGGCCGCGACATTGAGACGGTGTATATACTCCGGCGGGTTTTCATCCGTCCGATTCCGCGCGATATAAATTTTCTGGCCAGAGACACACCTTGCTCTTCATACTGGACCATGAAAATCCAGCAATCGCTTCCATTTGTGCCGGGCAGATCGACTCAGCTGGTTGTACCCGTTTCGCGCAGGTTCCGTCAACAGATCACCGAACACCAAACATTTTTCTTCATCGAGAGCTTGATCGCGAAGGATCGCCATATTTACTTTGCTGATCCAGATTCTGGTTCGATTTGTCTCGATCTTTGCCACTAAATACATTTAGCTCTGTCATTGCCGACACTCGAATGCGCTGAGGAGTTGCACCACCTTCCTGTTGCGTCTCTGTGGTGGCCAAAATCGCACGTCGCTGCCCCTCTTGCCCTGAGCCGTCTAGAAAGCGTCTTCAGGGTCGAAGAACCCCAATCGACTGATTTGCGATTGCACCGATTCCATCTCAAGATCTGGGGTAAATGTTTATCGGGCTCTTACAGGCTTGATTTGTTTGCTCGGCTGGATCGCTTCATGTGCCAGACCCCGCTGATCTTGCTGAAAATGTCTCATGGCCTCATCGAGGTGTGTCTGCAGTTTTTTTTGCCTAGTTGGCGTCATTTATTTTTGTAACGCCAATAATCGTCAATCGCGGTTCGATCTTGATCATCTCCACACGATGACGCAGATGTGCTTCTCTACTTGAGCCTCAAGGCATCCGCTGAATACCGACCGAATCGTCCGACTCTATCTCGTGTTCCGCCGAGGCGTAATGCGATGATCCAGTATGGTACCCTCTCGGGGCATCGGCGATCGTACCAACAGCTTGATCCGTGGCTTCGCGCTTACCCGTCAGAGGGACCAACTTGTTATATAGCGATTGACACGCGTGGATCAACTGATTTTGTTCACATTCCAGCAGTTTGTCCGCATCAAAAATGCCAGCTACGTATTCCACATCCTGTAGTAGCTGAATGAACGCGTTAATCCCTTCAAGCGATTGATTTGCCGCCTTCAGTAAAGACATCGGACCTTATTTTTTTCCAAATAGTTAAGGCTTTAACATAGTTTGCACAAGGTCGCTCGATAGCAGATTCTTGACCGCCTTCCAACGGTATCCCTGCGCCAGTCGATGCATCTGCCAGCCTTTCATCGTCATATCCATAACATCGTTTACGAACTTGATCGGTTTGACGATCAATTTTGCACTGCGATCGTGTTGGTCCAATCTGGACGCTTCTTTCTTCACTCGATCGATTTTCACAATCTTCGCCAATGCCTGAGTTGACTTGTGTAGTTTTTGTTAAGTTTACGCTGATTCATTTTCATCCAGCGGATCGTACTTTGCAGCACGATCCGCGGTGGTCCCCGAAGGGACCTCAGGAGGGGTTTGAGGACTATTTTCCAGATCAAAAGTTCAATTTTCCCTTTTTTCAATACTTGCTATCCGAGCTCCTCTTAAAACTCTGATAATCTAGAGATCCTTTAAAACCACGGAGGCTATCCGCCTCTAACGCTTCCATTTAAAGTTCAGTCTTGACTTGAACCTCTTTACTCAGGGACTCACGGTGGAATCCCGAGTCACCAGAAGATCCCAGCACGCGCACCATTGTGGTGGATTGGTGATCGCTCATTCTTGAGACGATACCGACTCTCCACTGGCACCCAGACGATCGAATAACGGAGGAGGATACTCCGGTTCCGTTTATATTGCTTTTCTCACCTTGTGTGCCCGTTGGTAGTTCGGGTTACAATCTTCCAGGTGGACTCGTGTCGAGGGAAAACTTGACCGTGTTGGAGATGGACCTGTGTGATCGGGAGGAAATCTTCGCGCGATCACTGGGGTATCGGTGGGGTACTGATAACAATTACCTGATCTCAACGAGATCGCCTTGCCCACTGTGTAGGCTCTTGATATGCAAGCCTTCTGACCAATTGAGCCGTCTCGCGACCTTGTGCCTTGCCTTTACATGTCTTGCTGCATCCGATCGCAGTTGTGGTTACATGCAAATTCTTGACCGCACCTGACCAAACAATCCAGGTGCAACACTGATATGGACGGGTAACGCGACTCTTTATTCGTCGGGAGGCCAAAGGTCCTGCCCGACAGAGGTTGCGTGCGCCTTAAGAGCTAAATTGAATTCTCTTTAATGCTCATCGATCAACCCAAACCTACCCCTCTGCCTTATCCGTTTATCCTAACCGGATGTTCTGTGTCATCGTTTTAGGAAGACAATCTGCACGTATTGTCGTGGCCCCATCAGGTGTATTAACAGTCGAACCTTCTTGTGGTCCACACGAGATATCACCACAACTTTACCTCGGATCGTGATCCTAGGTCCGGATCGCGACCTAGGTCTGAATCGCGTATATGGTCCGGATCGCGATCCTAGGTCCGGCTCGCGATCCTTAGTCCGGCTCGAGATCCTGAGTCCGTATCGTAATCCTAAGTCACGATCGTAATCCTAAGCCTTGGTCGTGATCCCTAGGTGAGGAACCACAAACCTTCCCTTTCCCTGTCTCACGATGAATCACGCAATCCAACTTGTTCAACTGTCATCTAGCCTTGTCCCAAGTGATACCGATCCTGCTTACTGGGGTTAGGTTCGCTATTTCTAGCCACCCGTACCATTTTGTGTCCACCAATCATAACGCTTTGGACGTATCTGAGGTGTACGATCCACCCAGCCCCCCACTCCAACTGAGCCGTAAATTTCCTTGTGACCGCTTTGCCACACTTACACTGACTGTTTGTTGGTAGTCTATTACGGTATTAATTTTTCGCAACAGCATCGAACCCACACCTCGAACCCTTCTTGGCCATTTGACGATTACTTTTAACGCGGTGAGTGGTGCCACGGTAAAGGAACTGCATTCGTATGCATAATACCCTGGATTTTGAAACCTTTAGCATGTCTTTAATTTCTTATAATCGGTAGCCAAGAAATAATATTTTCAGCGTAATAGAGTTCCATCGATTATGGGCCTTTAGTTTTATGTCACTTCGAGGGACGAATATAGTTTGAGCTTATGTGAGCTTGTTTCACTCAAAAAAAATTCTGTTCCGCAATTTGATTTGCCTTATCCAGGATAATATATTTTAATTGAAAGAAAGGTCCTGACTGTATCGTTTGTAAGACCCTCCATGAACAACGTGATCATCGTTTGCTCGTTCGACGAAGGGTCGTGATGCAACTCGTACGATGACGTATGTATTGAATTTATAGAGCGAGTCCTGAACTCAGCTCGCGGTGCTGCAATCTATTGACAAAGCAAAGATTTAAAGACTTCTAACGATCGAGATATAAATAGGTCGTGTAGCTTTAGGCCCAAGGCCCAATTTCTTCGCCCACCCTGCCTGTAATGGGGCACCCTGAAGCTTGTACTGATGACAGTACTAGCTACTTATTCTGATGACAGAACAAGGCTGAGCCTAGTAACTTCACGTACACTGGTACGTACAGATGAAGACGGTAAGGAGAAGCGAGTACTTGATTAAAGTAAAAAGTAGAACTGCATTCATAATAGTTAATGTCTGTTAACAAACCACTGTTTTTCCTCATCTAACTATGTCTAACTACAAATGAGTATATCAACTATCTGCTCACCACTCATTGCGTGCGTCTATCGTGGCGCGTCTTCGTTGGTTGATATAATGGCCTATATCAACCAATTAGGAACTACTCGTAAGTGCTACAGGTTATTTGCCCTTTTAACAATATTCTGAGAATACAACTCTTATAGTTATATTCTATTAACAATGTCTTATAAATTGATATGTAACGGTTCACCCCGTTACATCACCCCCCCCTTAACCATCAGTCACTTTAGTGACCGATTGACTAAATGGATACTCGTCCCAAATCATTTGGGACAGGGTTTGCACTTGTTGGTCCGAGTCCACTTTCCAACATCTTATCGCTTGGTTAACAAGCCCATGCGATGCGCGAGCAAGGCCGCCGAGAGCGCGTCTGCACGTCTCTGTGCGGACGCCGAAGCAGAAACCACAGCAACTGATGTATCATCGGTTGCTGAAGCGACTCAGCCTGTTTCACTTGGTGACGCAGGCGCTCGTCATGAAGACACTCATGTCTTCACAGAGTATGAGCTCGGTGTCTCGTACTCTCCTGATACGGAAGATGGATCCGTATCGACGGCAATCGAATCCAAGCCGCCTGCAAAGCGTGGCATGGATGATGCTACGCGTCGTAGCATCTTTGGTTCATCTGACGAATCTGATGAACCATGGCCGAAGCGAAGGTGCTCGACGTCGCGAGACTCGGGCGCTAACAGTGGTGTCGGTTCTCCTATTGACACCACTTCGCAACGAGGTGCCAGTCCTTCTGTCGGCACGTCGCAGGACGAGCGGGACCGCAATGTCTTGCGTCTCGCTCCTGAGAAGAAGGAATGGATGCCTCCTAAATCTGTCATGGATCACTTGTCGGCGACGACGAGTGATCGTTATCGAACACGATTGTTCGATTCGTCAAGGATCCATCACCTTGACCCAGCGCGAAAAACTATCGCGCTGAGAATGAGTTCTTCATCGATGCTTTCTTTAGACATCGATGGTACAGTGGGAATCACAAGCGTAATGGTCCCTCAACGACAAACTTATCAAAGCTCGTGATAAGTTTGAAAAGCGAACTTCGACAGGTGCACGCTACAAGCTGCATCGTCTGTCAAGGGAGAAAGAATTACCTTGCCTCTCTTGGGGAGACTCGTGCCCATGTTGTGTGAACAACTCTGCACGAGCACCTAAGGAGGCTTACCTCCTTACTAGCCCGTGGTGGCGCGTGCGTATCTCTACTGAGATGTACGAAGGGATTGACAACCTAAAATCCCTTTACGACCGTGCCGGGAAGACTTTCTCCGGCGGTCCTTCTGCGGTACAGGATGTGCCGCATCGTACTGCTCAACCAGACCCAGTACGTCAACCATCAGTTGGGAGCGGGGCTCCCAAGTATCCCAGGACGAGGGATAGCCGCGCCACCGGACGAGATAACTCGTCCGACGTCCGTTCACATCGTGGTGGTTCAACAGCTGCTCAACCAGATAGCGCTGGTCACCGCGAGAGTCCTCTAATGGAGTTGGAGGAGGAGGAAAGACGCTCTCCACACGATCGTGGGGATCCGTGTGTTCCCGAGAGCTTCTTTGATCGCGTAACGCAAGGGTTACGCGACGATCTCGAACATGAGCGGGACAGGCGTCTCCAAATGGCGGACACTGTCTCGAAGCATCGAGCTGAGTTTGCCTTTTCTCAGCTTGAGAACGAGAGAGCTCTGACATCTCTTCGTGACGAGCTAAGGGTAGCTCGTGGGATTGTTGATCGGTCTCGGGATGAGATAACTGCTCTTCAGACCCTTGTCGATGCCCACCATCGGGAGCACAAGGCTCTCTGCGAGATGCTTGAGCGCAAGGGCGTTCTTCATCGGCAGAAGCAGCGTACTGATGGTACGGCTTAAGCCGACCAACGTAAAACGTGGGATGCGTTCGCATCTTACGTGGTAACTCGATCGTGTATGCATTGCCTAGGCGGTGCAATACATGAAATGGGCCGATGTACTTGGATAGTAGTTTACTGCTACCCAAGTTAGTCACTACATGCTTTGGTAAATTAACCGTAGACAGTAGGACTAATTCACCTTTATTAAATAAAAGAGTGTTTGCCCTTCCATTCTTGTCTGCGTTTTGCTTCTACTTATCCACAGCTTCGGCGATGGAGTCTTGCACAAAACGGACTACCGTTTTTCACGAGCCAGTATGAACTCATCTGCTGACTCGTTAACTTCAGTGCGCTGTGAGTGCACTGCAGCGACATCAACCTTTTCATCAGTGAGGGCTTCCTCGCACTCACTGGCATCATCTTCATCGATATCGATGTTGTCGATATCGGCATCAAACGCACTGACCTCATCGTCAGAGTGTGATGAGCGTGAACCAAATCGTTTCGTGATCGCGCGAGTCTCTCCCCCCTAAACCAGAGTTACACTCTAGTAAGGTGGGTACACGCGTATGGCGCAAGCCATTCACGTAAAACGGTGTATGTGTCGTGGACGCATGCACCGAGTTGTTAATGGAAAACTCTACCATTGGCAAGAACTCACTCCAACTCTTAAAGGAGTGTACGTATCGTCGAAGTATCTCTTCAAGGACACAAACGGCTTGTTCCGTCTGACCATCTGACTCTGGATGATCAGATGTCGACATCTTCAAGCGCGTTCCGAGTGATTTGAACACGGAACGCCAGAAATCCGCAGTGAATCGTGGATCTCTGTCGGATACGAGTTCACGGGGCAACCCATGAAGTCGGAAGATGGTGTCAATAAAGACACAAGCACAGCCACTTGCCGTGATTGACTCTGGTACAACCACTAGGTGTACTTGACTTCACTCTTTGACAGACTTCGCATGCGCGAACATACTTTTGCACAAACTGATACTGGCGGGGCCAGTAAAAGTCTCGACTCACCGTGAGATATGTTTTCTCACGGCCACGATGTCCTCCTATAGGAGCATCGTGATACTCGAACATGATCCGCAAACGCAGATCAGTAGTATCTGGAATGACATCACGTGGTGTGTCACCAGAAACGGCTGTATAATACAGAAACCCGTTGCGAGTAGTGTATCGATCTGATGCAGATCGATACGCAGACGACGATCGTTTCGACGATTCTTGAGATGGCTGTGATAGATGTGTCAACAACTTCAAAATCTCACCATCTTGGGCGTATGCCCGCCTCACATCATCGTACAACGTTGTAGATGGGACAGAGGACGTCATAACCGCAACCGTGACTGTCTCACTGTTGGGTTTCGCGACTGTTTCAAAGTCGGGACGACGTGAGAGTGCATCAGCGACGACATTAAGTCGTTCTGGTTTGTACTCGACCGTAAAGTTGTATTCTGCAAAGAATGACAACCACCGCGCCATACGTTGTGAAAGGTGCGGGTTGTTCACTGCCGTGCGTAATGACGCATGGTCTGTGTAAACAATGAAGGGTCTATCTCCTGATAGATCGACTCTGAACTTCGCGAGTGCATACTTCATGGCAAGGAGTTCCTTGTCATGCACTGGATAGTTCCGCTCAGCTGGTTGCAGCTGACGCGACTGATAGCAGACGACGCGTTCAACGCCTTCTAGGTCGTACTGCATTAATGCACAGCCGATTGCGAAATCGCTGGCATCACAGACCACATGAAATGGCCTGTCCTGATCGGCTATTGCTAGGACTGGGGATTGTATCAAGCTCTGCTTGATACCATCAAAGGAGCGCTGACATTCAGCGTTTCATAACCACCTCTCGTTCTTTTTCAACAAACGAGAGAGGTGTACAGTCATCTCGGCGTAATTGCGTGAATACTTATGCAAATACGCCGCTAGCCCAAGGAATTTTCGAAGACCTTTGACATCAACCGGCACAGGCCAGTCGGTGATCGCCTTGATCTTTTCGGGATCAGGACGTACACCGTTCTTACCAACGATGCACCCACGAAGTGGTATTTCGCTTGCTGCAAATATACACTTCTTGAGGTTTGCAATTGATGCTTTCGCATGATTGTAAGAACCTGTCGGACGTGGTACCTGTGAACCTCAGCGTCCGACTTTCCATCCATAGCTCGACTATGGATGAATACGTCATCGAAATAACTCGGCGCGAATTCTCGTACTGGTCTCAACAGATGTGATACATATCTGTTGAACGTGACAGGGGCATTACTAAGCTCTTGTGGTATTACTAGCCATTCCCAGAGCATGCCGCTAGGCGTGCTAACTGCGGTATAGGGTATATCCCGTTCTCGCATAAGGATTTGATAGAAGCTATCCATCAAATCCATGGACGAAAAGATGGTACTCTTTAACATACCATCAATGATTACGTCCTTCCTCGGTATCGGCGTCTGAGCTGGTACCGTTGCAGCATTCAACTTGTTAAATGCATGCACTATCCGCCACCCTCCTGTTGCTTTTCGCACACAGAAGGTCGGAGAGCTATGTGGGGAAGTTGATTCCCTCACATGGCCCGCAGCTAAACGATCGGCAAAGAACTTGTCGATCGCAAGTACTTGTTCACGAGGCAGTGGCCACTGCTTCATGACACAGTACTTCGAGCCTGGTTTAAGCTCGACCTCGTGTCGGATACCTTTATCCTTCGGTAATTCGCACGGAACAGTTTCAGGGAATACATACTTGAATTCAACCAAATCTTCATAGAGAGGATTTGTCTTGAGCGATTCCCACGATTGGGAGTCATATCGCTCAACTCGTGTCTTTTCATCTAGGACACTCTCGTCCATTGATGAACTACTGAGAACTCTCTCGCTCTCAGTAAACACTGTTGCTGACCTTATGTCGGCTACGCACTCGACATCAGCGACGAGTACGCAGATCTGCTTAACTTTTCCACTACGCAGATCACGCAAGAACCTTTTATGTTCGAGCGTTGGCAAATGAGTGATATCCGAAGTCAACTTCGGAGGCGCAATCAGATCAAGTGTATAAGCGCCTACACTTGATCCGATATTGACTATGACATTCAATGTCTCTGTCATTTCCTGGGGACTTATTCCCTCAGGCCTCGAAGGGCTTATTCCTTCGGCTTCCCGGGGACTTATTCCCGCGGGTTTCGGGGAACTTATTTCCGCCGTATTTGTAATCTTGGGACTTATTCCCTTTACTTCCTCTAGCTGTGGTTGCGCAACCACGGCGAGATCCTCTACGAAAGACTCTCCAGTCGATCTAGGATTATCGTTTCGCTTAACCTGAGCGATCGATCGTTTCTCTTCTAGACGTTCCCCGCTAGGGATACATCTTTGTCCCGGTCCACTCGACTTGTTCGAGTGGTGGACCTTCGGCGCAGCCTGTGTTTCCTCACAGCCGCCGGAATCTTGCTCCGAAGTGTAACTGTTTGTTACACTAAGGTTTTGTGCAGTCGTACTAACGACCGTACCATAAGTGAGGCCATCGCACTCACTCGTAGTACATGCACACGCTTATGGACGCTCCAAAACGTTCATCAGATGGCAACCTGATGGACAAGCGGCAGGCATCGTTACTGTTCGATGTTGCCAGTTTACCCGTGGTTCGTACCTTCTGAGCCACGGTATTCCAAGGATGACATCAAATTTGTCATCCAAATCCAATACGATAAAGTCATCGTCATATTGGGTATCTTCTAGCGTATAGTGGATCTTCACTATACGCTTCATGACGGTTACGGATGCGCCTGTCGCAAGACGTACCGTCATCCTCGTAGGAGGTGTGTCACATTCACTGAACTTAAAGTGACCATCTTCTAGCGATTGGCGTTGCACAAAATTGTTGGACGCCCCACAATCGACTAGAGCTCGAAGGGACAACTTATGTGTCACTTCGAGTTTCAAGGTAAAGAGTGAGATCTCATTACCTAGAGCAGCAACGCACAACGTTTGTGTGTTGGGAGCAACCTTCATCAAGAGGCCCACAAATTCTCTTGACGTTGCTGGACCAGTAGGGTGTTCCGCACCTACTGATCCTGTCCGTTTTTTGACGGTCCATCCCGTTGTTGCGTCTTTGCATCAACAGCGGACCCTCGTCCCTGCCCCTTTCTCATGGGTGGACGGTCACTACGCCCAGTGTTGCGAGACACTGGACGAGGGTCACTACACTCGTAAGCGTAGTGTCCTGTCTTCTGACATCTGTTGCATTTCTGCAACTTCTTGTAGTCTGTAGAGCAAGCCTTCTCGCTCTCTACATAACAGAGTTCCATCAGCTCTGGACCTCCGTTGTCATATCGTCTCGGTTGACGATATGATGTCCAACTGGCGCGAGCGTGTCTCAGACTGAAGTCTTCCTGTTCCGCAATGGAAATGGCTTGTTCTAGTGAATCTAGTTCAAGTCGGAACAGGTGAGTCTTGACGGGACTATCCGCAAGACCCTGCATGAACACCGAAACCAGCATGTGTTCATCAACCGGGTTGGAACTTATACAACTCGTGAGATGTCTTATATGTTGTGCGTAAGCGTGCACATCACGCTTACCCTGCTTGAGCTTCAAGAGTTCGGTTCGAGCTCTGAACTCAGCTCTAGGCGGTTCAAACGTTTGTCTGAGCCGCGACTTGAAGACTTCCAACGACCCAAACGCATATGGGTCGTGCAACTTGAGCCCCAGTGCCCAAGTCTTGGCACGTCCTGCCAGATTTGACTGGGCAAATGCAACTTGCATATCCCCGTCGTCGATGCGACGCGCCCTTATGGCGTCATCCAATTCGACGAACCATCTCAAGAGGGAGCCCTCTTCGACTCCCCTATACTTGGAGATGTCAATCTTCAAGGTTTCGGGTCGACGCGAATGCATCGACCCACCAGCAGCAGCCTGCTGCTGTCTCAACAGTTCAAACTGTTGAGCACCCTGTTCTCTCAACAACTCTGCTTGTTGAGAACCGTGTTGGTAAAGCAAGGCTACTTTCTCGCGTTCTGCGTCAAGTTCATTTTGAATGAACTTGGCGATAGTAGCATGTTGGGCATCTCTATTGAGAGCCTCTAGCATGACGCTAACAGCGTGGATGCCCATGCTTGAACCCATTCGTTCAACCGCATCCCATTCGACATCGCTCAAATGGGAGTAGCCGTCACGCGTAGCGTGAAAGCTTTGGTCATCTTCATCATCCAACAAATTCATGTTGGATGTGAATGTGGTGAAGTCGATCTCACAAAATTGCTTGTATGAGTGTCGATCTTCCACTTGCCCAGACTTGCCGACTCACGGAGGGGGTACTCCGATCCGTGCCTTGTCGTATGACCTTGTGCTCACCTTGTGTACCCGTCGGTTGGGCTGGCTTGAGCTCTTCGTAACGGCCTTGGGAGATGTCGATCTCGCTGAGAGGTTGGGTTGACGGTTCGCTTCTGGTGCGGAAATCTTCACACCACGAACGGGGGTTCTGCGATCCCGATCTTGGATCGCACCGATCTTGATTTGTCTTCGAGATCGGGGTCTTTGCTGTGCGGAAATCTTCACTCAGCAAATAAAAGTCCTGCGTCGATCTTGCCTTGGGATCGGTCCGATCTGGTCTTGGGATCGGCCGATCTTGCCGGAAGTGCGCAATTTGGGTAGATCGGTGTCTTGTTTCGCCAAAATGAAACGTGCCGATCTGTCCAGGGGATCGCTTCGATCCTGCTCGGTCTTGTCTTGAACGCCTTGTCCAGATCTTCTGACCACTTGAGCCGTCTCGCGATCCTGTGTCCAAAATCCTTTTCCTGTTCCGTTGTGTGCTGCTACCCTAGCAGTTGAGTTGAGTGTGAGTACTTGATCGATCCGGGCCAGATATCCCGGGATCGCTCTTCTCGATCTTGGCCAACAATCCAAGATCGGTCTTCTGTGTCCCTGTAACACGCGTGCCTTAACCCGCCGGGGAAGCCAAATCAATCTTGCCTGGAGAAGAGGGGAGGATAACGTGCGTCGTGAGCAGAAGAAGTAGAGTTCAAGTCTGTTTATTAACCAACCAAATTACTATCCAACCTACCCTTAAGCCTATTCTTAACTATAGGTCACTCTTCAAACCGATATCGCCTTGAATCTGGATCGCCCCCTTGCCACGTGTCGAAATTTCGTGCCCTGTACTCCAATGATAGCGCCAATATTCCCGATACCGTACCTGAACGCCAAAAGAGGACCAAATCCCAAATGGGGTACCAAATAGCCATTTTTGGTACCCAAAAGACCAAAATAGTGCCCAAATGCCGAAGGCGTCTAAATCCATTTTGCGACGTCAATTTAACCGGCTTCCACTGGCTCTTTCGGCATGAAACTTCTTGACATCACTTAGTGACCTCTATCAAGTATATACCACATGATCCAGTATCTTCATCAACCATATATTCATGATCAGTGTGGAACATGACCGATCTGTCATCCAATATCGAGACGTTGGAGGTCGATCCGGTCTAAATCGGCAATTAACACTTTTTCATCTCCTCACACGTGCTTCAATATCATCCTCCAGTGTTATCCAATCGACAACTTCATTCATACGTCTCGACGTCGGTTTCCTTGACTCCCCTGAGTATGCAAAACTTCCAGATCAATGTATAATTAACCAAAATCAGTACTCCCAATTTAGGATCGGTAAAGAGTATCACCGATCCGTATGGTGTTGCACCTTCTTTGCCGATTCACCGACCCGTACCACCTGGTCCCAGATGCACTTTGGGGAGTCACCTTGTCCCAGATGTGACAATTTTCCAACAAACCGTTGCCACAACATGTCGATCTGCGATCTGATCTTAGCCTGCTTCAATGTACGTATACTTCTTCTTGACCGGCATTCCAATGAGCTGTATGACTTCATCCCGATGTCTGGTTCCAGATCGCCCCATAACATTCTGCAAGATGTTACACCTTCGTCGCAGAGTCATATCCCATCACCCGGTCCCAGATCCTTGTCCCAGATTGTTCCATGTAAATCGTTCCAGATCGCTCCGTCCCAGGTCGATCCATACCCATTATTCTAACGACAGTTGGATCGGTTCGCCGATCCCGTTAAGATCATCTTCCACCTCCGTATTGGATCGCCGAGTCTCATGGCCTCCTTTTCCACCAGTAAGCGGCGCTTTAAAAGGTGTGGCCACCGATCCTCGTACAAAATTTGAGTAGTGACTTTGCCACATGCCGGCGGTCCTTGGACGGACTACAAAGTGCTACCAGGTGTAACGGGGCACCCTGAAGCTTGTACTGGTGACAGTACAAGCTACTTATTCGGATGACAGAATAAGGCGGTGCCTCGTAACTTCACGTACACTCGTACGTGCAGAGGAAGACGGTAAAAAGAAGCGAGTACTTGGTTAAAGTAAAAAGTAGAACTGTCTTTATCATAGTTAATGTCTGTTAATAAATCACTATTTATCATCACCTAACTATGTCTGAATACAAATGTGCATATCAACTATCTGCTCACCACTCAGTGCGTGCGTCTGTCGTGGCGCGTCTTCGTTGGTTGATATAATGGCCTATATCAACCAATTAGGAAGTACTCCTGATTGGTAAGTGCTACAGGTTATTTGCCCTTTTGACAATATTCTGAGAATATAACTCTAATAGTTATATTCTATTAACAAATTCTTACAAATTGTTATGTAACGATTCACCCCGTTACACTAGACAAGCTAGACGATCTCGGCGTCGCTTAAACCCGCATGCACCATCGGCTCCTCATCAACTGGATTGAGCAGTGACGCAATAGACATCGGATGGCGCAAAGGCAGGCGTTGCAGAGCTGAATCCGGATCTTTCTCGACTTCTGCTCCTCCTGGTCAACCAGATCTGCACCCTGTTGCACAGGCTGCTAAATGTCCCCTGCTGAAGCGCCTCCTTTAACTGCTGGTGGAGTCGGCCCATTCATGAGTCCAGTGTGCTTGAAGCAATTTGTAACGGGGTGAATCGTTACATAGCAATTTATAAGAAATTGTTAATAGAATATAACTATTAGAGTTGTATTCTCAGAATATTGTCATAAGGACAAAGATTCTGTAGCACTTACGAGTACTTCCTAATTGGTTGATATAGGCCGTTATTTCAACCAACGAAGACGCGCCACGACAGACGCACGCACTGAGTGGTGAGCAGATAGTTGATATGCACATTTGTATTCAGACATAGTTAGGTGATGATAAATAGTGATTTATTAACAGACATTAACTATACTGAATACAGTTCTACTTTTTACTTAAACTAAGTACTCGCTTCTTCTTACCGTCTTCCTCTGCACGTACGAGTGTACGTGAAGCTCCGAGGCACCGCCTTGTTCTGTCATCAGGATAAGTAGCTTGTACTGTCACCACTACAAGCTTCAGGGTGCCCCGTTACAACTGGTAGCACTTCGTAGTCCGTCAAGGACCACGTTCACATCCAACGTGAATTTGTTGGATGATGAAGATGACCAAAGCTTTCACGCTACGCGTGACGGCTACTCCCATTTGAGCGATGTCGAATGGGATGCGGTTGAACGAATGGGTTCAAGCATGGGCATCCACGCTGTTAGCGTCATGCTAGAGGCTCTCAATAGAGATGCCCAACATGCTACTATCGCCAAGTTCATTCAAAATGAACTTGACGCAGAACGCGAGAAAGTAGCCTTGCTTTACCAACACGGTTCTCAACAAGCAGAGTTGTTGAGAGAACAGGGTGCTCAACAGTTTGAACTGTTGAGACAGCAGCAGGCTGCTGCTGGTGGGTCGATGCATTCGCGTCGACCCGAAACCTTGAAGATTGACATCTCTAAGTATAGGGGAGTCGAAGAGGGCTCCCTCTTGAGATGGTTCGTCGAATTGGATGACGCCATAAGGGCGCGTCGCATCGACGACGGGGATATGCAAGTTGCATTTGCCCAGTCAAATCTGGCAGGACGTGCCAAGACTTGGGCACTGGGGCTCAAGTTGCACGACCCATATGCGTTTGGGTCGTTGGAAGTCTTCAAGTCGCGGCTCAGACAAACGTTTGAACCGCCTAGAGCTGAGTTCAGAGCTCGAACTGAACTCTTGAAGCTCAAGCAGGGTAAGCGTGACGTGCACGCTTACGCACAACATATACGACATCTCACGAGTTGTATAAGTTCCAACCCGGTTGATGAACACATGCTGGTTTCGGTGTTCATGCAGGGTCTTGCGGATAGTCCCGTCAAGACTCACCTGTTCCGACTTGAACTAGATTCACTAGAACAAGCCATTTCCATTGCGGAACAGGAAGACTTCAGTCTGAGACACGCTCGCGCCAGTTGGACATCATATCGTCAACCGAGACGATATGACAACGGAGGTCCAGAGCTGATGGAACTCTGTTATGTAGAGAGCGAGAAGGCTTGCTCTACAGACTACAAGAAGTTGCAGAAATGCAACAGATGTCAGAAGACAGGACACTACGCTTACGAGTGTAGTGACCCTCGTCCAGTGTCTCGCAACACTGGGCGTAGTGACCGTCCACCCATGAGAAAGGGGCAGGGACGAGGGTCCGCTGTTGATGCAAAGACGCAACAACGGGATGGACCGTCAAAAAACGGACAGGATCAGTAGGTGCGGAGCACCCTACTGTCCAGCAACGTCAAGAGAGTTTGTAGGCCTCTTGATGAAGGTTGCTCCCAACACACAAACGTTGTGCGTTGCTGCTCTAAGTAATGAGATCTCACTCTTTACATTGAAACTCGAAGTGACACATAAGTTGTCCCTTCGAGCTCTAGTCGATTGTGGGGCGTCCAACAATTTTGTGCAACGCCAATCGCTAGAAGATGGTCACTTTAAGTTCAGTGAATGTGACACACCTCCTACGAGGATGACGGTACGTCTTGCGACAGGCGCATCCGTAACCGTCATGAAGCGTATAGTGAAGATCCACTATACGCTAGAAGATACCCAATATGACGATGACTTTATCGTATTGGATTTGGATGACAAATTTGATGTCATCCTTGGAATACCGTGGCTCAGAAGGTACGAACCACGGGTAAACTGGCAACATCGAACAGTAACGATGCCTGCCGCTTGTCCATCAGGTTGCCATCTGATGAACGTTTTGGAGCGTCCATAAGCGTGTGCATGTACTACGAGTGAGTGCGATGGCCTCACTTATGGTACGGTCGTTAGTACGACTGCACAAAACCTTAGTGTAACAAACAGTTACACTTCGGAGCAAGATTCCGGCGGCTGTGAGGAAACACAGGCTGCGCCGAAGGTCCACCACTCGAACAAGTCGAGTGGACCGGGACAAAGATGTATCCCTAGCGGGGAACGTCTAGAAGAGAAACGATCGATCGCTCAGGTTAAGCGAAACGATAATCCTAGATCGACTGGAGAGTCTTTCGTAGAGGATCTCGCCGTGGTTGCGCAACCACAGCTAGAGGAAGTAAAGGGAATAAGTCCCAAGATTACAAATACGGCGGAAATAAGTTCCCCGAAACCCGCGGGAATAAGTCCCCGGGAAGCCGAAGGAATAAGTTCTTCGAGGCCTGAGGGAATAAGTCCCCAGGAAATGACAGAGACATTGAATGTCATAGTCAATATCGGATCATGTGTAGGCGCTTATACACTTGATCTGATTGCGCCTCCGAAGTTGACTTCGGATATCACTCATTTGCCAACGCTCGAACATAAAAGGTTCTTGCGTGATCTGCGTAGTGGAAAAGTTAAGCAGATCTGCGTACTCGTCGCTGATGTCGAGTGCGTAGCCGACATAAGGTCAGCAACAGTGTTTACTGAGAGCGAGAGAGTTCTCAGTAGTTCATCAATGGACGAGAGTGTCCTAGATGAAAAGACACGAGTTGAGCGATATGACTCCCAATCGTGGGAATCGCTCAAGACAAATCCTCTCTATGAAGATTTGGTTGAATTCAAGTATGTATTCCCTGAAACTGTTCCGTGCGAATTACCGAAGGATAAAGGTATTCGACACGAGGTCGAGCTTAAACCAGGCTCGAAGTACTGTGTCATGAAGCAGTGGCCACTGCCTCGTGAACAAGTACTTGCGATCGACAAGTTCTTTGCCGATCGTTTAGCTGCGGGCCATGTGAGGGAATCAACTTCCCCACATAGCTCTCCGACCTTCTGTGTGCGAAAAGCAACAGGAGGGTGGCGGATAGTGCATGCATTTAACAAGTTGAATGCTGCAACGGTACCAGCTCGGACGCCGATACCGAGGAAGGACGTAATCATTGATGGTATGTTAAAGAGTACCATCTTTTCGTCCATGGATTTGATGGATAGCTTCTATCAAATCCTTATGCGAGAACGGGATATACCCTATACCGCAGTTAGCACGCCTAGCGGCATGCTCTGGGAATGGCTAGTAATACCACAAGAGCTTAGTAATGCCCCTGTCACGTTCAACAGATGTGTATCACATCTGTTGAGACCAGTACGAGAATTCGCGCCGAGTTATTTCGATGACGTATTCATCCATAGTCGAGCTATGGATGGAAAGTCGGACGCTGAGGTTCACAGGTACCACGTCCGACAGGTTCTTACAATCATGCGAAAGCATCAATTGCAAACCTCAAGAAGTGTATATTTGCAGCAAGCGAAATACCACTTCTTGGGTGCATCGTTGGTAAGAACGGTGTACGTCCTGATCCCGAAAAGATCAAGGCGATCACCGACTGGCCTGTGCCGGTTGATGTCAAAGGTCTTCGAAAATTCCTTGGGCTAGCGGCTTATTTGCATAAGTATTCGCGCAATTACGCCGAGATGACTGTACACCTCTCTCGTTTGTTGAAAAAGAACGAGAGGTGGTTATGAAACGCTGAATGTCAGCTCTCCTTTGATGGTATCAAGCAGAGCTTGATACAATCCCCAGTCCTAGTAATTGCCGATCAGGACAGTCCATTTCATGTGGTCTGTGATGCCAGCGATTTCGCAATCTGCTGTGCATTAACGCAGTACGACCTAGAAGGCGTTGAACGCGTCGTCTGCTATCAGTCGCGTCAGCTGCAACCAGCTGAGCGGAACTATCCAGTGCATGACAAGGAACTCCTTGCCATGAAGTATGCACTCGCGAAGTTCAGAGTCGATCTATTAGGAGATAGACCCTTCGTTGTTTACACAGACCATGCGTCATTACGCACGGCAGTGAACAACCCGCACCTTTCACAACGTATGGCGCGGTGGTTGTCATTCTTTGCAGAATACAACTTTACGGTCGAGTACAAACCAGAACGACTTAATGTCGTCGCTGATGCGCTCTCACGTCGTCCCGACTTTGAAACAGTCGCGAAACCCAACAGTGAGACAGTCACGGTTGCGGTTATGACGTCCTCTGTCCCATCTACAACGTTGTACGATGATGTGAGGCGGGCATACGCCCAAGATGGTGAGATTGTGAAGTTGTTGACACATCTATCACAGCCATCTCAAGAATCGTTGAAACGATTGTCGTCTGCGTATCGATCTGCATCAGATCGATACACTACTCGCAACGGGTTTCTGTATTATACAGCCGTTTCTGGTGACACACCACGTGATGTCATTCCAGATGATACTGATCTGCGTTTGCGGATCATGTTCGAGTATCACGATGCTCCTATAGGAGGACATCGTGGCCGTGAGAAAACATATCTCACGGTGAGTCGAGACTTTTACTGGCCCCGCCAGTATCAGTTTGTGCAAAAGTATGTTCGCGCATGCGAAGTCTGTCAAAGAGTGAAGTCAAGTACACCTAGTGGCTGTACCAGAGTCAATCACGGCAAGTGGCTGTGCTTGTGTCTTTATTGACACCATCTTCCGACTTCATGGGTTGCCCCGTGAACTCGTATCAGACAGAGATCCACGATTCACTGCTGATTTCTGGCGTTCCGTGTTCAAATCACTCGGAACGCGCTTGAAGATGTCGACATCTGATCATCCAGAGTCAGATGGTCAGACGGAACAAGCCGTTTGTGTCCTTGAAGAGATACTTCGACGATACGTACACTCCTTTAAGAGTTGGAGTGAGTTTTTGCCAATGGTAGAGTTTGCCATTAACAACTCGGTGCATGCGTCCACGACACATACACCGTTTTACGTGAATGGCTTGCGCCATACGCGTGTACCCACCTTACTAGAGTGTAACTCTGGTTTAGGGGGGAGAGACTCGCGCGATCACGAAACGATTTGGTTCACGCTCATCACACTCTGACGATGAGGTCAGTGCGTTTGATGCCGATATCGACAACATCGATATCGATGAAGATGATGCCAGTGAGTGCGAGGAAGCCCTCACTGAAGAAAAGGTTGATGTCGCTGCAGTGCACTCACAGCGCACTGAAGTTAACGAGTCAGCAGATGAGTTCATACTGGCTCGTGAAAAACGGTAGTCCGTTTTGTGCAAGACTCCATCGCCGAAGCTGTGGATAAGTAGAAGCAAAACGCAGACAAGAATGGAAGGGCAAACACTCTTTTATTTAATAAAGGTGAATTAGTCCTACTGTCTACGGTTAATTTACCAAAGCATGTAGTGACTAACTTGGGTAGCAGTAAACTACTATCCAAGTACATCGGCCCATTTCATGTATTGCACCGCCTAGGCAATGCATACACGATCGAGTTACCACGTAAGATGCGAACGCATCCCACGTTTTACGTTGGTCGGCTTAAGCCGTACCATCAGTACGCTGCTTCTGCCGATGAAGAACGCCCTTGCGCTCAAGCATCTCGCAGAGAGCCTTGTGCTCCCGATGGTGGGCATCGACAAGGGTCTGAAGAGCAGTTATCTCATCCCGAGACCGATCAACAATCCCACGAGCTACCCTTAGCTCGTCACGAAGAGATGTCAGAGCTCTCTCGTTCTCAAGCTGAGAAAAGGCAAACTCAGCTCGATGCTTCGAGACAGTGTCCGCCATTTGGAGACGCCTGTCCCGCTCATGTTCGAGATCGTCGCGTAACCCTTGCGTTACGCGATCAAAGAAGCTCTCGGGAACACACGGATCCCCACGATTGTGTGGAGAGCGTCTTTCCTCCTCCTCCACCTCCATTAGAGGACTCTCGCGGTGACCAGCGCTATCAGGTTGAGCAGCTGTTGAACCACCGCGATGTGAACGGACGTCGGACGAGTTATCTCGTCCGGTGGCGCGGCTATCCCTCGTCCTGGGATACTTGGGAGCCCCGCTCCCAACTGATGGTTGACGTACTGGGTCTGGTTGAGCAGTACGATGCGGCACATCCTGTACCGCAGAAGGACCGCCGGAGAAAGTCTTCCCGGCACGGTCGTAAAGGGATTTTAGGTTGTCAATCCCTTCGTACATCTCAGTAGAGATACGCACGCGCCACCACGGGCTAGTAAGGAGGTAAGCCTCCTTAGGTGCTCGTGCAGAGTTGTTCACACAACATGGGCACGAGTCTCCCCAAGAGAGGCAAGGTAATTCTTTCTCCCTTGACAGACGATGCAGCTTGTAGCGTGCACCTGTCGAAGTTCGCTTTTCAAACTTATCACGAGCTTTGATAAGTTTGTCGTTGAGGGACCATTACGCTTGTGATTCCCACTGTACCATCGATGTCTAAAGAAAGCATCGATGAAGAACTCATTCTCAGCGCGATAGTTTTTCGCGCTGGGTCAAGGTGATGGATCCTTGATGAATCGAACAATCGTGTTCGATAACGATCACTCGTCGTCGCCGACAAGTGATCCATGACAGATTTAGGAGGCATCCATTCCTTCTTCTCAGGAGCGAGACGCAAGACATTGCGGTCCCGCTCGTCCTGCGACGTGCCGACAGAAGGACTGGCACCTCGTTGCGAAGTGGTGTCCATAGGAGAACCGACACCACTGTTAGCGCCCGAGTCTCGCGACCTCGAGCGCCTTCGCTTCGGCATGGTTCATCAGATTCGTCAGATGAACCAAAGATGCTACGACGCATAACATCATCCATGCCACGCTTGGCAGGCGGCTTGGATTCGATTGCCGTCGATACGGATCCGTCTTCCGTATCAGGAGAGTACGAGACACCGAGCTCATACTCTGTGAAGACATGAGTGTCTTCATGACGAGCGCCTGCGTCACCAAGTGAAACAGGCTGAGTCGCTTCAGCAACCGATGATACATCAGTTGCTGTGGTTTCTGCTTCGGCGTCCGCACAGAGACGTGCAGACGCGCTCTCGGCGGCCTTGCTCGCGCATCGCATGGGCTTGTTAACCAAGCGATAAGATGTTGGAAAGTGGACGCGGACCAACAAGTGCAAACCCTGTCCCAAATGATTTGGGACGAGTATCCATTTAGTCAATCGGTCACTAAAGTGACTGATGGTTAAGGGGGGGGTGATGTAACGGGGTGAATCGTTACATAGCAATTTATAAGACATTGTTAATAGAATATAACTATAAGAGTTAAATTCACAGAATATTGTCATAAGGACAAATATTCTGTAGCACTTACGAGCAGTTCTTAATTGGTTGATATAGGCCGTTATTTCAACCAACGAAGACGCGCCACGACAGACGCACGCACTGAGTGGTGAGCAGATAGTTGATATGCACATTTGTATTCAGACATAGTTAGGTGATGATAAATAGTGATTTATTAACAGACATTAACTATACTGAATACAGTTCTACTTTTTACTTAAACTAAGTACTCGCTTCTTCTTACCGTCTTCCTCTGCACGTACGAGTGTACGTGAAGCTCCGAGGCACCGCCTTATTCTGTTATCAGAATAAGTAGCTTGTACTGTTACCAGTACAAGCTTCAGGATGCCCCGTTACACAATTCGCAATGGTGGTGCTCGAAATCTCGCTCCACGCCATAAGTGACCAACGCATGGCTGTGACTTGATCAACTTTGTAGAGATTGGCCGCTACCGCATCATCGCGATCCAAAGCGTTCTGTAGGTGCAGACGCCGGTAGTTGCGCTTAATGCAGCGATGATACCGGCGTCCATTGGCTGCACCTTGGATATGGTATTGGGCGGCAGAGCCTGACCCGTGAAGTTGATGAGCACAAGATCCAAAGTTACGTGCGAAGGTGCATTGTTCATGAGCAGAAGAATTTTTTCATCCTGGCGCTAGAGTCCGGGTAAATGCTTTGTTTTACAGCTGATATCTAAGAATGGGCAAATGTTCAATTACCTTCATGTCACTGTTCAGGTTTCAAAGCCATTCCTGAAAAAAGACCATAGTCATCCAGACTTTCTTGTTGTAGTGATAAGAAACCCGAGCTCTTCTCCTGACTTCCCTTGGAAGCAACGAGGCTTCTTTGCACGACCGATGAAGAATGGAGGAAGCTTATCAGATCCATCAGCATTTGCCGTCAGAGTCACTGTGATGCGAGTCTGACAAACATGTCAATTATTCCATTGATCCCACGGATTTCAACAAGCCAAATGCAACTCACCTTGTCTTTTATGAAGCCTTCAAATTCCTTCTGGGCAATCATTTAATAAGGTGTCATGCTGTAAAAAAAGTTTTGGAAATCATCTTAGCATTTATGACACTGAGCATAAAAGACTTCAGAAGAACTTACCAGTTTCGTCCATGTTGTACACATCACGGGGAGAAAACTTGGCGACGGCTACTTGCAACTCTGGTAGAGCTGCTTCGAGTCCAGCCACATCGGCTGGACCGCTCTCGCCATATATACGGACGGCCCTTAGCTTATGGCGCTGCTGGAATTTGTAGAGCCACCCATGGGCAACCTTGATTGATCCATCCGGAATATCCATGGACGTTGCAAAGCTTGTAGCTTTGGCACGGATCAGGTCTCTGGTGAGGGCAACTCCACGATGCTGGCACTGCAAAATCCAGAGGGCCGCTGCTTCTTCCAAGGCAGGATGTTGAACTGAGCGGGGACTCTTAGCAGAGAGCTCTGACGGACTCATTGCTTTAAGCTCCTTCCTCTTGCTGATGATCTTTCTAAATGAGGCCTGCGTCATAAGTTTGAAGAGGCCGAATGCCTCCTCCGTCCAGTTTCCAAGCTCTGTCCGGGTTAGGCTCGGATGATCATTCTTATGTTTGATGATCCTCAGCCTCTGGTCGTTGGTGAGACGTAGTTAAGACCTCAATGATGGGTGCGTGGGAGGGTAGGTAGGTGTGGTGCTCTGGGTTTTTAAGAGAAGGTATTGGTTTGGTAGAGGAATGAAAGTGGACAGGAAGCGATAGAGGAAAGCGAGAGGGAAGGTGAGGTGCGGATGTAGGAATATAGGGATGTTTGTTTGGTCGGGGGAGAAAAAGGGTGCATTTTTTACCCCGACCCCCGGTGGCCAGCCCGCCAGTCGAGTTGCAAAAGGTTGCGCAATCGCGCACAAAATGTAATAAGGTACATCACTTAAACTGTGTACGAAGGTACTTGAACTGTTTGGTTCAATGACTCAGTTGAGTGTGATACAATCAATTAATTGTGTTCAATCAAATGTGTTCAAGTTGGATCCGATGCACTTACAAAGACAACGCATTGTACGCACAAGAACTCCATAATTTTCATAGGCGTTGCCCAGACGCGTCCCCCACCTGAAGGGTAAGAAACTGTTCTGTGGCCCGTAATCTTGATCAATTACTGACAATCGTGATACTAACACTAATAGTTTTGTATACATTGTACTGTGTTGATCAGTAATAAATTATTAATTGGTCAGCTTTTTCATCGTTAACTAATTGATTATTTCCAAATAAAACAACCTCTGATAAGTTGTAAAATCTGGCCTCCACCAAGGCTATAACTTATGGAGGGAGAACTGTATTCAAGTCACTTTTCGACTGAATCAAAATAGTGGCGCACGCACGTAATAAGCCTAAAATCGATCAAAGGTGTAGGAGGGCACCCTTTGTTTGAGGTGCCCCGAAACTCCACGTCACTCGTACGTGAAGAGGAAGCTAATCTACTTAACAACTAGGTTGAGTAAATCTTAAAAAGAGAAATGTTTATTTTATATAGTTGAGCTATCAATATAATTTCAGTCTTTATCTAACTTTACTAATTTACATTGTCGTGTGACGACAACCTGCTCACCACTCATTACGCGTGTCTAGCAGCGATTGGTGGTGACCTTGGTTGATATTTCTTCTATTAACCGATCTTTGAGCAGCACATGATTAGTGTAACGGGGTAGCCCGTTACATGAATTTGACACCAAACGGTGTCAATAGGTAGATTGTCTAGTGTGACAATCTTCTGCCAATATTATCCAAAATGGTTAATACTAAAAGAACAATATCCCTTTTTAGAATAACATTCATGCGCTGCTCAACGATTGGTTGATGAAAGACATACAAACCCGGGTTACCGCCAATCGCCGCTAAAGGCGCGTGATGAGTGGCGAGCAGGTTGTCGTCATACGAAAACGTAGTTTAATATAGTCAGATAAAAATTAAAGTCATATTGATAGCTTAACTATGTTAAATACATTTCTCTTTTTACCCTTTACTCAACATAGCTGGTGAGTAGATTAGCTTCCTCTGCACGCACAAGTGTACGTAAAGTTTCGTGGCATCCCAAACAAAAAGTGCCCTGTTACACCTGGTAGCACTTTGTAGACCGTTCAACGACTGCTTAGTGTCCGTTCAACATGGAATGTTAGACGTAGAAGACGACAGCTTTCACGTCATACGTCAAGGCTACTCCCATCTGATTGACTCAGAATGGGAGGTAGTCGGCCGCATGAGTGTGCTCATGGGCGAACCCGCCATCAGTGGTATGTTGGAGGCTTTAAGCAGAGACCAGAAACATGCTGCTATCAACAAGTTCCTACAAGGGGAACTTACCGTCGAACGACAGAAGATATCCTTGCTACAGCAGCAAGGCTCTCATCAGTCGATGAGCGGGCCGACGCACATGCGTCGACCCGAAACTTGAAGATTGATATCTCAAGATACACGAGAACCGATAAAGATTTTCTTTTGAGATGGTTAGTCGAGTTAGACGACGTCATCAAGGCCCGTCATATCAAGGCTGACGAGATGCAAGTCACCTTTGCCCTGTCGAATCTGACAGGACGAGCAGAGACTTGGGCCTTAGGGCTCAAGCTTCACGACCCAAACTTGTTTGAGCCGTTGAAGATCTTGAAGTCTCGGCTCAAAGAGGCGTTTGAGCCGCCGAGTGCCGAGTGCAGAGCACGCTCTGTACTCTTGAGCCTAAAGTAAGGTAAGCGTGACGTGCACGCTTACGCACAACATCTACGATGCCTTGCGACAAGCGTCACGGAACACCCTGTTGATGAGCACACGCCCATCAACGTGTTCATCTACGGCCTTGAAGATGGAACGGTAAAGACCTACATGTTTCAAGAGGACT
Organism: Peronospora matthiolae; assembly: GCA_921007115.2. Lineage (NCBI taxonomy): Eukaryota > Oomycota > Peronosporomycetes > Peronosporales > Peronosporaceae > Peronospora > Peronospora matthiolae. Next base: position 122,774 of record CAKLBY020000119.1, on the reverse strand, counting down.
TCCATTCGCTAAAAATGGGGATAGCGTATGCGGAACAAGAACACTTCAGCCTGAGACAGTCTCAGGCTAACTCGTCAAATTATTGTCGGATGAGACGAAAGGAAACGGAAGGTCCCGAACCAATGAACCTCTATTGTATCGAGAGCGAGAACTCTCGCTCTCTGATCCACAAGCGAATTATAAGATGCCATCGCTGTCAGAAGATGGGACACTAAGCTCATGGGTGTAGTGTCCCAAGCACCGCATCATGTCCAAAGACAAGACGTGATGACTGCCGTTGGCCAAGGAAAGGTCCAAGGCGAGGGTCCGGCCGTGTCGCTAAATCACGATAGCAAGTCGGACCGCTAAAAACGGTCAGGGTCAGTAGGGGCGGAGCACCCTGCTGATCCAGCAACATCAAGAGAATTTGCAGGACTCTTGACGAAGATTGCTCTTAACACACAGCCTCTGCGTGTTACTGCCCCTAGTGATGAGGGGTCGCTCATCACTTTGAAGATCGAAGTGACAAGTGTTATGTCACTTCGCGCCCTAGTTGACTATGGGGCGTCGAACAGTTTTATTCGAGGCCCGTCGCTTAGGGATAGTAGGCGCAACTATGTTGAGCGAGAGTTTCCTCCAACGAGGATGACGGTGTGCCTTGCTACAGGTGCATCAGTAACAGTGAACAAACGTGTAGTAAGAATCCACTACACGCTAGAAGATACCTGATATGATGATGACTTTGTCGGATTGATTTAGGTGAATAACTTAATGTCATCCTCGGTCTGCCATGGCTTAGAAAATACGAGCCATGGATCAACAGGCAGCATCGATCCGTGAAGATGCCTGACGTTTTTTCATCAGATGGCCATCTGATAAACGTCTTGGAGCGTCCACAAGCGTGTAGTTGTACTACGAGTGAGTGCGATGGCCTCACTTGTGGTACGGTCGTTAGTACGACTGAACAAGATCACAGTGTAGAAGGCCACTACACTGTGGAATCAGCTTCCGGCACCTGTGTAGAGACACAGGCTATGACGAAATTTCACCACTCGAAGAGTTCGAGTGGACTGGAACACGGATGCACACCAAGAAGGTTGCATCCGAGGAGAGTGCTTAATTTTGTTTAGGATAAACAACATTATGAAGCAAGATCGACTAACAGAGAGTCGATTGTAAAGCAAACACGATCGACTAAAATAGAGTCTATCAAAGAGGACATGACTGTGGTAGTGCACCCACAGTCAGTACACGTAGTTGGAAGAAAGGTCCAGCGTTCCTGAGATTGATAAATCCCGAGAGAATTATGTTGAAGGTGTGGATCCCCAACCACCTGCGGATGTGTTTTCACAGGAAAGCACCGAGACAGTGAATGTCTTGGTGAATGACGGATCAAGTGTAGGCGCTTATACACATGATCTCGTAACACCTCCAAAGTCAGATTCGGAGGTAACCAAGTTGCCAACGCTATAATCTGATAGATTCTTACGAGATTTGAGTAGTGACAAGATCAAGCTGATCTGCGTACTCGTCACAGAGGATGAGTACGTCGCCTATATTCGGTCGGCACAAGTGTTTGCTGAGAACAAACGGGTTGTCAGTAGCTTATCGATGGATGAGAGTGTCCTCGTGTTTCGTTCAATCTGGGCCTTCTCATCGTCTCAATCTTGAGCGTTTTTGAAGACAAGTCCTTTGTGCAAGGATTTGATAGAAATCAGGGATGTTTTCTCGAATTCGTGCCAGGCGAGCTGCCTAAGGATAAAGTCACTCGACAAGTGATCGAACTTAGACTCGGTTCGAAGTACTGTGTCATGAAGAAGTGGCCACTGCCTCGTGAGCAGGTCACCGAGATCGATTAAATACTTCGCCTATCACTTAGCGGCAGGTCATGTGAGGAATCAACATCCCCATACAGCTCTCCGACCTTCTGTGTGCGAAAATCAACAGGAGGGTGGCGGATAATGCACGCGTTCAACAAATTGAATGCTGCAACGGTACCGGCTCAGACGCCGATACCAAGGAAGGACGTAATCATTGATGGTATGACAAAAAGTACCATCTTTTCGTCCATGGATCTGATGGATGGATTCTATAATATCCTCATGCAGTAACCTGACATCCTGTACTCAGCAGTGATCACCCTCAGTGGTATGCTCTGGGAATGGCTAGTAATACCACAAGAGCTTAGTAATGCCCCTGCAACGTTTAACATATGTGTTACGAATCTGCTGCGATCGGTGCGCGATTCCTCACCGAGTTACGTCGAGGAAGTCTTTGTCCATAGCCGCGCTATGGATGGAAGGATGGACGTGAAGGCTAAAGAAATCCACGTCCGAAAGGTTCTCACAATCATGCGAAAGCATCAATTGTATGCAAACCCCAAGAAGTGTATATTTGCAGCAAGCGAAATACCACTTCTTGGGTGCATCGTTGGTAAGAACGGTGTACGTCCTGATCCCGAAAATATTAAGGCGATCACCGACTGGCCTGTGCCGGTTGATGTCAAAGGTCTTCGAAAATTCCTTGGGCTGGCGGCGTATTTGCATAAGTATTCACGCAATTACGCCGAGATGACTGTACACCTCTCTCGTTTGACAAAAAAGGTGTGGTCATGTAGTGCTGAGTGTCAGCACTCCTTTGAAGGTATTAAAAAAGCCTGACACAATCACCTGTGTTAACGACTGCAGACCAGGACAGACCATTCCATGTGGTCTGTAACGCCATCGATTATGCAATCGGCTGCTCGTTAATTCAGTGCGACTCAGACGGCGTTGAGCGCATTGTCTGTTACCAATTGTGTCATGCGCAAGCAGCTGAGCGAAAGAAAGTGTGTTTGGTGCATGACAAGGACCTTCTTCCCATGAAGTATGCACCGGCCAAGTTTTGGGTATATCTCTTAGGAGATAGGCCCTTTATCGTTTAAGCCGACCGTGCGTCATCACGCACGGCCGTCAACAGTCCACGTCTCTCACAACGAATGGCGAGGTGGCTGTCTTTCTTCGCGGACTACAACTTCTCCGTCGAGTACAAACCAGGACGACTTAATGTCGTCGCTAATGCTCTTTCGCGTCGGCCTGGTTTTGATCCGTCTGCTCAACACGACAATAGGGGTTACCCCATTGTAGCGACTCTATCAGTGGGTGTTCCGTCGTCGGGTCTGCTCGACAACGTGCAAAAAGCATACGCAGAAGACGAGGATCTTCTTCGATTGAAGAATTTTATGTCTAATCCATGGCTTCAAGATTTAGAAAAGATTGATGTCTCAATACCGCTCTTTAATCGAACGGTATTCGGCTCATGATGGACCGCTGTACTATACAGCTGTCACATGCGATACACCTCGTGACGTAGTTCTCGCTTACTATAATATGCGATTGCACCTCACGTACGAGTGTATCGATGCCCCAACAAGTGGGCATCGCTGTAGAGAAAGGACTTACCTCACGGTGAGTCGTGACTTTTACTGGTCCAGCCAGTAAGCGTTTGTGCGCATATACATCCGTTCTTAATAATTTTTCCAACGGGCGAATTCTAGTCCTTGATTCCGCGCACCCTTGCAGTCTCTTCCGATTCTGGCAGAGTGTCGGCAGTCCGTATCGATGGGCTTAGTCTTCGGGTTTCCCAAAGACGTTCACAAGAATACTGGTGTTCTTGTGTTTATCGATCGGTTCAGCAAGATAGTACATCTAGTTGCTGTACCAAAGTCGATCACAGCCCAGGGCTGTACTCATGCCTCCATCTAAACAATCTTCCGCCTTCACGGTTGACCCCGTGAACTCCTGTCTGATAGGGACCCCCGCTTCAGAGCGGAGTTCTGAAAATCCGTGTTCTATTCACTTAAAACTCGTTTGAAGATGTCGAGTGCTGACCATCCAGAAACAAATGGTCAGACGGAACGCGTCATCCGCGTCCTCGAAGAGATACTTCGAGGGTATGTCCATTCGTTTGGAAGTTGGATTGAGTTCTTGCCGATGGCGAAATTCGCCATCAACGACTCGGTGCATGCATCGACAACACATCCAACATTCTTCGTGAATGGCCTACGTCATCCACGTTTACCCCCAATTAAAAAGGTGACTCTAGTTTAAGGGGCAGGTGGACTCGCTCAAACAAAAACTGATTAGGTTCTTGCTCATCACCCGTCGACACTGGCGTCGACGTGACGGATGCCGATGTTGACGCAATCGACATCGCTGATGATGATGATGACGATGCTGATATATTCAGCATCGCCAATAATTGCCACAGTGAGGACGACGACGCCCTCACTAACGAAAACAACGCTTTTTCAGCAGTGTACACGAAGCGCACTGCTGTTAACAAGGATGAATCAGCAGAGAAATTGCTGCTGACTCGCGAAGCGGTTGTCCGCTTCGCTCAAGACTTTATTGCAGATGCAGTAGACAGGCAGAAAAGAATCGCAGACAAACATGGAAGAGAAAATGTTCTTTCATTAAATAGAGGAGACCTAATTCTACTGTCTACGGTGAACCTACCGAAACACACAGTGACAAACGTGGGTAGCAGTAAATTACTGTCAAAGCAGATTGATCCGTTTCGTGTATTGCATCGCACAGGCAATGCATACACGACTGAACTGCCTCGTATGATGCTTACGAATTTCACGTTTTACGTTGGACATCTCCGCCTGTACTATAAGTAAGATCCCGTTTCGAAAGGCAAAAAAAAACACCTCCGCGGTCGAGGACAAAAACCACCTTCGAGTGGTCCTGTTATAACGAGCCAGTCAGGTCGACTAGCGAAACAACCTCCTCACGTAGTTATGCGATGTCCTGACCATTTGCAGTCAGCTCGTCACGACGAGAACAAACTGAACATTCGCTCTCAAGTTACGCGAACGCAAACGCGGCACGATCGTTCGAAGGATCGTGCGCTCAGGAACTGTAACTATCCCTTACAAGGTTGTAAAGCTCTTAACGCCGAGTCCATTCATGAGCCAGGTCATCGTGTCACTGTTTTGTTTGTTCAGTTCCCGCACATCAAGACGATCCGACCCTCTAGCCGGGCCAGGTATTTCCGCCTCCACCACATCCTTTGGTGGACTCAAGCGAAGGTCAACGCTTTCTGGTGGAGCGTATTTTGAACCACAGCGACGTAAATGGCGTCCAGACGAGTTACCTCGTCCGCTGGTGTGGCTGTCCACCGGCATGGAGCAGCTGAGAGCCTCGTGCCCAGCTGGTCGTTGATGTCCTGGGTCTCGTCGAGCAATATGACGAGACCCACCCGCTGCGTTCGAAGAAGGGCCGTCGGAAAAGACCTCCTCGAAAGCAAGTACAGGAATTGCAAAGTGTTAATCTCAGCCATCTCAGAAGATATGCGCTCCCTCCAGTAGGGATCATTAGGGAGGTAGACCTCCCTAGATGTACGGTTCGAGCTGTCTAGGCAATTTGGACACGAATCATCCCATGAGGGAAGGGTTATCCTGCCTCTCTTGACAGCCGCTGCATCTTGTATTGCACCCCGACTGGGTTGCGCTTCTCAAACATGATGCGAGCTGCATCAAGTTAACCGAGCCAAGCCTCACGGCCAATGCACTCGATCTTTTGGATGAGAGTTTTCCATCTCTTTACCTAGGCCTTACCGTCTCGGCCACGGGAGCCGTTGTTCCATTGATGTTTGAAAAACACATCGGTGAAGAACTATGTCCCAGTCCGGATAGTCTCCGTGCTGAAATTTGGAGGACAGATCCTCCTACAGTCGAACAACGGGATTCAATCCCGTTCGGTCGTCATACCGGCCACTCGATCTAAAAACTTAGATGACGGTATCCAAGGAGACTCCACTTAAGGAGCCTGGTGCAAAACATTTTGGTCCCTGGCCTCTTGATTGGTGCCAGCATGAGCACTGGCATCAGTGTTACCCCGATCCCTTGGATGCGAGTATTCGTCGGAATAATTGCTCGATCCGAACATCTCGAGCATGATGCCTCCACGTTGACCAAAGACATTCAACCTGGCCCTTGCAGTGTCCGCCCCAGATGATTCGAAGGCGTGCGGTGTCGCCTTCGAGTCGGATACATCATCCGACTCGCCAGAATAGATGATCTCTATTTCAGATTTATCTAGATTACGTTTCGCGGTACCGGCTGCAAATGCAGCGGATGTACCTGTCGCACGTGGTGACTCACCACGTGGACTATTCACAGCAACAGGCGACGAATTACCTGCTGCTGAGGTGTGAGAAGTACTCTCTTTGGCCGCATGCATGCGTGCAACCGCCGTCCCGGATGCTTCGGTAGAGCACCACATGGCTTTGATACCATGCTTCGAATTGGCAGATGAGTTAAAATTGGACGAACGAGTGCTCCTCTTTCCCAGAGTGACCCAACGGTGGAACGGAGAAACTTGTAAGTCTACTGACCTGTTCCGAGCCAAACAGATCCCTGGTTCGGAACAAGCCGGTAGACTCTCTAGTTTCTTGTCACACGACACGTCGTGCTACTAAGATCGCAAATTGAGTAGTATTTGATGTTATCCTATCCTTTAAGCTCCTTAACTCCATTATTTCTGTGCACCTGGGTTCTCTATGCTGAGTGGCCAGGAGCCATTAGACCTTAAAGGAACAAGTGGACCTATAAGCGAACAGGTTGATTGATGGGTGGCCAGGTCAGATTACGGTGGATCGAGGTCCACCTTAGGCGACCAGGCCGACCGACAAGTAGTCGAGAGCGATTCAATTGGTACCGTTTAATTGGTACCGTTAGTCGATTTGATCCCGTTAGCGGTAACCATAGCCGCTTGTCACGTTTGGACGCAACGGCCGCTCCTTCCCTGTTACCTCCAAGTCTCCGGTCCCTTTCCCGGTCGCGAGGTCCCATATCCGTCCGGCTCATCTTTTCTTAAGTCTATCATTTCCGAACGCCCGCTTCACTGCAGCCGCCCCTTGCACTTGCTTGACCGTACAGCAATTCGAGCACGATCATGTATTTGCCACGCTAGTCCCGTAAGCTCCACCTTCTCGTAAAACCGATATCTTGTCACTGTTTAACATGTGTGCTTGCAGCCATATCTTCACCGGGATCCGACTCACCATCTGAGGGTCCTGCTTCGACTCCTTCACCACCAGATGCACCCTCGGCAGAGGTCTCTGCACAGGCGGACGCAGTCGCAGCATCGCCTATCGTCTCCGATTCTTCAGATTCTTCATCTTTTGGTGAACGCAGGAGAGGCTGCCGTGACTACGCGGTCGACTATTTCACCGGTGGAGTCGGCTCCTGTCACCTTGTATGTGAGGTCGCCCCTAGTCGTGACTGCTATCCGTGCCGCTCCCGCTGATGTTGACTCGCCCCCACCTAAGGACTTTGTCGATAGCCGTCCTCCCATGAACGCACCACCCGTTGAAGTAGTGGTGTTGTGTTGCCGTGTCGAGGCCTGTAAGGGTCGGTTGGCTCTGATGTCTACGTTACCGCAGTACTGGTCGCTCCGATGTGAGCACTTGGAAGGGAGGTCAGGTGACTCCAGCGCTCTCGTGTCGCTGCTTTCCAAGAAGCTGCAGTATGAGATGGCTCTGACCGACCACTGGCGAAATCAAGTCGACCTTTCAAATAGTCGGACGTCTCTCCTTTCGTGGCAGAGATCAGACACTCTGATTTTGCGGGTGAACCTCTAAGTTGTAGCCGTGGCGTCACTCAAGAGCCGCTGGTCGGCCTCGTTGTCTGTGAATCGACCATGACCCCCGTGAGCGACCAAAGTCAAAAGGTCAACCAAGGCTATGTGGAAGTCGACCATGACTCAATCAGAGCGACTAATCGTGGCCCAAGGCATATCGTGATTTATCTGTAGTCGAAATAGCCTTATTTAGGTCACCAAAGCAGTGCAACGCTGGATGACAAAGTAAAGGATATGGCAGACTTTTTAACACGCCACGAGCGAACAATTTGGATGCAAAAAAGATTTGGAGCATGTTAAATCAGCAATAACGCCTACGAAGGGGGAACGAACTTGTTCTGAAGGCGACGGACCTTGGTTCCTGGGTGGGCTCAGAGGTGATTCTGTACTAACAGATCCATGGCCACGTAGAGTCCGAGAGATGAAGAGCGGCCAAGAATTAGACCGGGTCCGACCCCTCTTCGCACCCAGGGGACCAATAAAGTACGCGTCGAGGGAAACAGAGGTGCCGGATGAAGGAATCCAAGAAGATTTTGATGTCACATCGATGAGCGGACATCCCTGCAAAGATCCGACTGACGATCTTACGCCACGCCGAAGAAGCCCTACCCCGCTGTTTCTTCCGAGCGTTTCAGTACAAGGCAAAGAAGGAGCTTGTGCGGGCTTCATCCTCGAGATCTAGCGGCAGTGGGTAGCCTGCCAGAGTGCCTGAGCATGATCAGTCTCAAAAGTCGTGTACGCTTGAGCCAGGTCAGCGAACTCGCCAACCACCTTGAACAACACAGGAGGAAGAAGGACCTGGGAAGTTACCAAGGTCTAGCAGCCGTCAGGCTTCTGACCATCGACGGAGTGACCAGCGAAGATTACCACTTCTTTGGCCAATCGAGATTCCCACTCGGCGAATAGATCCAACCCCAAGACAGCTCCAATTGTTCGTTCATGTCGCCAGACCTCATGGTCACGAGATACCAAGAGTTTATCAAACCGACCGACCAAGGAGCCACCTCTCTGGCGGTGAAGACCCTCGCCTGAGCTGCGGCCGTAATCAGGCCTCTGGCGGGACCAGGTACTCCCTGGACGAAGAAACAGAACTACGAGTCACCGGGGGGTCACCATCCTTATGAGTTGGTAGCTAGGTCTCGGACCCGGAAGAGCAAAAAAAAATTTTGGTGAGAGACCGAGGAGTCGAAGCCTTTGGCATGTGTGTTGGGGCCGCAGGAGAAGTCAGAGGCGCAGCCTTCGGCCGTCGATAGGACGACCAATATCTCGCCATAGCAGCCCGGATCAGTTCGCTGTCGGGACTGAGGCTCACATCGGAAGATTTCAGTTCGATCGGCGACGCAGCTATCTCAGAAAGCTTAGAACGGTCTTTCAACCATCGGAACGTTCAGCGCACTGACCTTCACGGTCAGTACACTTAATCTGATCACGACTCTGAAGTTATATATAGTACTCATTCGCCAAAGGTGGAACCGGATCGGTTTTTGCGAGATCTGCGTAGTGGCAAAGTCAAGCAGACAAGCGTATTCGTCGCATAGGAAAATTACGTGGCAATAGTATCTACCGAGAACGAGTGGGTCCGGAGCAGCTCATTGATGGACTAAAGTGTCCTCAAAAAGTAAACTCGGATTAAACTACACACGTCTTAATCTTGGAAGCATCTTAAAAAAAATGGTTTGCTCCGTCATTCTTGTCAAAAAAATAATTTTCAATCCACCGCTGCTGCAACGAGTCTGTAACGAATAGAATTTCTTATAGCAAGCTGGTATGCAAATATCATCTGACTCTTTTTCATTAGCGACAGTGGGCTGTGCGTGCGCAGCAGCGATATCAAGATATTCCTTAGTAAGCGCGTCATTGCCCATACTCTTGTCATTTCGTCGATATTGACATTAACAATATCAGTATCAGATGTTGTGACCTCATTCTCAGTGCGTAATAGTGGTGATATGTTTTTTTGTACGAGTCTGTTCCCCTTTAGACCAGATTTTACTCTATTACATTTTTACCCGTGGATTTCGCAAGCCATTACGTAGAACGGTGCATCGGTCGTAGAAGCATAAACCTGATTGTTAACGGCGCATTGGACCATTTACGGGAATTTGATCTAGCTAATAAGTGAGTGAAAGTATCCTCAAAGTACCTCTTTTATGGACTCTTTTCCAGCTCGGTTTACACATCGTAAGTCGCGTTCAAGTGATTTAAACACAGGACGCCAGACTTTAGCGGTAAGCGTGAAACACTCTCGGATTCGAGATCAAGAAATAAAAAGAAGTCAACAGTCCGTGCTAAAAAAGACGCGAGCTCAGCCATCTGCTGTGATCAACTCTGGTACAGCAACCAAATGTACTATTGTGCTAAACAATCTACAAGCAAAAAAGTGGTATCAGTCTTGTGTGCGTCTTCGAGTAAACCCGAAAACAAAGTCGATTAAAGTGTCCTCCTATCATTGCCAGACTTGGTAGAGGATGCAATGGCGCAAGGATTGTACAGGACTTAACTTCACCCGTTGACGTACCTCGCAAGCGCGAACGTACTTGAGCACGATCTGATACTGGCTGGGCCAATAAAACTCTCTGTTTACCGTAAGTTTTTTTTTCACGACCACGATGTCCTCCTGTGAGAATCATGATGTTCATACATGAGCCGTAATTGCACGATTTTATAATGGTAAACGACGACCTTAGATGTGACGACTGAGTAGTACAGCATTCCTTTGCGGACAGTGTATCGATCGGTCTCAGACCGATACGCAGGCGACAAAGCTTAAACAATTCGCAAAATTGTTGTAAACAATGAGTGATAAAACCTGTAAAATCTCCTATTTATGGCCATATGCCTGTCTCACGTCTTTATAAAAAGTTGACCGCGGTACACTTGAAGTTGTAACCAAAACAGTTGCAGTGGGTGTTGGATTGCACAAACAGCCCGAAATCTCGTCGACGTGAGAGCTCATTAGCGACTACATTAAGGCGTCCTCGTTTGATTTTTAGTAAAAGTTAAATTTTGCAAAGAATCGCAACCACCTCTCCATTCTTTGAGAGAGGCCTGGATTGTTTACTGTCGTTCGAAATGACGCGAGTTCATTAAAAACAATTAGGTGCTTTTACCCTCATAGATAGGCTTAAAGCTGTTCCAGAGCATACTTCATGGCAAGGACTTCCTTGTTATCCACTGAATAAGTTATCTCAGCTGGTTTATGAAGAGACGATCCTGTCTCGTTTGATACGGTCGAGTCAGTATTGGACGACTGTTGGCCTTTTGACAGTAACGAACGAGCTCTGTGGGGAGCACTAGCAGAGAGGTTTACGGACGGACGGACGGACGGACGGATCAACTAACTAACTAGCTGATACAGTGGTAGCATTGTAAAAAATGGGCAACAGCCTCTCCATGTGCGGCTTGGGCGCCTCTAACAGCGACTACGACGTGCAGCGGGTGCGTGCGTGCGTCGTTCGTTGTCGATCTTTTGGATTCCACGACCTCGTGTGGACCCTTTGGCTCATTTGATCCCCCGTTGTGAAGCAGCATCACCAATGTAAAGACTTTGCCCGACCAGTTGACCGGTCGGTACTGCGTAAGCGCAAACACTCTTTATCCACTGCAACGGACATGTCTGTGGCCTCCATCCTCTCAAACTCGGAGCAGCTCATTCCTGACGCGTTCATGCCAATGGACATTCAGGTTCTATCTCAACGTCGACAACGGCAGTATCACCACCATTATAACGACTCGACTGGCTCGCGCTCGTCGTACAGCCTCAACTACAGCAGCAGTAGCAAGGCTTCGTCCCGAGTCAGCAACTTGTCGTCTCGAGGCGTCGGTCTGGTGCACGTGGTGCGCAATAAAACTGCTGCAGAGGAGTCAATTCCAAGCAGTGTGAGCAACAAGTACACCGTCGGGATCAAGACGGCGTCTTCTAGTTTCGGCTACAGTGATGACGAGGGCGACCCGGCCGCTGTGTCCAGTCGACGCGGAGACAGACCGTTGGGTCGGAGCTTTGAGTGAGTGAGTGCATCGAGAGCTTCTGCGCCATTAAACTGGCAAACGAAGGCTCGTATTTAGTTTGTAGTTGTGGAGAAGAAGACGGAAAAGCCCGACTCGCAGGCAGGCAGGCAGCCAGCCAGCCTCACGTTGAGTGTGGAGGCATGCAAAGCAGCGTTTTAAGCGCTTCAACGTCTTTTCTACGAGCGTTTTCTCTCGACCCGTTCACTTTTTGACCGCGGCTTTCAGCTCCTTGGCCTTGCGCCTGCACTCGCGATACGCCTCACTTTCCTTCTCGCACTCTTCGCCATCACGCAGTCCCCCGCTCTCAGCGGTCTTTGCCTCCACGCACCTGCACACAGGAGCAAAAAGTGGCTAAGTGTATTATTGTCCATTTTAATGTGAGACTAAAGTCGTCGAGAGCACTTACTTCACGTAGGCCTTCATTGCGTCCGCGCACGGGTCGTTGAGCGGTTCCGCGGGTTTGGCCACATTGGCGCCCATTATTGTATGTTAGAAATAGTGCGAACGACACGTGGATGATCCGAGTTTCTATCCCGCGTGTCTTGACGTGCGTTCTGTCACCCCCACCCCCAATGTAACCGTTCAAACAGCGATACTTGATTGCGTCAACAGAGTCGTGCGCACGTGTCTTCTGCAAGAAATTGCTTCAGTTGTTGCCAATGGAATTCCCAGGTGATCCGTTTTAATTGCCAGCCTTCTGATTTCACATCCTGACTTTCTGCCTTAATCTCTTGCTTGTTTCGATGTGGCTATGCCGTCTTCGTCTTTGAACGGGCCAACTTAGAAGTGTGTTTCCTCGCCTTTGGTTGGGCGGTAGTTTTAGATGAAGATGTTTCAGTTTTTACTGAAGGATTTCCATCTGGCAGATCGTGCTTTGCAGCATGATTCGCGGTGGTCCCCGAAGGGACCTCAGGAGGGGGTTAAAGTTTTCCTTCCAGGTCATCTTGGAGATCTTTCGCTTTGACTTTCTCGTCATCATAGCCCCTCCCAAACTATGATGATCTTGGGATCCTTTCTCTTCGTGAGTCTGTGGAGATTCATGTTCCGCTGACGCTCCAATTCCAGTTTCAGTCTGATCTTAACATCTTCATCTCGGGACTCACGGTAAAATCTTGAGTCATCAGAAGATCCGGGCACGCGCACCATTGTGGTGGAGTGGGGTTCGCTCATTTTTTTGAGGCGATCCCGACTCTCCACTGGCGCCCAGACGACCGACTAACGATGGGAGTACTCTGATTCCGCTTGCACTTGTTTCCTTTTCACCTTGTGTGCTCGTCGGCAGGGCGGGTTGCACTCTCCCAGGTGGACTCGACGAGATGCCAAACTTGACCGTTGTAGAGATTGGTGATGATCGGGTGGAAAATCCTCACCCGATCGCGTGTTCTGGGTTGGTGCTCTCCTAGAGTCGCCGTGATCAGCCCTGATCACCTTGTGCCAAAATTTGTACTTGAGTCGCGAGCCTTTCTGGCCACTTGAGCCGTCTCGCGACTTGTACTTCAACCGATACGGTTGGCTGCGTCCGATCGCAGTAGGGGTGTGTTGAGAGTCCTAGCACTCCTGGCCAAATAGCTCCAGGAGTGATCGTTCTATCCTTGATGTTGAGATTCTCAGACGTCGGGAGGCCAAAATATCCAACCCGGGAGAAGATCGACACGAATGTGTTTAGAAGCAAATTGAGCTCTGTTTAATGTTAACCAATCAGACCCTCACACCTTACCCCTGTAACTCAGAAAAGCAGATGACACGCGTCGCCTCTACAGATCGCCCCTTGTACCTATGTGGCACAGACCTGACACACCAACCGTCTGATCGCATCAGGGCATGGTCCACGCCAGATCGCGGTCCCTCAATCGCGGTCTCCTGATGCGGTCCCTTGATCGCGGTCCCTTTCGCCGTTCGGAACCGTTCTGAATGGATGAGATACTTCCGTGAATAATCCCAACGGTGCCATCCATACGATTGGTCCTCGTCCCACGATCGTTCCGCCGGTTCCCACTCCGTACTTAGGCATACGTTTGAGGTTTAACCACACCGATCTTGATCGACTTTACCACAATTTTCTCCTAAAGTTAATTGGATTTCCACAGCACGTTTGCTCACTGTTACGGATGCGCCTGTAGCAAGGCACACCTTCATCCTCGCTGGAGTGATCTCTCGCTCAACATAGTTAAGCCTACTATCTTCTAGCGACTGGCGTCGGATAAAACTGTTCGACGCCCCACAGTCAACCAAGGTGCGAAGTGACATTGCACTTGTCACTTCGATCTCCAAAGTGATGAGGGATACCTCAGCACTAGGGTCAGCAACACACAGCGACTGTGTGCTGGGATAAATTTTCGTCAAGAGTCCTGCAAAATTTCTTGACGTTGCTGGATCAGCAGGGTGCTCCGCCCCTACTGACCCTGATCGTTTTTGACGGTCCGACTTCCTGTGGCGGTTTAGCGAATTGGTCGGACTCGCGCCTCTGAACTTTGGTTGACCAATGGCGGTCATCACGTCATGTCACTGGACGTGACGCGGAGCTTGGGACACTACACCCATGGGCGTAGTTTCCAACCTTCTGACAGCGATGGCAGCTTGCCGTTAGCTCGTGACTCAGGGAGTAAGAGTTATCGCTCTCGATGCAACAGAGTTCCATTGGTTTGGTACCTCCTTTTCCTGTCGTCTCAACGATTTATAGTCAAACGAATTAGCTTGATACCGTCTCAGGCTAAAGTCCTTTTGTTTCGCACATTCTATCGCCTTTTTCAGCGTATGGAAGTCCTCTAGGAATATGTAGGTCTTAATCCGTCCATTCATAAGACCGTTGATGAACTCCTTGATGAGCGTTTGCTCATCAAAAGGGTTTTCCGTGACGCTACTCGCAAGGTAGCGCAGGTGCTGTGGGTAAGCATGCACATAACACTTATCTTTCTTGAGCCTTAGAAGTGCAGAGCGTGATCTGAACTCGGCTCTTAGCGGCTTAAACGTATCTTTGAGCCGAGACTTCACGATCTGTAACGACTCAAACACGTTTGGGACGTGAAGACTAATCCCTTAGTTCCAAGTCTTTGCTCGTCCTGTCAAGTTTTATAGGGCGAAGGTGACTTGCATCTCGTCATTCTCGATGTGACGGGCCCTGGTGGCGTTGTCTGATTCGACAAATCATCTCAAAAGGGAATGTGGTGGAGTAGCGATCGCTCATTGTATGAGTCGATCCCAACTCTTCACTGGCGCCCGGACGACCGACTAACGGAGGGGGTACTCCGATTCCGTGTGTGTTGCCTTCCTCACCTTTTGTACCCTTCGGTAGGGAGGTTTGCACTCTTCCAGGTGGACTCGTATTGAACGAAAACGTGACCGTGTTGGGGATAGGGTTGTGATCGTGCGGAAATCTTCACGCGATCACGGGGTACTTGTAGGTACTGATATAAAGCTACCCTGATCTCAACGAGATCGCCTTGTCCACTATGTGGTTGCTTGATCCGCGAGCCTTCTGACCACTTGAGCCGTCTCGCGATCTTGCGCCTTGCCTTTAAGTGTCTTGCTGCGTCCGGTCGCAGTTGATGTTGCTTGAGAGTTCTTGAACACACCTGGCCAAACCAATCCAGGTGTGACACTTGCGTAGATGTGTAGCGCGACTCTTTATTCGACGGGGAGCCAAAGATCCTACCCGGAAGAGATAACGTGTGCCTTGTGAAGTAATTTGAACTCTGTTTAATGTTAACCAACCAACCTAAACCCTACCCCTATGCCTATCCGTATAACTTAACCCGATGCCACGCGTCGCCTTTCCAGGAAGATCGTCTCCTCGCATTTGTGTGTTCCACACCCAGTACATCAACCGTTGTATCTTCTTGTGGCCCACCCAAGATATCCCCATGATCCTGCTAGCGGATCGTGATCCTACTAGCGTGTCGTGATCCTACCAGCGGATCGTGATCCTACTAGCGGATCGTGATCCTGCTAGCGGATTGTAGCTGAGATCGAGGGTCGTGTCTTGCCATGTCTCACGACGGATTGCGTAATCAAAACGGGTGTGACCACCCTTCAGCCTCGTCCCAGGCTGGACGATCCTGTCCACTTGGGGTATGGATACGCTATTGCCAGCCACCCGTCCCGGCCTGTATCCACCAATCATAGCATTCTTTGCTTAACTGGGGCATGCTATCCGTGCGATCGCCGATCCAAGTCCCAATACAACTTTTCTTGTGACCGCTTTGCCACAACCGTCACCTGCACCGTCAGTCATCATACGGTGTTGATCTGGCTGTGCAACCTTGTGTGCTTTATTCCTTTTCACGCACTTTCGCATCTTCTGACATGATGTCCGATACAGCCCATCCGGATCAGGTATCTCCTCTTGCTTCAGAATCGGGGTCCCTCGGATCGCCCTCTGCGATCCCAACTTCAGATGTCGGAACCTCGACGCCTACCAGTCCTGCGATCTCAGACGTCTCCACCGTGCCGGTAACCGAGTGTGATCGCTCGGCTGTAGTGACGTCGGCGCAGATGGGGGAAGGCTCTGGCTGGTTTTCCATTGCAATCCCTCTATCGCGATCCTCTACTGCTAAAGCCGAGCCGTCTCCATTTAGCAATCCTAAGCTTTCGTCCGCTCCCACGGGAACCCGCGATCCTAAGGGTCGTCGCGATCTCAAGAATCGCCATGATCCAGCGAAGCCTGCAGCTACTCCGAAACTGGGCAAGCAGAAGCGCCGTTATCCGGGATGAACCTCGTCTGAGGGGGAGGATACATCGGCAGGTGATGATGAGACTCTAGCGGCTTTATCCGGCTCGCGGTCCTCCAGTCGTCGTCGAGCGTCCAATCTGCAGGCACAACCTTCGACTGGGCCTTCTCCGGATCTGATCGTCATAGACACGCCGAGCCCTTCGCGCGATCCTCCACCTCCGGTTGATCTTGTTATTCCTACCGTGACCAAGATGTCTCGCGCAGACCTTTTCGGAAAATCGTCCAGCGACTCGGATGGTGCCATCAGCCTTTCTGATTCGCCTCATGATCACGTCAATCCGATGTTATCTCTGGTGGATTATGATAGCTTGCCCCCCCAAGGTCTCTCGCGACCATTGGATCCCTGGATATCGAGATCGCGTACCGCGATCGTTCACTCAGGTTTCTCCCTGGTCGGCACGCCAATTGGACGAGCGTCGCGGAGATGCACACTGACTTCCTGTACCGCCACTTATCCCGCCCCAAAGGCTTTATCCTCCCGACGGTAAGAGTGTCCAAGTGTCCTCCTCCCACATCTGAGTGGTCACCTCGGCTGGCGTGTTCGGCTTAGATCGCGGCCTTATGCGCCCAAGAGCCCTAAGAGACATCCACACGTCGGATTGAGCCGATCTCGTTCCCTCGTACCGGCTGGTTTGATCAGCTCGCCTCTCTATACTTGGAGTTAGAGGATCGAAACCGACAGGCTTTGTGGGAGTCTAAGCACGCGGTCTTCCTTTCCAGTGGACAGCGGGCCAGCGATCCTGAGCTGGACCAGTTCTGGAAACAGCGGAAGCAGCGTCGGTCGCGAGCTGGGCCTCGGTGGAAGGCGATCCTTCGATTCATCTTGCAAGGTATGATCGCATGTCATTGTGATCTGGACAGTCTGTTGGTTCCCTTCTTTCTGCACTATCCTTCTTTCACAGAGGTTTCCCCGTGGTATCCTGGCCTGGGATGCAAACCAAAGGGCATCCCCAATTTGATCGCTGCTCTCCCGTTGCTGGATGCCGCTAAATCTTGGCGTTCTCAGTATCTATTCTCTATTGCTGACCATCCCGCATCATCGATCGTACGATTGCCAGGTGAGTTTTTTCCTGCTTGATTGCTAGGAAATGATTCAGATAGTTTCATAATTCAGTATAATCTCTTTTGATCCTTCACCTTGTTCTCCATCTTGAAATCAACTTTTTTATCGGCTTTTCAACCGCGATCGTATCCCTTCGATCCGCTATCGCCACTCATGTTTCATATAGCCCCGATCCATCATCTCATACAACCTCCCTGCACATAGGCCCATTTACCATTTCACGTCCACCTCTCAGAATGCGCCAACCTCTCATTGCTTTTAATACCCGTTAAGCTTCGGTTTCCTTCTCATAGGAATGCATAACTTCAAACCGGTTTTGACTCGCACGGTTGCGCTCAAAATCTTGCAACAACGCGCCACAGTTCAGGTCCGCTTCGCCTATCCAGGTGGGATCGTCGTGTTGCTTCCATTGAATCAAAAACTGTCGATGCACTCGGCCATAACGAGTTTTACGTCCTGATCGTACATCCAAAATTCTCTCTACTTCGTATTCGCAGGAAGCCAACTCGTTTTCCCAATTATCTTCCGGCAGCAACGACTCATCGAAATCCACACGATCCTCACAGTTATTCACTAGCACACTGCCTGGGCGATCGGGAAACTGTACCACTGGCTTTAACTTGGAGACGTGCACGATCGAGAACAATCTGTATGGAGTTCCTGAAATCTCCACCCGAACAGCATGCTCCACACATAACTCCGCCACTTGGAACGGCCATGCCACATATGTGCTAACTTTCGAGCACAGCCGTCTTTGACTCGGTCCAAGTAGAGCCAAACTTGCAATCCGCACTTAATATCACACACTTCATTATTGTCACTGTGTCGATCCGCTCAATCTTGAATTGCGATCTTGAGACGTTCGTTTACCACTGCTCTTGCCCTCTGACATTGACGTTGGACGTTATATCGCCACCTTCTAGGGTCAGCATCGCGTGTTTTGGTGCTCACCAACGGTAATGTTGCTTCCAACGTCGATCTTGGATTCCAGCAATGGATCAAATAGAACGGCGTGTCTCCACGGATCCGATCTTGTGCCGTATTCATAGCGAATGTCAATCTTTCTGCATATTCATCCCAGTCTTTCTGTTCTACATCCGTGACGTACATCTTAATCGACCGAGTCAACGTCTGTACCATACGCTCCGTAGTTCCGTTCGCTTGAGGTCGGTACGCCATGGTCGCACGTTGCTTTTGCCCTGCGATCCGATCAAATGCTCGAAAAAAGTCGGACACAAATCCAGGCTCTCTGTCGTGACGTATAACTTCACTGGCTCCAAATCTTTGAAACACACATTCTTCATATCCTACAGCGATCGTTTGCGCGGTCCTCGACGAACTTGCTCTCGCGATCACACATCCTGAGAAAAGATCTATCCACAGCAGCAGTTCTGTGTTTCCTTTAAATGACCGCGGCAATGATGGGATACGATTTATCGCGATCACTGAAATGGGTATGTAGCCTGTACGTTTCCCGGATTTCTGCCGCGGATCGCGGGTAGACCCTTCCCGGTTGTACAGTCCACGCATTCGCCAACATAACGTTGTATACTACGATACAATCCTCTCCAGTGAAAATTGGATTTTATCCGCTGATAAGTCCTCCCGATCCCCTGGTGACCACCCTCCAAGCTTGTGTGGTAATGGTGCATAAAAATCTAGCTGCAACAATTCGGGTACAACCAGACGGACCATCTCTATACGATCGTCCGATTCCTTAGCGGATCGGGGGATGAAGAACAGCAATCCGTTTTCGTCCACTTCGTAGTCTGGAGCAATCCGAGCGCATAATTTTGCATCCTCTGCATTTAACTGGTTCAGAGCCCACAAGATATTCCTTCAGGTTGTCGATCCAGCTCTCTTCTACTTGCGCTTGTGTTATTCGCTCGATCCGCATCCGCTGCACTATTTCTTCTTGTAAAACTTCGGGTTGTTGACGCCTTCGCTGCGCAGATCGTGTGATCGCTATCAATTTCACCACGCGATCCGTCCTTTCCGGCAGAAGCAACTCGTGCAGCCTGTTGAGTGATATCAAATTTTGCAATTCTTGATCTAAGTTCACAATGACACCTTCCTCTTGCTGCAAATCTGCACTGGCTAGTCGATCCGCGCTTTGGTTTCACTCCCTCTTCATGTGTAGGAACTCGTGTTTTGGCCAAGATCGAAGTTTCTGTATTGCTTTATGACGCAATAACTGTAGCCAGGGCGCTTTACAATTCATCTCTCCCTGCATTTGCCTGATCACTAGGTTCGAGTCACCACGTATTATGACTCGTCCCCCTAGTTTGATTGTCCAGCAGATCGAGACCCAACAACATACCACGATATTCTGCTGCATTTACCGTCAGATCTGCCGCGTATTCCGGAGCGGCTGAGACGATGGTCCATTCTGGTAGCTTCCATACGATTGCAATATATGCCCCGCTCTTCCGTTTAGTCCGTGCCGATCCGTCGAAACTGACCACCAACAGGCATTCATCCGTACCTACCGTGGGAGGTAGCACAGTTACCAATTGTTTAGGCTTCTTCTGTGGAGCGATCGCAATCAACACATCATCTAGCTCATCTTGCAGAGTTATACTAGCTGCGAGAGCGCCTAGAATTTACCCCTCTCCTTGTTATATCTCTTGACCTCCAGTGTCCAATTCGATAGCAGCGCAGCCCATTTTCCCAGTCTCCCATTGAGGCCAGAAGATTGAACTAGCCAAGTTAATACCGAACATCGAGTGAGCAGCCTGATCTCTCGGGATACAACCATGGTGTAGCACACTTCCAAGATTCGAAGTAGGGCTAAAACTTCTTTCTCCACCATACCATAATTAACTTCATTAGTCTTCAGTGTGCGACTCGTGAATGCCACCGGCCAGTATACGCCGTCCTATTCTTGCAATAGAGATGCCGATACTGCCCACTTACTAGCATATACTACGATCACTGAAAGTCGATCGGGATCGAAGTGTTTGAGGATCGGGGCTGTAGCGATCTTGGCCTTCAGCAAAATGAATGCAATGCCGGCCCTTTCCCACCGAAATCGCTCATTTGGATCATGCTCACCCCTTTTAGTGAGTTATCGCAACTTCCCGGCATCGCATCACGTTCTCCCATATGGCTCATCTCAAAAAAATCTGTCTCTCGTAACTCGTACAACACAGATGCATATACTGCAAAATCTTCTATAACACGACTGTAACAGTTCAAGATGCCCAGGGACGATTGCATGGATCGCAAAGTTGGGAAAAGGAATGGTGACCAGCGATCCTAGATCGTTAGGATTGGTCTCCAACCCAGCCAAAGATACCTGATGACCTAAATGATCCACCTTACGCCGTCCCTAAAAACACTTGGTCAGACTGATCGACAAACATCATCGATCGCATGCTGTCAATAATTTTTCGATCTTGTCGTACAAAGATGTCCATGACGTAGCCGGGATCAACATATCGTCAATATAAGATCGCCTACCTAGCACTGACGGCGCTTGATCCGTTTTCGGCTCTCCCTCAGTAAACACATCAGTTAACTTAGGATGATCCGTTGCATTCACATCCTTACCTGCGCCGATCTTAAGATAACTATGTAGAGCATTATCAATCAAACGCTGATAGATCTGTGGGGTGTTCTTCAATCCAAAAGGCATCCGCAACCATTTATACAACCCTGACGGCGTGATAAACGCAGAGATCGATCTTGCTCGTTAGGTCATCTCTACCACTCAAAATCCACTCGCCATGTCCAGCGAGCAATACCACATTGCTTTGTCCATGTCCTGCAACAATTTACTGATAAGTGGCATAGGGTACACCATCAACTGTGTCAACTGATTAACTCGTCGATTGTCGATACAAAGTCGGATACCTTCTCCGTTCTTTTTAGTAATCACGACTCTTGGTGATACCCACGGCGATGTCGAAGGTCGGATAACCTTGGCTGACAACAGGCCTTTTATCAGATCGGCCAACTTCTCACGAAACTTAGGCGCAACAGGTCGTACACGCTGAGCGATCGGCCTCGCCTCTCCCACATCAATATCACAAACGACACCGCGTGCTGCAGGGGGTAATGTAGTTCCTTTTCCGATTAACAGGTGATGACTCTTCCAGATCAGTCTTCGCAAATCCTCTTGAGCCTCTGTCAAGGGTATTCCAGGATCGCCAACCTGGACATCGTCTACTGTTATCTCGGTCGTGGGTATGGTTACCTCCGGCAGTACAGCCATGTGTTGCTCCAAATCTTCCGCGAACAGTTCACCTCCCTCGTGATAGTAGTTGATTCATCCGGTACATCATTTTTCATTACTTCGCCGTCGATCGTAACAGCTTTCACGTCATCGTCCAGTCGTGTAGACTGGCCATGCACCTCCCGATCTTCAAACTTGATCACGTATAGGTCACAGTTGAACTTTCCTTGTAGCGGATCAGTTGTCTCACGGTTGTCTTTCAGTGTCACAGCCTCCTCTGCAACCATGTCCTCTTCCACCGAATGTTCTGGCGTCTTCCGCACTGCGTTGACCGCACACGATCTCATTGTCGGTCTATCATCATTGTCTTCGTTATTCTCTCCACTCGTACATTCTTCCTGCAACTCCTCATTAGAGTCACCATTAGAGTAGGATAGTGAGACGATCTCTGCAGAATCCTTGATGTCGTCTGATTTCCGTTTTGAGCGTGTCAAAATTCGGGTAGGTTTCTCATACGTAAGATGATCCGCTAACGGGCCCGTGTAGGCTTCAGATTCTTCTTCTTCTCGATCTGTAGTGTCTTCAAAAGCCAATCTGCCATTCCATGTACCGCCGCGATCCTACAGATACGTATCTTTTAGATCGCGGGATGATGTCTTCTGTCATCCACAACGCTAAAGGGACCCCGCAATTTAAGATCAAGTCCCGATTGCTTACATTTGTAAGCTGCAGAAACCTAATCCTTCCGGTACCATTCGTCACGGTAAGAATCCACGCCACATCGCGTCGCACCCAAAGATTAGATTTAGGAGGGTTGAAGCCGATCCTGACTTCTGCCGATCTACCGGCCGCAATGTCTACATGTTCATCGTTAATGTTTACCGCCGATGTATTCGATCGGTACGGTGGTCTTCGTCCAGCCAGACAGATTCGAACTTCATCGGGAAGGCAAAGGGTTCCGTCGGCCAAATCCAAACGGATACCTGCAGGAACCACGAAGTCCATGCCTAGTATAGCTTCTTGACCGACTTGATCCCCAACCCAGACATCAAAATAATACAATAGTGATCCGTTCAGTGTGATCTTGATCCTGGTCCGTCCTACCGTCATACAAGTACTCTCTCCAATCTCAACACATTCTTGTGTTTAGTTCTCGTCTATCACACACCCTACCTTACGAGCAAAGGTAGTGTCGATGACCGAGATCTCCGCACCAGGGTCATACAGAAAAAAGGCCTTCTCATTGTTGATCTTGCCCACTGCTTTCGCTTGTTTGAACCATTTCACGGAGTATGATACTTCCAGTATCCCCTCGACTCACCTGGGGTGAGATCGAGCTCCATCTCCACCGGGGATCGGGCATAATAGTCCACTCGCTTCACACTTGATATTAAAGAGGTCCGTTTTGAACGATCACATATACTAGAGATCGGATCGCGCCGATCCTTAACTCCTTGGTCATCGGACTTCTTCGTAACAAATTCATATTTGCATAGCCCAGAACGCTCGGCTCGTGCCAAATTCCAACCTGGCGAGCGTCCTCGTTTAACATTTCCTCGACCTTCGGAGGAAACATACACGCATGCTTAGTAGGCATATACCACTGGCGGATCACGTTGAAGAACTCTTCCATGGGGCATTTGCTATTCTCATGTAACTCTCCACATGCTGCACACACGTAGAAGCACTTGTCCGATGGATGCCCTTTGCGACCGCACTTCCGGCACGTTTGTCTCTGCCAGCATCCACGATCATCAGGTCGCGTCGATCCGCAGTGGGAGCATGCCTTCGGTTTTCCACCTCGATCTCGTCCATCTTCTTCACCAGCATTCTTCTGCCAGGTAAGATGATCTTGATCCGATCTCCTCTTGACCAGATGTAGTGGTCACACAAACTCGGCGGCAATCCTTGTCTTCATCCGATCCAATCGAGTCTGATTCCGATCCGCTACTTTTGATCCGCTCACGGATTGCCCTCATCGCCCGAGTAGTCTTCGATGACGTAGGATTTGGGGAGGCATTCGCTCGAGTGGAACTTGTTCGATCCTGTCGACGTCTTCAACTGACGACTTTCCATCCGTTTGGCATGCACGTAACGTCTCATCCAACTCATTGACATCGGTCAATCGCAGTAGAGTAAGCTGTTTGGCCGGATCGCGATCGTCCGACGTGGCAATGATATGCTCCACATGTTCGCGACGTGTGTCCGATGTGGCCATCCTCTCGTCTCTGATCGCGATCTTGGCATTCTCAGCCGCGACATTTAGGCGGTGTAGATACTTCTGTGGATTTTCATCCGATAATTTCCGTGCGAGATAGCATTGTCTGGCCAGAGACACACCTTGCCCTCCATACTGTTCCATTAACTCATCCAGCAATCTCTTCCACTACTTTCGAGTGGATAGAACTAGTTTGTTTTACCAGTTTCGAGCGTGTCCTTTTAGCAGATCTCCAAATCCAAACATTTCTTCTCATCGGGTGCTTGATCGCGCAAGAAGGCCGATTTGGCCTTGCTGATCCAGCTTCTGGCCCGATCTTCATCTTGATCCTTTCCACTGAATTCTTTCAGCTATGTCATCGTCGACACTCGAATGCGTTGAGGTATGCTACCACCATCTTGCAACGTCTCGGTCGTAGCTACCATAGCGTGTCTACGATCTTCTTGTCCCGAATCATCGGGATCGATGTCGTCAGGGTCGAAAACCTCAGGTTGACTGATGCGCGACTGCACCGATTCCATCTCCACATCGGGGGTATATCTTACACGGGATCTAGCATGCTTGATTCTTTGGCTAAAGTAGATCGCTTGATACGCTCGTTCCCATTGATCTTGGCGAAAAAGTTCCATGGCCTCATCGAGGTATGTCTGCATGAGTCCTTGCGTAGTAGTCATCATCTGCTCTTTAGTGTCTACGGCCTTCGATCGCGAGTTCAGCTTCACGACTCGACTCGATCACATAGATGTGTTGCACCACTTGGGCCTAGAGAAAATCGCTGGATGCCGATGAAATCGTCCGATTCCATCTATGATTCCGCCGAGGCATATTGTGACGATCCGGTACGATACCCCCTCGGGAAATCGGCGATTGTAGCAACCGCTTTGATCCGCGGATTCGCACTTCCCCTTCAGAGGAATTAGCTTGTCATTACAGCGATCGACACGCATGGATCACCTGATCCTGATCGCATTCCAGCAGCTCGTTCGCATCGAATACCATAGCGACGTATCCAGCATCTTGCAGCAGCTGGATGATCGCGCTGATCTTTTTCACTGCGTTAGTCGCCACCTTCGGCCGAGATATCGGACCTTGTATCTCTCCGATTAGCTTAGGATTCAGTATCCGTAGCACGGGGTCATTCGATAGCAGATTCTTGAGCGCCTTCCAATGGAATCCCTGCGACAATTGATCCAACTGCCAGCCTTCCATCTTCATAGCCAGAGCATCGTCCACGAACTTGATCGGTTTCACGATCGGTTTCACGCCGCGATCGTGTCGATCCGATCTGGGCTCTTCTTTCTTCACTCGATCTTTCTTTAAAGTCTTCTTCTTCGACATTGCCTGAGTGATCTTGTGTAGTTTTTGTTCAGTTTTAGCTAAAGGGTTTTCACCCACCGGATCGTGTTTTGCAGCACGATCCGCGGTCGTCCCCAAAGGAACCTCAGGAGGGATTTGGGCTCTATCTTCCAGATCGATTGATCGATCTTCCTCTTCAAATTTCTTGTCATCAGAGCCCCTACCAAACCTCTGATAATCCGGGGATCCTTGATAATCACGCGTCGAAGGCGATCCCTTAGCCTCTAACGCTTCCATCCCAGGTTTAGTCTTGACTTTCACCCCTTCAATTAGGGACTCACGGTGAAATCCCGAGTCTCCAGAAAATCCAGGCACGCGCGCCATTGTGGTGGAGTGGCAATCGATCATTGTATGAGTCGATCCCAACTCTCCACTGGCGCCCGGACGACCGACTAATGGAGGGGTTTTCCGATTCCGTGTGTGTTGCCTTCCTACCCTTTTGTACCCGTCGGTGGGGCGAGTTGCACTCTTGCAGGTGGACTTGTGTCGAAGGAAAACTTGACCGTGTCGGGGATGGGGTTGTGATCGTGCGGAAATCTTCACGCGATCACGGGGTATTTGTAGGTACTGATATAAGTTACCCTGATCTCATTGAGATCGCCTTGTCCACTATGTGGTTGCTCGATCCGCGAGCCTTCTGACCACTTGAGCCGTCTCGCGATCTTGCGCCTTGCCTTTAAGTGTCTTGCTGCGTCCGGTCGCAGTTGATGTTGCTTGAGAGTTCTTGAACACACCTGGCCAAACCAATCCAGGTGTGACACTTGCGTAGATGTGTAGCGCGACTCTTTATTCGACGGGGAGCCAAAGATCCTACCCGGAAGAGATAACGTGTGCCTTGTGAAGTAATTTGAACTCTGTTTAATGTTAACCAACCAACCTAAACCCTACCCCTATGCCTATCCGTATAACTTAACCCGATGCCACGCGTCGCCTTTCCAGGAAGATCGTCTCCTCGCATTTGTGTGTTCCACACCCAATACATCAACCGTTGTATCTTCTTGTGGCCCACCCAAGATATCCCCATGATCCTGCTAGCGGATCGTGATCCTACTAGCGGATCGTATCCTACTAGTGGATCGTGATCCTACTAGCGGATCTTGATCCTGCTAGCGGATCGCAGCTGAGATTGAGGGTCTCGTCTTGCCATGTCTTACGACGGATTGCGCAATTAAAACGGGTGTGACCACCCTTCAGCCTCGTCCCAGGCTGGACGATCCTGTCCACTTGGGGTATGGGTACGCTATTGCCAGCCACCCGTCCCGGCCTGTATCCACCAATCATAGCATTCTTTGCTTAACTGAAGCGTGCGATCCGTGTGATCGCCGATCCAAGTCCCAATACAACTTTTCTTGTGACCGCTTTGCTACACTTCCATAGTATCCTATGATATCTCTGTGGCCCAACTCCATTATATCCTTGGTCTTCTCTTGTCGGTAAGGTAATTTTGAAAATGTCCTGACAGCCTCTTTGCCCATGATGCACCCTTCGCATATCACGGCGTCATTTTCACCGCCTTGGTTCTTCTTGATCTTAAAACCAGCGACGCAATTTGCCATACCCTTCAGCACCTTCGTTGGCAGGTGAACTAATCTTGCATGCTACATCTGTAGATCAGCCGCACTTGATCCGTCATTTGATTAGTACTCTTTTATGGTCGCTTCGCAGATGTTTGCTGGATCAGCCGGCCTGCAATCCAAGACCTATATGTTGTTCCGTCTTAGTACTTAATCAAAAACTTCCGCGATACCTCTGACCTGACAGCATAGATCTGAGAAGGTCATTTAAAGAACGTTTGCTTACAAGGCCGATATTAAAATATCCTTCAGTCTAGGACGGTACCCATTGCGTCTTTTCGGTCTTGATCACTTTACCATTCTTGAGCTGTACACGCAGTGTCCCAACACCTTGCGCCTCCACTTCACTGCTGTGTGCTATGGTAATCATGATTGGTTCCTTTAGAAATTTAACTGAAAAACTTATCTCAGTCGGGACACGTGTGATTACAAGCCCCACTGTCCAATAACCATCCAGCTGACGTCCGACTGTGCGCAGTTCATGCTCTTTATTCCCCAGATTGCTATGTTTCCACTTGTGCAGCCTTGCAATCTTGACGCTTGTGCCATTTTTGTTACATCGGTAACATCTTCCTGATAAATGTTTACCTCTTAAATTTGATCCCTCTTCATGTCAGCGAGGTCCTTTCTTGTACTTAGAAGATTGCATACTTTTCAGTACTACTTCTCGGGGCTCTGTCCTCGTCAATCTATCGTGCTCACGTCTCAGCATTTCCTCTGCGTGGAACATTGTCATGCCGGGCATTTTTTCGATTATCTTGACTATGGGTTTATAGTCGCTTGTAAACTACCACGTAGGATGACCAAATTCTCCTACGGTTAAATCTCTTGTACGACAGCTCGCATAATCATGCAGTGCTCGTCAAAACTCAGGAAATGGTCCATAAAGCTTCTCCCTTGGTGGACTTGATCTTTTTTAGCTGCCGCCGCATCTGCACGCGATTGTGCATACTCTGTTGCAAAAATACCCACGCGTCTTCCATTGTCTTCGACGCCTGCACCATTAAATAAAAAAATTGTGCTGATCATTGTTGATACATTTGCGAAAGCCTCCATGTCGTTGACTTTTCAAGTTGACGCGGTTGCGTCTTCTTCTGCTTAGGCCTTCACATCGTCTGTAGTCTCGATCAATTACTTCTCTGGCAGCTTCATCCTCGCGTTGAACTTACGCAAGAAGTAATTATCTTCGTGCAGTATGTCGCCCGCGTCCTGCGTTTTAAGCTCATAATTTAAAGACTTTTGGAAACATCCAAGAGCGATTTAAGTTTAAAACGCTTAAAAGAAGGTAAAATGTTAAAGTAAATATATCATCTAGCTATGTCCTTAATTCGTACGTTGTGCTACTCTAAGCCAATCAATGTCGACTCTACAAAATCAGTAACAAAACGATAAGTCTATTCCATCGTTTCATACAATCACACAGTTTCGTCCATTCGATGTGGTCATTAGTACCACATACAACGACACTATCAATACATTGTTTGGCTCATATTCGTCAAATAGACAGTTGTCAGTAAGCCACTAATGTAAGTAGAACCCCAGGAAGTACACTGGCCTATGGGTTCGTAGACAAGCACCCCTCCCAACTCAAGCTCGCTATAGGAAGCCGTTTTTCAAATCCAGTGGTAAGGGAGAAGAAACGTAAAGGCCAGGCGGTTAATACCACTAAGACAAGTATTGACCAGGCGCAACCAGCACCTGATGCAACTGGTTATAAGACCACTCTCGAACAAGTCGATCGATAGGCCGCCTTAACTGAACCCCGAACGAGGCATAAGTGCCCCCCCACTTCTACCTCCATATAGGCCTACGTCTACAATCGTCACCAAATCCTCCAAAGACTGCAATACACTTGTCCGACGGGTACACAAGGTGAGTCAAGGTTCGCAAGCGGCATCGGGGTACAACCTCCGACAGTCGGCATTCCGACATAGTGAGTGTTTTGGGGTCTCGTAAAACGGTTTTTACTATCCACTCCACCACAATAGTGCGCGTGCCCGGATCTTCGGAAGACGCGGGACTTCACGGCGAGTCCCAAGATGAAGAAGACGTTAAAGTCAAGATATAACCGAAGAAGCACTGGAAGACCAAACGCCAGTGGCACGAGAAGACAAAAACAAATTGTCGAAGGACCGACCGCACCTTGGGAGGGGTCCGGTTGACATGGTCAAGGTTGAAATAATTGAATTAAACCAAACACCCTCGTTGTGTCCTTTTTTAAGGACGTCTTGAGTAATGCTAGCTATCATGCTCCAGTGGACCATCCATCAACCGACGGGGGGACCGAAAAGCTATGGTCCCCGAAACAACTTACCCCTCCACTTACCAAGTCCAAGCCGAAGAAAACAAGGATGAAAGTGCCGGGGACACCAAGTCAATAAGTCCCGACAAATCATGACCATCGACCGATTCGGGCCATCGGCCGACAACGCACTCGGTAAAAATGTGGTCTCCGGCACCAAAACACCCCAAGATCGCTAAGCTTAAGCCAAAATACACGAAGTCGAAGGAGCCAGTGGACATCAAGCCGGTGGTCCATGGCCAAGCAGGCCGCCAGCCTGGTCGGACGATGTAGTAACGATCGCCTGCCACCGACGCAAGCTGGATACACTCCTGGCTAACGACCCCGTCGCGAAAACCCTTGACATACAGCTGTATCGACGTGGAAATTGCGAGGTTGATTACGTAACGCGTGCGGGAGGTAGCCCTTCAGCTCACAGAAACGTTAGCCTACTTAATCGGGGTTACACTGTCAGCGAAGATTATTCAACTCTCTACTTTTCCTTGAGACAGCCCAATAGTTATCATCGTGAAGAAGAATAAGTTGAACACCAGGTTGTGCATTTACTACCGTTTGGTAAACGACTTGACTTAATTCATGTTCTGCCGCATGTCACTGATCAACGAGCTCCTGAAAGACTTAAATAGTGTGTTGTGGTACTGCTATCTCGATAATGCAAGTGGTTTTTGGGTGGTCAGCATGACGGAAAGAGCAAAGTTAATTTCAGCCTTCATCACCCCGTTAGGACTGTTCTAATGACTTCGGATGCCATTCGGACTCAAGAATGAACCACAGGTCTACCAGCGAATTTCGGACAACGCGTTTTACGGGTTCTTACGCATACCTCCAGGGACCCTATTTCATAAGCCAGGAGATTTGTTTGCGTCTGGGGAACCCGACACAGAGTCAGGCCCCTTAATATTAAGTCGTCGGTCGTGCATAGACGACAAACTTATACCCCTTAAATCTTGGGAGGCGTTATGCGGAAAGGTGGAGCGGTTGTTGGACGTATGCGACTACTGAAATTTTGAACTAGTGCAGTCAAGAGTTCTTGGGGATGTCGAAGAATCGAATACCCGGCCACCGGGTATCAGAGAAGGATTGGAAGCCCACCACAAGGACATCTAAGCACTACTAAACCTACCTCTGCCAACAAATTCCAAGGCCACGCAGTCGTGTCTTAACAGTCTGAATTACTACAGGACATTTTTAAAGGATTATGCTATCTTTGCGTCATTTCTATACGAGTTGAGAAAGGTGGACTTTCACGCGTGTCGATGAAAGTTAAACGGTGGTCACCACTCAGTGACCACGGGTGACGACAAAGAGACATGGTCTTGGGTTCAAGTGGATTTTGATATGCTCAAGAAAAAGATGGCTACACCGCCTATTTTGCGGTATTTCGACCCATCGAAAGACGCGGGTGATTATTGTCTACGCAAGAAAATGGGCCGTCCCAGCGTCGTTGGCGCGGGACTATGAATTCCAATATATGCCAGTGACCTTCACGAGCCGGAAACTTAAGGCCAACGCGATGATTTACAGCACCATGGAGTAAAAAGTGTTGACGCTGTTACGGATATTTGCAGCTTATTTTACGATTTTGGTCACCCGATCTCTTAAATAAATTACGAGACACTCGGCGTTGGCCTGGTTGTTTAAATCCTCTAGATTGCAGGGGCGCCTGGGAAATTGGGCCGCTCTCTCTTGTCCCAGTGGACATTAGATGTTGTGATGTGAAGTGCAAGAAAGGCAAAGACCAGGTGCTGAGGGCGTTGGCGACCAGTACCCCCCCCCCGCTAGGGTGTAGCCTCAATGCTATCGGCTATTTCACCTAAGAAACAGGCGAAGCTGAAGATTGACCTATCTACACCTACTGTATAAAAAAATTTGGAGCTATATGTACTGAACTCTGATGGATTAGCTTGTGGGAATAAGGACGAGAAGCTTGTAGCGCTGTCGTACGGAGCATGCCTACGTGGTCGAAAGTAAGCGCCGCCTCCAAATATGTCAAGGTATCGAAGGTGAATGAAGCCAAATACGAAGGCATGTTGCTGGTTTTCGAGTTGTTAGAACCTTTGGAAAGACGAAGACTGATTAGCTGTGGAGACTCCAATCTGGTTGTCGGGCAAATGCGCGGAGGAATCGAGTGCAAGGCATCAGGGCTGTCTCCATTGCGTGCAAGAGCTCTGAAAAAGCTTCAATCGTGTAATTTCCACGAGTTACTCCACTTAAAGCGTGATTGGAACCAGAGTGCGGACCAGCTGGCTAGTGAAGCATTACACAGACAAGGAGGGGTCGAGTCAGTACCGAGGGAAGCGTAATCAGGGTTGGAAGTGATCAATCGACTGCCAGATCTGTTAGTCTCAATAGATAAATTTGGATGGTATGAGTACTTGCGGTGACCCGAACAAGGCCACTCATCAAAATGTACGCAGAAACGATGCAAGAAGATGTTTTTCAACAATAGCTGCGAGTGGAACGTATCCGAAAGGCTTAAGAGGAGGAGAGATAGGTAAGGTATTATTGGCATGTTCAAAAAGGGGACTAGGCGGACTAGGCGGCCTATCGGCAGAATCGGTGAAGTTATGTAGCAAAATGGCCAGAGGACGTGAGATCAGCAAAGAAGGATTACTGGTATACTGTCCCGTCCACAAGACCGACGAGGGCGACCGAGAATTGACTTCCCGACTGGTGATCCCCCAAGCCCTCCAGACTGACGTGTTAAAAAACTACCACGCCAGTCTAGATGGCGGTCACCAAGGTGTCGGTTGTACCTACTGTCGGATCCACCGGTGTTACCTTTGCAGAGGCTTGTTTTGAAGTGTGCAACGGTATGTGGGCTTACGTGTAGGTTTCGAGACGGATAAGGGGGGCCTACCCTATAAGGGACAACCCAGGTAATGTCAAGGAGACTTACCCTTTCCAGGTCATAGCAATGAAACAAAATCCCTCTATGCCCAAGTCACGTAAGGGAAAACAGAAATCTTGATTTGGGTCGACTTATTTACGGGGTATGTGATGGAGGCAAGTTTTTCACGAGCTGCTCAAACGGTGGCCGAAGGGTATGAAGAATGTTTTCTTCAGCGTTTTGAGGCCAGCGAGATGATCCGCCATGACCGAGAACCCGTCGGACTTTTATTGAGCGTTCAATCGCCTAATGGGTCATCGTCAACGGGCCAACTATTGCTTACCTACCCCAGGCGAACGGCACCGCGGAAAGAATGGTCCAAACCCTGACAAGATCTATCAAGATGTACGTCTCAGATGTGGCGCAGCAAGATTGGGACGAAGACACAGAACGGCTGACGTTCGCACTGAACATTGCAGACGATTGTGTGCGAAAAGAGACAACAATCGATATGGCCCACATGTGGGACGGTAGAACCACCGTGAAGGCGACTTTGCCAGTGGTGAACACCTTATTCAAAGGGTCGGGAGCTTGAAGGTGGAGGTACGACATCCAGAGTCACAACCAGCGCGCGAGGTATAAAGCGAAAGAGCATTCGCGGTCAGCCTATCAAGCCTAGGTGCTAACTCATAATAAACAAGAGGTGGGTCAAAAGGATTGGCCAGGTATCCAAGTGTGGCTCTACTTATACCGTGTAAAGGAAGGGTAAACCAAAAACTTGGCTAACCTCTAGCCTGGTCCGTTACGAGTTTTATATTTGGTCGGTGAATATGCTGCGCGGTCGGAAGTAAGGAATACGAAATACAGATTGTTCCCGGCCGTTCAAATTTCCAAGCTCAAAAAAGGTCACGGAGTTCCCTAATCGCCTAGGTGGTCGTTTGACAGCAGACGAATCCGACCGGATAGAATATGACGAGTGCTTGTTGCCGGAAGATAGCTGGACACGCAATCTAGAGGAGGATGAATACAAAGTGGAAGATATTTTTAGAAAGCCGTGTCAGCAAGAAGACGTGATACAATCGGCAACGGCGCAAGTTCTTTATCCGTTGGAAGGACCACGCAGACCCCTGTGGGTCGAAGAAGTGGATATGAATCGCATGAGTTAGATCGCAGGGGACCATGTGATCTAAGACGACCAACCAAG
This sequence comes from Peronospora matthiolae, assembly GCA_921007115.2. Classification (NCBI taxonomy): domain Eukaryota; phylum Oomycota; class Peronosporomycetes; order Peronosporales; family Peronosporaceae; genus Peronospora; species Peronospora matthiolae. Next base: position 89,706 of record CAKLBY020000119.1, on the reverse strand, counting down.
TGGCAACTGCAGGAACCGCCCCTACGGGAGGTTTCAGCGCACAGAGGATTAGATTGTCGGCGATGGCCGATCTAAAAGAATTTTTAGGAAGTGATTAAGACGAATAACGTGCTAGAGGTTGGTTTAACAAGATGAAGACTGCGTTTCTACGCGATCAGGCTCCAGACGACGAGAAATGTCTGGTATTTAAAGACAAACTCACAGGACCTGCCCGAGATTGGTACAGCCAATTAAGCCGATCGACTCGCGATGATTGGAAGTCGTTGTCAGAAGGCTTCTTGGTCCGATATGGAGGACACGGAATGTCAGCGGGAAGACAATACTTTCATGCGCGGAAGATACCGATTGAAACCCCGTTGGAATACTTGGACCGGTCGAATGTAGCAGGAATGCGAGCAAAAGTGGCGTTCAGAGATGGATAGCCATCAAGCCGACGTGAGCATGTAGAACACTTCATTGACACTTTGGATGATCGAGAGTTGGCGAAGCAACTGACCCTATTGCGAGTGCATGATGGTAACCGATGGAAGAAACTCTATGCGCTTATCAGCGCATGAGGTTTCGACAGAAAAAGGATCTGACTGACTCGAACAAGTACCGATCGCGATCGGCTACGACGCCAGCCCAGGTATATTCGAAGAAACCACGGATGGTGAAGGCTATTCGTGCAGAAAGTGAGGAAAGCGACTCAGGCTCAAGTTCGGACGATGCAGATGAAGAACATTTTCGCCGTAAGGTTTATGTGACGACTATCACAGATCAGGCTGCAGACCTAGAGGATCAACGAGACAGATCGCAAAAGACAGACCGAGATGATGATCACGATCGGGACATAATTGCGAAAGCCTGCACACACTGCGGCTCGAAAAACATGACAATCGCGGATGCTGGAAAAGATTGACCTGTCAGAAGCGTGGCTGAAAAGGGCACCCCTCAGCCAAATGTCTAAATGTGTGTTCCGCTTGTATGGAAGTTCACGAGAGCGGCCAATGTCCCATGGAAGAGTTCTACAACCTGATCCGCAAGTGGTACGTCCCAAACAAGCACGCAGGACTACTACCGACCAAGGCAGAAAAGATGTTAAACCAGGATGCTCGCCAGGATGGAATCTGGCACGAGCCGAGCGTTTTAAGCTATGCAAATTTGCATTTGTGGAGAAGGGCAGGATCGATCAAGGGATTAACAATCAAATCGACCCGACCGCTGATACATGTGATTTGGAACACGATCGGCTGTGTGATATTTCAAGTGTAAAAATGGTGGATGAACATTCACGATCTCCCGTTAAGATGGAACTCGATCTAGCGCCGGGGGAATCGAGAGGATATTGAAAATATCACACGCCAGGAAAATGGTTTAAACAGGCTAAACCGGTGGGGAAATCAATAACGTGAAGGCCACCATGCTATTCGATTCTGGAGCCGAATTTTCAATCGTAGACGCCACTTTTGCTCGTTAGGTGGGATGTGTGCTTATTGACAGCCAGAGACAGGAATGCGTGGGAATCGGAAAGGATGTCTACATGACGGAAGGACGCACCAAAATTAAGATCACATTAAAAGGAACGCTGGTGTATTACTTTGACGTTTGAGTGGGCGATCAAGTGGTTTAAAAAGCGATTTAGGAATGGACTTGATGGTGCCAGCGGGAATACGGATAGATCTGGCGGACGGTACGCTTTGTTTGCCAGATGAGGTGAAAATTTACTTGGCAGGGCGCAGGTCTCCGTATGGGGTAAATATACAACCGATCGTTATCCCAGACCAACATACAGCAATTCCTGCTGTAGAATCCACGGAGATGAGGATTGGAGCAGGTTTACCTAAGTTCAAACTATGGGTGAGACGGGACAAAAAAGGGGTGCCGACGGTGAATACTGGACCGGGCCAGGTTAAGTACTTGATACTGACCAACATCGTCGATTAGCAGGTGATTCTTAATCACGATATCCCTTTAGGGTGGTGGATGATGACGGACATGATACCCAGATCGCCGGGCTATGTATCAGTTGGATCACGCCGGTACAATGAATGGCAGACCCTGGCGTTTGAAGCTACAACTGAATCAACCAAGGAACATCCGATCGAGTATTTGAGGCACTTAGTGAATCACCCATCATACCCCATCCCAAAGAAGATTCTGACCCACAGAGATTACAAGGAAGGAATATGGAGGGAAGCCGATCAGATCTGCTAGCTCCACAAGCAAAGATAACGGATGTCACAGAACGCCATATCGTGAAAGAGGATCGCCCCGATAGCGACGAGCAGCGATCACAAGAGGCACCTGCCGTGGTCAATACCGCAGTGAAGGCAGAAGAGGGCTATCGGTCACAGGAACACTCGGACGACGTAATCAGACAAGCACAAGAGATCGCGATCGGCGATGATTACCCGGTCGGAGACGATCAAGAGCTCAAATTGTCAGATCAAAAGATACAGAATGCTACAGTATTGAATCGCGAGGGAGACGTGACAGACTAGACTCAAACGAAATCGGTGGCTTATCGCCACGATGGTGGTGATTTATTTGCGGAAGATTTGGGCCAACATGTGGCACTCTTGCCAGAAATTATTGCGCCCACAAAGGCAGTTGCTATAGATGACATCCAGGTTGGCGATCCAGGTGTCCCGCTGACAGACGATCAGGAGAAGCTGAGGCAACTGATTTGGAAGAACTGCCACTTACTGATAGGCAAAGGGAACGCCTTGCCTCCAGCTGCGCGTGGAGCAGTATGTGACATTGATGTTGGAGGTGCCAAACCGATCGCGCAGAGAGTACGGCCGGTGGCACCTAAATATCGGGCGAAATTGGCGACCCTGATCAAGGGATTAATATTAGCCAAGATCATTTAACCGTCCATTTCACCTTGGTCTTTTCCGATCGTGGTGATTATCAACAAAATGCGTAGGACATACGGCTGTGCATCGATTACAGGAGGGTGAATCAGTTGACAAGATTGATGATATACCCCATGCCACTAATCAGCGAATTATTACAAGACTTGGATAAAGCGATGTGGTATTGTTCGCTAGATATGGCGAGTGGGTAGTATGTAGTGGAAATGACGGAACGAGCAAGAGCTATTTCTGCATTCATCACGCCGTCGGGTTTGTTTGAATGGTTGCAAATGCCTTTTGGGCTTAAATACGCTCCCCAGATATACCCACAACTTATCGACAATGCTCTATATGGTTATTTCAAGATCGACCCAACACTTAACTCGCATGCAGTACCATTGTCGACACCAACCGATGTGTTCACTGACAAAGTGCCGGACACAGATCCAAGACCATCAGTTTTAGGCCGAAGGTCCTATATCGATGACATTTTGATACCTGCTACATCCTGTTCATTCCTGTATGAAAAGGTGGAACGATTGCTAGAGGTGTGTGGCCGATGAAAATTAACGATCAGTGTGGCAAAGAGTTTCTGGGGACGCTGTAAGGTCGACAATCTAGGCCACCAAGTTTCACACAAAGGGTTGGAAGCCCACCCCAAGGATTTAAATTCAATTGCGAATATTCCCTCGAGCTCTGCGATCAATGCAATCATTCATGGGAAGCCTAACTTACTACAGTCGTTTTATCGAAGACTTCGCTATATATGCGTCTGTGCTCCACGAGCTACGGAAAGCAAATTTCCACGAGATCAACCAAGATGAAGAATTTGAATAATGGTATCCAACAGTGAACCCGATCGTGATCACGATTCGCGAAATGAGTTCGGCGACGATCTAGACCAAAAAACAGGGGGCTATCTGGACCGGAAAACAGGGGGCGATCTAGATTCTGGAAGTGGAGTTGATGGAAGGAAGCGGTGATGGCTTTTAACTTGCTAAAGGGCAAAATTGCTGAAACACCGATCTTAGGAAATTCTGATCCAGATCTAGCACCGGTGATTGTGGTGTACGCCATTAAGTGGGCGGTACAGCCGCATTGCTTCAAGAGTATGACGGCACGTATTGGCCTGTCATTTTTTCTATTCGCACGCTGAAATCCAACGAATCCAATTACGAATTGTTGAGAAAGAAGTGTTAGCCCTCCTCCGAATGTTAGACATTTGTTATACGATTTTGGTTATGCGGGAGATTATGGTGCTTACGAGATACTCGACGTTAGTTTGGCTGTAGCAGTCGTCGGGTCTTAACGGAAGACTAGAGAGATTGGCGGCGTTACTATCGAACTGGACGTTAGATATCGGACGGTGCGAAAAAGGCGAAGACGAAGTGCTAGGTACGCTTGCTGCAATTATAACACCTCGAAAGGATGTAGATGAAGTGCTGATCGCGATCGCTCCAAGGAAACAACCACGGAAAAACATAAGTATGCCACCACCCACAGTCGAAGTAGACGAAAGTGTCCTGGTGGTCAGTTTCGATGGATTGGCTAGGGTTAAGAAGAAAGATGGCGCTTATAGTGCAACAAAATGGAAGTTGCCTGAATGGATGATCGTGGTGGCTACTTCAGAATTTGCGGAAGATTTGACGGTAAACGAGGCAGAATGTCGTGGGCTGTTGCTGGGTCTGGAGTCACTGTCCGATCAGATCAGAGGTCGAATGATCATTTGTGGTGACTCGACCTTGGTGATAAGACAGATGCGAGGTAAAATCGACTGTAAAGCACCAGGTCTACAACTTTTGAAACATAAGGCAATGGAGAAACTCCGATCGTGGCCAAAACACGAATTGCTACACGTGAAACGGGACTGGAAACAGAGTGCTGTTCGACTAGCGAGCGAGGCGTTACGTCAGGAGAAAGGAAATGTCGCAGTATCAGACCAAGAACGAGACGATCTCGTAACCCTTAATCGGTTAAATGAACTACTGATACCAAAACAGACCAACCACCCCGTCAAGGTAGCCGCGATCACGAGATCAACGACGCGAAGACGATGCCCCCAGACAGTTTTACAAGAAGAAATTGTACAACAAGTCCGGATCGAACGTGTAAACCAGGCGCAAAATGAGGAAAGTTGGATATCGGACTTAAATACTTATCTGATCGGGGATATAGCCACGCTGAGTGCTAGAGACGCAAAGATTTGCGCACTAATCTCACCAGACCACGAAGTAGACCAAAGTGGACTGCTATTTTTCTGCCCCAGAGTGGCATCAAAGAGCGAAGATCGTGGAGAGTCAATTCGTCTGGTAATTCCAGAGTTGCTGCAACAAGACGTCCTACACCATTACCATACTAGTCTAGAGGGTGGGCACCAAGGGGTAGGCCGCACATACCATCGGACCAGGGCAAAATTCCATTGGCGAGGATTGTACCGGAGCGTGCAACGCTATGTTCGCGAATGTATTGATTGTGAAACCGGCTCAGGTCGCCCGCAAGATCGGGGTGGATCTCCAGGCAGCTTGCAAGCGACGTACCCATTCTAAATTCTAGAAATAGATTATATCCCATATTTACCACGATCGTTTAAGAGAAATACTGAGTTGCTGTTTGTGGGTCGATCTGTTTTCGAGTTACGTGATCGCAAAAGCGAGCTCGTCCCGAACTACACAGACGATTGCAGAGAACTATGTTGAAAGCGTATTTCGAAGATTTGGGGCGAGTGAACTCATCCGTCATGATCGGGAGCCAGGATTAATGTCTAACTTCTTTCGAGCTTTCAACTAGTTCGCGGGACAGAAGCAACGAGTCACAATGGCGTATCGATATCAAGCGAACGGAACCGCGGAACGTATGGTTCAAACTCTAACGCGATCGATTAAGATCTATGTTGCTGACGAAAACCAGAGAGATTGTGATGAGTGTGCAGAAAGATTAACCTATGCGATTAAAACCGCACAAGATCGATTACGCGGAGAGACACCATTTTATCTGATCCACGGCTGGGACCCCAGATCGACGTTGGCAGCGGCATTACCAATGGGAAGTGTCAAACCTCGCGATCGAGATCCAAGAAGATGGAGATATGACATGCAGCGTCAGTATCAACAGGCAAGAGCAATCTTGAACGATCGGTTAAAGATCGCTATCCAGGACCGATCGAATCGTCACAATGACGACCGAAATCTGCTAGAGATCGATCAAGGGGCACAAGTGTGGTTGTATTTGGATTGCGTGAAGGATGGATATGCTCGGAAGTTAGCCCATATGTGGGACAGACCCTTTCGAGTAATGGAAAGATGCGGAGATCACGCAGTAAGATTGGCTATCGCAGGCAAACCTTAGGTTGTTCCCGATAGTACACGTGTCCAAGCTGAAGCTAGTAAAGATGTTCCCAGAGCGGCCTCAAAGTCAACTGAAGGTAGATGAGTCCGATCGGTTCGGTTTTGACGAAGCCTTACTACCAGAAGATAGCTGGATAAGCGAGTTGGATGATGGTGAATTCGAGGTGACAAAGATTGTGGACGTCCGATCGGGTCGAAAGACGCGTTACGGACGAGTACACCGTCAATTTCTGGTTCAATAGAAAGGTAATAGAGATCCATCATGGGTGGATGAAGCAGACTTAAATTGTGGCGCTCTATTACAAGAATTCGATCGCGATCCGATAAGTCGAAATGGGTTCGAAGTGATGCAAACGCACGAAGAAGAGCCAGGAGTCTCGACCAGATCGAGGTGGATGGGGTGTGTAAGTGTGCAAGTAGGTAGCACATGGTCGTACGGTAGGAAAGTTACACCAGGAGGCGGTGTATGAAGGAGGAAGGCATGTTTGTGAGTATGTGTAGCGATCGAAGCACGATCGCGGCCCAAGAGGCCTGAAAAAAAGAAGTAGAAGACATTTCCGGATAGATCAAGATTAAAGACAGTATGTAGAAATGAAATTGAAACACGAAATGTGTTGAACTCGATAGACTACGGGGCTAGGAACTTACCGGATAGGCGAGGGATTGACATGCCTGGGTGATTCGCGATCGAAGTCCGGTACTGATGACGCCATGGCTCAGCAGAGTTCGTCAACGACAAAGCGGAAGCCAGGTTGGGAATGTTAGTCTTCCCAGTCTCCAACCCGGGGTTCCAGAACTGCTTCTTATGGAAGCGAGGTAGGTGCAAGAAAACCGGTTCCAGCAGAATGTCCAAGTCGCAATGGCCTCCTACCATTCCTTGGAGTATGAACTTAAGTACGGTTTTCCAAGGAGGTCCGGATCGCAATCGCCGCTGTTTTCGCTGATCGCAGAACAACGCCAGCCCAGGATCTTGAAACAGATCGGCGGAAGAAATGGCCAAGGTAGAGGTTGATTCCCACAACATCTGGATATAGCGCTCTTCGAAAGAATGGTATAGGTCCAGCAACTGCTCGAACCACCTAACGGACTGGAAAGATATTAGCGTAATCTTCACGCGCAAAGATTTCCAGGGCTCCTGGCGATCAAGTGGGGAGACCACTCAGTTATGGGAGGTGCTTTCGACACAGCAGGAGAGGCTGGAAAAGGGTAATGCTTGGGCCTGGCGATATGGCGATAGAAGAACACCAAATCCAATTCCAACACGCTTATACAGTTCACCCGGCGCGCAGACCAAGGTGAAACTTGAACAGAAGATTTTGGTACGCGACAGTGATACCCGGGTATCCACTGATCGCGGGGCACCTTAGTCTTGGGAAGATCTTTGTACTCGGCCGAAGACAACAGGTTATTTGGCCGGGGCTCGGACGTCTTCCGTAACGCTAATCGGACCCTCCGAACTGCTAGAAGCTTTTCCAAACAAGTCGACCTTGGAAACCTTGGGTTTTGGCCCAAGAGAAGCGGCAACTGGGTAGGTGGGAGAATCCACATCCGGGCTGGAGGTTTCCATTACAATAAACTCTGTTAACGAAGAAGACGGAGTCGTCGGATTACCCAACGGGACTTTACGCCGTGAAGAAGAGCGTGATCGGGAGAGTGTAGCCAAGGTTCGAGGCCCAGCATCTGATGAATCGTCATCATCCGAGCTAGCTGGAGCAGGCGTCGAATTGCGCGCTCTTCCTTTGCCTTTTAGAACACTAGGTACGGGAAGAGCGGGAGTCTTGGGCGCAAGTTTTGCTTTAGATCGTGTGGAACTGTGGGGTGATCGGGAATTATTGTTCTTCGGGGTTTTACACGGCGGAGAAGGCTCGGCGACGATACCGGACGCAGTCGGAGAATGAGGCTTGGGTGTCATCTTGACGACCGACTGCGAGGTAGCCTCGATTTTGGCTGTCTTTGTCCGCGGAGAAGGAGTTTGAGCGGAAGTACTAGGGCGTTTGACACGAGCACACGTAGATAGGGCCGACTCAACTGGACGGGACGAGGAAGGTATACTGGGGCCGGTAACGAGCGCGGCAATGCTCGTTTGAAGAACGTCGCGATCGCGCAACGCCTGATCGCGCTCTAGCTCCAATCCCGAGATAGTAGCTCGAAGCAAACCCACTTAATCGTCACGATCGAAGAGCAAGGGGCGCGATCGGTAGTATTCAGCTTGCAACTCAGCCAGTCATCCCGAAGTTGATCGCGCTCCACTAATACAGCGGCAAGAGCAGCATGCAGGTGGCGAACCGTGGTCTGAGCCTTGGTACAGTCTGCCTTGTACTTGGCTCTCTTAAATTGGACTTTAAGAGTACGGCCTAAAATCGAGCTTTCCCCTCATCCATGTTCCGTCGCAAGGAAGCCAGCTCGAGATCATGACGTTCTTTAAACGTATGAAGTGATCGGGTCGTTTTTAGAAGTTTCGACTTAAGGTCGCTAATTTGCTGCTCGTAGCAATTTTCCGCGCGAATGGTCTCTTGAAGCAAGGCGACTTCAGCGAGTGCATTTATCAAATCCAGACGAAAGAGATCATAACGAGTTTAAGCAAAGATCACAAAAGGAGAGGCCGACTCGGTAAGAGAACGGAGATCTCGTTCTAGTCGATAACCCCTCCGAGTTTGCTCCCGCAACGCTTGCTCCAGATCGCGATAGCTATCCACAAGATCCTGATGGGATGCGATCCGCTAATAAATTCCAGCGATCATACCAACCGCGGTCGTTTCGTCAACAAGTGAGGTTTCAACTCGAGTGGTCGGCAACGGAATAGCCCCAAAAGTGTCGCCACTTGCAGCAACATTGTCGACGACATTAAACGTCAACGCGGAGATCATCGGATCAGTGGTTGCAGCAGATTCTCCGACCCCAATTGGCTCGTCACTTGCAGCAGAACTGTCAAGGACATCAGGCGTCAACATGGAGCCGATCGGTTCCGTACTTGATGCGAGGTCCTCAGCAGCATCGAGTCTTAAACCAGGGCCGATCGGACCTCCGCTCACCGAGGAATATTCAACCGCGTCTGATGTAGAATCGTGGCCAGTTGGGTGTTCGCGTGGCGAAATATTAACACCGACCGAAGGTGCGGGACCAGATTGCGTCATAACTGAGGAAGACGGCGCACAACTAGTTGGTTGCAAGCTGGGCGTGGAAGACGGGGAAACCATGGAAGGCAACGAGAGGATAAATTGGAAAGTGGTAACTAAAACGTGCACAAGCAAGCCAGATAATGCAGATCGGCTAGTGGTGCAGGGGGCTTTTGTGGTAAAGTCGATCAAGATCGGTGTCGTAAAACCTCAAACGTATGCCTAAGTACGGAGTGGGAACCGGCGGAACGATCGTGGGACGAGGACCAATCGTATGGATGGCACCGTTGGGATTATTCACGAAAGTATCTCATCCATTCAGAACGGTTCCGAACGGCGAAAGGGACCGCGATCAAGGGACCGCGATTGAGGGACCAGGATCAGGGGACCGAGATCAGGGGACCGCGATCTGGCGTGGACCATGCCCTGATGCGATCAGACGGTTGGTGTGTCAGGTCTGTGCCACATAGGTACAAGGGGCGATCTGTAGAGGCGACGCGTGTCATCTGATTTTCTGAGTTACAGGGGTAAGGTGTGAGGGTCTGATTGGTTAACATTAAACAGAGCTCAATTTGCTTCTAAACACATTCGTGTCGATCTTCTCCCGGGTTGGATATTTTGGCCTCCCGACGTCTGAGAATCTCAACATCAAGGATAGAACGATCACTCCTGGAGCTATTTGGCCAGGAGTGCTAGGACTCTCAACACACCCCTACTGCGATCGGACGCAGCCAACCGTATCGGTTGAAGTACAAGTCGCGAGACGGCTCAAGTGGCCAGAAAGGCTCGCGACTCAAGTACAAATTTTGGCACAAGGTGATCAGGGCTGATCACGGCGACTCTAGGAGAGCACCAACCCAGAACACGCGATCGGGTGAGGATTTTCCACCCGATCATCACCAATCTCTACAACGGTCAAGTTTGGCATCTCGTCGAGTCCACCTGGGAGAGTGCAACCCGCCCTGCCGACGAGTACACAAGGTGAAAAGGAAACAAGTGCAAGCGGAATCGGAGTACTCCCATCGTTAGTCGGTCGTCTGGGCGCCAGTGGAGAGTCGGGATCGCCTCAAAAAATGAGCGAACCCCACTCCACCACAAAAGCATTACGATGATGACTTTATCGTATTAGATTTGGATGACAAATTTGATGTCATCCTGGGTCTGCCATGGCTCAGAAAGTACCAGCCATCGGTAGCTGACAGCATCGATCCGTGAAGATGTCTGCCGTTTGTTCATCAGATGGCGATCTGGTGAACGTCTTGGAGCTTCCACAAGCGTGTGGATGTACTACGAGTGAGTGCGATGGCCTCACTTGTGGTACGGTCGTTAGTACGACTGAACAAGATTACAGTGCAGAAGGCCACTACACTGTGGAATCAGCTTCCGGCACCTGTGTAAAGACACAGGCTATGCCGAAGGTTTACCACTCGAAGAGATCGACTGGACTGGAACACGGATGTACACCAAGAAGGGCGCATTCAAGAAGAGGGGTTAGTGTTGTTCAGAATAAACAACAAATTGAAGCGAAATCGACCATCAGAGAGTCGATCGTAGAGCAAACGCGATCGACTGGAAGAGAGTCGTTTGAAGAGGGCGTGACTGTGGTAGTGCATCCACAGTTAGTACACATTAAAAAATCCAGCGTCATGTGAGTAATATTTTCCGATAGAGTTATGCTGAGGGTGTGGATCTCTAACCACCTGCGGATGTGTTTTCCGAGGAAATCACCGAGACAGTGAATATCTGGGTTAATGACGGATCAAGTATAGGCGCTTATACACTTGATATGGTTACGCCTCCGAAGTCAGCTTCGGAGGTAATCAAGTTGCAAACGCTAGAATCGAAAAGATTCTTGCGAGATCTGCGTAGTGACAAGATCAAGCGGATCTGCGTACTCGTCACAAAGGACGAGTACGTCGCCTAGATTCGGTCGGCACAAGTGTTTGCTGAGAACGAACGTATTCTCAGTAGCTCATCGATGGACGAGAGTGTCCTCGACTAAAAGGACCCGGAATGAACGATATACGTCTCAATCTTGGGAGTCTTTAAAGACAAATCCTTTGTATAAGGATTTGGTCGAATTTAGGGATGTTTTTCCTGAATTTGTACCGTGAGAGTTGCATAAGGACAAAGACACTCGGCCTGTAATTGAATTGAAATAAGGTTTGAAGTACTGTGTCATGAAGCAGTGGCAAGTGCCTCGCGAAAAGGTCACTGCGATTGACGAATTGTTTCCCGATCGATTAGCTGCTGGTCAGGTTTGAGTATTTTAACATTCTCTCATAGCTCTCCAACCTTCTATTTGTGAACGTACACAAGAGGGTAATGGATAGTGCAAGCGTTCATAAAACTGAACGCTGCAACGGTATCGGCCCAAACGCAGGTACCGAGGAAGGACGTCATCATTGACAGTATGGCAAAAAGTACCATCTTTTCGTCCATGGATCTTATGGATGAATTTTATCAGATCCTCTTGCGTGAACAGGACATCCCGTACACAGCAGGGAGCATTCCAGTGATAGGCTCTGATAGTGGCTAGTGATGCCACAGGGGATAAGTAACGCCCCCGCAACGTTTAACATATGTGCTACGAATCTGCTGCGATCGGTGCGCGATTCTGGACCGAGTTACTTCGATGATGTCCTCGTCCATAGCCGGGCTATGGATGGAAAGACGTTCGTGGAGGTTTATAGAAATCACGTCCGGAAGGTTTTTAGATTACTGCGACAGCAAAAGTTGTTCGCGAAATTCAAAAAGTGTAAATTAGCAGCGAGCGAAATGCCAATTCTTGGCTGCATCGTGGAAAAAAACGGTGCACGCCCTGCTACGTTAAAGACCAAGGCGATTAGCGACTGGCCTGTGCCAGTCGACGTCAAGGGACTTCGAAAGTTCCTTGGCTTGGCGGCGTATTTGCACAAATACTAGCGCAACTATGCCGAGATGACCGTACATCTCTCTCGTTTGCTAACACAATCGAAAGTTGGTCATGGAGTGCTGAGTGTCAGCACCTATTTAAAGGTATCAAGAAAAATCTTAGGACAATCGCCTGTGCTGGCGATTGCAGACCAGGCCAGACCGTTCCATGTAGTCGGTGACACCAGTGATTTTGCAATCGGCTGTGCGTTAATTCAGTGGGACTCAGACGGCGTTGAGCGCGTCGTCTGTTATCAACCACGTCAGCTGCAAGCAGATAAGTGGGATTATCCGGTGCATGACAAGGAACTCCTTGCCATGAAATATGAACTGGACAAGTTTTGTGTATATCGCTTAGGAGATAGGCCCTTCATCCATTGGGCCGACCATGCGTCGTTACGCACGGCCTTGAACAGTCCACACCTCTCGCAACGAATGGCGAGGAGGCTGTATTTCTTCGCAGAGTACAACTTTGTCATCGAGTATAAACCAGGACGGCTTAATGTCGTCGCTGATGCTCTTTCGCGTCGACTCGATTTTGAGCCGACGGCTCAACACAAAAGTAGTGGTGGCCCCACTGTTGCAACATTATCAGTGAATGTTCCGTCGTCGAAACTGCTTGACGATGTGCGAAAATCATACACAGAAGATGAGATTCTTCTGCGGTTGATGGATTACGTATCCACCCGTGTAATCAAGCTTTGAAAAGCTTGTCGTGTCAATATCGCACTTCAACCGAACGGTATTCGGCTCGTGATGGACTGCGGTACTATACAGCAGTCAACGGCGACACACCTCGTGTCGTCGTTCCCGCTCATAATGATTTGCGATTGCGTATCATGTATGAGTGTCACGATGCCCCAACAAGTGAGCATCGCGGCAGGGAAAAGACTTAGCTCACGGTGAGTCGTGCATTCTATTGGCCCCGCCACTATGATTTGTGCGCAAATCCATTCTCGCTTGCAGAGTTTGTCAACGGGTGGAGTCTAGTCCTTAATCCCGTGCACCATTGCATCCTCTTTCGATTCCGGCATGGTGTTGGCAGTCTGAATCGAAGGACTTCTTGTTCGGGTTTCTCAAAGATGCTCACAAGAATACTGGTCTTTTTGTGTTTGTTGATAGTTTCAGCAAGATGGTACATCTTGTTGCTGTACCAAAGTCGATCACAGCCCAGGGCTGTGCGCGTGTCTTCATCGATATTATCTTCCGACTTCACGGCTTACCCCGTGAACTCATGTCCGCTAGGGACTTCCGCTTCACAGCGGAGTTCTGGCAACCCGTGTTCCTTTCACTTGGAACACGTTTGAAGATGTCAACTTCTGACCATCCCGAAACAGATGGTCTGATGGAACGCGTCAACCGCTTCCTCGAAGAGACACTTTGAGGGTATATCCATTCGTTTAAAAGTTGGAGTGAGTTCTTGCCGATGGTGGAATTCGCCATCAACAACTCGGTGCACGCGTCTACAACGCATACACCGTTCTTGGTGAATGGCCTACGCCATCCACGTTTACCCCCTTTCTTAGAGTGTGACTCTAGTTCAAGGGGGGGTGGACTCGTTCGAACAAAACCCGATCTGGTTCTTGCTTATCACCCGATGAAAATGGTGTCGTCGTGATAAGTGCCGATGTCAATGCGATCGACATCGGTGATGATGATGACGACGATACTGGTATATCCAGCATCTCCAACGACTGCTTTAGTGAGGACAATAACGCCCTAATTAGTGAAGACAACTTTTTTCAGCAGTGCGCAAAAAGCTCACCGCTGTTGGCAAGCACGATTAAAGGGAAATTATTGCTGATTCGCGAAGCGGTTGTCCGCTTCGCCCAAGACTCTTTGCAGACGAAATAGATAAACAGAAAAGAAACGCAGAACAACATGGAATAGCCAATGTTCTTTTATTTGATGAAGAATACTTAGTTTTACCGTTAACAGTGATTATACCAACAAATGCAGTGAAAAAAGTGGGCAGCAGTAAACTACTGCCTAAGCAAATCGATCAATTTCCTGTGTTGCGCCGCACAGGCAACGCATACACGATCGAACAGCCTCGTACGATGCGTACAATTCCTACGTTTTACTTTGGACTTCTACGCCTGCACTATCAGTACGAGCCCGTTTTGAGAGGCGAAGAAACCCTCCGCGGTCGAGAGCCGAGACCACCTTTAAATTTTCCCGTCTGATAACCAGTCTGGTCGACTAGAGAAGCGACCTGTTTACGCAGCTCAGCGATGACTCGACGAGCTGCAGCCAGCTCATCACGAAGAGAACAAATCGGACGTTCGTTCTCAAGTTGCGTGAGCGCAAACGCGGCAAGATCGTTCGAACGATCTTGCGCTATAGAATTGTAATGATTATTTACAAAGTCATGAAGCTTATAACGCCGTGTCCATTTATGAGCCAAGTCATCTTGCAACTGTTCCGTTAAACGGTCAGCTCCCAAATATCAAGTTGATCCGACCCTCGAGCCGGATCAGGTGCTCCCGTCATCACCACATCCTTTGGTGGACTCAAGCGGTGGTCATTGCTTCCTAGTGGAGCATATCGTGAATTACCGCGACGTGAATGGCGTCCGGACGAGTTACTTCGTTCGCTGGCATGGCGATCCACCCGCCTGAGACGGCTGGGTGCCTCGCGCCCAGATTATTGTTGAAGTCCTGGGTCTTGTCGAGCAGGATGACGAGACCCATTCAGCGTGCTCGAAGAAGGGCCGTCGGAAAACGACCTCCCCGAACGCGAGTTCAGGGAGTGCAAGGTGTCAATTTTTTCGGTTATCTCAGCAGAGATGCGCGCTCTCCAGTAGGGAACATTAAGGAGGGTGGCCTTCCTAGGGGCACGGTATGAGTTGTCCAGGCAGCTTGGACATGAATAGCCCCACGAGAGACATGTCAATCCTGCCTCTCTTGACAGTCGGTGCAACTTGTATCGTACATTGACTGTTTACAATTTTCAAACCTGATGCGAGCTGCATGAAGTTTACAGACCAGGCCTTACGGCCAATGCAATCGATATTATGGATGAAGGGGTTAAATTTTTACACTAAGGCCTAAACGTCTCAACCACGGTTGCCGTTGTACCACAGATGCTTGAAGACCACATCGGTGAAGAACTAATCCTCAGCGCGGATAATTTTTCGTACTGGAATTAGGTGGGCAAATCTTCCTGCAATCGAACAACAGGATTCGGTCCAGTTCGGTAATCATGCCGGCCAACCGGTCCTACTCCTTGGATGACGGAATCCAAGGACAATCCACTTGAGGAGCGTAGCCTAGGACATTTCAGATCCAGGTGTCTTGGGTGGTTTCATCATAAGCACTGACACCAGTGACACCCCGATCCCTTGAGTTGCTTCTCTCGTGGAAATGCATAGGTGCATCACCACCATCACCACGCGTCCTATCGTCAGATGGACTTGCGTGAGACGAGGATTCGTCCGACGAATCGCTTATTCCGAAGGCCTTGGATAAGATGCCGCCACGTTCCCCAGAACCAGTCTACCTGGCTCTTACAGTGTTCGCCCCGGATGATCCGAAGGCGTGAGGCGTCGTCTTCAAGTCGGATGCACCATTTGGCTCGCCAGAAGAGATTAGCTTTATTTCAGGCTCATCCAAATCGCGATTCGCAGCACCCGCTGCAGACGCAGCGGATGCATATGTCGCACGTGGTGACTCACCACAAGGACTCTTCACAACAGGTAACGCCTGTTGCTGAGTCGAAACAGTAGGCGAAACATCACCTGCTGCTGAAGCAATGAAGTACTCTTCCGGCTACACGCATGCGTGCAACCGCATTTTTTGCTCCTTCGGCATTACTTCGCATGGACTTTGACACCATGCGATGATTTGGGAAATGAGTCGAAATTCGACAAGTACTCCCCTTCTTAAAGTGATCCGGCGGTGGTCACTCTGTCCTAATTTGTTAGATTGAGTCAACGGTTAGTTATTGGAAAAGGGGGGGTGATGTAACGGGGTACCCGTCACATGATATTGACACCAAACGGTGTCAATAGGGAGATTGTCTAGTTTGACAATTCCCTACCAATACTATCCGAGATGGATAACATTAATGGGATATTGTCCCTTGGGATAATATCTATGCGCTGCTTAAAGAATGTTTGACAACATACGTATCAACCAGAGTTACCACCAATCGCTGCTACGACGCTCGTAGTGAGTGGTAAGCAGGTTGTATTCATAAGACAATGTAGCTTTATATAGATAGATAAAGACTGAAGTTATATTGATAGCTTAACTGTATTAAATACAGATATCTTTTTACCCTTTACTCATCCTAGTTGTTTGAGTAGAGTAGCTTCCTCTGCACGTACTAATGTACGTGAACTTTCGTGGCACCCCAAACAAAGGTTGACCCGTTACACATTTGGTGTACATCTGTGCAAGGAGCAGCAGGGAATGAATGAAACGGGCCTTGAGCTTGTTTGTAAATGCAGCATCGCTTCTTGAGCCGCATGCACTTCTCACACGGCAATGAGGGTACACCGAAACGACCATCAAGAAGTGGAAAGCTAGCAGTGTTAGCTAATTCAATGTGTGTCCGAGAAATAAGTTTCTTTTTTTGTTCCTGCTGAATGGAATTGTCGACATGATTACGCGATGAAACAGTCACGACAACATGAGCGAGTAGATAACAACGCCGAGAGTTTTCGCTCTTTGAGCTTACGAAATATTTTTCTTCACATCATACGTGTACACGAACGCAATCATCATTTGTTTGAAGAAGACAGTGTGCAACTAAGTATCACTTAAGTCCAGCACGACCAGTTTGCTTTTTGCGGGCTTTAGAGCGCGTTAGCTGATTCATCCGCATCATCCTTGGTAGGAGTTAGCCCAAAATTAATCGTTACGGGTGCTAAACAACCGCTACGACCTTTTCATAATTCATTTGGACACATGCGTGGTCTCCAGGCATGACTCTGTGTGCAGAAAATACTGTGCAGCTCTCAAGCCAGCACTGAGGTCAACTCAGTGATCAAGTCTTGCTCGTGCGGCTTAATATCCTCTGGCCTGCATTACTTTAAATTTTACTTCCTCCATCACATCCTATTGAGAAACCAGCATCTGGTAGATAAATTTGATAGTTTGCTGCATTTGACCAATCCTTATAAAGATTCCAACAGATATGCGCAAATGAAGCAAATATGAGCTGTTTTATCGTGTCTATTTGCAGCTCCGTACATTTGCCAAATCGACTCGAATTGTCGTCGCGTGACATCTTAGTAATTCCGAAAGACATCATTGGCGGGTTATCTTAGAGCAAACGCTCAATATTGTCGTTCTGCTTTAGCTGAAACACTGACGTCAGGCGGTTGCCTATCGATGCCAAGTGAGACATCAAATATTGGGTCGTCTCCGTTTTAACAGCTCCGGAGTCCTCACTTTTCGCATGGCTCTGGTTTTTCCAAACAGACGCGTGTGATGAAATACTACTTCAGTGGTGGCATGCACTTAAGTTAGTAGTTTAATGCGGTCACAATGGAGATGTTTTCTTCTGGATCTCCCTGTTATAGTGTTGATCCACGAGTACTTAAAACGAAAAAGTAGCAAGAACAAACAAATAGCTTGGACAATGCAGGTACGTACTACTCACTGCGTTTAAATCCTTGATAACATATTAAATTCTACAAGTTTTTTTATAAATTACGAGGAAATACGAAGAATGAAATATATCCTTGGTGTTGATGCATTACTCTCATCCGAATAGCGTGAGCCAGAAGGTTGAAGCTATTAGTGACCGTGCGCGACATGAAAGACGATAGCTATAAAAACGCACTTAACTACGTGTGTCTTTCAGTCTGTCATTGTATTTATTTGTAAATGCCGCGGTTAAATGAACATTGCACGTACTAAGTGCGATCTAAAAATTTCTCCTCATTGGCGTATAGCTTTAATTATTCCTATATTTTAGGAAAATCACTAATGAATCCCACGCTTGTGATTGGCTTAAGATCAACCAAAGGTGAGTGCTAGCATATCATGCGAATGCTTACGCTCATAAGAAGAGGCTGATCGATTTCCCGAGTATGCTGCACTAAGTTAATACAGATATTATTATCGCCATACTCATTCTTCAGAGACTGCTGAAGTACGATGTTTTGCGTTCTGATCCAGTTCTCTATATCGAATTAATTATAATGAAGAGTGAGCTCCTGAGCTTGCCCACATATCTTGTGGCGTTGTACAGAATGCGGATCCTTTTTATCAGGTTCAAAATAGAAGACCTTTAGGCCAGAAGCTGACCACCACAAGTATTGCCTTGTGCTTGAAGGAACCATTCATCAGGAAAGTTTCAAGTTGGTAATTGACATTTGGCAGTCGAAGCGCCGTATTTATCAATCTGAGTTATTACTTTTTGTAGTAGAGCTACAACGACCTTTGTAAAAGAAAGCCTTACGACTCTAGAAGTCGCATAATTCTACAGAACTAAGTTCCTATTGTTTAAAAAAATATTAGTGAGGTAGATGGCGATCGCTGAATTTATTAGGTGGTCCCGACTATCCGCTGGTGTTCAGACGATCGACTAATAGACGGGGTACTACGTTTACGTGTGCTTTGCTTTCCTCACCTTGTGTACCCATCGGTAGGGCGGGTTGCAATCTTCTCAATGGACTCGTGTCGAGAGAAGCTTGACCGTGCTGGGGGTGAAATTTGTTACCGTGCAAAATCTTCACACGATCACGGGTACACTATGATTTTACTTGATGTAAGCCACCCAAATCTCAACGATATCGCCTTGTCCTCTACGTTGATGCTTGATACGCAAGCCTGCTGACCACTTGAGCCATCTCGCGATCTTGGGCCTTGTCCTGTGCATTCTTGCTGCGTCCAATAGCAGTCGGAGAAGGTGAGAATTCATGGTCCTCAGCCATTGATCTTGGGATAGACTTGATTTCAGTAAAGGCAGCTTTCTTGACGCCGCGAGGCCAATATTCCTGCCCGGATAGAGGACATGTACTTAGAAGGAAATTATATTCTGTTTAATTGTAACCAATCAACCCAAAAACCTATCACTATGCCTATCCATATATCCTACTCGATGCCATGCGTAACGTTCTCAGGACGATCGTTGTAACGGGGTGAATCGTTACATAACAATTTATAAGAAATTGTTAATAGAATATAACTATAAGAGTTATATTCTCAGAATATTGTCATAAGGACAATATTCTGTAGCACTTCCAAGTAGTTCCTAATTGGTTGATATAGGCCATTATATCAACCAACGAAGACGCGCCACGACAGACGCACGCAATGAGTGGTGAGCAGATAACTGATTTACACATTTGTATTTAGACATAGTTAGATGAAGATAAATAGTGATTTATTGCAGACATTAACTATTATAAATACAGTTCTACTTTTTACTCTAACCGAGTACTCGCTTCTTCTTACCGTCTTCCTCTGCACGTACGAGTGTACGTGAAGTTACGAGGCACCGCCTTATTCTGTTATCAGAATAAGTAGCTTGTACTGTCACCAGTACAAGCTTCAGGGTGCCCCGTTACACCTGGTAGCACTTCGTAGTCCGTCCAAGGACCGCGTTCACATCCAACATGAATATGTTGGATGATGAAGATGACCAAAGCTTTCACGCTACGCGTGACGGCTACTCCCATTTGAGCGATGTCGAATGGGATGCGGTTGAACGAATGGGTTCGACCATGGGCATCCATGCTGTTAGCGTCATGCTAGAGGCTCTCAATAGAGATGCCCAACATGCTACTATCGCCAAGTTCATTCAAAATGAACTTGACGCAGAACGCGAGAAAGTAGCCTTGCTTCACCAACAAGGTTCTCAACAAGCAGAGTTGTTGAGAGAACAAGGTGCTCAACAGTTTGAACTGTTGAGACAGCAGCAGGCTGCTGCTGGCGGGTCGATGCACTCGCGTCGGCCCGAGACTTTGAAGATTGACATCTCAAAGTATAGGGGGGTCGAAGAAGACTCCCTCTTGAGATGGTTCGTCGAATTGGATGACGCCATAAGGGCGCGTCGCATCGACGACGGGGATATGCAAGTTGCATTTGCCCAGTCAAATCTGGCAGGACGTGCCAAGACTTGGGCACTGGGGCTCAAGCTGCACGACCCATATGCGTTTGGGTCGTTGGAAGTCTTCAAGTCGCGGCTCAGACAAACGTTTGAACCGCCTAGAGCTGAGTTCAGAGCTCGAACCGAACTCTTGAAGCTCAAGCAGGGTAAGCGTGATGTGCACGCTTACGCTCAACATATACGACATCTCACGAGTTGTATAAGTTCCAATCCGGTGGATGAACACACGTTGGTTTCGGTGTTCATGCAGGGTCTTGCGGATGGTCCCGTCAAGACTCACCTGTTCCGGCTTGAACGAGATTCACTAGAACAAGCCATTTCAATTGCGGAGCAGGAAGACTTCAGTCTGAGACAGGCTCGCGCCAGCTCGACATCATATCGTCAACCGAGACGATATGACAACGGAGGTCCAGAGCCGATGGAACTCTGTTATGTAGAGAGCGAGAAGGCTCGCTCTACAGGCTACAAGAAGTTGCAGAGATGCAACAGATGTCAAAAGACAGGACACTACGCTTACGAGTGTAGTGCCCCTCGTCCAGTGTCTCGCGACACTGGGCGTAGTGACCGTCCACCCATGAGAAAGGGGCAGGGACGAGGGTCCGCAGTTGGTGCAAATACGCAACAACGGGATGGACCGTCAAAAAACGGACAGGATCAGTAGGTGCGGAGCACCCTACTGATCCAGCAACGTCAAGAGAATTTGTAGGCCTCTTGATGAAGGTTGCTCCCAACACACAGACATTGTGCGTTGCTGCTCTAGGTAATGAGATCTCACTCATTACCTTGAAACTCGAAGTGACGAATAAGTTGTCCCTTCGAGCTCTAGTCGATTGTGGGGCGTCCAACAATTTTGTGCGACGCCAATCGCTAGAAGATGGTCACTTTAAATTCAGTGAATGTGACACACCTCCTACGAGGATGACGGTACGTCTTGCGACAGGCGCATCCGTAATCGTCATGAAGCGTATAGTGAAGATTCACTATACGCTAGAAAGATACCCAATACGACGATGACTTTATCGTATTGGATTTGGATGACAAATTTGATGTCATCCTTGGAATACCGTGGCTCAGAAGGTACGAACCACGGGTAAACTGGCAACATCGGACAGTAACGATGCCTGCCGCTTGTTCATCAGATGGCCATCTGATGAACGTTTTGGAGCGTCCACAAGCGTGTGGATGTACTACGAGTGAGTGCGATGGCCTCACTTGTGGTACGGTCGTTAGTACGACTGCACAAAACCTTAGTGTACCAAACGGTTACACTTCGGAGCAAAGTTCCGGCGGCTGTGAGGAAACACAGGCTGCGCCGAAGGTCCACCACTCGAATAAGTCGGGTGGACTGGGACAAAGATGTATTCCTAGAGGGGAACATCTAGAAGAGAAACAATCGATCGCTCAGGTTAAGCGAAACGATAATCCTAGATCGACTGGAGAGTCTTTCGTAGAGGATCTCGCTGTGGTTGCGCAACCCCAGCTAGAGGAAGTAAAGGGAATAAGTCCCAAGATTACAAATACGGCGGAAATAAGTTCCCCGAAACCCGCGGGAATAAGTCCCCGGGAAGACGAAGGAATAAGTCCTTCGAAGCCTGAGGGAATAAGTCCCCAGGAAATGACAGAGACATTGAATGTCATAGTCAATAACGGATCATGTGTAGGCGCTTATACACTTGATCTGATTGCGCCTCCGAAGTTAACTTCGGAGATCACTCAGTTGCCAACGCTCGAACATAAAAGGTTCTTGCGTGATCTGCGTAGTGGCAAAGTCAAGCAGATCTGCATACTCGTCGCTGACGACGAGTATGTAACCGACATAAGGTCAGCAACAGTGTTTACTGAGAACGAGAGAGTTCTCAGTAGTTCATCTATGGACGAGAGTGTCCTAGATGAAAAGACACGAATTGAGCGATATGAGTCCCAATCATGGGAATCGCTCAAGAAAAATCCTCTCTATGAAGATTTGGTTGAATTCAAGGATGTATTCCCTGAAACTGTTCCGTGCGAATTACCGAAGGATAAAGGTATTCGACACGAAGTCGAGCTTAAACCAGGCTCGAAGTACTGTGTCATGAAGCAGTGGCCACTGCCTCGTGAACAAGTACTTGCGATCGACAAGTTCTTTGCCGATCGTTTAGCAGCGGGCCATGTGAGGGAATCAACTTCCCCACATAGCTCTCCGACCTTCTGTGTGCGAAAAGCAACAGGAGGGTGGCGGATAGTGCACGCGTTTAACAAATTGAACGCTGCAACGGTACCGGCTCAGACGCCGATACCGAGGAAGGACGTAATCATTGATGGTATGTCAAAGAGTACCATCTTTTCGTCCATGGATTTGATGGATGGCTTCTATCAAATCCTAATGCGGAACAGGATATACCCTATACCGCAGTTAGCACGCCCTAGCGGCATGCTCTGGGAATGGCTAGTAATGCCACAAGGGCTCAGTAATGCCCCTGCCACGTTCAACAGGTGTGTATCACATCTGTTGAGGCCAGTACGAGAATTCGCGCCGAGTTATTTCGATGACGTATTCATCCATAGTCGAGCTATGGATGGAAAGTCGGACGTTGAGGTTCACAAGTACCACGTCCGACAAGTTCTTACAATCATGCGAAAGCATCAATTGTATGCAAACCTCAAGAAGTGTATATTTGCAGCAAGCGAAATACCACTTCTTGGGTGCATCGTTGGTAAGAACGGTGTACGTCCTGATCCCGAAAAGATCAAGGCGATCACCGACTGGCCCGTGCCGGTCGATGTCAAAGGTCTTCGAAAATTCCTTGGGCTAGCGGCGTATTTGCATAAGTATTCACGCAATTACGCCGAGATGACTGTACACCTCTCTCGTTTGTTGAAAAAGAACGAGAGGTGGTTATGGAACGCTGAATGTCAACGCTCCTTTGAGGGTATCAAGCAGAGCTTGATACAATCCCCAGTCCTAGCAATAGCCGATCAGGACAGGCCATTTCATGTGGTCTGTGATGCCAGCGATTTCGCAATCGGCTGTGCATTAATGCAGTACGACCTTGAAGGCGTTGAACGCGTCGTCTGCTATCAGTCGCGTCAGCTGCAACCAGCTGAGCGGAACTATCCAGTGCATGACAAGGAACTCCTTGCCATGAAGTATGCACTCGCGAAGTTCAGAGTCTATCTATTAGGAGATAGACCCTTCGTTGTTTACACTGACCATGCGTCCTTACGCACGGCAGTGAACAGCCCGCACCTTTCACAACGAATGGCGCGGTGGTTGTCATTATTTGCAGAATACAACTTTACGGTCGAGTACAAACCAGGACGACTTAATGTCGTCGCTGATGCACTCTCACGTCGTCCCGACTTTGAAACAGTCGCGAAACCCAACAGTGAGACAGTCACTGTTGCGGTTATGACGTCCTCAGTTCCATCTACAACGTTGTATGATGATGTGAGGCGGGCATACGCCCAAGATGGTGAGATAGTGAAGTTGTTGTCACATCTCTCCCAACCATCTCGAGAATCGTTGAAACGATTGTCGTCTGCGTATCGATCTGCATCAGATCGATACACTACTCGTAACGGTTTACTGTACTATACAGCCGTTTCTGGTGACACACCACGTGTTGTCATTCCAGATGATATTGATCTGCGTTTGCGGATCATGTTCGAGTATCACGATGCTCCTATAGGAGGACATCGTGGCCGAGAGAAAACATATCTCACGGTAAGTCGAGACTTTTACTGGCCCCGCCAGTATCAGTTTGTGCGAAAGTATGTTCGCGCATGCGAAGTCTGCCAACGAGTGAAGTCAAGTCCTTCACTGCGTGCACCTTTACAGCCTCTACCGGTTCCGGCTGAGTGCTGGGAATCCATCTCAATGGATTTCGTCTTCGGGTTACCCAAAGACGCACGCGGGAATACGGGTATTCTCGTATTTGTTGACAGACTCAGCAAAATGGTACACCTTGTGGCTGTACCAGAGACAATCACGGCAAGTGGCTGTGCTTGTGTCTTTATTGACACCATCTTCCGACTTCATGGGTTGCCCCGTGAACTCGTATCAGACAGAGATCCACGATTCACTGCTGATTTCTGGCGTTCCGTGTTCAAATCACTCGGAACGCGCTTGAAGATGTCGACATCTGATCATCCAGAGTCAGATGGTCAGACGGAACGTGCCAATCGTGTCCTTGAAGAGATACTTCGAGGATACGTACACTCCTTTAAGAGTTGGAGTGAGTTTTTGCCGATGGTAGAGTTTGCCATCAACAACTCGGTGCATGCGTCCACGACACATACACCGTTTTACGTGAATGGCTTGCGCCATCCGCGTGTACCCACCTTACTAGAGTGTAACTCTGGTTTAAGGGGGAGGGACTCGCGCGAGCAAAAACCGATTTGGTTCACGCTCATCACGCTCTGACGAAGAAGTCATTGCGTTTGATGCCGATATCGATAACATCGATATCGAAGAAGATGATGCCAGTGAGAGTGCGGAAGCCCTCACTGAAGACAATGATCCCAGTGAGAGTGCGGAAGCCCTCACTGAAGAAAAGGTTGTTGTCGCTGCAGTGCGCTCACAGCACACTGAAGCTAACGAGTCATCAGATGAGTTCATACTGGCTCGTGAAACGGTAGTCCGTTTTGTGCAAGACTCCATCGCCGAAGCGGTGGATAAGCAAAAGCAAAACGCTGACAAGAATGGAAGGGCAAACACTCTTTTATTTAATAAAGGTGACTTAGTCCTACTGTCTACGGTTAATCTACCAAAACATGTAGTGACTAACTTGGGTAGCAGTAAACTACTACCCAAGTACATTGGCCCATTTCGTGTATTGCACCGCCTAGGCAATGCATACACGATCGAGTTACCACGTAAGATGCGAACGCATCCCACGTTTTACGTTGGTCGGCTTAAGCCGTACCATCAGTACGCTGCTTCTTCCGATGAAGAACGCCCTTGCGCTCAAGCATCTCGCAGAGAGCCTTGTGCTCCCGATGGTGGGCATCAACAAGGGTCTGAAGAGCAGTTATCTCAGCCCGAGACCGATCAACAATCCCACGAGCTACCCTTAGCTCGTCACGAAGAGATGTCAGAGATCTCTCGTTCTCAAGCTGAGCAAAGGCAAACTCAGCTCGATGCTTCGAGGCAGTGTCCACCATCTGGAGACGCCTATTCCGCTCATGCTCGAGATCGTCGCGTAACCCTTGCGTTACGCGATCAAAGAAGCTCTCGGGAACACACCGATCCACATGATCGTGTGGAGAGCGTCTTTCCTCCTCCTCCACCTCCATTAGAGGACTCTCGCGGTGGCCAGCGCTATCTAGTTGAGCAGCTGTTGAACCACCGCGACGTGAACGGACGTCGGACGAGTTACCTCGTCCGGTGGCGCGGCTATCCCCCGTCCTGGGATTCTTGGGAGCCCCGCTCCCAATTGATGGTTGACGTACTGGGTCTGGTCGAGCAGTACGACGCGACACATCCTGTGCCGCAGAAGGACCGCCGGAGAAAGTCTTCCCGGCACGGTCGTAAAGGGATTTCAGGTTGTCAATCCCTTCGTACATCTCAGTAGAGACACGTACGCGCCACCACGGGCTGGTAAGGAGGTAAGCCTCCTTAGGTGCTCGTGCAGAGTTGTTCACACAACATGGGCACGAGTCTCCCCAAGAGAGGCAGGGAAATCCTTTCTCCCTTGACAGACGATGCAGCTTGTAGCGTGCACCTGTCGGGGTTCGCTTTTCAAACTTATCACGAGCTTTGATAAGTTTGTCGTTCCAAGCGTCACGACCTACATCCTCGAGATTATGGATGTAGGCGTTCCACGCCTGAAGTAGTGAGGGACCATCACGTTTGTGATTCCCACTGTACCATCGATGTCTGAAGAAAGCATCGATGAAGAATTCATGTTCAGCGCGATAGTCTTTCGCGCTGGGGTCAAGGTGATGAATCCTTGACGAATCGAACAATCGTGTTCGATAACGATCACTCGTCGTCGCCGACAAGTGATCCATGACGGATTTAGGAGGCATCCATGCCTTCTTTTCTGGAGCGAGACGCAACACATTGCGGTCCCGCTCTTCCTGCGACGTGCCGACAGAAGTACTGGCACCTCGCTGTGAAGTGGTGTCCATTGGAGAAACGACACCACTATTAGCGCCCGAGTCTCGCGACCTCGAGCGCCTTCGCTTCGGCGATGGTTCATCTGACTCATCAGATGAACCAAAGATGCTGCGACGCAAAGCATCGTCCATGCCACGCTTGGCAGGCGGCTTGGATTCAATTGCCGTCGATACGGATCCGTCATCCGTATCAGGAGAGTACGAGACACCGAGCTCGTACTCTGTGAAGACACGAGTGTCTTCATGACCAGCGCCTGCATCACCAGGTGATACAGGCTGAGTCGATTCAGCAACCGATGGGACATCAGTTGCTGTAGTTTCTGCTTCGGCGTCCGCACAGAGACGTGCAGACGCGCTCTCGGCGGCCTTGCTCGCGCATCGCATGGGCTTGTTTACCATGCGATGAGATGTTGGAAAGTGGACGCGGACCAACAAGTGCAAACCCCGTCCCAAATGATTTGGGACGAGTATCCATTTAGTCAATCAGTCACTAAAGTGACTGATGGTTAAGGGGGTGATGTAACGGGGTGAATCGTTACATAACAATTTATAAGAAATTGTTAATAGAATATAACTATAAGAGTTATATTCTCAGAATATTGTCATAAGGACAATATTCTGTAGCACTTCCAAGTAGTTCCTAATTGGTTGATATAGGCCATTATATCAACCAACGAAGACGCGCCACGACAGACGCACGCAATGAGTGGTGAGCAGATAACTGATTTACACATTTGTATTTAGACATAGTTAGATGAAGATAAATAGTGATTTATTGCAGACATTAACTATTATAAATACAGTTCTACTTTTTACTCTAACCGAGTACTCGCTTCTTCTTACCGTCTTCCTCTGCACGTACGAGTGTACGTGAAGTTACGAGGCACCGCCTTATTCTGTTATCAGAATAAGTAGCTTGTACTGTCACCAGTACAAGCTTCAGGGTGCCCCGTTACAATCGTCCCCTCGTATTTGTGTGGTCCACCTTGGATGCCACAACAGTCGGATCTTCATGTGGTCCCTCGGATCTTACGACCATACGATCATAGATCGTAAACGTTAATTGTGGTCGAGATCTCAGGGCGGGATCACGATCTCAAGTTCGGGATCGCAGTCGTAAGTTTAGGTTTTGATCGCAGGTCGGGATCGCAATCTTAAGTCAGGGATCACAATCTGAAGTCAGGGATCGCAGTATTAGGTCTTGAGTCTCGTTTTGCCATGTTTCACGAAGAATTGCGTAATCAAACTGGTATAACCGCCATTTGGCCTTGTCCCGCGTAGTGGTGATTCTGCTCTGTGGAGGCTGTGTACGCTATTGCTTGCCAACCGTCCCAGCTTGTGTCTGCCTATCATAGCTCTTTTGATTCAACTGGAGCGTGCAATGCGTGCTATTTCCACTCCAAATCTACTGAAACCTTCCTTGCGACCGCTTCGCCACAACCGTACCCTGCACCACTAGTCAATACATGGTATGGTGTTCATCTGAATATGTAACTTTTGTGATTCGTTCCGACACACTACACTCCCTCTTTCTCTGTTACAATGGCCTATCATGCTCCTTCGAGCAATGTCTCATCTCTCCACTTGAGATCGAGGCCTCTCACATCTCCCACCGCGTCATCAACCTCAGATGTCGAAACTTCGACGGCTGCAAGTCCTGCGGTCTTGGGCACCCCCAAATCGCCGTGGACTGAGTGTAATCACTCGGCTATCTCGATTCTGGTCCACATGGGAGGGAATTTGGTGGGATTCCCACTTCTATTCCTCCAACGGGATCATCTTCGATACCGACTTCGGACGTGGTCACGGCTAGTGACAGCGTGGCAGCTTCGGATTTTTGCAAGCCCTTATTGCAACCAAGTACTCGCATCGATGTGTTGCACACGTTTTATCGGGCGACCCTAAGCGCAGCCCTCAACTTAATGCATCGTTGTCTAAATCTTCAGTTAAGCTCGTGGACCGGGGCCAGAACATGGAGACTTCATTGGCGCATCAGGTTGCCCAAAATTACCGACTGGGTTAGGATCGTCAGGAACGTCAAACCTCCGCGTCCCCTTTCGTTACGAAGGTCCGAGTAAGATATTATCGCTTGTGCGTTTAGTACGACAAAGAGGTCTATCAGTTCGATGCATTTCGGGAGGTATTCGCACAACAGGTTGACCAGAGTGTCGATATCGAGCACTTGAAGTCGGAAACTCTCTGGACTGTACGAGCAAGTCACGCCACACAGAAGAAATCCATCCACGAGATCGCCATTATTCATAAACTGATGGACGACGCGAGACATGGACTGACGGTCGAGAAATTGCAGTCGAGATGACCTGCCTCTATGCTCAAGGGAAACTGCGCCGTGCCCTTCGGCAGGTGGGATCTTCAGGCCAACTTATGCCAGGCACATGGCGCTTTTACCGTTAAATCCGCTGAGTGCGATAGGAATACATTGCGCTGAATTCAATTGTGACATTGCGTCGGACCTGATGCGTGTTTAGCTGTCGTATTTAGCCTCCGAAGTGATTACACTATCCATGGTCACGCATCTGCTCAGGATTGCCTGGCTCTTTTGGCAACCGGAGACTATTCCGTCACTCATGCGAGGTTGAGAAAGTATACCCAAATCCTTTTGTCCGCAAAACAGTAAAAAAGGCGGACCATTCAGAAATCATCCGCAAGCGTCCTCGAGCTCCTCGGCTGTCGTCCGCCTTGGCACTTTTCAAGAGAGTGCGCCTGTCTGCGACGTCCAGTGTCAAGCCCTCCAAAGTTTGCGATCCCGAGGGTGGTTGCGACTCAAAGGACTCTCGCGATCCCAAGGAGCCCCCGATTCTAAGGGTTGTCTCCACCTCAAAGGCTCTCACAATGTAAAGGATTTTCTCGCTTCCAAGGGATCTCGCGATCCCAAGGGTTGTAGTGATCTTCTGAGAACTGCGACTTACCGTAGATTGGGTAAACAGAGACGTCGTGGTTCAGTTCTGACTTCAAATGAAGGAAAAGAAACGTTGGCAGGTGAATGCACTTCAAATGAAGGAAAAGAAACGTTGGCAGGTGGGCACAATTGTGGCATTGTAATAATCTCAGCCTTCAACTCGTCTCGAGCGACCGGTCCGGCGTCACAACTTTTGACCGGACCCTCCCCAGCTCCGATTGTTGTGGACACACCTAGTCTTCTCGCTATCTTTTGTGTCCTAATGACCTAACTAGTTCCTCTTTGACCAAGGCGTCCCGGGAGGACCTCTTCGGGGAGGCTTCCAGCGACTCAGATGGTGCGATCAGCCTTTCTTATACACCCCGTTCGTCGCTACATCTGGTGTTACCACTTGATAATTACAATAGCCTGCCTTCCACTAAAGTTCTCGTGACAAGTGGATCCCTGAGTACAGAGGTTGCATAGTGCGATCTCTGCTCAAGTTTCCCCTTGTTCCGCGCGCAGAGTTAGCTGGACGTAAGTCGCGGAGTAGGACGGCGATCTATTGTTCCGCCACTTCTCCCGTCCTTATACTTATCTCTTTCTAACGATACCTGTGAGCAAGAATCATCCTCCCGCATCCGAGTGGACTCCTCATTTGGTGGCTTTGGACCAGATTACGGTCTAAACACCTTAAAACCTTAGAAACTGCTGCACACCGGATCGCATCGATCTTTTTTACTCGTAACGGGTAGTCTGACCATCTTTCCACAGATTTTTAGGGATTTGTGGGTCGAAACCGACAGCCTTTGTGGGAATACTCGCACGCATTCTTCCTCTCGGGCGAATAACGGGCCGGCGATAACGAGTCGACTCAAATCTGGAAGCAGCGAAAACAACATCGATCCTAAGCTGGGCTTCGGTGGAAGGTGATCCTACAGTTAATTTTTCAGGGTATGATCGCAGTCCACTGATGTCTGGACGTCATGCTGGATCTCTTGTTATTGCACCATTTATTCCAAATCGAAGTGCCCTCATGGTATCCAGACCTGGGCTTTAAACAGAAGACCATTTCTTAAATTGATCGGTTCTGCCGCAGCTGGATGTCGCTGAACCTTGGAGTACCCAGTATTGGTATTCTATCGTAGACCATCCCGGGGCGTAGAACGTACGTCTGCATGGTAAGCTTTTTCTTGCGTGATCTCCAGGGTTCACTTCGCATAGATACGTAATTCAATATGATTTCTACCGAATCTTCATCTTATTTATCATCTTAAAATTGAATTCATCTCTTCGGCCTTTCAGCTGCGATCGGACTCTTACGATTCGCTATCGCCACACACGTCATATATTACCCCAGTTACACCATTTCGTACAACCTCCTTGTACGTATACCTATCCACCATCTCATGCAACATCCATACGCACATACCCATCCACAATCTCATACAACCTCCTTGTACATGTGCCCATCCACCATCTTGTACACACCTCCTCGTATACGTCAACCACCATTCGCTTCGACTATTCGTTATCCTTCCGCTTCCACTTCATGAGACTACATCACCTCGAACCGGTTTTGACCTGCACGATTGCACTCGAAATATTGCAGCAACGCGCCACACTTCAGATCTTATTCATGTATCCAGGTCGGATCAACACGTAGCTTTCACCGCACCAAAAACGGTTGAAGCTGCAGATCATAACGATTCTTACGTACCGATTACACGTCCAAGATTTTCTCTACTTCTCATTTATCAGTAGCCAACTCGTTTTCTAAACTGTCTTTCAGGCAACAAGGTCTCACCAAATATCACGCGATCCTCACAGTTGACCACTAGCGCATTGCCTGGGCGATCGAGAGATGTACCACTTGTTTTAAATTTTAACATGTACTACTGGAAGTAGTTGGTATGGAGTTCCTGTTGGAGTTCCTGTAATCTCCAAACGGACTGCACGTTCACGATATAATTCAGCCACTCGAGACGGTCCGTGCCACAAATTTTTACTCGTGCCAGAGACGGGATATGATCCATTGCGATCAACTGTAGGTACACAGCCTTTTATACATGGGGGATCGGTAACGGATCGCGAGGAACCCTTCCCAGTCGTTCAGCACACGCATTCGCCAACGTAACGTTGTACACTTTAAAAATGACCTCTATGATTGAAATTAGGCCTGATCTGTTGATTTCTCCTCCCTATTCCTTGGTGACAACCTTCTAAGCTCGTATGGTAACGGCACATAAAGTCCTGTTGTGACAGTTCTGGTAGAACCAGACGGACTATCTCTATGCGATCTTTCGACTTCTTAGAGATCCGGGGCTGAAAACAGCAATCTTTTTTCTTTAACATCGTAGTCTGAAGCAATCCCACTCCCTCTTTATACGTAAGAAAGCGTTCTTCGGCCATAAGCGAAGTTCTGCATCGCCTTGTGGCACAACAACTGCAACCCGGGCGCTTAACAATCCATTTCAATCCGCATCTGTCGGATCACTAAGTTCGATTCACACATATAATGACTCGTCCCCTAATTTGGCCATCCAGAAGATCAAAACTCAGTAACAAGCCACGGTATTCAGCTTCATCCAGATTCATTGTCTGCTGCGTATTCTGAAGCAGCCGCGATAATTGTCCATTCTGTGAGTTTCCATGCGATCGCGCTGTACAACCCACTACTTTGTTTTGTCCGCGTCGATTCGTCGAAACTAATAACGAACAGTCTCCCATCCTTTGTCACCGTGAGGGGTGGCGTGGTTACATATGTTTAGGTTACTTCGTTGGAGCGATCGCGATCACATCTCATCCATCTCATCTCTTCTCGAGAAGATATGCTAGCTGCGAGTGTGCCGAGTAATTTATCTTCTCCTAATATACATCTCCTAACCTCCAGCGTCTAATCTAATAGTAGCGCGGCCCGAATTCCCAGTCTCCTATTGAGGCCAAAGATTGAACTATCCAGGCAAATGTTGAATCTTAAGTGAGCACCCTGATCTCCTGGGATACTAGCATAGTATAGCACACGTCCAAAATTCGAAGCAAGGCTAAAATCTCTTTCTCCACAATGCCATAATTCACTTCATTGGGCTTCAGCGTACGACTTGTATTTTTCACCGGCCAGTATGCGCCATCATATTCCTCCAGCCGAATTGCAGACACTGCATACTTGCTAACATGTAACACGATCACCGCAGCCGATCTGGGTCGAAGGGTTTGAGGATCGGGGTAGTAGAGATCTTGGCCTCTAAAGGGTTTTGCGATAGTGGCCTTTTCCCAACGAGATCGTTTATTAAGATCGAGATCATTTCCTTGCGGTCGCGACGTCCTGCCATTGCATCACAATCCTCCACGTGATGAACCTTTAAAAAATTTGCCTCTCGTAGCTCGTACAACACAGATTCGCATACTGCAAAATCTGATGTAAAGCGACTGACTGTAGTAAATCA
This sequence comes from Peronospora matthiolae, assembly GCA_921007115.2. Lineage (NCBI taxonomy): Eukaryota > Oomycota > Peronosporomycetes > Peronosporales > Peronosporaceae > Peronospora > Peronospora matthiolae. The sequence continues at coordinate 56,982 of CAKLBY020000119.1, read as the reverse complement.
GACTACTTAGGGACAATTATATGGAACGCAACGTTGTGGGAAAGGGGATGCTGACCAGCTATCCTAAATTCTTAGGACTAGCTTCCAACCCGGCCAATGATACATGATGACCCAGGCAATTCACCTTACGGCGTCCCCAACAAACGCTTGGTCAGGCTGATCGACGAATATCATCGATCTGATAGCGTCAGAAGTCGCTCTACCTTGCTATAAAAACTTGCTGTACAAGGAAGTCTCTGAAGGAGCTAGGATCAATGTAACAACAATTTAATTTGTCCGTCCAGTATTAGCGGCGTCTGATGGTTTTTTTTTCCTTCGGTTAGCACATCGGTCCATCAAAGGGAATCCTTCGCGCTGGAATCCTTACCTGCGACGATCTTAAGATATCGATAAAAAGCGTTGTCAATCAATAGCTGATAAATTTGTAGGGAGTTCTTCGGTCAACATGGCATCCGCAACCATTCAAACAGACCCGACGGTGTGATAAACGCAGAGATCAACTTTGCTCTTTGGTCATCTCCACCACCCAAAATCCACTAAAATAACACACAGCCTTATTCATGTCTTGCAGCAATTTGCTGATCAGCGAAATTGGATAAATAATTAACCGTTTAAGCTGATTCACTCATTTATCGTCAATAAATAGGGATATTTTCCCCATACCTTCTTTTTAATAGGACTATTGGTGACGCCCAAAGTGATGTCGAAGGTCTAATAATCTAACCGACAACTGGCATTCAATCAGGTTAGATTACTTCGCACGAAATTTTGACGCAACTGGTAGCACGCGCTACGCGACCGGCCTTGCCTCTCCAGCATCAATATCACGAGCGACCCCGCTTGCTGCAGAGGGTTATGCATTTCCTTTTCCATTCAACAGGCAACGACTCCTCCATTTCGGTTGCCGCAAACCTTCTTGATCTTCTGATAAGGGTATCCCAGATTCGACAAACTGGACATCTTTTATCGTTATCCCTGTTGTGGACATCGTTACTGCCGGCAGCACAGCCATGTGTTGTTCCGCATCTCCCGTGAACAGTTCGCCTCCTTCATGTATTATATATTGATTTATCCAGTATATCGTTTTTTCACTTCTTCGTCAATTACGTCATCCTCCCCGTTGTCGATCAATCGTGCGGACCGGCCATACACTTCCCGATCTTCACCTTGATCTCATCTGGCTGAGTTGTACTGTCCTTGTAGAGGATCAGTTTTCACATGGCCTACCTCCTGTGTTATGGCCCTCTTGCCGAAGCCGCTTAATTCACTCAATCGTCCTGGGGTCTCTTGCACTGCGTTGACCGCGCAAGATCTCTATGTCGATCTACCATCCTTGCCTTCGTTAATTTTCCAACCCGAATGCTCGTCTTGAATCTCATCTCAAGTAATACAATCAAATTCGGATCGCAATGTCATTTCTACAGAAACTTTAACGTCTTCTGACTTTTCCAATGCTCGGGTTAAATTAGGTTGAATTTATCATTTGTAAGACGATTCACTGGAAGGCCCGCAAATGCTTCAATCTCTTCTTCCTCTCGGTCTGTAGTAGTTTTGAAGGCCAATGCGTGTCATTCCCTAGATTGCCGCAATCCGATAAATTACACATCTTTGAGAAGTCGATGTCATATCTTCTGTCATCTGCGACGCTAAAGGGGCTCCGTAATTATAGATCAAGTCACGATCGCTTATATCCGTAATCTGTGGGAAGTTAATCTTTACGGGCCCATTCCTCACGGTAGGAATCCACGCCACATCTCGTCTCACGCAAAGCTTAGAAGTTGGAAGATTGACGCCGATTATTAATTTAGAGGATCTACGGGCAGAGTTGACAATATGTTGTTCGTAAAGGTTTATCACCGACATATTTGATCAATATGGTGGTCTCTGCACAGCAAAACAGATGCGAACTACGTCTTGTAGACACAGGTTTCTGTCGGCAAAATCCAGACGTGCAAGTACCAAAACCATGAAGTCCATGCCTAGTATGGATTCTTGACCGACTTGATCACAAACCAGACATCTATAAAATATACTAGTGACTCGTCCAGTATTGTTTCGATCTTGGTCCGACTAAACGTCGTGTAGACACTCTCCTCGATCTCAACACATTCTTGCGTTCGGCTCTCGTCAATCACACCTCCCACCTTATAAGCAAAGGTTGTGTCGATGATCGAGAATTCTGCATCAGAGTCAAGCAGTGAGTGGCCTTTTCCATGTTGATGTTTCCCACTTCTTACACTTTATCTTAGTTTACGAAAGAATAATCTTGCTGACCCAGCTTTAACCCGAATTTTCTACGTCATGACACCTAATAGACGATCGATCAGGCAGAGGCGAAAGGCACAAATATGACTAGGACTTTTGATCTCCACTTGTCTTTTCACTTGAACCGCGAAATACTCTTGACACCAGTTACTCACAGACATACAGTATTGTAGCCATCACAGCGAATTTTGATGGGTTTGATAATCTCCAGATGTCCTTCATCGACCGAGCTAAAATCACACAGCGGTGTTTAACAAGAACAGAGAAGAGAGGTTGGAGATCTTCAAAGGAACAACTTGAAAGCATGAATGACCGGGCAGTCCTTTTAAAAATGAATTATCATTGCTGACAAAGGAGTGAAGCTGTGTTTGCAGCCTTGTGCCTAGATATTCGCCTGTTAATCTTGCAAAGATCCGACAAACTTTTTAGGATCAAGGCAGGAATGTCCTGCTCTCAATATACAATGCGCTATTTCACATAGTGGAAGATCTGCTTTCAACCAACTTCTCGCTTTGGCTGCTAAAAAGCATAGCGACCTCGAAAGTTTAACCAGTGAAAGCCTGCATAATTTTCGCTTCTAAGAGGCATTATGGGCGCCAATGAATTCAGCATGCTCATGGTTCACGCGAACGTAACGAGATTAGCAACTTTTAAAGACGAATAAGCTTACAAACACGCGCTAGTCTCTTCTGCCTGAACAGGGATTTTAGACTGCGCGATCAAAAAACCTTTTGACCACGTCAGGCTGTCGCAAAGCCTTCCACAGTCTACATGTCAAAAAAGAAAGGAAATATCATGTTGAGGCAGAAGGAGACTGAGAATGATGCGAGATCTCTGGAGCAGGACCCTGAAACCAAGCTTAAACAACTGCCGATCCGCAATATGATGGCCATTGAGAAGCTTCTCAATTTTGTCGAAGAAGACGAGAGTGATCAGACATGTTGTTGTGATCGAGAGATTCTAGACGCATTTCAGGAGGAGGATTAAGAATAAGGATTTGCAGCTGATAATGATGTAATTACAGACATATTATCTAGATCGAGAAGATCGCTTTTTTACGTAGTGCCTGTTCTTTACTTGATCTATCTCAGGAATCCCATCGTTCTACCTACAAGCTACCCCGCTTCCTTCAGGCTAACATTCGCAATGCCAAAACCACACGAATTATCTTCGAGGCTTGACTTTAACACGATTCCTCCCCACTATTGGTGAGAAAAATATTTCGAGATAGGTATATCTTTCTTCTTTGCTATAAGTTAGGGTGAGCGACCGTAGTAAATTTTGACACAAAAAAGGGACGTAGATCGTGGACCATTACTTCGAACCATACTCAAAGTAATACGCGGCCAAATAATTACAGTAAAAGGTTGTGTACTGTGCGACAGGGGCGATCCGGAGTAAACAAATCCGAGATGTCTATGTGCCCCTATCTTGTTGGAAACGTTTTATCTGAGAGCAAAATGTTGGGAAGAGATTGGGCATTGTGCGATCAATGATGGAAGAACGATTTGTGTAAGGTGATCTGGGACAGGTCAAGGCAGTTTAAAGCGATCTGGGACAAGTCAAGTCAACTGAGGTTAAATGTAAGAAGGACGATTCTGGCTTTTGCCAAGAAAGATCGGTGTCGCTCTGAGTACCAGATTGGACACAAATCTCTACCAAAATTAACACTGCGTTCACGGAGATGCCGGATAACGGAAAACGTACTCGACAAAAGGTCCCAAAGGAAATCTTAAATGATCACAGAAGTTACGGGAGGGTGTTCAAGTCGATGTTGAGAAGTTGGCCGGTCCCATACTTAGTGTTCGATACCTTTTTATTGTTTAATGCCGTATTTAATATTTATTACCATGTTTAATATTTGTTACTCTATTTGGTATTTGGTATCATATTTGGCATTCGGCATCATGTTTGGTATTTGATACCATCTTTGGTCTTTTGAGTCAAGATCCTGATGATGTTGATGCATAATTGAATTGTGAGTTATTTTGAATTTCGACACGTATTCACGGGAGGCGATCTGAATTGAATTCGATACCTTTTAAAAAATTGTTCGGCAGGATAGGAAATGCATATTCAGAGGTCGGGCACTGGTTGGATGGATAATTACAGTTCTATATTTTCCTTCTTCCACAAGCGCCACGTGTTTATCGACTCCGGACTGGATTTATTTGGCCTCCTGACGATCACATTTACGCGTGTTTAGGGAAGAAAAGACCCTAGTCCCCGGATTTTTTGGCCGGGGTTAGCACTCCAGTTACTTAAGATCATCTGCATTTGGAATCAGCAAACAACTCGTTGGACATTCGATATCAAGATCGCGAGACGGCTTAAGTGGTCAAAAAATAAAACAATGTGTTTCCGAACTAAACTGAGCAAGAACTCCGCGATCTACAAAGCGGATCGAAGCGTTCTATAAGACGGAACGCCAATCAATCTGACCTGTATTGCGCACTTCAAGCAATACCGACCGATCCCAAGACAAGATAGGATCGATCCCACATAAAGACCGACGCAAGATTTCCTCGACAGATGGATCTAAACAGAGATTATGTAGAAGGGCGCCACTTTAAATGCGCGCACACCCTCAAAGAAATGAGTAGCGGATTTACTTGTCTTACCTTGCGAGCTGTGGTATGTGGACGACGTCTTTGGCGCCGCACACAACAACCGGTCGCCTAATGAGTACCGCGCGAAGAATATTATTTAGACACCTATCTGCGTCGCGAAAGCTGTGAATAGACTTCCAAGCGCAGATTGTGATCTATAGAAAGTGAAAGACTGATTATGATTATCTTAGAATATTTAATACGAATTACACACAGGATTGATAATTATATTTTAAAGATTGGATGTCATCATTTTGATGCGCATCCCCCTATGAGGCGAGTTCAAACTCACTGATGACGACCTACGACAACATCACGATGAAACTGTCTCAAATGGGCGTCATTTTTGTTAAAATAAATTTAACCGTGTACATCACTTACACAAGAGTGGATACGCTTAGTGTGTCACACCCGGGTGCCAGGTCTTTAATACTTATGTACCGACTACGACCTCCCCGTAACACATTATATACCGGGTATGTGTAACAATTAACATGTTAAAGTTGAACCTCGATTCCGAATCTCAAGTGAGGGTCTATGTCTCCTAAAGCCATTACGAAAGCTTGAAACAGCCCAAGGAAAGGGTGCATAAGGCTATAAATTTAGCCACGGCTCTGATTAACTTCTCCGTAGGTTGGTAAGTCTGGGCAGCTAAAGGTTTTGCCTCACATCAGCAATTTTGCGAGATCAAATTCGCCACACGACCAAGGCGAAAGTCATTTCCTGTAAAATTGCGGAAGGCATAAGGTATTTGGAAATCGTTATCAAGGGAGGACTGTATATGCAGTCGTTCGCACATGGTTTGTAGCACATAATTTATTCTGCAGTGTTCAGTTAGGGGGTACAAACAAATTAGAACAGGTAAAAGCCAGCACATCACGCATGATTGGTACCACGCCTTCACTGCGCCATATATCGATGGGGACGGGTAGGGGTCATCCTCCAATCTCGACGGCGGAGGAAAAGCCTAAATTTGGGTAACACGGATACAAGTGTAAGAGGGAGGTAGACGAGCTACGTCAGTCAGTCCCTCCATCTCACTGTACATCGGCATCATGCACCAGCCTGAGGCAGCAAACGAAGAAGTGCAAGACGCATCAAGCGGAGTCGTTTCGCTGTCGATCACGGGCGCGCCCTGATTTGTGGGTCAAGAGGACTGCCTTCTACCGCTCCAAGCCTGTCAGATACACACAGCTGCGACACAACAGACCTGACAAAAGTTCGAGCTGCAATGAATTCTAATGAAGAAATGCACTCGGAAGCTTTCATCAGTGTTGATTCTTTACAGCAGGTGACTCCTTGGGAAATGTATGAGGCTCTCGCCGGGTAGATGAAATCATCTCACAAAAGTGGCATAGTGGACGTCTAGCGTCTACTATCCAGGTTTTGATTGTGGCTCAATTAAACATAATTTTTGTAAGCTCGGAGAAGATTCCGATCGAAAGGAAATGATTCCCTTAGGTCAAAAGTACCGATACAGACAGCCAATCCGGTGGTCTAAATATTGAACTCCAAGCTGATAGGAGAAATCTGAGGTCCAATGTCCCCACCAAAGTGATCAACTTACCCGCTGGACGGGACAAAAGCGATCCTTCAGCTACTGCGTGACGCTAATGTGGCAAAGTCACTACCAAAATTTTGTACGAGGATCGGTGGCCACATCTTTAAAGCGCCGCTTACTGGTGGAAAAGGAGGCCATGAGACTCGGCGATCCAATACGGAGGTGGAAGATGATCTTAACGGGATCGGCGAACCGATCCAACTGTCGTTAGACTAATGGGTGTGGATCGACCTGGGACGGAGCGATCTGGAACGATTTACATGGAACAATCTGGGACAAGGATCTGGGACCGGGTGATGGGATATGACTCTGCGACGAAGGTGTAACTGTGGTAAAGTCACTAATCAAATGATGGGACGTGGATCGGTGTCCACCCAGTTAAGATGTCACCCACTGGCGGAAGAGGTACGCCTAGGACCAGGCGATGCAACGTGATTTGAGACGGGGCGTAGAAAGGGGTGATTCCAACGGTGCGATCTGGGACGAGGGACTGGATTGAACCGAACGACCACTCTAAAGGCTGATCAGAGGCAAGGATGTGGATGTTGGAGCAGAATCATTTTGATAAAGCATCGGAGTGCACACAATGAACGGAAGAACATATATGGCCGGATTGTACTGTGTCGATCCTCAACAATCTCGAATCGGGCATCAGATCGGTCATGATCCCCACTGATTATGGATGTATCGATCATGACAAACATGCTTGTTGAAGGTCCATGAGCGATGTCTCAAAAGTTCAGATCGAAAGAGCCAGTGGAAGCCGGTTAAGTTGACGTCGCAAAATGGATTTAGACGCCTTCGGCATTTGGGCACTATTTTGGGCTTTTGGGTACCAAAAATGGGTATTTGGTATCCCATTTGGGATTTGGTCCTCTTTTGGCGTTCAGGTACGGTATCGGGAATATTGGCGCTATCATTGGAGTACAGGGCACGAAATTTCGACACGTGGCAAGGGGGCGATCCAGATTCAAGGCGATATCGGTTTGAAGAGTGACCTATAGTTAAGAATAGGCTTAAGGGTAGGTTGGATAGTAATTTGGTTGGTTAATAAACAGACTTGAACTCTACTTCTTCTGCTCACGACGCACGTTATCCTCCCCTCTTCTCCAGGCAAGATTGATTTGGCTTCCCCGGCGGGTTAAGGCACGCGTGTTACAGGGACACAGAAGACCGATCTTGGATTGTTGGCCAAGATCGAGAAGAGCGATCCCGGGATATCTGGCCCGGATCGATCAAGTACTCACACTCAACTCAACTGCTAGGGTAGCAGCACACAACGGAACAGGAAAAGGATTTTGGACACAGGATCGCGAGACGGCTCAAGTGGTCAGAAGATCTGGACAAGGCGTTCAAGACAAGACCGAGCAGGATCGAAGCGATCCCCTGGACAGATCGGCACGTTTCATTTTGGCGAAACAAGACACCGATCTACCCAAATTGCGCACTTCCGGCAAGATCGGCCGATCCCAAGACCAGATCGGACCGATCCCAAGGCAAGATCGACGCAGGACTTTTATTTGCTGAGTGAAGATTTCCGCACAGCAAAGACCCCGATCTCGAAGACAAATCAAGATCGGTGCGATCCAAGATAGGGATCGCAGAACCCCCGTTCGTGGTGTGAAGATTTCCGCACCGGAAGCGAACCCTCAACCCAACCTCTCTGCGAGATCGACATCTCCCAAGGCCGTTACGAAGAGCTCAAGCCAGCCCAACCGACGGGTACACAAGGTGAGCACAAGGTCATACGACAAGGCACGGATCGGAGTACCCCCTCCGTGAGTCGGCAAGTCTGGGCAAGTGGAAGATCGACACTCATACAAGCAATTTTGTGAGATCGACTTCACCACAATGGTGCGCGTGCCCGGATCTTCTGAGGCCTCTGGATTTCACCGTGAGTCCACTGGCGAAGATTTCAAGATTAAGCAAGAACCTGGGATTGAAGTGTCAGCGACAAAGGGTTCGACGCAGACACGCAGAAGCACAAGATCCTCAGATCATCAGAGTTTTGGGAGGGGCTCTGATGAAATGAAAATGAAAGAGGAAGATCGAGAGATCGATCTGGAAGATAAACCTCAATTCCCTCCTAGGGTCCCTTCGGGGGCCACCGCAGATCGCTCTGCAAAGAGCGATCTGCTGGATGAAAATCCAATGGTGAAAACCAAATCGGCGAAAGCCAAACCCTATATCTTAGTCGATAGATCGCCCGACCTCAAGCCGAAGAGCACAATCGCGAGATCGACCATATCAGAACGATCCGCGACGAGATCGATGGGATCAGATGTCAAAGATCGCCAGATCGGCCGAACCGTGCAATCGAAGATCGGAGCCAAAGAGGAATACGATGAAACACCAGATAAGATCGCTATGCCAAAGACGGAATATAACCCAATAAAGATCGCGTCCATGGAGAAGGAGACGACGGGTGAAGCGCGGGAGCGTGCAAAATGGCAGTACTATTATGGCCAGTTGAAGACGCTGCTCAAGACGGACCCAGTGTTCAAGATATTAAGGCCCAAGGTGATTGGTCCTCTGGATAAGATGATCTCGGTCCCACTTCACGGGACCAACAAAGTCGACGAGATCAATGTGATTTTGCAGATGTTGGACGACATGGGTATCTGCCCTGACGCTTTTGATGGAGATGAACTGCTGAGTTGCAGCTTGGAACAGTTGAAGGACGCGGCGAATGAGTTTGTAGAGATCATGATAATGCTGGTGGGCAAAGCGAATACTCCTGAAGACAAGATCGGGACGCCCTCGGGCTCGCTCCGTAAACACCCCGCGGGATCGCCCCGCTACGCCTCGGATGACTCCGAGAGCGAGTCAGATGGATCCATCAGCATTCGTCAGATGTCTCTAGGACCATCGGGGGAAGGTTCTTAAAGGACAAGATCGGACAAGCCAAGATCGACGCCTGTAAGGGACAAGCCAAGAGCAACATGCTGCAGAGATCGGCCAGTATCCGCACTGGGCTGGAGGATCAAGAAGAGGGCGATCTAAGTCGGTACTTCAATTCAGCCATGAAGAAGTACGAGGCGGATCAACGTACAGCTCAGCGAATGAATCGACAGCCAAACCGCTACCCAGATCGACGTACTTTGCTCCAACCTTCACACGAAAGCCTTGACATGCCGGATGTGGAGATGGAGTCGGTGGGGTCGGACATTTACCAACGTATCCATGAGGCGGCGGAATACGACCTGGATGATCTATGGATGCCCGAACCACGGCGCCCTCATGTAGCCGCGATCGGTGCGACTACTGGAGGGGGAATCATCGCGCAGAGGATCAGAATCTCAGCGATTTCTGAGCTAAAAGAATTCTCAGGGAAGGATCGGGAAGAAGACAAAGCACGAAACTGGATCGGCAAAGTGAAATCAGCGTTTATCCGGGACCAAGCACCGGACGAGGAGAGATGTCTGGTCTTCGGTGATCTCATGGTGGGCCCAGCCCGCTACTGGTACCGACAGCTGAGTAGATCGATGAGATTCAATTGGAAAGAATTGATGAACAGTTTTCTTGTGGAGTATGCGGGACACGGGATGTCCGCTGGCAGGCAGTACTACCATGCAAAGAAACGATCGGAGGAAGATCCTTTACAGTACCTGTATCGGCTTAATGTGATGGGAATGCAGGCGAAGATACCGGTGATGACTGGATTGCCAGCTGCGCGCAAGGAACATGTCAATCATTTCATTGACACCTTGGACGACCCCGATCTGTCCAATCAATTGCTACTGCTGAATGTAGAAGACGCGGAGGCCATGCAAAAGACACTGCACGGATATCAACAAGGGAGATCGCGTCAAGGGAAAGTGATGATGGGATCGTCCAAATTCAGGCAGAAGGGAACTCAGGGTCCAGCGCTGTATAAGCCTGCACGAGCGGTAAGGATGGTCCGTACCGAGGATGTCTGCAGCGAGTCAGGATCGGACACCTGCGGATCGGATTTGGAAGATCGATTGAGATCGATCCATGTGGCTGCTACTGCGGATCGCCGTTCATCCCCCAATGACGTTGCAGCAAACGCGAGATCGGTCGACCCGAACACTCGTCAAGACTATCAAGATCGAAATATGCCATTGAAGCCGTGTACTCATTGTGGATCGACCAAGCATGGAGATCTCGGTTGCTGGAAGCGGCTCACTTGCCAGAAGTGTGGGCGTAAAGGACACCCCTCTGACAGTTGTTTTTTCGTGTGTCGTGCTTGCGGTGAGATGCACGACCCGGGGAAGTGTCCCATGGAGGAGTTCTACAACATGATCCGTCAGTGGTACGTCCCGAATAAGCATGCGGGGATGCTACCAGAGAAGGCCGAGAAGATGTTAAACTAGGACGCTCGCCAGGTTTGAATTTGGTACGAGCCGAGCGTTCTGGGCTCTGCATTATTGCATACGTGGAAAAAAAGAAGACAGATCGCGAGAGTAAGCAGGATATTGACGTGGAAACAAATATATCTCGTTTGAAGTTAAAACTTGTCGCTTCCGTGTCCCATCTGAAGCGGATCGATGAGTACTCACGATCTGAACCAGTTATGGAGATCGAGCTCGCTTATGGTGAATCTCGCGGATACTGGAAACATTATTCTCCCGGGAAGTGGTTCAAACAAGCGAAAGCCGTTGGCAAGATCAACAACGTAAAAGCTACTCTGTTATTTGATTCTGGTGCTGAAGTGTCGATCATTGACACCACCTTTGCTCGTGAGGTCGGTTGCAATATTGACGAAAGTCAACGACAAGAATGTATCGGGATTGGAGAAACTCCGTACATGACGGTAGGACGTACCAAGATCTAAGTGACCCTCGAGGGATCTCCGGTATACTATTTCAATGTATGGGTAGGTGATCTGGCAGGGCAAGAAGCGATTCTGGGCATGGACTTTATGGTGTCTGCCGGAGTGCGGCTCGATCTAGCTGATGGCGCGCTATGTCTACCAGAATAAATCCGTATCCATCTCGCAGGACGTCGCCCCGCGTACGGATCGAAGATATAACATGTAACGGCGAAGGACCAACATGTGGTGATCCCGGTCGGAGAGTCAAGAGAAGTGAAGACCGGGATCGGAGGGGCTAAGATGAAGTTGTGGGTCGCTAGAGGACTAGATTGGGTCCCCACTGTGATCTCGGGGTGGGGTAAGACGAAATACCTGCAGATGACCAACATTGGCGACCGGGAGATCATACTGCCCACCCACACTATATTAGGCATGTGGGTCGAAGGCGATATGGTACCGCGGACCCAAGGTTTGGTGACAGTCGGGTCGGGGAAGTACAAGGAATGGCAAACTCTGGCATAAGAGGCTACAACGGATCGAGTGAACGAACTCCCGAAAGAACCGATCGGACCATTGGTAGATCGTCCTACGTATGCCGCTCCCAAACGCATCTTGAAACGTCCGTCTGATGCGTTACAGAACCTGTCTCCGGCGATCTCCACGGTGACGCCGCAAGCTAACGATGACGATTCGCAAAAGGCAGATGCTGTAGTTGCGAGGGAAGTAACGGTCAGGGGAGCCGAACTATCGCGGATGGAGAACGGTCATGAGATCGGTACCCAACATGCAATGAAGGGAGACCGCGACACCGGTCAAGAAGGGCTACGTGACAGATCGTCTCTACCGAAGGCTGAGCCGACTGACCGACTGTTGAAATTGGGCCAGCCGGAAGAGACGAAGATGCCTAAAGAAGAAATAATGCTAAATACTGAAGACGTCGAGATTGCAGAAATACCAGTTTATCACCACGAGAGCGGAGATTTGTTTGCGGATGATATCAAGCAGCATATGGCCGTGCTACCAGAGATGTCGGCGACTACGGAAGAAGTTACGATTGAGGACATTCAGATCGGTGATCCCGATGTGCCTCTCACCACAGATCAACAACGGCTCAGATCGCTGATCTGGAAGAGCCGTCACCTCCTCATGGGTAAAGGTAATGCTCTACCACCAGCAGCACGAGGCGCAATCTGTGATATTGATGTCGGTGGGGCAGCACCGATAGCGCAAAGAGTGCGTCCGGTCGCACCCAATTATCGGGAGAAGCTGTCAGATCTCATCAAAGGACTATTAGCAGCCAAAATCGTTCAGCCATCCACGTCACCTTGGGCGTCTCCGATAGTGGTGATCATCAAGAAGAACGGAGTGGATATTCGCCTTTGCATTGATTATCGAAGAGTTAAGCAGCTGACGCGTCTGATGGTTTATCCCATGCCGTTGATCAGCGATCTGTTGGAAGATCTGGATAAAGCTCTATGGTACTGTTCGCTAGACATGGCTAGTGGATTTTGGGTCGTCGAAATGACCGAACGAGCAAAACTGATCTCAGCGTTTGTCACACCGTTTGGTTTGTTCGAGTGGCTGCGAATGCCTTTTGGGCTTAAGAACGCGCCCTTGATCTACTAACGTCTGGTGGACAATGCGTTGTATGGATATCTCAAGATCGGCCAGAGATCAGCTTCTGATGGCCCGATCGACGTGTTCAAAGATGGAGAACCTGAGACAGATCGACGACCGTCTATACTGGGACGCCGATCTTACATTGACGATATTCTCATACCAGCCACGTCATGGAGATCTTTGTACACAAAAGTAGAACGGTTGCTGGAGGCATGTGATAGGTGGAATATGTCTATCAGCCTCACGAAGAGCTTTTGGGGGTGCCGTAAGGTCGATTATTTGGGACATCGAGTGTCGATGGATGGTCTGGAGGCTCAGCCCAAGAACCTAGAGTCGTTGGTTAACATCCCGTTTCCTAGCACGCTACGAGCTATGCAATCCTTTCTCGGGAGCTTGAACTACTACCGTCGCTTCATTGAGGATTTCGCGGTGTATGCCGCGGTGTTGTATGAGTTAAGAGAATCGGATTTCTTCGAGATCGGCCGATCTCAGCTTGCAGCAGGAGACGAATGCTCCAACGAGGGTCGATGGACGGAAGCCAAGGTTGCTTTCACTATGCTAAAAGCTAAGATAGCTACAGCTCCCATGCTCAAGCATTTCGACCCAGATCGGTCCCCCGTAATCGTGGTCTACGCTAGCAAGTGGGCTGTCTCAGCGGCCCTGATACAGGAGTACGATGACGTGTTCCATCCGGTGACGTTTACTAGCCGCACTTTAAAGCCTAACGAGCTTAACTACGGAATGGTAGAAAAAGAAGTGCGGGCGCTACTTCGTGTGTTGGATGTATGCTATACTACGCTTGCCTCGCGGGAGATCACTGTACTGACCCGACATTCTACGTTAGCCTGGTTGATGCAGTCTCGCGGGCTCAACGGGAGATTAGGACGGTGGGCTGCTTTGTTGTCAAATTGAACCATGGAGGTGAAGAAATGTGAAAGAGGAGAGGAAGAGATCCTGGGCATGTTAGCAGCGAGTATCACTCCGAGAGGAGAAGTGGAAGAGATGCTGATTGCGATCTCCCCACGAAAAGACTGTCGACTCAAAATATCGATGCCTCCTCCAACGGTGGAAACAGATGAGGAGTTGCTGGTGGCCAGTTTCGATGGATCGGCTAGGATAAAAAAGAAAGGAGGGTCGTTCAGTGCCGTGATATGGAAGTTACCCGAATGGACGATCGTGGCGGCCGAATCGAGATATGTTCACGATCTGACTGTGAATGAAGCTGATTATAATGGCTTGCTACTGTGCTTTGAGTTACTCGCCGATCTGGATAGGGGGCGAGTAATACTGTGTGGAGATTCCAGTCTGGTGATTCGACAGATGCGCGGTGAGATCGACTGCAAGGCACCGGGCCTTCAGCTTCTGAGACACAAAGCGTTGGAGAAGCTGCGGTCATGGCCTAGTCACGAGTTTCTGCATGTGAAGCGAGAGTGGAATCAGAGCGCAGATCGACTAGCCAGCACAGCATTGCAGAGCGAAAAGGAAAGAACGGTTGTAGCTGAAGAGGATCGGCAAGATCTGATGACTCTGAACCGTCTCGATGAATTGTTGAAGCCCAAGCAAGATGGTCAGCTGGCTCGGGTAACTGCGATCACGAGATCAGCCAGGAGGATACGTCATGAACCTGAAGTGATACAGGAGGAGATAGTACAGAGGATCAGGATTCAACGAATTGTCCAAGCTCAAGATGAAGAGCGTTGGATTGTCAATCTCAAGACATATCTAAGTGGCGATGTATCAAACTTGTATGCGGTAGAAGTGAAGATGTGCGCCAAACTGGCGCCGGAATACGAGATCGATGAGAACAAACTGCTATTTTTTTGCCCCATGGCGAAAAGAGAGTCGGAAGATCGCGATGGTTTGATGCGGTTGGTGATCCCTGAGACGTTGCAGCAGGATTTTTTGCATCACTATCACACGAGTCTGGAAGGGGGCCATCAGGGTATTGGCCGAACCTATCAGAGGATCAGATCGCGATTTCATTGGAGAGGACTGTATCGGAGCGTTCAACAATATGTGGGCGAATGTACCGACTGTGAGACCGGGAAAGGAAACCCGATGATTAATGGGAAATCCCCGGGCAATCTACACGCAACCTATCCATTCCAGATCATCGCCATGGATCATATACCGTCGTTGCCCAAGTCCATCAAGGGGAACACCGAACTGCTCATTTGGGTCGACCTTTTCTCGGGATATGTGATTGCAAAGGCTAGCTCCTCTCGGACGGCACAAACAATAGCGGAGAATTACGAAGAATGTGTGTTTCGACGCTTCGGAGCTAGCGAGGCTATCAGGCACGATCGAGAACCGGGATTTATGTCCGACTTCTTTCGAGCCTTCAGTCGGATCGTAGGACAAAAACAGCGTGCTACCATGGCCTACAGACCACAAGCAAATGGAACAGCCGAACGGATGGTGCACACCCTGACAGATTCGCTCAAGATGTACGTGGCTGAAGTTGACCAGCGAGACTGGGATGAGTATGCTGAGCGTCTCACATTTGCCATTAACACTGCACAAGATCGGATCCGGGGGGATACCCCGTTTTATCTGATTCATGGGTGGGACCCGCGATCGACTTTGGAGGCTACGCTACCAGTGGGGAATACGGGGACACGAGATCGCGATCCAAAGAGGTGGAGATACAAAACCCAAAGACAATACCAGCGAGCCCGATCTGCAGTGAACGATCGTTTACAAGCCGCGATCCAGGAGCGAGCAGATCGACACAACGAAGATCTGGAACCACACGAGATCGAAGTAGGAGCGCAAGTTTGGCTATACCTGGACCGAGTTAAAGAGGAATATGCGAAGAAGCTAGCGCACATGTGGCATGGGCCATTCCGAGTTGCGGACGTATGTGGAGATCATGCTGTAAAATTGGAGATCGCTGGAACCCCATATCGGTTATTTCCGATTGTACATATATCGAAGCTAAAAAAGGTAAAGACGTTCCCTGAACGCCCGAAGGATCAGCTTACGATAGAGGAATCAGATCGCTTGGATTTCGATGAAGCTCTGCTGCCAGAAGACAGTTGGGATGGCGATCTTGAAGAAGGGGAATACGAAGTAGAGGCAATATTGGACGTGCGATCTGGTAGAAAAACCCGTTATGGGCGAGTACACCGGCAGTTTCTGGTGAAGTGGAAGGGATATCCCGATCTAAGTTGGGTGGACGAGGCCGATCTACGTTGTGGGGCGATCTTGCAAGAGTTTGAGCGGAACCGAGTGAGTCGAAACCGTTTCGACGTAATGCAGTCTCATGAAGGCAAGTCGGACGAACCTTAACAGTTCGAATAAGTATGCGGGAGGTAGCATATGCGGATGTAGGGGTTGAAAGATGTGCTAGACGGTAGCACATGCTGGTGGATGAGGTTTTTGTATGTGAGTATGGAGATAGTCAAGTGAATTACCTTCCTGAATGATGTGGAGCGAGGAGGATCGAGATCGTGGAAGTTGCAAAGAATGGAAGTACCAAAGAAGAAGATGATTGAATGACTTACACGATTATGAAAGACGATCGGGCTTGGATATCGACCTTGGACTAAGACGATGGAGCAGGTTTGAACTTGTCCTGCAGACGAGGGATCTGCGATCCGGGATGATCTAGATGGCGCGGAGACCCAGGCCGATCGGGGACCGCTGGGGTGTGTCCTCCGAGATCGGGCGATCCGGGCGACAGGTCGCGATCCGGAGACAGAAACATAATGGGTCCTTCTGAAGAGATCGGCGAGGTGGGTGGATGCGTCGAAGAGACCATGAGACGGACTTGAGTGCTTGGAACGAAGTTGATGAGTGACTGTACTGAGGTCAATTGCTGTACAAAAAAACTTCAGTACAGGGGGCGGTTGTAGCAAAGTCACTACTCAAATTTTGTACGAGGATCGGTGGCCACATCTTTAAAGCGCCGCTTACTGGTGGAAAAGGAGGCCATGAGACTCGGCGATCCAATACGGAGGTGGAAGATGATCTTAACGGGATCGGCGAACCGATCCAATTGTCGTTAGACTAATAGGTGTGGATCGACCTGGGACGGAGCGATCTGGAACGATTTACATGGAACAATCTGGGACAAGGATCTGGGACCGGGTGATGGGATATGACTCTGCGACGAAGGTGTAACTGTGGTAAAGTCACTAATCAAATGATGGGACGTGGATCGGTGTCCACCCAGTTAAGATGTCACCCACTGGCGGAAGAGGTACGCCTAGGACCAGGCGATGCAACGTGATTTGAGACGGGGCGTAGAAAGGGGTGATTCCAACGGTGCGATCTGGGACGAGGGACTGGATTGAACCGAACGACCACTCTAAAGGCTGATCAGAGGCAAGGATGTGGATGTTGGAGCAGAATCATTTTGATAAAGCATCGGAGTGCACACAATGAACGGAAGAACATATATGGCCGGATTGTACTGTGTCGATCCTCAACAATCTCGAATTGGGCATCAGATCGGTCATGATCCCCACTGATTATGGATGTATCGTTGATGAGAATTTTGGATCATGACAAACATGCTTGTTGAAGGTCCATGAGCGATGTCTCAAAAGTTCAGATCGAAAGAGCCAGTGGAAGCCGGTTAAGTTGACGTCGCAAAATGGATTTAGACGCCTTCGGCATTTGGGCACTATTTTGGGCTTTTGGGTACCAAAAATGGGTATTTGGTATCCCATTTGGGATTTGGTCCTCTTTTGGCGTTCAGGTACGGTATCGGGAATATTGGCGCTATCATTGGAGTACAGGGCACGAAATTTCGACACGTGGCAAGGGGGCGATCCAGATTCAAGGCGATATCGGTTTGAAGAGTGACCTATAGTTAAGAATAGGCTTAAGGGTAGGTTGGATAGTAATTTGGTTGGTTAATAAACAGACTTGAACTCTACTTCTTCTGCTCACGACGCACGTTATCCTCCCCTCTTCTCCAGGCAAGATTGATTTGGCTTCCCCGGCGGGTTAAGGCACGCGTGTTACAGGGACACAGAAGACCGATCTTGGATTGTTGGCCAAGATCGAGAAGAGCGATCCCGGGATATCTGGCCCGGATCGATCAAGTACTCACACTCAACTCAACTGCTAGGGTAGCAGCACACAACGGAACAGGAAAAGGATTTTGGACACAGGATCGCGAGACGGCTCAAGTGGTCAGAAGATCTGGACAAGGCGTTCAAGACAAGACCGAGCAGGATCGAAGCGATCCCCTGGACAGATCGGCACGTTTCATTTTGGCGAAACAAGACACCGATCTACCCAAATTGCGCACTTCCGGCAAGATCGGCCGATCCCAAGACCAGATCGGACCGATCCCAAGGCAAGATCGACGCAGGACTTTTATTTGCTGAGTGAAGATTTCCGCACAGCAAAGACCCCGATCTCGAAGACAAATCAAGATCGGTGCGATCCAAGATAGGGATCGCAGAACCCCCGTTCGTGGTGTGAAGATTTCCGCACCGGAAGCGAACCCTCAACCCAACCTCTCTGCGAGATCGACATCTCCCAAGGCCGTTACGAAGAGCTCAAGCCAGCCCAACCGACGGGTACACAAGGTGAGCACAAGGTCATACGACAAGGCACGGATCGGAGTACCCCCTCCGTGAGTCGGCAAGTCTGGGCAAGTGGAAGATCGACACTCATACAAGCAATTTTGTGAGATCGACTTCACCACACTAAATACGCCGCACATGTGTTCGACGCGAGCAAAATACTGTATTGCGATGAATATCAGGCTATCCACAATCGACGATCGTTATATAACACGTTGATTTTCTGAAGGGTAAGTACGAATACACAGATCGAGCTGCCCTATCGATCGCCGACGTTCCACGAGGATATCATACCGGTTCGTCGCAGTACGCCTCGGCTGACTTTAAAATGGAGTTAAATGTTTCGGTCGGTATTCAGTAATAGCCTTTAGGTCCGAGTGTGGCAGCACATTTACGCGATCGAGTTGAGACGATTAAGATCGAATCGCTATCGATGATCACATTCGCTAAAGGAAATGACGTCAACCAAATATGAAATCCTGCGCACGTACCTCGATGAGGCCATAGAACCTTTTTACCAAATTAACGGGGACGAACGTATCAAACGATCTACCAAAGACAAAGAATTAAGCCGGCAAGAGCCCGAAAAACGCATTTCCCAGATGTTAAGATGGAATTGGTGCATTCGCATCTCAGTTGATCTTATATTATGGATTCCAAAGATGCCAATCCGGTGATTCGAGGCGAGAAGAGCGGTGACGTGCGATGGTTGCCACCACGGATACGTTGCAAATCGGTGGTGGTAATTTCCAACGCATTTGGGTGTCAGTGATGATGGAGGTGAAATAATTATGTGGCTAAGGAAGAGATGGGGATCGGGCTAGAAGCTGGATCAGCAAAGTCAAGGCGGTGTTCCTGCGCGATCAGGCGCCAGATGAATAAAATTGTGTGGCATTCGGCGATTAAATGACGGGACCCGAGCGAAACTGGTACAACCAACCGAGCCGATCAACACGGCACAAGTGGAAACGATTGCTGGATTGTTTTATGGTAAATTATGTAGTGAAAGGGGTGTCTCTGTCTAGGCAATACTATCTCGAACAAAAGCAATCTAATCAAACCTCATTGATGTGCTTGCATCGTCTTAATGTCGCGGCCAAGCATGCCAAGATCGCGATTAAAGAAGAGACTGGCTACAATGGCCAGTGGTCGCGATCATAAGGAACACTTCATTTCTACGCTGGAAAATTGCGATTTGGAAAAACAACTTAATTTACTCTGACTGATAAATATTGATGAGATAAAATAAACTCTCGTGCGAGTTCAACGAATGGAAATTAGTCTGGTGAAAGCGTCAATGTATTTAAAAAATTCCATCAGCGATCGATCGCATCTTCGATTCTAATGGCATTCAAGACGACTCGAGCAGTGTGAGCAATCCACAGAAAATTCGAGAGCAGCGGATCCAAATCGGAGTCGATTAGATCCGAAGAAGTAGTGGATTTTCGTCGTGTTTGTGTTACAACTACGTCCGACCAAGAACAACCGAACAAGGATCATCGCACCTGGTAAAAGAGCACTGGTGAAGGTTGAGGACGCTATTGCAGTGAACCGTCGAAGGCGTGCACCAATGGGGATCTACCAAACAGGATGATCGAGGGTGCTGGAAGAGATCGATGTGCCACGAACTTGTTCGCAAAAAACATCCCTCTGACATATTTTTCTTTGTGTATGCAGCCTACGTGGAGATACACTGGAGTGCAAGTGTCATAAAATTAAATTTTTAAATTTGGTCCGAAAGTTATAGGTTCCTACGAAGCATGCTGGAACGCTTCTTTACATATGCAGGATATGTACAACTGAGCGCTTGCCAGGTTGAAAACTAGCTTGAGCCGAACATTCTAGGCATTTCATTTATAGATTTTGGTGAAGAATCACGGAGAGATTAAAAGATTATTGATCGGATGGATTCAATTGATAATATACATAAGATTTTACATTGGTCTCGTAGATAGGAAGTGTGAACAGAGTGACTGATTACGCCCGACCGCCCGAGAGGATGACGCTCGACCTCGCTCGAGTGTAACCGCGCGGGTATTGAACATTACGACCTCAGAAACCAGTTTGAGAAAGTAAAAGCGGTAAACAAAAATCAATAATGAGAAATTGACGATTCTGTTCGATCCTGGTGCTTTAGTGTCGATCCTCCATCTTACATTTTCTCGTATGGTAGGACGTGTGGTCGACGTCAGTTAAACGCAAGAGTGCGTCGAAATTGGAGAGAACGCGTATATGACAGTGGGATGGACGAAGATCGAGATCACTTTGGACGATTTGTTGTTGATTATTATTCTGAAGTTAAAATTGGTGATCAAGTCGGCCAAGAAGTCATGTTGGGTATGGATCCATGGTTACGGCGTGCGTCTGTTCGGACTTAGCCGACGGAACATTATCTTTACCGGACGAGGTGCGAGTTAGTGCGGCAGAGGGATCAACGATCAACAAAATGCCTTCTGCGATCTACAAAATTAAGGATACCGTGGACGTTAATCGAGGACGAGATTAGCCTAGCGAAGCAATAGAATGCGTGAAGGTGATTGCGACGGATGAGGTCCGATATGGGGCAGCTGTTCCGTTTCACAAACGGTCTAGCTATCAGTCAGACGCAATCGCAATTGAAGATGGTGAGTTTAGGAACAGGCCGATCGACTGGCGAGGACTACGAATCGGGGAAGATTGGCACACCTGCGGAAGAAGAGAAGAACGTGAATCCTTTAGTGGTGACCGATGCAATCGGAACCAGGGATGAGAGTGAACGAGTTAGAGATTGACCAACACACAGGAAAAAAATGATCTAAAAACTGAGGATAACTGGTACGAAGAAGAACTGATCCAGTTCACAGCAGTCCAGCCATCATCCTGACGAGATTACGAGCGAAGATTGTGAATTACAAGACCAGGCCGATCGACAGACAAAAAAGTGGGCAAAAAAAAGATCGATGAATGATGAGATACGAGTTACGTGTAGCATCCACACCGACATATTATTATGACGGCGGCGAGGTGTTCGCGGAATATGTATCAGCACATGAAAGTTGTTTTTAAAGTGGTACGCCAACACAAGAAATAGCAATTGACAATATTTAAGTAGGCGATTCTGACGCCCCAAAACCGAGGATAAAGAGAATTTACGCCAAATGAATTGCAAGCGCCGACACCTACTTATTCGAAAGGGTAAAGCCCTACCTCCTGCTGCGCGTGGGATAGTTGGTGACATCGACGTGGTAGGAGGTGATCCGATCGCCCAAAGATCCGACCGGTAGCCCCAAGATTTTAAGAGAAACTCGCTGATCTAATTACGGAATTATTGTCGGCCAAGATCAAATGACCATAGACATCACCATAAGCTTTTGCCCATAGTAGTAAAAATAAAAAAAGAAGAAGACGTCAGGCTGTATATTGATTAATAGGGGGAACCAGCTGACTAGGTTTTTGGTACACTATATATTACTGATCTTTAATCTTTTGCAGGAAATAAAAAAGTCAGAAAGACTGCTCTCTAGACATGGAAAGTATTTTTACGTGGTGGAAATGACAGGAAGAGCAACAGCGATATCCGCTTTGAATACACCATCAGGGTTGTTCGAGTACTTACGGATTACTTTCGGGCATAAACGTGACCCAAAGTTTTATTAACGCTTGGTCATTGATGATCTGTATGGGTATTTGAAATTGGCGTAGATTCAAATCGACCACGGCGGGACCGCCAAAGTTGATTGATGCCTTCACTGATGGTGAATTAGATACTAATTTAAAACCAAAAGTGTTGGGTCGAAGATCTTAATAATATGTTACTACCATCTACGTCGTAGAACGCCTTGTATGATAAAGTGGAGAAATTATTGGAGGTGTGCGATAAGTGAAAGTTGTCGATCAGTTTGGCCAAACACCGCGAGTTTATTTACATAAAACATCAAATATCACTTGCAGGTTTAAAATTTGACGTGTTAGATCTGAAATTGTTGGTGAATATACCGTTCCCTCGGACGCTTCGGGTGACGCAGTCATTTTTGAAGAGTCTCAGTTGCTAAGGTTTACTTACAGAAGACTTCGCAGTGTAAGCATCAGTACCTTACTACGTGAAGCAGATTGTTATAAGATCGACCGCTTAAGTTAAGCTCCAATGCCCACCTCTGCTGTAAAATCTGATGCTATTAACGAAGGGAGTGCAGGGGATGATTGTGATCGGTTCCCGAAACCGGAGATCTATGTCGATCGGTACTTAATTGCAGGGGAAGATAGTGATCTATACCTCAATCGTAGATCGATATTGTGTCAAAACCCAATTGCGGGGGAAGATAAAGATTTTGAGGGTAGGAATCGATGTAGAATGCAATGATAAAATTCACTTTGTTAAAGGCTTACATATCCACAAATCCTATTTTAAAGCATTACGATCTTAATCGATCGCTTGTGATCGTGGTGTACGCTAGTAAGTGTCTGTATCAGCTGATTTGCTTCAATAATGTGATACTGTGTATTATCCTGTCATTTCTTGAGCCGAACGCTAAAGCCCGACAAGTTAAACCAAGGTATGGTGGAGGAAGAACTGTTGGTTCTGCTCCAGATACTACGTGTCGGCTATACAGTACTAGCATCCCGTGAAATTACGGTGCTTACGTGATATTTGACACAATCATGTGGTTACTTTTATCTTCAGGACTCATCGAAGGATAGGAAAGATGGGCTGTTTACGATCGAAATGAAAATTTGCATTTGGGATGTCTGAGAAGGGAGCAGATGAAATACTCGGCATGCTTGCAACAAGCATAACACTTCGTGAAGAAGTAGATCAAGCATTGATTGCGATTTCCCCGAGAAAGCAGCTAATACAGACGATAAGCATGCCAACACCCACAGCAGGTGTGAATGAAAACCTGATAGTAGTCAGTTTTTGATAGATCAGCCAGAGTGAAAGGAAAGGGAGGAGCGTACGGCGCAATTATACAAATAGTGTTGGAATGGACTATTGTGGCTGCTGATTCCAAGTTTTCAGCTAATGTAACCGTAATTGAAGCAGAATACCAAGATGTGTTTTTACATTTCGATTTGCTTGCCGATCAGGTAAAGGGACGGGTAATTGTTTGCGGAGATTCGAATTTGGTGAGCCTTCAAATGCGAGGACAAATTGACCTTAAGGAAACGGAACTGCAGTTGCTCAGGCATAATGATATGGAGAGTTTAAGTTTGTGGCCAGCTTACGAGCCCTTGTAAATGAAGCGTGACTGGAAATAAAGTGCAGATCTACTGGCGAGTGAAGCTATACGGCAAGAAGAAGGAGAAGTTGTGGTTTACGATTAACCTGATTACTCTCAATCGGTTGAACCTATTGCTACTACTAGGACAAGCTGATCGTGTGGTCAAAGTAACGGCTATCACTTGAAAAACCAGAGAAGACTTTTAACCCCAGGAATTTACAGGAAGAGGTTGTGCAGAAAATGCGAATCGGTCATACTAAGCAAGCACATGACAAAGAAAGTAAGATGTCTCGTATGAAGATGAATCTTGTTGGAGACGTGATTAAGCTATCGGCAGCTGAAGCTAAGGTGCGAGCCCTGATCGCACCGGAATATGAAGTAGAACATAGTGAGCTGAAATTTGTCTGTCCGATATCGTCCACCGAAGCTGAAGATCGTACTGAACTGGATCGTTTGGTAGGTCCCATGCAGCTTCAAAAAAATTTCTTGCACCACTACCACACAAGTTTGGAAAAGGGGAGTCACCAAGGAATCAACCGTAACTGTAAACGGATCAGAGCGAATTCTCTTTGGCGTGGGCTGTACGGAAGTGTGCAGCGGTGTGCGGGAGGTTGTGTAGATTGTAAAATAAGATAAGGGCTACCGGGTAATCGAAGAGGATACCTGGTAATATGCAATCAACGCACCCTATTCAGATAGTATCTCTAAATGATATCTATTCGTAACAAAGATCCTTCAGATAAAATACCGATATGTTGCCGTGAATCTATTTGTTCTTGAGACAGGTGATCGCAAAGGCAAGTGTGGTGGAGTGGGGTTCGCTCATTTTTTGAGGCGATCCCGACTCTCCACTGGCGCCCAGACGAACGACTAACGATGATAGTACTCCGATTCCGCTTGCACTTATTTCCTTTTCACCTTGTGTACCCGTCGGCAGGGTGGGTTGCACTCTCCTAGGTGGACTCGACGAGATGCTAAACTTGACCGTTGTAGAGATTGGTGATGATCGGGTGGAAAATCCTCACCCGATCGCGTGTTCTGGGTTGGTGCTCTCCTAGAGTCGCCGTGATCAGCCCTGATCACCTTGTGCCAAAATTTGTACTTGAGTCGCGAGCCTTTCTGGCCACTTGAGCCGTCTCGCGACTTGTACTTCAACCGATACGGTTGGCTGCGTCCGATCGCAGTAGGGGTGTGTTGAGAGTCCTAGCACTCCTGGCCAAATAGCTCCAGGAGTGATCGTTCTATCCTTGATGTTGAGATTCTCAGACGTCGGGAGGCCAAAAATATCCAACCCGGGAGAAGATCGACACGAATGTGTTTAGAAGCAAATTGAGCTCTGTTTAATGTTAACCAATCAGACCCTCACACCTTACCCCTGTAACTCAGAAAAGCAGATGACACGCGTCGCCTCTACAGATCGCCCCTTGTACCTATGTGGCACAGACCTGACACACCAACCGTCTGATCGCATCAGGGCATGGTCCACGCCAGATCGCGGTCCCCTGATCTCGGTCCCCTGATCCTGGTCCCTCAATCGCGGTCCCTTGATCGCGGTCCCTTTCGCCGTTCGGAACCGTTCTGAATGGATGAGATACTTCCGTGAATAATCCCAACGGTGCCATCCATACGATTGGTCCTCGTCCCACGATCGTTCCGCCGGTTCCCACTCCGTACTTAGGCATACGTTTGAGGTTTTACGACACCGATCTTGATCGACTTTACCACACAAGCTTGTCCAAATCTAGCCAGACAATCACAGAGAATTACGAGGAGTTCGTATTCAGAAGATTCCATGCGAGTGAGGCTACACGCTGTGATCGCAATCTCTAATTTTGTTTAATTTTTTCTGAGCATCAGATCGGATTGCTGGACAAAAACAACGGACCACTGTGGCGTACATACCGTAAGCTAATGGTAAGACCGAACGCACGATTCAGACGTTGACTCGATAGATCAAGGTGTATGTCATGATTAAAAATCAAAACGACTTAAACGAATGTGCAAAGCGGTTGAACTATTGTATCAACACCGCTCATGATCGAACTCGAGGAGATACACCGTTTCTATTAAATTCAAAGTAAGGGCCAAGATCAAACTTGTAAGCAACCTCACCAATAATTAGTATCATCAGTCGGGACCGAGATGCCCGAAGATGGGGATATGGTCTACAACGCCTAAATCAACGTGCTCGGGCGGTTTTTAATAAACGATTGAAGACTGCGTTCAGATGTTGAGCATTTGACATGATGACGGTCGAGAATAATTGGATATCGATCGCGGGTGGCGAGTTTGGATGTATCTTGACCGTGTTAAGGAAGGATGTGCTCGAAATCTAGCCCATATGAGGCATTGACCTTCTCGGGTGGCCGAGAAGTACGGAGATTGTGTAGTAAAGTTGGACATCGCGGACCTGCCGTACCGGATATTACGAATAGTCTCCGTGTTTAAGCTGAAGCTAATTTGAGTATTCTTAAAAAGCCCAGCGAGTGAGTATAATGTGTATTAAGAGATACAGTTTCGTTTTGACGAAGCCATGCTGTTGGAAGACAGTTAAGAGGGTTAAAACCCGACGTGGCGAGTTTAAAGTAGACAAGATCATCGGTGTTCGATCGGGACTAAAGACAATACATCGCCAAAACTTTAACCAATACCTGGTACAGTGGAAGGACTAAAGCGACCAAACCTGAAGTGACGAAGCTAGTCACAATTGTGGAGCTGTGCTGCAAGAGTTCGATCGCGATCGGGTGAGCAGATTTTTTTTGAGGCGATGAAAAATGAACGAATAGGAATCCGGAGATTAGCGATGATTGGAGAGATTGAGTAGATGGGTCCATACAGTGAAGGTATATGGACAAGGAAGAGAGTCATGGGTGCAAGGAGGTTGCACATGGAGAAAGAATGAAATTTTTGAAATTGAGTCCGACGATCGCAGACCTACTGGTGCAATCAAGATGAAAAGACGAAAATGATGGAAGCAATACGTACTATGGGAGTGACCGAATGGATATGAGAAGAAACAGTGCTAAGGAATTGTGTCATTAAGCAAATCAAGTAAATTACAGGGGTCAAGAACTTACCAAGCGTAGAAGCGATGAAGCAGGGTGGAATGTGATTAGAGGACAAAATGGTTCCTCTTACGCTAGGAAGAGTGCTCGATCGACAAGGCTGTGATCAACTTGGGTATGCTTGTCCGCCGCACAGATAGTCCGAAATACCACACTCTGGCCTCATTTGGACGGGAGATGTGCAGAAACATGGGATCCAGCAATATGTCCAAATCGCTGAGGCCGTCGATCATACCTTAAAGAATCAGCTGCAGTACCCGCATTAATGGGAACCAACAAAATACAGTCTATGCTTATTCGCTCGCGCAATATCGGTCAACCCAGGATTTTTTTACGCTGCTCAGCGAAAGTTCACAAGAAATAAATTTATACCTACAGAGCTAGGTGATGGCCAATCATGAAGCCTTCATAGGCCTTTTTTTGTTGAAGAAATCGGAAGGTTAAAGTAGGTCGGGTGTTTTTTCTGATCAAAAAGGTCCCAATGTAAGTGACCGTAAGTTTAGTCGATATTAGTTGACGTGATCAAGTGGGATGACCATTAATATTTTGAAGGAATGAGGACTTAGCCTAGCTGGACAGGAAAGATGTTTCCCTTGGGCATGGAAAGGGATGATCAATTTTTTATGTCTAGCCCTGACCGCTGATCAGGCTCACTCTTCGGGTGGACCAAGGGGGCAAATCAATTAAAGATCGTGATACTCCGTAGACCAACGATTTGCGGGATATGTGGGTGTCAGAAAGCACCTTTTTCTAGGAGTCAGCAGTAAATTACAGGTACTCCGAGGCTCACCAGAAAGGCTAAAATTGCCTATACAGTCGCTTGCAGGCTCTCCAAAACAATCCATCCTGAATATTCGCGAGGGGTCACCGTGAGGTGAGGGTGGCGGAGTAGAGGATCCAACGTTGATCTGTGCAGAATTCGGAGTAGGCGAGGTTTTATGGAGGGCGACGCAGTTATAAGTCGGGCGAAAGAACGGAACGACGAAAATTTTGTCAGCGGAGAACATTGGTATCAGCATTATGGTGAAGCGAGTGTTTGAAAATGATGGACTTTAGAGTCGATGATTCGGGCGAACATGGGACCTCGCGGCCAGGAAAGGGACCGGAGACTGGGTGTCACAGGTAAGGAGAGGCCGTTGGGTCCAACCGTGACGAGCGGTTAAGTTTACTAATAACGAGGTCAAACCGACCGATGGCATTCGATAAACGGTACTGATATGGATCGTTTTCAACCACTCGTAGGTCGGATTGGTCACACAAGGTGGCTCTTGGTCACCCGTAGGCCTCCTTGGCCCCCCATCGGTTGGCCCGGTCGCCCAAGGTGGGACACGGTCATCTGGAGGCCGACCTAGCCACCCATCGGCCGACCTGGTCACCCAGAGGTTGACTTGATCCCTCAAGGTATGGATGCTCCTATCCACTTATCATTGCAAACCAAGGTGCAAGGCAAGGATAGAGTGAAGGAGTTTAAAGAATAGGATAATACTAAAGACTACTCGATTTACGATCGAAGTAGCACGACGTGTCGCGCGCCAAGAAACTTGTAAGTCTAACGACCTGTTCCAGGCCAGGAAGATCTGTTTGGTTTCACCCGTCGAAAAGACAGTTGTCAGTAAGACATAAGCGTATGTAGAGCCAGGAAGAACATTGGCCTGTGGGTTCGTAGAGTAGCACCCCCAACTCAAGCCCGCTATAGGAAGCGGTCTCCATAAACTAGTGGTAAGGGAGAAGACACAAAAAGCACAAGTGGCTAACACTTCTGAGATAAGTAAAGGTCAGGCGCCAACATCACCTGAGACAAGTGGTCATAATACCAATCTCGGCCAAGTCGATCGAGTGGCCGCCTACATTGGACACCGACTGAAGCATTTCCGCTCGGGGCCCCATAGGTTGACCTCCATCAAAGCCGACGTCTACATCATCACCAAGGCCTCCGGAGAGTGAGACCCGCCAAAACGACGGGTACACAATTTGAGTCAAGGTCCACAAGCGGCATCGGGGTTACTTCTTCTGACAGTCGTCAGTCCGGCACATAAAGTGGTTCGGGGTCTCGTCACCAATTTTGACAGCCCACTTCACCACAATGGTGCGCGGGCCCGGATCTTTAGAGGACGCAGTATTTCACCGCGAGTCTTAACATGGAATGACGTCAAGGTCACGATAGACCGAAGACCGAAGAAACACTGGAAGACCAAACGTCATTGGCACAAGAAGACATAAAAGAAAGGTCGAAGGACCGACTGGACCCTGGGAGGGGTCCGGTGAGCACGGTCAAGATTGAAATTATTAAATGAAACCTTACCCTCCTTGTTCCCTCTTTGAGGACGTCTTGGGTAAGGCTATCTATCATGCCCTAGTGGACCATCAACCGACGGTGAAACCAAAAAGCTATGGTCTTCGAAACACCTAACCCTTCCGGTCGCCAAGACCAAGCCGAAGAAAACCAGGATAGAAGCGCCGAGAGACACCAAGTCGATAGGTTCTGACACTTAGGACCATCGAAGGAGTCGGATCATCGGCCGACGACGCAATCTGGATACCTATGGTCCCCGAAACCAAAACACCCCTAAGACGCTTATTCCAAGTCGAAGAAAAGGAAGACGAAGACGTTGGTGGACACCAAGTCGCTGGGCCCTGCCCAAGCAGGACCGCCAGCCTGGTCGAACGATGCTGGGACGATCGCTTACCATCAATGAAAGGTAAACACCCTTTTGGCAAGTGACCTCGTCGCGAAAACCCTTGGGATCCAGCTGCTTGGACAGCTAGGGGGACCGGTGTCACCCCTTTCGCCTTCGGGCGGTCACAGAGGCGGTCACTACGCTGGTTACCCTCCTCCGCGAGGCAAATAAGGGTGCAGGAAGATTCCAGCCAACTACTTTGATCGACCTAGGTTTCAACAGCAAAAAGAGTATGTTGGAGAAGTTGCACACGCGATTGGCTACTTTGGTTAAGACCACCACCAGAAACAACAAAGCACCACCAGCGCAACCAATACTGACGCCGTCTAGAGAAAGCCAGATAACGCTCCAAGACTTTAAACCCCATCCCAAGCACAAATACGCCTCGACAACCCAAGGGTGATGCGCCGTCCCCCCACCAACTCACCTGCCAGATATCCAATACGCGGATGAGCGCTCGTCACCCGGTTCGTCTGCTCTCGACTAGTACGACCGGATGCCACTGATACCGGCTGGAGCAGTGATGCTCCAGGCTTGAGCAAGGGGCGAGGAGAACAATCAGTATTTGTACGAAACGGCGACACGTGTCCACCCAAACATCCAAGCGCCGGATAGAATAAATTTTCACCCAATGGGAATACAACACGGTCGTTATCGAAAATATGCTCCACCACGTGACGAAGATGCTGGGGGGATGCGCCTACCAACACGGTAGGTAACTTGCAGACATACTTCGACGCGGAGATGGCACGATTTCTACAGGCACGTCAGGTACAACAAGGACACCAAGACGGAAGGGTGACCGCAGAGGCACAAAGGATGCGGGTGACAGCAGCTCAACAAGTATCGAGGATCCCAGCGCAAGCTTCGAGACAACGTACTATGGCTTACGTGGAGATGGAATCAGTGATACGTGCGAGAGCAACCCCGACGACGTGGACTTTGAGGGACCATTGGCGAGGATGGCGACAGCTACCGTAGGAAAAATGCCCAACATGGTCCCTCGCATTAAACTTGCAGCAACATCCGACCTCAAGGATTTACACGGAAGAGATCAAGACGATGACCGAGTACGCAGTTGGGTGACCACTGTTAAAACCGCGTTTACGAGA
Source organism: Peronospora matthiolae (assembly GCA_921007115.2). Classification (NCBI taxonomy): domain Eukaryota; phylum Oomycota; class Peronosporomycetes; order Peronosporales; family Peronosporaceae; genus Peronospora; species Peronospora matthiolae. The sequence goes on along the minus strand of CAKLBY020000119.1, from coordinate 26,554 downwards.
GATTAAGCGCCCAACGATGAAAAGTGTCTCGTCTTCGGTGGATTGCTAACTGGACCAGCTCAAAGCTGGTATCGCCAACTGGGTCGCTCGGTTTGATCAAGCTGGAAGGATGTCCTACAAAAGTTTCAGATGCTGTTCCGTGGTTTGGGAGTTTCAGTCGCTCGCCAATACTACCATGCGAAGAAGAAGTCAGAATAGTCAACATTGTACTATCTGTACCGATTTAATATGATTCGACTCAAGGCGAAGATTAAGATCAAGGAAGGACCGCCCAAGGTACAAAAGAAACACGTCGAGCACTATATCGAGACTTTCAAAGACCCGGAATTGGCGCATTAGCTCACGATATTGCGTCTGGCGGATGTGGACGAATTAAAAGACGTGTTGAGAGCCAGGCAAAGGACGAAAGTACGGCGAGGCAAGATACTCATCGGACCAAGCAAGCTTCTACAAAAGGCACCTGTACTACCCGACCGACCAAGAGAATTAAACCGCCGGTCGGTACATGCAGTTCGAACGACTATGACGGAGTGAAGTTCGGACGAGTTGAGCTTGGATGGCTCAAGTGAAGAAGTTGACCTGAGGCGAATTCAATTGATGGCGATTAAAAAGGACAGAGTTGCACAGAAACGAAGACCCCAGGAGGCCGGCTCATTCGGAAGGCCAACCATAACTGTCATTATAAAGGTGACCAGGGATCTCGCCTGATGTTGTCCGCTCACCACTCGAAGTGCGCTCACTGTAGATATCGAAAGCACCGAGATTGTATTGCTGGAAGCGACTCATGTGTGACCGCTGTGGGAAAAGAGGTCACTCAACGGGCATCGTTTGATTGTGTGCAAGGGGTGTGGAGAGGCTCACGAGGCTGAAAAGTGTCAGACGGAAGAGTTTTAGAACTTGATCCGTCAACGGTAAACCCGATCTAGCACGCCGGGATGTCGCCGAAGAAGGCGAAGAAGATGATAAATTAGAAGTCTCGACAGGTTGACTCTGGTACGAGCCGAGTGTTCTAATTGTCATATCTTTGCATATGTGACAAGCGCTTTGAAGAAGATATAGGTATTACAAGAAAACAGAGTTGCAAGGAGGATACCGCAGTTAGAAAGATTGGGAATTTATCAAATAGTGGGAGCTACCCTATGGTTCATGGTGCTTGCCTTAATGACCCTAATGGCTTTGCTCAAAGATGTGCAGTGATGGAATTGGACCTACTACCAGGCGAATCCAGGGCTATTTGAAAAACTTCGCCCCTTCGAAGTTGTTTTAGCAGGCCAAGGCCTCAGGAAAAGTCAATAACGATTGCGTAATTTTGTTGTTGGATACTCGTGCCTAGATATTCATTTAGGATATCGCCCATCCTAGTAAAGTAGGTTGCTAGATCGATGAAAGTGCAAGACAAGAATGTGTCAGTGTTGGAGAGTCAGTATATACCAAAGAAGGGCGCACTCGTATCGAGATCACCCTAAACGGAAACTTGGTGTGTATCTTCATGGTATGAGTTGGGCCGATGGAAGGCCAAGATGCAGTTTTGGGAATGAATTTATGGTCATCGCTGTTATCCGATTTGTAATGGGAGGTGGAGCACTCTGTCAATCGGCTGAAGTTCGTATACAACTGGCCGTCCGACGAACGCTTTACGGTGGCAGAGTGACCGACGTGAAACCGGGCCAATTTGCACAATTACCTGTTGAACGGCATGTGGAAGTACCCCTGAAAGGATCAACCTCGGAGCAGAATGTGATAGGGGTGACAAGAGGAGGACGGTGGGTCACTACGGTGATCCGAGGGGTAGGCCGAATCAACTATTAAATAGGACCAATGTCAGGACATAGTTTTTAAGGCTACATGACGACACCAAAAGTGGCATGCTGTTGGAGAACGATCAAATACATAGGAAGCTAGGATTCGTCACCGTGTGCTCTCGAAGATACGCTGAGTGGTGGAATATGGCATACGAAGCTACCACCGACCAGAACTGCCATCAGCTGGACCCGATGGAGGAAGACGAGGGGCCATTAGTGGACAACTTCAGTATGATACCCGATTACATATTCTGCAGCGACCGATACAGGTCACCCCGGTGATGTACGTTCCTCCCCAAAAGCTGCCAATGGAGACATTACCAACACGCGAAGAAAAGACCTTCGTCACCCAACCTCTAGAAGCCGCCGGCCCTCAGCCGATGGAATCCACAGTCGCTCAGTTTATGGAGGCCAGTGTATATAAATCAATAACAAAACGCGCAGAAAAAGCAAAGCCGATGACCAAGTGTGAATTTCTTAGAGCTGAGAACTCTGAGCTGAAGAAATTAGGTAAATATGGGCAGTAATACCAGAAGTAGACCCCTCGCTCTAAGGCATCGAGTTGAAGGACAAACACATTCCTGATTCGGATGGGAACTCGCCTGAAAAGGTGGATTGATTGAGTTTTGTAATATGGAAGAAGCGTCATCTACTAATGGGAAGAGGCAATGCCTACCACCAGCCGCTCGAGGTGCCATATGCATCATCGACGTGGGAAATGCAAGACCTATTGCACAACGCGTGTGAAAAGTAACCCCTCAGTTTAAAAAAAAGTTGGCCGACCTAATCAAAAGTCTGCTATCATCGAAGATTAATTAACCGTCTACCTTGCCGCGGGCCAGCCCAATATTTATCATCGTGAAGTAGAATGGGGTAGAGATCAGGTTGTGCTTTGACTATTAGTTGGTAAACGACTAGACTCAACTCATGCTCTACCCCATGCCACTGATTAACGAGCAGCTGTAAGACTTGCATAGTACACTGTGGTACTTCTCTCTCGATATGGCAAGTAATTATAGGTGTTCAGCATGAATGAGAGAGGGCAAGGTTGATTCAGCCTTTGTCACCCAGTTAGGACTGTTCGAATGGCCATGGATACCATTCGGTTATGTTGCACCCTAGATCTACCAGCGAATTTTGGACAACGCGTTATACGGGTTCTTACGTGTGCTCTCGGGAACCAGATTGGATGAGCCGGAAGATCTTTTGCGTCGGGAGAACCAGACACAGCGTCAGGCCCCTTGATATTTTGTCGTATGTCGTACGTAGATGACATCTTTACATTTTATGAATATTGGAATGTGTAAAGCAACAAGGTGGAGCGGTTGCTGGACGTATGCGACTACTGATATTTGTCAATTAGTGCAGTCAAGAGATCGTGTGGATGTCGAAGAGTCGACTGCCTCGACCACCGTGTATCCAGAGAAGGATTGGAAGCCCACCCCAAGGACCTTCAAGCACTAGTCGACCTACCTCTACCATCAACTCTCAAGCCCATGCAGTCGTTCCTCCGAAGTCTGAATTACTACCGCAGGTTTATCAATGATTACGCTATCTTGCATCGGCCTTATACGAGTTGAGAGGTAAACTTTTACGCGTGGCGATGCAAGTAAAGGTGGTTACCACTCAGTGACCACAGGTGAAAACGAAGAGAAACGGTCTTGAATTTTAGTGGCCTTTGATAAGCTCAAGAACAAGATGGCTACAGTGTCTATTTTGTGGCATTTAGATCAATCAAAAGAATCGGTGATTATCGTCTACGCGAGAAAATGGGCCATCTCAGCGTCGTTTATGTAGGACTATTAGTGTCTATTTATGCCTGTTACCTTTACGAGCCGGACACCCAAAGCCAACGAGTTGAACTAAAGTACCGTGAAAAAAGAAGTGTTGGCGTTGTAGCGAACATTGGAGACTTGTTTTACGATGCTGGTGATCCGACCTCTTAAAGTAATAACGAGACACTCTGCGTTGGCCTGTTTGGTCAAATCCACTGGATTGCAGGGGCGTTTGGGTATTTGGTCCACTTTCTTGTCCCAGGGGATAGCCGAGATTGTAAATTGCAAAACAAGGAAAGACCAGGTGCTGGGGGCGTTAGCAGCCAGTATTTACCCCCGCGAGAATGTAGAATCAATCCTATCGTTTATCGCTCAAAAGAAACAGGCGAAGCAGAAGGTTGAACTACCTACGCTTACTGTGGATAATGACGAGGAGCTATATGCACTAGGTACTGATAAATGGGATTGTGTGAAAACAGGAGAAGGAGCTTGTAGTGCCGTCGTTTGAAGCCTGCCTACGTAGTTGGCAGTAAGCGCTGCCTCCAAATATCTCAAGGAATCCACGGTGAATGAAGCTGAATACAAAGGCATGTTGCTGGGTTTCGAGTTGTAAGAACCTTTGAAACTAAGGCGACTAATCATCTGTGGAGACCTCAACCTGGTGGTCCGGCAGATGCGCGGAGAAATCGAGTGCAATACATCAGGACTTTCCTTACTGCGTGCAAGAGATCTGAGCAACCTTGTGGACTTTCCATGAGATACTCTACGTATAGCGCAATTGGAACTAGAGTGCGGACCAGGTGGATACTAGAGCGTTACACAGACAACGAGGTGTCCATTCGTTACCGACGGAAGAGTGGTCAGGTTCGGAAGTGATCAATCGACTGCCAGAGCAATTAGTACATAACATAAAGACGAGGATCAGACGGTTAGAGTATTCGTGGTGACCCGAGTAAGACTACCCTTCTAAATGTTAGGAGAATCGATGCAAGAAGAGGTGGTACAACAGCTGTGAGTAGAATGTATCGGGAAAGCCTAAGAGGAAGAAAGATGGATAATGGATCTAGGCATATTTGAAAATATCCTAGGCGGCCTATCGGCAGAATCGGTACATGCATGCAGGATTACTGGTATAATGTCCCATCTACAAGACCGACGAGGGCGAACGAGAAATGATCGCCCGACCAGTGATCCTAGAATCCCTCCAGACCGACGTGTTACCACACGAACACGCAATTCTAGAGGTAAGTCATCAAAGGGGTCGGCCGCACATACTATTGGATTTGCTGGTTATGCCATTGGAGAGGCGTTTTTTGAAGTGTACAGCGGTATGTGCGATTATGTGTAGATTACAAGACGCTAAAGAAATGCACAACCTTCTTGGGACTACCCAAGGAAACGTCGAGGTGACCTACCCTTTTTGCCAAGTAATAGCAAAGGGCCATATACCCTCTTTGCCCAATTTACATAAGAGAAACACTAAAATCTTGATTTGGGTCGCCTAGTCCACCGGGTATGTGATGGCCAAGGCAAGAGCTTCGCGAAGTGCTCAGAAGGTAGCTGAAGGGCATAAAGAATGTGTTTTTCGGCGTTTTGGGGCCAGCGAGGTGATTCGCCATGACCGGAACCCGGTTTCATGTCGGACTTCTTTCGAGCGTTTGATTGCATACGGGGCAGCATAGACGGGCGATGATGGCTTATCGACTCCGATCGAGCGACACCGCAAAAATAATGGTCCAAACTGTTAGTGAGTGATGTTGCGGCCTCATGTGCAGGATGTACATTGCATATCAGCACTAGTTGTAAAGTTCTTAAGCGAACTTAATATTGTGAGGTGTTAGCGGTTAGATAAAGCACAAGATAGGGTCGATCGTTTGGGAAAAGGGATTCCTCGCGGCTGAGTGCGGGTTTGAACCACGCCGTGTGCAAGTTAATTGTGACCGACACTCCGGACCTGGTGTTTATAGTTTTGCAGAAGTGTGACCCACCCGCATTTACAGCCCCAAAAACCACGCAATCGTTTACATTTTGCATACGATAGAGTTCTTACGAATGTTATTTACGATATGTAATTACCTAGTGATAGGTAAAACAGAAAGCGGTGGAGACAGGGCACAAAATCGGTGTCTAAGAGTCAATGGTTACTACTAGCCATTCGTTTATTTGGAGCTAGGAACATTTTGTACAAATATTACTTTTCGGTTTGCATCCCCGACCGTGAGCCGCCTTCTTCGGCTCAGCAACCGAGTAAGAATTTAACACAAACTCTGAAAAGATCTATCAAGACGTACGTCTCAGATGTGGTGCAGCAAAATTAAGACGAATACGCAGAACGGATGACGTTTGCACTGAACAGTGCACACAAAGGGTGCGAAAAGAGACACCGTTTTGTTTGGCCCACGGGTCGGACGCTAGAACCACTCTGGAAGCAACGCTGCCAGTGGTGAACACCAGATGCAAAAGGTCTGGAGCTCGAAGATGGAGGTATCACATCCAGAATCACTCCAGTGGCAAGGGATCAAGTAAATTAGAATTTGCGGTCGGTCTGTCAAGCCCGAATGCTAACTCATATAAACAAGTGGCCAGTCAAAAGTTTAGGCCAGGTATACAAGTGTACCTCTAACTAGATCGTGTAAAGGAAGGGTAGGTCATAAGCTTGGCTTACCTCTAGTATGGTCCGTTCCGACTTTGGAGTTGGTCGGTGAAAATGCTGCGCGGTTGGAAGTAAAAGATACGAAGCAAATCTTATTCCCGATCGTTCACATGTCAAAGTTTAAAAGAGTCAGGGAGTTCCCAGATCGTTCAAGTGACCAAAGGTTAATGAATGAGGCCGACAGGTTCTAGACTTTGATGAATGCTTGTTACCGAGGATAACTAGGCGCGCGGACTGGAGGAAGGAGAATACGAAGTGGTAGAGATTTTAGACAGCCGTGTCAGCAAGAAGACGCGATACGGTCGGCGTGAGTTCTTAGTACGTTGGAAGGGTCATGCGGACCCCTCATGGGTCAAAGAAGTGGATTTGAATTGTGGATCTTTATTACGTAAGTTTAAACGCAGCATGATAAACTACAAATGGTTTGAGGTGATGCAGAGTCGCGAAGACTAGTCGTGGAGAGGGATACCAGTCTCCCGTTGGTCGGTCTGGTCGCCTGTGGATCGGTCTTGACCTCCGTGGGTGACCCAAAGTTTTGAGACCAACCAACGCTATAGAGAAGTCGCCATGACTCAATCAGGGTGGGTAATTTTGGCCTAAGGTATGCCGTGGTTTATTGAAGTCAGCCACAAATTTCATGGTTAACCAAAACAGTGCAACGCTGACTGACAAAGGCAAGAATATGGCAGAGTTGCTAATGATCAACTAGTGGACAATGTATATGCAAACACAGATTGAAATCATGGTGTTGAAGCGATTAATCCTACGAAGGAGGAACGAACCTGTTCTGAAGGCAAGCGACCTTGGTCCTGGGGGGCGGGCTCAGAGGTGAGTCTTTACAGGGAGATCCACGGCCACGTAGAGTCCGAGAGATGAAGAGCAGCCAAAAGATCGACCGGGTCTGACTACTCTTTACACCCAAGAAACCAATTATTACGCGGAGAGGGCAAGACAAGTGCCGGCAGAAAGGGCCCAAGAAGATGTCGATGTCACACCAATGAACGGAAATCCCTGCGAAGATCTGACCGACGATCCCACGCCAAGCTAAAGACTCCCTACTCCGACGTTTCTTCCGGGCGTTGTAGTATGAGGCGAAGAAAGACCTTGTGCGGGCTTCATCCATCGAGATCCAGAGGCAGTGGGTAACCTCCTACTGCGCCTGAGCGTACTCAGTCTCGAAAGTCGCGTACGCGTCAGTTAGACCAGCAAACCAGCCAAACACCTTAAACGACACAAGAGCAAGAGGAATCTTGGTGGCCAATGAAGGCTTCGTATTCATCAGGCTCCTGACCATACGGGGAGTCGCCAGCGAAGATTTCCATTTAGTTAGATAATCAAAATTCCAGTCTGGGGGACCTACTAACCCCAAGGTATCTCCAATTGGTCAGCCAGGTCGCTAGACGTCATGGTGACGATCAACCAGGAACTGACCAGGCCGACAGACCTATACGCCACTTCACTGGTGGTAAATACCCCCGCTTGAGTCGTACATGGGATCATGACCTCTGGTGGAAGCGAGTACTTGTCTTCCGACTGAAAGGAACTGCGAGTTCTTGGATGTCACCCAACTTCCGAGGTGGCGGCTTGATCTTGGAACCGGATGCAAGCACTTGGTATTGGTGAGAGATTAAGGTGTCAAGGCCTTCAGCACGGGAGTCATCATGGCCGCCGACGACGGGAAGAATGAAATCCAGCCAGAGCAGCCCGTATTGGTTCGCTGTCGGAACTGAGGCTCAAGTCGAAAAATGCTGGAACTATTGACGACGCTGCTTTCCAAGAACGCGTGGGGACCGTTTCCTTCACCATCGGAACATCCGGTACGCTCACCTTCATCCGCTTAACCGGGTGAGCTGATGTGCGAGTAGAGCTCCCCAGAGGTCGCTTGCCGGCGGCAGGAGCAGAGGGTCGATCGTCCGTAGTCGAGTCTTGTGGCGGCCCTGGAGTGATCTTGGGGCTATCCATTAGAGGTTCGCCCGAGAAATCGGAGTGGCTGAGCTCTGCCACGAGAAGAGATATCCGAATTTGTCGAAGGTCGACTTGCTGTCGCTATTGGTCGGTCAGCCTATTCTCATGCTACAGCTTCTCACGAAGCTGCGACACGAGAGCACTGGAGTCAACTAACTCCCGTTCCAATCTCTCAAACTGTATCGACCAGTAATGCGGTGGCGGGGACATTAGATTCAAACTACCCTCACAGGCCTCGACACGGCGAGACAACGCCAGCGCATCAAAGGGTGACACGTTCATGGAAAGACGGTCATCGACAGGGTCTTCCGGTGGGGCTGATTCGACTATAGCGGGAGCGGCACGGACAGCAGTCACAACTGGAGGTGACCCCACATCCAAGGTGACTGGAGCCGACTCCGACGGTGACAAAGTAGACCGTGCAGTCACGGCGGCCTCTCCTGCTTTCACCAACGATGACGAGTCTGAAGAACCTAAGACGACAGGCGATGCTGCAACTGCGTCCTCCTGGGCAGAGACCTCTGCCGAGGTTGTAGATGGTGGCGAAGGAGTTGGAAAAAAGGACCCTCAGATGGTGAATCGGATCACGGTGAAGATTCGGCTGCAAGCAAACAGGTTAGACAGTGACAAGATATAGACCACAAGAGCAGGTTAAACTTACAGGAATGGCGTGGTGACGACATGCTCGTGCTCGGACAGCTGTACGATCAAGCAAGTGCAAGGGGCGGCTGTGGTTAAGCGAGTTTTCAGAAATGATGGACTTTAGAGTCGATGATTCGGGCGAACATGGGACCTCGCGGCCAGGAAAGGGACCGGAGACTGGGTGTCACAGGTAAGGAGAGGCCGTTGGGTCCAACCGTGACGAGCGGTTAAGGTTACTGCTAACGGGGTCAAACCGACCGACGGTATTAGATAAACGGTACTGATATGAATCGTTCACAACCACTCGTAGGTCGGCTTGGTCACACAAGGTGGCCCTCGGTCACCCGTAGGCCTCCTTGGCCCCCCATCGGTTGGCCCGGTCGCCCAAGGTGGGACTCGGTCATCTGGAGGCCGACCTAGCCACCCATCGGCCGACCTGGTCACCCAGAGGTTGACTTGATCCCTCAAGGTATGGATGCTCCTATCCACTTATCATTGCAAACCAAGGTGCAAGGCAAGGATAGAGTGAAGGAGTTTAAAGAATAGGATAATACTAAATACTACTCGATTTACGATCGAAGTAGCACGACGTGTCGCGCGCCAAGAAACTTGTAAGTCTAACGACCTGTTCCAGGCCAGGAAGATCTGTTTGGTTTCACCCGTCGAAAAGACAGTTGTCAGTAAGACATAAGCGTATGTAGAGCCAGGAAGAACATTGGCCTGTGGGTTCGTAGAGTAGCACCCCCAACTCAAGCCCGCTATAGGAAGCGGTCTCCATAAACTAGTGGTAAGGGAGAAGACACATAAAGCACAAGTGGCTACCACTCCTGAGATAGGTAAAGGTCAGGCGCCACCAGCACCTGAGACAAGTGGTCATAATACCAATCTCGGCCAAGTCAATCGAGTAGCCGTCTACTTTGGACACCGACTGAAGCGTATCCGCTCGAGGACCCCCAGGTCGACTTCCATCAAGGCCGACGTCTACATCATCAACAAGTCCTCTGAAAAGTTAAACCCGTCAAGCCGACGGGTACACAAGGTGAGTCAAGGTACACAAGAGGCATCGGGGTACCTCCTCTGACAGTCATCAGTCCGGCACAGTGAGTGGTTTGGGTCTTGTCAAACAGTTTTGACAGGTAAACGATCGAATTGATTTTTAGTTGCTGCATCACACCAGCAATTGATACATTTTAATCGCTTCCCTCCGATCGCTCTGGCGACAGAGGTCTTGCGCCAAACATGTCAGTAGAAGCCGATCGATGTGGGTAGTTGAAGTTATCACTACTTTTGATCTCTCCGGCGATGAAGATTGAGAGTCAAACGTATTAGGAGAGACCGATTGACCCAACGACGATCTGGTACGGCGGACACGCTTGGTTTTTGATTTCCTGGACTTGGAGGCAGGAGGACATCGCTTGTGTTGGAGTATGAAATTTCCAGGGGAGACGCGGTAAGCGCTGGTAGAGTATTTGAAGAAGCACCAGCGACTGGTTCATCTATGCGAGTGAAGAGCGAATCTTTTTTTTACTGGAGCGCATGATCATGCCCTGCTTTCATCTCACCCAGTTCTTTTACTAACCCTCCACGATCTGCAGCCCGATCAGCGAGATCAAAGTTGAGTCGATTGCGCTAAATTGTGAGATTGGATATATGGACTGTGAAGCAATCTCACTCAGTCTTGATCGCACCCAGGTTTCGCACGGCCATGAATGACTCCCGCATGATCGCGGACTGGCGACAAAAAAATCGGGCTTTCGCGTCTTTGCTCTAAAGCTTCGCTTGAGCATCGGCATACTTAAAAGACGCAATTTCTGTTTCCAACTCGTTTTGGAGTACAGCCAGTAGACGCCGATGCTTCTCTTGTTTGGCATAACGAGCCACTTTAAGCTTTTGAAGACAAGAATTCAGGATTGTGATATCTTTAATAGGTTCCTATTGATGAGCCTATTCATCTTAGATTCAGCTGCTTGGCATCGTCCAACGAATCACGCAGGTTGTTGTACCTCATTTTCACAAATTGCCGTATCGATCGAGAGAATTTTTAAACGTCGCGCGGTTGGCGTTTAAACGGCGATTGCCGCAAATTTCTTGAGCTCTCAACTGATTGTAGATCGCACTGTAATAGGTTGCCTTATCTTGACGTGCCTCAGACAGCCGTAGAGTTCATCGATATACGATCGTAAGGTAAGCCGATCCGATCGCAGTGATAAAGCTCACGCGGCCGCTTAAAACGAAGATGGAGAATGCAAAGGGACTGCGGCCGGTGGCGTGGAGCCTAAAGCTTTAGGTAGGCCCGAACAAGTTATCGACTGATCACCAGAGTCGTTCATGAAGAATAATATAAATGAGACGATCAACGTAGTTGGAGATTACGGCTGACAAAGCGCAAAGATACACCTATACTGTATGTCAGTTATCAGTGCCAAACACGGCTGTGGTAAAGAGGATCGAAGCAATCGGGTGCGATGATTGGGTTGAGTGATCTTATACTTTGACAATTCGTAGAAAAGATCGATTGTCTATTAAGCTGCACAATACCGACACCAAGATCGAATATTGCAATATCAAGATCGAAGGCCACGAAACCATGAGTGAATATCGCAATACCATATTCATAGATCATAGCAACGGGATCGAACATCAATTTTCCAAAATCGAATCAGAATGCCGATATCGAATCAAAATACCAAGATCGGGAACGCATTGTTAGAATTAACTAGGTTGCGGAGCTGATGCTAAGAAGAAAGATGGCTTACGGCCGGGGATGAAAACCGAAAAGTGAGTTGTGTTCAAGTTGTTCCTAGCTTCGAAAACGAATGGCTGGTAGTAGCCGGTGGTTCTCAGCCACCTATTTCGTGCCCTGTCTCCACCGCTTTCTGTTTTACCTATCACTGGGTAATTACGTCTCGTAAATACCTTTCGTAAAAACTCTGCTGTGTCATATGCAGAATGAAAACGATTGCGTGGGTGGGGGACGTAACTGCGGGCGGGTCACAGTTCTGGTGAACCCTAAACACCAGGTCGTGAGTGTCAGTCACAATTAACTTGTACACGGCCGGAATCGAACCCGCACTCACCCGCGTAGAATCCCCCCATCTCACAATATAAACCTGCCAAAGAACAATACAACTAATGCAAATATGCACTATACACCCTGCACAAGTCGCTGCATCATCACTCGCTAACACGCTTGATGTGGGTGCGGCGTGTGCGCCCTACACCGCCATGCACAGACCCGTGATGAACTTGCTGTGCTTGTCTCTTGGAAGTGCCTTGGTGAATTCATCCGCGACCATTTCTTCTGTCGGCTTGAACTCTAGCGCGATCACTGCACTTGCAACCTTACACGCAAAAAGTGAAACTTGATGTCGATGTGCTTCGTGCGCGAGTGGTACACAGGATTCTTGGCCAGTGCGATGCAACCTTGATTGTGTTGAAAAATCGTCGTCGCGTTCTTGGCACAGTAGTTTAGGTCCTTGAGCAGACCTCGGAGCCAAATTGCTTCCTGCGTCGCGCTGTACAGACTCATTTACTCTGCTTCAGTACTAGAGGTCGCGACCGTTTATTGACGCTTCGAATTCCACGATATCACGCTTCCGTTCAGGAAGAAAACGTATCCTGTTGTCGAACGCCGCGTGTCGAGGTCGCCAGACCAGTTTGCATCCGCGAATCTGATCAGCTCTCCCTTGTTGATGCCGCTGAACACGATGCTTAAGTCTTGAGTCGTCTTGAGATACTTGAGAATCCGCTTTGCCGCTGTCCAATGCGACTTGTCGTAGCGCTCGCAAAAATTCGCAACTTCGCCAACCGGATGCGCAATGTCCGGTCGTGTACATGTGGCGATGTACATTAAAGCACCCACCAGCTCACGGTATGGGTACTTTGGTACAAACGCTTCCTCTTGACCCATCTTAATCAGCTTCCAGTTACTGTCCGCCGGCGTGTGCACGTCCTTGCAGTTTTCAACGCCGAACTTCTCCAAAAGTCGCTTGATGTACGCCTTCTGGTTCATCTTGATCGTTCCATCTTCGCGCTTGCGATGAAACTCGATCCCGAGGCAGTACTTGAGATCTCCAAGATCTTTGATGCTGAAAACTTTCATCAATGAGCTCTTGATACTTGCGATGTGCTCCTTTGTCTTGCAGAAAATCATCAAGTCGCCCACGTAGATCACGATGATGCTGTACTCCTCTCTTGTCACTCGAACGAACACACACGGGTCCGCTGCACTGCTCTTGAACCCTTGATCATCCAAGTGCTGACTCAACTTGTTGTTCCACTGCCGCGCCGCTTGCTTCGTCCCGTATAGCGCCTTCTGCAGCAAACACTTCTTTTTCGGGCTTCCTTCATCTTCAAAACCGTCAGGTTGGTCCATGTAGAGCTCCTCTTCCACTTTGCCGTAGAGAAACGCATGTGTCGACATCAACGTTATCTGCTTCCAGGTCTTCAGCTGCAGCGATGGCCAACACTGTGTTGATAGATTCTTTGCGCGCCACTGGTGCAAAGGTCTCGTTGTAGTCGATGCCAGGACGCTGCGTGAACCCTTTCGCAACCAAGCGTGCCTTGAACTTGATAATCTCCAAACTTGGATCGCTTTAATCTTGAAGACCCACTCGCAGCCTACGGCCTTCTTGCCCGCTGGCACGTCCACTAGCTTCCATGTGCTGTGTTCTTCAAGCGACTTCATCTCACTCTTCATTGCCTGCGGCCACTGATCCTTGTAGCTGCTCTTTATCACTTCTTGATAGCTGGACGCTTGTTCCCCATCTTCTCAGCCGAGAAACAGTAGAAAGAGTCGAAGTCACCTTCGTAGTCGTCCAGATTGAAGCGACCGAAACGATGGCTTGGAAATTCTTGTTCGTAGCGAACCACGCCGCGCTTCTTCCGAACCGGTCGCACCATCCACTCTTCTTCTCCATTTCTTCCGGGTGTGCTGGATGCGCGCGTAGGAATGGTGTCGCTTGGTCGATCACTTGGTCTGTGATGAGAGCTGTTCTGCGCTCGAAGTGGTCGGGTGCGTAGCTCTTCTCCGGTGCCCGGCGCTGGTTTGTCTTCATCATCGGGTGGCGACGCCTCCACACTTTCCTCTTCTTCAATGACATCGAAGACCCGCGTGTCTCTGCTTTTCGATGCTTTCGAGACAGAATGCTCAGCGAACGTGACGCTTCTCGAAATCACGATTGAGCCATCGTCCGCGTTAAGAAGCCGATACGCCTTTTGGTCCTTCGCATAGCCGAGAAAGAAACATCGCACGCCTGAGTCGTCCAGCTTCTTCCTCTTCACCTTCGCCACACGCGCATAGCATTGCGCACCAAACACGCGCATGTGATCGATGCGCGGAACCTTTTTGAACACCATCTCGTGTGGGCTTGATCTCTTGTTCGACGCGTTCGGCAGAATGTTTCTGATGTCTGCCGCTGTCATCAGTGCCTTGCACCAGTACGACTTGTCGAGACCGCTTTCCTTGAGCATACAGCGCGTCATCTCCACCAGCGTGCGGTTCATCCGCTCTGCCATCCCGTTCTGCTCTGGGTTGTACGGAACCGTGAAATCTTGCTTGATGAACGTTGCCTTGCAATAGTTGCTCATCGTTTTGTTCCGGTATTCGCCGCCGTTGTCACTTCGCAGCACCTTTATCTTCGTTCCAGATGTTGTATTGATATCTTTATAAAACCGCTTGAACGCACTCGCAACGTCGCTCTTCTTTCGCAACGGATAGACCGTTACGTACCTGCTCTTCATCATGATGAAGGTTACGGCGTAACTGAAACCAGACTTAGACGCTGGCGTGATAGGTCCGAGAACGTCGGAGCACACCACCACGTCGGAACGCGAACTCTCCTTGGTTTCAGCGTCTTCTTCATTTGTCTTGAATGACTTGCGCACTTGCTTTGACGTTGTGCAAACGTCACACGCAACGTCTGTCTTCACCGTTGCGCCCTTGATCCTTCCGTCCTTGACCATGGCATTCAGCGTACCATACGATACGTGACCCAGTCTTCTATGCCACAACTCTGCATCGTCTTCGGCCATGTGGCCCTCCGTACCATAGTCAGCGTTTAGATACAGTAGAAAACCCTGCTTCCTTCCTGTTGCGACGGGTTTGCCTCCACGCTTCACCACGCACTCGTTGCGCGTTATCTCCACTGTCATGCCGCGCGCTGCCACAGCCGTGAGCGAAAACAGGTTCTTGGACAAATCTTGAACGTGAAGTGTGTTCTCAAGGCGAGCGTCGATCCACGCATGCCCTGTCCAGACGCGCAGCTTCACTGTCCCAAGTCCAATGACATTCAGCTTCACGTCGCTCTTTGCGCTTGAAATACTTCGCGCATGATGCACCTCTTCGTACTCTTCGAATGCATCTCGATCCTTGCACATGCGTGCTGACGCGCCACTGTCCATGACCCAGTTGTCGCTCGCGAAACCATCGCTGACATCAAACGCGACATTCGACTGGTCATGCTGTTGCTCCCTTGGCCCTCGACCGGAGCGACAATCTCTGGCGTAGTGTCCAACTTTGCCACAGTTGTAGCAGGTCCCTGATGGTCCTTTCGCGCGCCGTCCTAGATGCTTCTTCGGGTACTGCTTACCCTTCCTCTTGCCTGCGTAGAGCGCCGTTGCATCTTCTACCCGTGCAGCCTCATTCTGGCGCACTTCTTCGGCGATCAACTTGCTCACGAGGTCACTGAATTTGAAGCTTGCGACGGACATGCGGAATGCCTGTACCAAGCTCTCGAAGCTTGCAGGTAGACTCCGCAACAGTACAGCACAAACGTCCTCTTCGCTTGGACCGCAGTTCGCGCGCTTCATCTTCATCACGAGGTCCTCCAGCTCCATCACATGACCGCTCATGCTTGATGCTGCATACTTGAACGAGGCGAATTTTTCCTTTAGCCAAAGTCGATTCGCCATGTCATGACAGTGATGAAATTGCGCCAAACGTCCCCACGCTTCTCTTGCAGTGGCCGAGTCGATGACATGCATCAACTGCGAATCGCTCAGATTCAGCACGATCGCGGCGTGGGCTTGCTGTTCCTTGACCTCACTTGTTGTCTCATCGCCCGCGATCGCGCCCCACAGCCCCTTCGACATCAGGCACATCTTCATCTTGTAACTCCACAACCCATAGTTCGAGCCGTCGAAAGGCTCGACCTTGAAACCGGAGTCGTTCTTTAGGCTCATAACCTGTTAGAATCTACTAGGTTGCGGAGCTGATGCTAAGAAGAAGATGGCTTACGGCCGGGGATGAAAACCGAAAAGTGAGTTGTGTTCAAGTTGTTCCTAGCTTCGAAAACGAATGGCTAGTAGTAGCCGGTGGTTCTCAGCCACCTATTTCGTGCCCTGTCTCCACCGCTTTCTGTTTTACCTATCACTGGGTAATTACGTCTCGTAAATACCTTTCGTAAAAACTCTGCTGTGTCATATGCAGAATGAAAACGATTGCGTGGGTGGGGGACGTAACTGCGGGCGGGTCACAGTTCTGGTGAACCCCAAACACCAGGTCGTGAGTGTCAGTCACAATTAACTTGTACACGGCCGGAATCGAACCCGCACTCACCCGCGTAGAATCCCCCCATCTCACAATATAAACCTACCAAATAACAATACAACTAATGCAAATATGCACTATACACCCTGCACAAGTCGCCGCATCATCACTCGCTGACACGCATGAGGTCTTCAAAGTCGGGAAGATGACCGAAAAATCGTCAGGGATCAAGGTCCTAGAGAGTGATCAAAGATCAATCCTGGAGAGTGATCAACGATCAATTCTGGAGAACGATGATCGGTCAAGGAGATCGACGATTACTTAAGGAGATCGACGATCGCTCTTAAGTGGACCACGTTTGCGAAGAAATGATCAACTGAATGTGGAGGACTCGTGGTAGCATATCCTGGCTTACAGACAGGCATATTCGTACTTTTAGCTTTTGATTGTTTGAATTTATACGACATTTTGTTTGCTTCTAAATGTACTTGTTGAAGTCTCTTCCGGGCTAGTTTATTGGCGTTCCGACGTAAAAAGTAGCCTGTACTTATATAAGTAATATCCCCATATAATTGGCTAAGGGTCAAGCATTCTTACCTCCCTTTAACTGCGGTTGGACTCAGCAAGAACCTTAAGTAAACGGTGCAAGATCGCAAGGCGGATTCAGTGATCAGAAGTCTCGCGTTTAAGCATCCATGGAGTGGACATGGCGATCTCGTTAGAATATGGGTCGCTTACATTTAGTAGCCTACAAGTATATCCGTGAGAGTGTGGAGGTTTCCGCGCGATCACAAACCCATGCCCAACACAGTCAAGTAATCTATCGACACGAGTCCACCGAAAAGAGTACAGTCCTCCCTACCGACTGGTACACAAGATAGGAAAGGAAGTACAAGTCACGGAAACGGAGTACCCTCCGATAATGTCGATCATCTGGGTACCAGCGAAGAGTTGGATTTGCCTCAAAAAATGAGCGATCGCCACTCCACCACAAAGATGTGGTGCATTGCGCCACTGTCGACCTCCCACATCCTCGGCATGCTCTTACCTGTTAAAAGGTCACTATAAAGCTACACTGCGTAGGCGACCCATCCAATGCACTCGTAGTCGTCCCCTTCGCTGCACCAGCGGACGTTTCTGACCCCGAGTCCTCAGCTATTGCAACCGCGTCTCTGGCTCTTTTTTCCTTTCTGTTCGGACCAGCACCTTTTCACCGTGTAAACAGATTCGCCACAGTATGACCAGTAGCGTGCTAACGCTCAGCACTAAACGCACTGGCTGCGTCGTCGGTTCTCACCGCCGCAGTCGAAACACCTAAACGCTTGATGCGCTCGTTTTTCAGCACCTTGAAAACGTCGCGCGATCGAACATTAGCATTGTTCATCTTCAAGTTGGATCGACTTTCTCGTAAATCTTGGGAAGACTTCACATCAAACAAATTGTAACGTCCTCGTCTTCCATTTTTGGGCGCCAATGCTGCTTAGCTACGCGCTGATGTTCAGCACCTCATTGCAATGGTGCAATACATTGCCGCCTTCTTCATGCCATACATCTGGCGCTTGAAGATGGTGCGACCGACCTACTGCGATCCTCCGTAAAACGTCCAAATGCGCGCCCATGTGACATTTGCTTTTTCGCAGTCATCAACCACATAGTGGGAGTTAGCGTCCATGAGGAGTGACATTAGTCCGAACGCAACATCATTCGTCCTGACACATTCGTCACTAACGCGATGATCCGAGAAGGTTGGCGCTGTCTCCTGGTTTACCACATGCCTCGTCGACTTGGTAAGAAACACGCCACGTATGAAGCGGCCCCATGTTGCTTAGTTGTCACCATAAAACTCTAATGGTGCCCTGACAACGCACTTAAAGGTTATGACGTTTAGGCTAACAACCTGTTGGCGTCAATAGTCGGAAGTGGGCAAGAAACTTTGCACTTCGACGAGGTGAAGAGAAGACACCTGACCTAATAATGGAGTTTGAAAATATACATCATATAGATCTTTCTTTTTCTACACTTGACTGCATCCGATCACTTCGTCCAACGAATTTCTAACTTTTTTGTGCCCTTCCATTTGGGTAAGGTCATCGAAATGACTTCACGTAATTTCCAAAAATGACACGAATGCAAAAAGAAAGGTATCCGGTAGATAAAATCAAGTCTTATCACAACTTACCTACAACAGTCGAAATGTAGGGTTTAGAAATTAAGGGTGTAGGGTGTAGGGAGTAGGGTGTAGGGAGTAGGGTGCAGTAATTAAATAAATTTACACTTTTACCCATTAATTGTGCCTAGCTATTCTGTATCGTTCCACAATGGCCTGATTCGTCGAATGGTGGAGGAATATAGTGAAAGCAAGATAAAGCAGATGAATAGCGGGTTTCCATAGTTAAGGTAAAACAACCCGATGACCTGGAAACCCGGGGCGAAGCTTGAAATCCGAAAGAAATGGACTTTGGTATGGTTATACAAGCCGCAAGCAAGTCGAACGGTATGAGACCAAAATTAATGCCTTCAAATTTCACCGGCGGAGGATTAGCGTAATGGTTAGTGGACTTCCATTTGATGATTCTGGGCGGGTCCAAGTACCGTAGGGTGTGCAAAAAAAGAATGGGTTCAGTGTACGTTCTGAATTGGGAGCTGGCGCATAACACGTCGGTGCTGTAGTGAGGTTGTAGTTACTTGACCCTTGTACGAAAACGGACGTCCGTCCCCCAAGCCTAGCTTGGAGTCCAAACTTAGAAACTTTATAGGAGGTGGCCGGTATTCGTAATGTAACGATAATAGTCAGAGGCGCTAAGGGTCCGTAATAACGGCAGGACCCCGATCGCTCCAAAATGGCCACGTAACAAGTGACTCAATTTGTGGTAACTCGTGACCTTAAACAGGCGCAAGAGAAGCCCGATAAGAGCAATAGCTACATCAGTCAATGCGCCATCCCAACAACGCGAAGCTTATAGACAAAGAGCGACGCCTAAAAGTAAAGTAAGGGCCTTATGCCCAATGCCAAGGCATAAGGAAAATCGAACTGTACCAAAACCAAAGAGTGATGACCCATGTCGTAACGGATAGAGACATGGTAACCGTAAATGTACCTAGTATTGTAAATCAGGAAACCGAAACTGCGGGGGTACATACAACATAAGTGTCCGGGGGTCGGAGACGCAACTGCAGGTATTAAAGCAAAGCAGTAAGCTGTCTTAACGTGATACGGGAATGGCGTAAGCTGCTAGTAACTAAGTCTTGGTAAAATCACTCAGTATGAAGAGTGACCACCGCGTGAACTTAAGCTTGGACATTGATCAGGTTGGCGGTAAAACCATGAAATCGAATATCATTGCGGTGCATCCATAGCGAAATATAACCGCCAGGACGATGTGGAAACTTAAGTCGGCGTGACAGCAAACAGGAGCACCGAACTCCATAAATTGGCGAGTCGAAAAGCGTTTGAAACCGGTTGATCCAAAAATCCCAGACTTGTTCCGCAAAGCTGCAAAACCAGAATAGGTGAGGAGCCGTTTCCAGTGCTTGACACCCGTGATGACGGGAGGTAGTGGCACACGAAAGATGCTGAACTTTGTACTCAAGAAAGAGCGAGTTATGCTGGAGTCGGTAGAGCAGTTCAGCGTATACCGGAAGTAAGTGCTTGCCTATCTTGAGGTCCCGACACCACATAGAAGGCGGCGGAACGGTATCCAGGCCTAGCCTAGATAATGGCAGGGTCGGGGTGGTGTGATTGACCAGTATGCACCGGATACGAGCCACGCTAAGTTGATCCAAAGAGTAACCGTCAAAGACCCAGTCGTGGAAGGCGCTAAGTGATTGAGGCTAGCGAACCGGTCCAGTAGGGAGCACCGTTGTGTATCCCAGAAAACTGTGAATGCGCGCCAAAAAGTTCGAGCGAACCCGGATAGTGGGTCTACGACCTGGATCGATGGACTGAAGAAACAGCGACAAGGAAGAACCAGAAACAGTGTAGCCACAAGTCTAAAACAGATCAGCTGGGCGGTGGAGACCGAGCGTAGCCAAAAGAGCAGTCGATTGCGTAGGGCAGGACTGGCCAGCCATTGAACGCCCAGTCGAAGATAGGTGATACTCACATTGTGAGGAATTGGTGTCGTAAGTTTGTCGAACTTGGAGTTGGAGCGGACGATCTTTCGTTGGAGGCGGGTATTCCAAACGAAAAGAGCCGAGTGCCAATAGGCGCTGAGATCTGCCAATTGTCGTGTGCGAAAAGAGATAGCGTGATTTGGACTTGTCGTAACCGGCGCATATAGGATATCAAAATCTTGTTTTTATGACCTTATAGCGTTATCGAAAAGGCATATCACCGGTAGAGCCCAAGGAGGAACATTATAACCGAATATATTCCGGGCGGCCAAAACAACCTTGCACAGCATATGAGCCTGAAGACTGTGGACCATGTCACAGATCCAAGTAAGTCCCAACCCCCTTGACCGGAAGGCAGAAATCACCAAATTTTGGACAAAGCGATGTTGGAATTGGACTTGCATAGGAAGCGCGATAGCAGCGCGTTAACCTGATCTTGGAACCCGGTCGCAGGAACATGACAGAATCTGGCCGAAATCCACAGTATTGGCAAAAAAATGTGATGCAGGATAACTACGTGACCGCGAAGAGTGCGTGCATGAGGGCCCAAAGGGTACACCGCTCTTGCTTCTCACCAGTAAATGGTGTAGCCGGTCTACATTAGATAAACAGGGACCGTGATGTATTTCGAGCAGTTTTGTGCGTCCGGAATTACCGACGACGTCAACACCCAAGTGTTCAAGGTCGAGGCGTAGAGGCTCTGACGAAGCCGACCACCACAGTCTTATCTTTATTAAGCCGCATGCCTGACGACGAACAAAAGACATCTACGAGATCGAGAAATTCCTGTGTGGCGAAGGTCGTGAAGAAGACCTGTGCAGTCATCAGCAAAACTAATGACTGAGTGGGTCGAATCACCACAAGAAAGACCGCTATCCTGAAACTTGGCGCGTAGTAAATTGAGCAAAGGCTCAATAAAAAGCATGAAAAGCGCCGGCGATAGAGGATTACCCTGACAATTGCCCGCCCCTAATTCAAAAGGGGCCAGTGTACACCCATTAAGCATCAGGTTGACGAGTGTACCCGGAAAGAGTACCTTGATCCAGCGTCAAAAAATGTGCTCAAACCCAAAGTACATAAGCACCATATCCAAGGCACCCTAAACCATGCTATCGGAAGCCTTAGCGAAATCCATTGAAATTGCCTCAGCCGGAGAAACCTCACCAGAATAGAGCTGAGCCAACGCCTGAAAGCGAAGATGGACATGACAGATGTTTCTGCCCGGAACAAACCCATATTGATCCGAGTGGAGGAGGGAAGGAGGACAGCGACCCAGACGGTGCGCTAAAATCTTGGGCCCTAATTTCGCATCTCATTGAGTAGGGAAATAGGGGGATGATTACTTGGGGTGGAACGATCTCCGTGCTTATAAAGCAGCGAGATTTGCGCTCGGCGTTAAAACTTGGTCATATCCCTTTATGAAATTGAGCCGCATAAATCACCTCTTAAATGCGGCTCGAAAGGGGAAGGTCAACTTAATAGTACGTCAGTGGTAAACCATCCGGTCCCGGCGTCTTCCTGGACGCCATGTTCTTGAAGGCCCCATGAAAATCATTAGTTAACGGGCTGTTCAAATAAGCCCGATCGGCGGGAGTCAACCTTGACTTCTTATGCTCCAAAAGTCGCGAAAGCGTAAACGATTGATGGGCTGTCCATGTTAGCCCGCTCGGCGGGAGTCAATCTTGACTTCGTATGCTCTAAAAGTCGCGAAAGCGCAAACGATTTCAGGAAGGTTTCTCATGCTCAAATTCCCGTGAAGGCGAGCAGAAAACACCGGACCAAAATTTGGCTAACGTGGCACATGTCGTCTCAAATTCTTCAGCCGAACTCACAGAAATGGCGGTCTTGTGAATTACTTGGGGTGGCCGAAAGAAAAATATGGACCAACGCTCAGTGGCTTAAAAGTCAACGGCGAGATTTTGCTTGGAAGAAAAGTGCGCAGACTTTATCAGTTTACCGGTTAAGGCGGCTTTAGCTTCAGCAATAGCAGACGTTAAGTCCACCAAGGAATCCAGAACTTGGTCGTGCTGTAATCGATTAAGGTTAGGTGAAGAATCTCGATAGCGCGTTGACGGGCATTCCTTTTGGACCTGAATAAGTCGCGCAAAAAATAGAGTTCCGTTCTTATGTTCGTCGAGCAGGTATCCGGGGTTGTAACGCCATCGACCATGGTCGAACGACGCAGCAAGACGTGCGAGCGAGTCCCGAAGAAAATCTTGAGCCTCGGGTAGTCAAACGACCCACGCTGGACATTTCCAGCGGGCCTGACTGGGTGGTCGAAAGGTATTGGACCCAGCTCGAAAGGATAAATCGAAATGGTCACCTATCCCAGACCGGGCCCGAAAATCATGGTAAATGTCTTGAAAAGAGAGTGAAAAAGCCAATATTCCACAAAAACATAGTCGATCCAGGAAGAAGCGGTCGGACTCGTGAACTTAAGAAGATCAGAATGTTGAAGACGCCAGGTATCGACCAAGGTGAGGGCCGACATCCAGTTCAATAATTTGTCACGGCCTTGACGATGCGCACGATTTTTAGAGCGGGATTGGTTGAGCAGGCTTGAGAGGACTGTATTGAAGTCCCGCAGAACAACATGATGGACTTCGTCCTCGAAGTGACGGAGAAGGGTATAAAAAAACTCCGACCTTAGCTAGATCGAACGGGGGCATACACCACATGGATGTATGCCGAAAACGAGTTCAGTGTACTCCAAACCAGCAAATAGCGCGAAAGTAGTTCCTGAGAACTGGCATAGTGAAGAGTAACGTCTTCAAGGCCTTGGATGGGGCATGTAGGCGTTAGAAGAAGTCCAACACCCGCGAACCCAGTGAAGGAATCCATGTTGTCTTGAGACCAAAAACTCGTGTTAAGGCAAGAAGCGGTCTCCCATAGGTGCGTCGCCCAGTTCAATCCCTTCATCTCCGTAAAACGGTTTTTTTTGGAGTCCAACGAGGTAAAAATATTTAGAGAAGTAATTCAGGGTCAATAACGAAACGTCGTTGAAACCGTTCGTATTAATCGAGTATCCCTGGAGGGTCTAACACGCTTTGAAGTAAAGCAGGAGGTTGAAGTTCCACAACGGTAGTCCTTCTCTTTAAGAAATAAAGGGTGGACTTTAATTAGCGGGAACTGCGGTTGAAAAGTGACACTTCGATCGTACAAGCTGGTGATTGCCAGCAGCCTTAGTGTCAATCAGAACACGAAACAGGCTGGGTTGGGCTTGAATTGTGGTTAGGACGCTATCCGGGTCTTGCTCGAAAGCGAAGGTACCTAAAAATTCATTAATCACCGAACAGATTACCTTCAGCGTTTAGGCTTCCACTGAACTTGGTAAACCGCCGTATTCGAAACGCGTTCGGATACCACCAAATATTTCACAAAGGAACTAATTGCTGTAGGGGGGTCGACATTCTGATCTTATAATACTACGTCTTGATTCGGAGGAATAGAGTCATTCTTCCCTTCACTGAGTCACTCGTAAGAGTTCATTGAAGAAACAAATGGGTATTCCAATTGAGAGGGAGGAAATTGTTGCACCTCAGACTCTAGAGTCGTAAAAGAGCCAAAGACCAAACACTCAGCCCGCTTAATACGGGCGGGGGTGTAGGCCTCTGAGTCGAAAGATACTACCGGAATTTAAAACGCCTTTCCGGCGGGACATATGGACGTAGGGTATACCGTAATAGCCGACTCTATTTCTTCCCTAGCACCAGAATGACATGAATTCAAGTCCGAGAGATCCTAACTATGTGGCTCACTATCAGAGCCGGAAGCATCAGCCATAACGGTGTTATCGCCGGCATCGCTCTCGTCGTCGAAGGCGGGACGGATATCATCCGAAACATCAGCCATCGTGGCGTTATCATCGGAATTGGTCTCAAGAGCCGAAGCCGGAGACTTGGAGTACAAATTAGACGAATCCGTAGTGGCCGCCGCCTCTTTTGTCAACCCCCTTTAGTCCGGAGCGCCTTAATAAAGGGAGAAATAGTCCGGTTGTAGTCTCCTACAAGATGATGCACCACAGTAAAGCCTTGACCACTAAACTGGATCTGACGAAGCGGGGTGCTTTTGTCGTCCATGAACGATGACGGGGGGGGGGTGACTTTTGGTTAAAGTACACCCAGCGGTTGCGTAAACGAAGACCTCCGATCACACGGGACGGCGTAATTTACAACGGCGGAGTGTCTTATTGGCGAACCAATCGTAAATCAGCCCATCTGACACACCGTGGGGTAGGCGCTAAAGATCCACACAGTACCAGTGAGAGTACTTGTAGTACGTCTGGATAGTAAATTTGCGACCACAAATGGTCACCACCATACCGCCTAATTTCGTATGGGCCTCACAATCCGTACACGTAAACTGATACCAGCGTTACGGATCGTCTTTAAGTCCCGTAAATGTTCCAAAATCTCAGACCACAATAGCGTTTGGGTCGTCGGGCCGAGCGACGTCAGTATTTCCGTATTTGAAAAAGTCGCGGATAGGTAACGAGCAGGAATCGACATAGGCAGACATAGCTCAGTCGACACTTGTTGAGACAACCCCTCGATGGCTACACTCCGCTTGTCTCGACTGTCTCTATCCGGATCCAACAAAGGATGTATCGGCCTTACTGAAGGCACCGTCGGTCGACAGAGAAAAATCCACCTTAGGATCGTCCTTCTGCCAAGTATGTCGCCATTTCTTATCCCTCTGAGGTCTACTAGGCTTACTCATGGGTACAGGCAGGATAAGGATTCCAGATGGGGCGGACCACTTACGTGCAGAATTAACAATTAAAAACTACAGTAGCCGGAATAAGGTTCGGATGGGAAGAGCCCGTTACACACCGTCGTAAACCCGCAGAAACGACGTAAAGCGGAAAAGCATGATAAGTTATGGATGGGCTGTACCGGTTACACCCCGCAGTAAGTCTGCGTTAACAACGATGTAACAACGCAGAGAAGCCAGTTACCGGGATAGCAGGATAAGATCCAGATGGGCAGGACAAGTTACCCCCGCAGTAACGCCGGAGTAACACTGGATACTAGAAAGGCGGGGCACAGACGGAAGAATTGAACGAAGTACCAAACACATTAACACCGGATACCGTTAAGACGTGAATGATAGAAGCCAGCCGAAGGCTTTAAGAAAATAAAGGAAGACGGATGCCGTGGCTCTAGTGTCTGGGACATTTAAGCAACCATCGGTCATAAGGTATCTGAATACCCGGACCAAGGTGGCAGTACAGCCTACATCTGTGTGTTCTCTCCACTCCACGTAGACTAAACCATCTAACGACCACGCCCGTTCGCCCTAGCTTCTTGATACAATATTCTAACTGTCACCTCTCGATACTAACGTCGTTCAACAAAAGTAGTTAAAGCTAATCGATCGATTCCTTTCGGAGAAGACTTAGCGCAAACTCGAATCACTAAGCAGGGATGTGTATCCAGTAAAAAGCTGTAGGCGCCCAACTAGTTAAGTGAGAAGAGGGTCACAGGCTACAGACTGTTACTCAACTCGGCCCGGAGGGTGGTGAGGATCGAAGGCTTTTTTTGCGAGTCAAACAGAAGTAAAAAGGTATCATGGGCTTGTTTTAGTCAATTGTTTAATAGCTATCCACTTGAATAGCGGGGTTTAGGATTTAGGGTTTAGGGTGTAGGGTGTAGGGTGTAGGGTGTAGGGTTTAGGGTTTAGGGTTTAGGGTTTAGGGTTTAGGGTTTAGGGTTTAGGGTTTAGGGTTTAGGGTTTAGGGTTTAGGGTTTAGGGTTTAGGGTTTAGGGTTTAGGGTTTAGGGTTTAGGGTTTAGGGTTTAGGGTTTAGGGTTTAGGGTTTAGGGTTTAGGGTTTAGGGTTTAGGGTTTAGGGTTTAGGGTTTAGGGTTTAGGGTTTAGGGTTTAGGGTTTAGGGTTTAGGGTTTAGGGTTTAGGGTTTAGGGTTTAGGGTTTAGGGTTTAGGGTTTAGGGTTTAGGGTTTAGGGTTTAGGGTTTAGGGTTTAGGGTTTAGGGTAGGTTTAGGGTTTAGGGTTAGGGTTTAGGGTTTAGGGTTTAGGGGGTTTAGGGTTTAGGGTTTAGGGTTTAGGGTTTAGGGTTTAGGGTTTAGGGTTTAGGGTTAAGGGTTTAGGGTTTAGG